>CM054117.1:60510466-61710466 GCA_028673005.1 Tanypteryx hageni
CCATCTCCATCATTTTTTGTATTCCTCCCTCTCTCTCCTCTCTCACTCCCTCTCTGTCTCTCCTTTCTTTCTTCCTTTCTCTCGTATTAAAGCATTCAAAGCTCGCTTTCCTTACGTATATAGTATAAGGATTAAGAAAACAATACAATCTCGAGGTTTAGATAACTATGATACGGTCGGCAAGGCAACATATCGTTAAAAAACTTAAATTTTTCTAATAAATATGATTTAAACGTATAACTTGAACGATTTCGAATTGTAGGCAAAATGTGACGATAAGAATAAAAAACGTAATATTTTTTTAAAACGGTCCAGGTCCGAAGATCGTAGGTCAATTCTTTCTAATTTTATTTTGCAAAAAAGTAAAAACCTGTAAATCTAAAAATCGATTTTTACGTGTTATCTTATGGAAAATTTAAATTACCTACCGGAGTCGAACCCGGATCTTTTTTGGTCATTTTTTCGTCATTGCCTTGTGATGACCAAATGAAGCATTCCCACCAAATTTCAGTCTTCTACCTAGTCGGGAAGTTTGTTAAAGCACGTTATAAAGATCATCGTTCCACACATAACAGGCATTGAATCCATTTTAACACTTTTATTAATATAGATATCTCGGATGTATCCCATAGTAAAGTTACGGTACGAAGTAAAATTATAAGAAAAATTAAACTCTTTGTTAAATATACGTTTCATGTCGTTTTCCGTGAATTACTGTGACACGTAAAATATTTTTGCGTGCCAAATATGGCATCAGAGCTTTATGTTGCCGACCCCTGTTTTACACTATTAAAGATACCTTAATGGCATAATTGATATATAAATGATTGTATCAATACTCAGCTAACAACAACAATGTAATTAACGAACGAGGAGCTCATTGATCATCACTAGCTCCCGAGATGCACGTTTTCTATGTTAGTTTTTAAAAGATGCATTTCTAGCATCACTTCATTTTTACTATTCTTTAAGTTTCTTATGCTACCATCAACTGAATTCAAAATGGTTTTGTATTAATTTATAAAGCATTTTGGAATTCGATGCTCATATTTTTACGAAAGATTTAGATCAACCGAGTGCTTCGGCGAGAAAGATAAAGGTTCTAAACCGGAAGTTACTTAGATATTGCGATGTATAAAGTCTAAGCAAATTTTTATCTTTATAAAACTTCTCCAGGAGAGATTTGTTTGATAATACTTTAGATACACAATATGAAACTTTATCTATGAAAAATTCGTTGTTCGCTTTTTCATCGCGAGTTCCCGGATCACAGTTCCTCATCTGATGCCATGTCTATTAGAGCAGTTGTTCCTGCTCTTGAGATTTTAGGTGATTTATGCTTGATTTTTTTAATCTCATAGGTCAAATGATAATAAAGATAATAGGAGAAGTGTTTTCAATTATGAAGTTGACGGCGATGCGTTTTCAAGTGGCTCTGAGCACATGCGCCACTCGTGTGGATAAGTGAGTGCGAATCAGATACACAAGATTATATAAACTCGGATGATGTACAAAAATGATCGGGATCGATCCTCCACCCGTGCTGGGACCACTTATGGAAATACAGGTATGAAAGTGCTCCCAAATTACCCAGTGACTTTGACGGAAGGGGCGTAAATTACTCGATAAATAACTGCGCCTTAAAGCACGAGCTTGATAAAGTGGTACCTGGGAATAATTTTGAAACAGAAAAAATTCTGCTGTGACCGGGAATCGAACCCGGGTCTTCCACTTGCCGGGAGGATATTCTACCACCGAACTACCGTAGCAGATAATCTTTCCTGTTTCTGACAGCGGGTGTTTTTCTTAGTTGGGTCCGGGCTAGCCAAGCTAGTATCAACCAGCCCCAACGGACGTCCACCAAGAGAACGTCGAAGAAAATCCCTCCCTCTCAAATGGTGAGATTGCCAAAGCCAGAAATTGATGGAAACAGGAAAGATTATCTTCTACGATAGTTCAGTGGTAGAATATCCACCCGGCAAGTGGAAGACCCGGGTGCGATTCCCGGTCATAGCAGAATTTTTTTCTGTTTCCAAGTTATTCCCAAAAATTACAGCTTATGCCAGTCTGCATAGTTTCATATTATTCCATCAAAGTGGTACCTGTTCTTTATTTTCAGGCCAATAGAAATAATAGAATATAATTTATTTTTAAATACTTTTTTCCTCTTAATTTACGATGAGTATACTACAGGCCAAAAGTGAACTGCGAATTTAGTGGAAAAGAGGTGTATCTCGTGTTTACCTCAATTGGGAAGTCATTCTGCGGGAATTTCTTTATTTTTAATCGCATCCGGATTTTCAGACTGAAAAAAATTAGGCAAAATTGAGCAGCTGTCACACGAGCGAATGCGGTATTTGGTTTCCTTAATAGCGATTAACTCTTTTTAAAAATGCTTAGGGAGCGATTGTTAATAGTTCTTATTACCTCTTAAATTCAGGAATTTTTCGACATTATCTCAAATTCCTCAAATGTGTGAACGTTACTATTCTAGGGCTGAAAAGCGCAGGTATACGAAAGGTGTTGATCGTGAAGATAAATATTTTATAACATTCCTTATTCTCATTAAGACTTAAAAGTGACAAAAATTCGTCTTGTGCTCCGTCTTCAATGCCGTGTTCACACAATGAATCGAAATTAAATATAAATATTACGAATAAAATATCTGCGAAGCGAAATGTTTAGTAAAAATACATAATGGTTTCAACAGAAATATCTGATCCTGAAATAGATTAATGAAAACAAAAAGCAACTTGGATGATTATCTGCGAGGAAACGTGCTAGCAAAAAACGTTGATTCAGGAAAAATAAAATACCCAGCTATAAAGTGCAGACTGTGAGCTTTTCAAAAAATAAAGTAGGTGGCTGCAAACGTACGCAAGATTTTTGAGCTTCCACTTCATAGAAGAGAGGGATTTCAGGGGTAACATATAATAAAAATTGTTAGAAATACTGAAAGTTTTATACCGCAAGTCTGAAAAAACTGAATGTTGAATGTGCAGATGTAAATGTTTTAAATGAATGTCTTTCTCGCTTCAATCGCTGGAACGTAGTTTATACATTTTTTATAAACATCCAGCTTAAGATGCGTTAACCCAACCTCTCATATCACGTGAAATAAAATTAGGATTGGCAGATTGAGTTTCAGATCTGTATCGTAAGTAAATATTTTCATGCTTATAATCGCCGAAATTATCAATATAAGTTTGGTCTTTACTTACTTGATGTTCACCAAAATGCCAGAAAATATCGATTTTCAGCCAGTGACCAATACACTTATGAACCTAACGGTTAGCAATTCAAGACTACAAAAAACACTAGAGATATTTCATTCAGCCAGTTGGCGAGTCTCTTTCCTAGTTAACACTGAGGAAAGCAGCCTTGTGCCCGAAGAACGTTATCTCGTGTTTTTTGGAGCGAAGCATTGATGTGTCATGGTGAATACGTTCATTAATCCCTGACTCAATCTAAAATCCACCGTATTGTGTTAATCTAATTGGTGAAATTCACCTCTTAATGTGTAGCAGCCCCTCATTCATGGCAGGTAATACGATAAATAAAACTTTGATATTGTTCAAATAAAATTGTTTATTTTTCAGAAAATTTGTTGTTACGCGATGTATATTACATCGCCTTAAACCAAATATTATTCCTTTTGGAATTATTTCTAGTTTCCCTAGTTATACAAGGCCTCTCGACAATAAGAGAGCATGATCGACAAAAATAGTTGGAAGGGCACGCCAAATTTAAAAAAATACAATAAAAATAATAATATGAAAACAATGTTTTAACAGATTTTTATTTTGAAAGTCATACAAATGAAAATAATTTTGCATTATGAACAAAAAATTATATTACTATATATTTATATTTTAGTACTCAATTTAAAATATAATATTCAGCAGGGAGCCAAGGGAGTCCGAGACAGACAGAGCCCCCGCAGGCCCTCTCCTAGTTACGTCTCTGTAGTTATACAGATATTAATGATATCGTGAAATATAGTTTGTGTATATAAGTAAAATAATAATTCAATAACTAGTTATATTAAAACTGTACCAATAACAACATTGAAAATTTACAGAACTTCTTTTTTTAATTATAATTACAAAAGATAATATCCTCAACACTCTATAACGATCGTTTCCGAGTAATATATTTGTCTATTAGAACGAAAATATTCTATTCTATTACCAGTTACTTAGTTAAATAAAAACGGGTATGATTAATTGTAAATTTGCATTCATGAAAAAATTAACAAAGAAATGAGTCTGCATATTAGGATTATACCTGCACAACATTCTACAGCTCAAAGAAACTTTTAGTTTAACGAGTTGTGTTAGTAAAAAATCGTTTTTTCACTATCATTCTCGTCCCTTTTAAAAATAATTCTGCCCTCAAGATCTTGTTTAAACACGTAGGAAGCAGACTTTGTAAATAGATGCATTGAAATAAATTCCTTTTACTGAATTTATGAATAAATGTGTAATAATTATGATTCTGAATGATGGAATGCTTTCCAAGCCATGCATTTTGTATTGCGATCAGGTGAATAAATTCATTATGCGATGCAAAGTGGGAAGTTTCCCCATTATGTAGAATGCTCTTATAAGAAAGTTAAATTTTTTACCCTTCCTTTCTTTTCGTGGTCAGGTTTTACTTTCTTTCGTACTGGTAAGAGAGAATTTTAACTTTCGCTCCTTTACTACTAGCGTTATCTATTTGGGATGCACTGAATATGGAAATTTTATTTGCTCAACTGTTTTCGCAGTTCGACCGCCCGTTCCGTAACATGTCACAGGTAAACAATAGATAAGGATCATATAGTTCCGCTATCTTTAAGGCTAAATTGATATAGGTTCCATTATAAATATTTGTAACGGAGTGGTGTGTTTAGTGCTTAATCATATCAAATATGTATTGTGAGTTATCTTCAAATGATAGTTTAGTATATCAGCCGAAGGATTTAGTTTTTTTAATTGCACTTATACCTGCATTCGTAAATCATGTTATTGTCATAGCGTTTAAATAATTGAAATTATAACACCATTATATCTTTAGCTGAGATTTATGTAATAATATAAAGCCTCCATTCTTTCCGGTGATGACGATTCTTCGGTAAATGACAGTTTTAGCAGTTTCGTAATGAATGCTTGATTTTTTCAAATTAATGTAAAATAATAATTAGAGAAGATTAAAAATCTATACTGTGTAATAAATACGACGCTGATTCAGAGTAAAGTTTTGATATTCATGGGAATATTCTGGCAAATTACGAGACGCAATTGGCAACTGATAGTTCATGTAATATTTCTTAGAGGTTTATGCAACGATAATTTCCATCAAATAGGATTTAAGGGATGGAATTATATCAAACTATTCATGTACATACATGTCCTTGGGTGAAAATAAATTTTTATTATCTTTGAAAAGTATCTTTTCAGATGTTGTTTTGAAATTTTGCAAACTGATGATCAATTAATTAATTATAGAAGCTTTTCTATAGGAGCCAAGTGAAACATTAAAAAAATGAATCCAAAGTATTTCTACCAATAGTAAATAAAATCTGGCAAAAAGATTTGTTATCCCTTTGAATCATCCAACTGAAAATGTTATCGCTTTGAATTGTTTTTATTCGTAACGTGTTTAATGTATTGCATACTAAATGTTTTTCTTTAGCCTTTTTGGTAATTCTTAATTTCAACCACAAATTATTTTAAATCAAAGATTTGCATTAAGATAATTAGAAATTCGTGTGATTTTACTTTTTTGATTTAGAAAACCTGCCTTTATTATTGTTAGTTTTGGTCTACCGTTAAACGAACTTTTTACCTTACAGGGCAAATAAATGAAGAATAAATTTTATATGAACAGTTAAATCTCTCCTATGAACGATCTATCCAATTATTAAACTGATGACTTCCATTTTATGTGTTTTCTAAAGGTGGATTTCACTTCTTTGTCATCTTGGGTAAGTTTTTATCCTTTCTATTTCCTCCTAAGTGCAGCGATATAATTTCTTTGCTTTCTTCTTCATAGAATTATTTTTATTCGATCTCAGCGAAAATTGTAGTTTAATTTTTCATGTGTTAGAAGGGGTATTATAATGCCAAGACATTTCTTTCAGGTTAAAGAGAATCATGGCTGTGCTGCTACTAAGAACGTCCTCTCAAATAAGGTAATTTTGAGTATATGAAATGCATATGATAAAATATGCTGTTTTAAATCTAATTTTGAAGCATTGCATTTATTACCGCTTTGAATAAGCCACTAAAATTTTTCTTTTATAGGTTCATAGCAAGTGCCCGAGTCTTAAGTTCTGCCAACACTGTTGGGTTATGGAAATTACATTACTATAGAGGCGAGGATTATTCATCAAACAGCCAAACGGCCCAGCAGTCAGAAAGTTCTGGAAAGTTATTGGCTCCTACTTTTGGAATCTTGGGGGCAGCAGTTGCATCATGGCTTATCTATCACTACACTGGAGGTCTCTTAATCTGTCTTACATGTATTAGACATTTTAAAATTTTGATTATTAGTTTTATATATATATATATATATATATATATATATATATATATATATATATATATATATATATATATAATTTGTCATAAGTAATGCAAAATTTATATATGTAATTCACATAAATGCCCACCTAGACAGTCCTTCTCCCACACCTTACTAAGAGCCCATTCTTACATATCATAATGCAGTAATTTACCTATTATCTAACCTCAGCTGAACCTAATGTTGGTCAAATAATTGCTAGATAATAGGTCAACCTTTTGTGGGTGTGACATTTAAATAAAACAAACCCCTTACAAACTGCACTACATGCATTCACATTCAACATTTCATTAATTATATTTTAACTTTTTCATTGTTCAGTACTTGTTAAGTGTTTTGCTAACTAAAGGTGTTAATATATTTACACAAGTGTTTCCTTGACCACTAATGAAAAAATTGTCTTAAAGAACTCAATTCAACCTGCAGGAAAGGGAAAGTATCTTATTTGAATTGCAATTATTTAGCTAAATGTGTAGGTATTTAATAATTGGTAAAATTGTTTGGGCATTAATTTTTCTTTTTCCATAATTAATTTTTTAGAAACAAAGACAAATTGGTCAGTGGTTTGTAAAGGATGTATATATTTGATTGCAACCTAAGAAAAAGAATTTTATATAATTTTCAACTAATGGAAATACAGACTTATTTGTTACCTGGTGTTAAATTCAATCTGGCATATTTCTATGGGTTATAATGTTATATCACATTAAGCATGTAGTTATTCTTTAACCTATAATGCCAACTAAATGTGATATTATATGAACTGGATCCTTATTAATATGTGTCCTTTTTTTAATTACAATTATTCATTTGTTATTCAATCTGGCATATTTCTATGGGTTATAATGTTATATCACATTAAGCATGTAGTTCTTCTTTAACCTATAATGCCAACTAAATGTGATATTATATGAACTGGATCCTTATTAATGTGTCCTTTTTTTAATTACAATTATTCATTTGTTTACGTTTGTGTTTACTCTTTTTTGCTGTCTAAATGTTATAGTCTGAAATATATAACTGCATAACGATATTTCTTAGTTTAGTGAAGTTCGTGAACCAAACTTCGACAAAACTTATTTCGATAAAGTTATGCATGATTTGGACGTTTTTAAATTTTATAAATGGTGTTGCTAAAAGATATTTATTGTTGTGCTATAGCATTTATTCATTTAGGATTTAATTTTGGTTTTAATAATAGCAAAGAAACAGAATGAGCTGAGTGCATTGACTGTCGCTGGCACCAAGAGGTCAGACCTGCCGTCATATACAATGGAAGAAGTGGCAAAGAACAGCTCACCAGATGGAAAAGTGTGGGTGACCTATGGAGTTGGTGTCTATGACATCACTCCTTTCATTGACAAGCATCCTGGTGGAGATAAAATCCTAATGGCAGCAGGAGGATCGGTGGAGCCATTTTGGATGCTCTATGGTGTTCACAAGGACCCAGCCATTCTAGCAATGTTGGAGAATTATAGGATAGGTGAGAAAATTAATTTAGATCCTTTGTCCAGTTATTAATTCCTTAATATATATATATAATTTTCGGTGAGCATGATTTTGCATTGAAAATGAGTGCTGAGTATAAAGCAAACTTAACAAAACATGAGCATCAATTTTATAATATTTTGATTCTAAAATAAATAAGTATTATTCTAAGACTAGCATAGATAATACAGTGGGGCATATCCATATTGTAAATGAGTATCATTATATATAATTACTCAATATCTGTCTGTCCGTCCATCCGTCCCCCCTTTTATCTCTTGAACAGTTTGTCATAGAGAAATGCTGTAAATGCCATTTTGTTTCTGCCAACTAGGAGACCCCGGGAAAACTATTTTCGTTTATGGAAGTGTCCCGGATTCGACTCGGGGAGACGATTATATTTTTCCATATGTTTACACACGAGTTTTGATTTTTCAGGGTGCAAGGTATATTTCTTTCATTCATTAAAAACATAAATATGGACTGGATTTCTCCGTTTTTGCTTTATTCGATGACTAAAACTATAAAATATCTTATTCTTGTGATGTTTTGATGTTGCACAGAATAATTTCTCAGAAACACGCATTTATTTTCGAAATTTTATAGCTTTTTTGTATGCTTTCCAGGTGTTGCCAAGGCACCCCACATTATTGCCTCCAATTGAATTAGCATCTTTTAAACCTTCAAAAAGCCAAAATAATTGTGTTTTCCACTTTGCGCTGTTTATGAAGCATCGAAATTATAGTTGTAGTAACGTCAAACTTAATAGATTGCAACATTAATAATTAAAGATTATTATTATTCCGTAAACTGTGTGTGGGATGTGGGTATTTTTAACAATTGACCAAAAGAAAAAATCTTTATTTCATTACTGGAATGTGACTTTTTCGTATGAGAGAGAGAATTAAATTGCACATATAAATTATAAATACGAACAACATTCAAAATATCAGTTGTCTAATTTTATAAGGAGAAATTGGCTATTATTACTTTTAAAACATGCAGATTTCTGACTTACTTCGCAAAAGTTTTTGCGGATACCACTAGTTTTATTTAAATATGCAAGGGATGATGTTCTGACTTTTATAATGACACAAAATGAAGGTGAAAGAAACTTGATTCTTGTTACTTTATAATAACCTTTTTCGTATGTTTAGTGCATCAAAGCAGTAAATGCTTCAGTTTCAGTAGATTTTAAAGAAGCCCATACCGTTAATGTAAAATACAAAAAAACGTTTTGGCATAATTTATAACCAAAATAAACTGGTAATTGGTGTTGTAGTTTTGAGATAAATCACAATTTTTAGAGATATTTTTGCTCTAATTAAAACAAAAGATTTGAATCATGTTCATTAAATCCATTAAATCATTTCACCATTTAACGTTAAATATCATGAATAGTTGTGTATATCAATGGATAGTTAATTAGCTCTTAATTGAGATTGGCAGAATATTCTTAGCTCTGCCGCACATCTACATACAGTCACCCATCAACTTTGAAAAAGTGCAACCTTGGTAAGAATACTACTTTTCAGCCTACTTTCCAAGAAATGGAAAGTAGTCTTATGAGATCGCCTCTGTGTTTGTGTGTGTGTCCCCCACTAACATCTTCTTCATGAATGAACTGATTTCAACTAAATTTAATTGAGATTGGCAGAATATTCTTAGCTCTGCCGCACATCTACATACAGTCACCCATCAACTTTGAAAAAGTGCAACCTTGGTAAGAATACTACTTTTCAGCCTACTTTCCAAGAAATGGAAAGTAGTCTTATGAGATCGCCTCTGTGTTTGTGTGTGTGTCCCCCACTAACATCTTCTTCATGAATGAACTGATTTCAACTAAATTTGGTACATAGAATATGCACATATATTAATGATCAAAATGACATGTTTGGACCGGGTCAACTCAACAGGGGTGCCACAATTGCAAAGTTAAACTTTTTGATGGAATAATATGATCCGAAGATCCTATGCAGACAGGCATAAGCTGTAAAGGTGGGAATAATTTTGAAACGAGAAAAAAGTCTGCTATGACCAGGAATCGAACCCGGGTCTTCCACTTCCCGGGTGGATATTCTACCTCTGAACTATCGTAGCAGAACACTTTTTCTCGTTTCTGAACACGGATGTTTCCTTGGTTGGGACGGAACTAGCCAAGCTAGTATCAAACTGCCCCAACAGATGTCCTCTAAGAGATACATCGAAGAAAACTCCTCCCTCTCAAATGGTGAGATTGCCAAACAAGAAATTGATGGAATAATATGATCCGAAGATCCTATGCAGACAGGCATAAGCTGTAAAGGTGGGAATAATTTTGAAATGAAAAAAAGTCTGCTATGACCGGGTTCAATTCCCGGTCATAACAGACTTTTTTCTCGTTTCAAAATTAAACTTTTTGGTAATAATAAATTTGGAAGGAATTGGCCCAACCGATTTCACCGAAATTTTGTGTAAAGTAGATGTGTAACATAAAATAACAAAAATAGAGATGTTTAGTATAGATATAGAAAGCAGGGCTGCCACAATAGAAGGAATAAAAAAATTCTTTTTACACATATTTGTGTTGAACTGTCTTCGTCAATTTTAACCAAATTTATTACTTATAATATACACATATATACAAAACCATATTATCATATATGAACCGAATCAGCCAAACAGGGGTCCCACAATTACAAATTAAACTCTTTAAGTAATTAAGGATTTTGAATGAATTGGCTGAACGGATTCAATTAAATTTTGTATATAAGATTTGTACAATATACTGTAATGAAATCAAGATGTTTAAAGTGGAGCTAAAGAGCAGGGCTACCACAGTAAAAAGTTAAATAATATCTCTTTTACACATATTTCTAGAGAACTGACTTAATAGATTTTAACCAAATATATTATATTTAATTTTTTGAAGTTATTGGCTAAATCGATTTCAAAGAAATTTAATTTGTAGGGCGAGCATAGAATGGGAAAAAGAGATGAATATGTTTAGGATGGATCAAAAAAGCAGGGCTACCACAATATAAGGAAAAATAATTTTCTGATTTCAAAGCAAGTAATTGTGTACGATTATACTACGACAAATTTGACGAAAAGCACTTCTGTGCCACGGGAAACCTGTGTACACCCCTACTTATTATATATTAAAATTGTATTGAAAGGAAAGTAGGCAGATTAGTTCTTTCCAGAACTACTTGTTATGTTTGTAATTCACCCAGGATTCACTTTGACCCAGTGTCATCAAATTATCATGCTCATGCTTTATCCTAGGAAAACCTGGGTTGTATTTCCAAAGTTAATTTTAAATCAATGAAATCTTCATGTCTGTAAATGGTTTACTCCCTCTCATTCATACAGAGAAAAATTGGGAACTACCTCTATTTTTTAGAGTTGTGAACAATATGTCTTATCATATTCGCTTTGTAGAAGACATAGTTCTGTCTTTGATTATCTTCTGTCTTCTTGATATTTTCCTTGGAAAATTATCAATTTATCACCTTGCTTTCTCTCTCTGTATTATTTTCCCCTCATCAGGAAATATTTCTGAAGAGGATGCAAGGGAAGCCACTTCTAACATGGAGGACCCTTATGCTAATGAACCTCGCAGGCATCCTGCCCTTAAGCCAAGTTCTCTGAAGCCATATAATGCTGAGCCGCCTCCATCTCTTCTTGTGGACAGTTTCATAACACCTAAGTGAGTATGTCATTACAGTCAAGAATAAACGTTGAATTAAGTCAGATTATTCTGTTGCTAATTTGATCTGTTTCAGTTAACTTTGTACTTGAAGCTTGGTAATTTAAGAAACATCCTTATCCCTTTTATTCTTTAATAGTTTATTTGGTAGTTATTCTGTTTTGAACCTGTAGTCAATGAAAAAAGTCACTGCTGTTGGTTTTATATTTTAGTTTATAGCATCAAGCATGCATTATTTTACTAAAGTTATCAATGGTTTAACTTGTAAATTTCCTAACCATAAGAAATAATCTAAATTTCTGTTGTGTTACTGTAATTATAAAAAAACAGGATCTAATTTATGAAGGTATTACATATGCTCCTAAACTGATCAAATTGTCTTTTGAGGTATTAATTTATTCCAAAGATAGCAGAATATGTTCCTTCTTTAAGGCTGAGATAAGAGATGCAAAGGAATGTAAGTGATAAATTAAGTTTATTGGTGGTGATACTTTCATCTGAAGGGAGATAAAATCTGTGAATGTGTAGCATGTGCAGTTACAATTTTGGTCAAAATGTATTTTAATAATGTTGAGTCAATAAAATCCATTAGCATCCTTCGCCAAAGAGTTTGGAATATTTAAAAAAATTAATATCATTAATGGGATTGGACTAGTTCCTTTTTATTTGTTTTTTAAGTAAACATCGATTTCTTTGAAATTTTTGTCTGTATTTTCTTTAAATCTTGTAATGTATCTTCTTTTGGTCTGTCTGATTTATGCTTGGTAGTAAAATTGCAATAAACTTCATACTCTATTTTTCTGATTTTGGCTATTTAATCTTTAATTGTGAATTTTTTCATTCTAAATGGGTTATATAGTAACTTTGTCAGATGTAATTGTTCTTTAATCTTAATTTTTGTAATTATAAGGATGAAAATTCTTTTAAGATAAAATATTTCAAATTCATCTGTAATTCAGACACTCTTACTTCTTAGCGCGGAATTAATAAGAAATAAATAATTCTCAGTAGGCATAATAATGCCCCCAATGTTTTATTCTCAATATTTTAAGAAAAAGTGTGAGAATTATCGGAGTAAATATGGTAGTTCATTTATAATTTAATGCACAAATAAAAATATACCGCTTTACTGTTCTGAAAATCACGAATACATATAAATTAAGCAAATGCTTAAAGAAAACAGTAAAAGCAAAAACTTTTGCTGTAAGTATAAGCAAATGCTAAAGGCATTTGCTTCATTTTGAGTGAATAAAAGTTTGCTTTTACTTATAAGCATTTCCTATTCAGTTAAAACTGAACTGCAAATCCACACATTTAACCTTTCCATCAAACAGACTTTGACTACTTATTATGTCTGAAGAACTATTGAAGATAGATTACCTAAATTTACAAGATAACCTTTTCTTGCCTTGTGCTCGACATGTTTCTTTAATTCCCACAAGTTTGTAGAGGAAATGGTAAAGCATAAATTAATTATTTCGCATAAACATACATTTCTTATATTTTTTAAAGAAAATGCACCTTACATAAGTTGCTTTGGAATTCTTCCCTCTTTGTTATTGTTTACATTTTAAAAACAAGTGATAACTGATTGTGATAGTTGAATGACAGCTGACTATTGATAGCTAATTGTCATATTTGAATTTGATAGATTCATCTTAAAATTTGGGTAATATTGAAAAAAATTAATTTATTTAATTTAACAAATAGTTTCTATTAATTTTATTCTAAAAACAGATTTTTTTCAGTGAAACGGTCTAAATTTTTATAATTATTAGTTGTTGACATTCGTCTTTTCTTGTATTTTTCACTTTTCATGTTGTCATAAACTCAGCCATACTATTAATTTCAGTAAAATTATCACCTAAATATTAAAAAAACAGACTTGAAAAATTCTTAGTGAGCCCCTCACCTCACTTAAAAAATACAAAGCATGTACTCAAAGAATTTTGCATAAGCACAGTTTTATTCACACTTTTTTCTACTGGAAATTTTTGAAAATAAGCAAATGCATATTCTTTCAAGCAAAAGCAAATGCTATTTTTTTATTCAACTCAAATTAAGCTTTTGCTAAAAAAATGCTAGAAATCTAAAGTAAAAGCATTTGCTTAATTTTTATTCACTCGGCCCATTAAGTGGTCTCCGTGATGTGTGCTGTGGTAGGCTAGAATGAATAAGTGAAATTCACCTCTTGATGACAGTGAAATTTGCTGCAATAATTTCTGCAGTAGTGCATGAAACTGCGGATATGGAGGGATTACGTACTGTATCTCCTAAAGCATGAATAAAACAGCAGTTTGAATGAATTCTAGTATAAGTTGTTATGGGTTACCAATGTTGCCCTTGAAGGGCTGAAAGTGAATATGAATTGGAGAGAGAGTGAGAGAGAAGTAATATTTTAGGAAAATAATCAAGTCAAGTCAAGTGGTGACTATTCTTAAAAATCATATTAAATTGTAAACTTTTGCTATTTGAAAGGGATACATTCCAAAGAATCAGCTCATACCACAAAACTGAGAAGAGTGAGTAATAAGAAAAATGGAAAAGAAAAGTATGTTAAACTTGTTGACATGTTAATCAAAGAGGAAAAGTAAACTTCTTCAATTGTATTTGTGCTCTTATCATTGGTCATTGATTTATGTAAAGTCTGTATAGAGTCACACTAAATATTTGGAAACCATGCTGACTATTCTTGAATCCTTTGCACTCATTCCAATTTATTTTAATTCTAAAATTCTTAAACTGAAAAAGAGACTGGCTTTTTTATATGTATGAAATTTGAAAATAGTGAAATTTAAATTTCTTTTTGTTTAGTTTTACGTATTTTTTCCTGTATCGATTTTTACAGTATTTTCCTTAAACTATTCTGGTCTCAATTCCTATCCCGTACAATGTTAATATTTTTCATTATGTGTAATTGTATATAGAACATTGGATGATCTCGAGAATCTCAATATTTCTATAGAAAGAAAATCACCACTTCATTCTTTCCAGCTAGATTGATCTTGAAAAAAAACTGTAAGCTTAACTTTCTCTGAACCTGCATGCTCTTTTACCAGCTGACATATATCTAATAAGTTATCCAACTATCAATCGAGGAAAATCATTTAAAAAATGTTGTCCAGTAAGGTTTCATTGGATCCACCAATTTCATTGAAAATTTTCAATTCATCATATGGAAAAAAATGATCTCATGAAAGAATTGTCATAATCCTAAGCTTACCTTTTGGAGAACATTCTATTAATGCTTCATTATTTTTCTTTTGATGTAAGACTAAGAACTGACATATTTAATTACATAGGTTTAAATAATTTTGATAAAAAATTTCTGTGGTTTTTTATTATTTTCAAATACAAGAAATTTAAAAATGGAATTTATCTTATTTGCATATAACAGGAACTTGAGAAACAATTTGTTGCATAAAAAATGTAATTGTGAAAAGATTCTAAATAAATTCACAGAAAACTTTCTAACTCAGTTGATAGAATTATGTTAATATAGCAAGATTTTTATCATTAAAATCTGATGATCACCGAAAGAATTTGAACTTCTCTGCAATAAAAGTGCCATATATTCAAAAGAATCAACCTAAAACAATGAAAATAATGTATTTAATAGTTGGATTGAGGGATTATCTATAAATATGCTTGAAGTTGAGGGGTAATAGTGAAAAGATTTACTCTTGAATTATACTGTTTTGTCTCTCTCCTTTGTTGTGAAGTTAATTATGATAATCAGCTTAGCTGTATTCATCAATTACTATCTACTGTTTTGTCTAATTTGGTAATTTTAATTTCTCAAAGAAACATATTAATCAGCTTGATCGTCATTGTACTTCTTACTATACAACATACACACATGCATTATTTCTCATCACTGTCAGTGATGTTTCATTTCCATACCATTGCATTACTCAATAGTGGGTTGAAAAAATTAATAAATGATATTCCATGCTCATTCACAAAACTTGAAAATTTGCACCTTTTTTGGTCACCAGTAACAGAAGAAATGTGAAAGCTGTAAAGAGCTGTATGAAATTGGATTGCCATGCCCTTATGGCTCATGGCTCACAGTTGCCAGCTGGATAATGGCATTGTAAGTACACACAAATTCTTAGCGGACAAGCTTTGTGGGAAGCATTATAAGTGCAGCTTGGAGATTTTGGATGGGCTTGGTCGAATTTATATAGATACTTGACTACCTATTGGTTAAAGGGAGTATTTAAAAGACATTAGCAATATTCATAAGTCCTTAAAAATTAAAAGATTGTATGAGTGTAATGCCAAATGATGTGGTGTATGTGCATGCAACTTTTGCACCAATTTTTTATTTTTAACTTCTGTAGCTATTAATTATACCAGTCATAGTCATGTTTTTATTTTTTTAGTTTCATTCATGATTAGCGAAGTAAAATTTTTTTAGTTAGGATGTAGCTTTCAGTAGACTCTCAAGTTGCAGTTTTTCAGTCTTCTTGTAGCAGCAGGCATATTTTATATCTTTATAAGCTTTTCCTAGAGGCACTATCAGGATCTAGTCTGCTTTTGAATGTGGTGCATTGCTAGGAATCAAAAAGTTCCCATTCACATACATGGTAGAACATTTTTGGTGTTAAGGTCAGTTTCTTTATCATTCAGTAGCCCTATTAAGATGCATAAAATGATTGCAGCTGTTGCAAAATAAATGCATTTTATAAAAATTAGGTAATATCAATTTGAAGTTTTATGTATAGTAAGGCTAAATACTCATGTGTTAAAAATAAAAAAAATCATATTTACAGATTCATTCACATTTGAATCATTTTCAGAAATTCAGTCTACATCAATATTTGAAGAAGTTTACAAGCTGAAGTTATATATCTCATGCTCCCTATGAAAAGTTGACCGTTTGGTGACTGCAAAATGTGAATCACTTATACAAGCAGCTAAGAGATAACCATCAACTCCAATGAAGCTAGTGTCTCGAATATTTCTCTTATCTGGGGATTTAATCATAATATGAAGAAAGAACTGCCTGACATCTTGAGCAAATGGCAGTCCTCAGTAGTCATATAGGTTGAGTATCTGCCTTCTGATTTTATGATTGGACAAGGTTATTAATGTTTGATGTTATTACATGTGTCAATGTAAATTGGCCATTGCCCCAGATGTACACTAAATGTATGCTTTTAAACCATATCCAAGCAAGATTGGGTGAAGGGTAAAAGATAAATATTGCATCACTTAGAAAAGTAAAACAAATTTTGTTTAGATTTACGTATCAATTTGCTGGAATACACCAATGCTTTACCATGCACTCAATATGGTGTTTGCACTAACACTGGTAGTTATAGAAAATAAATACCAATTTGATTATTCCATTATGCACATATTATTTTTAATTCATACTTTCATGCACTTAACACGACTTACAGAAATTGTTTACATATTTTATTTCGTAATCACCAGGCACAAATTATGCATGAACATTTGTTTCTTCATTTTAATTTACAAAATTCTTTACTTATAAATTTTAAGTTTCACACCGAACTTTGCTGTGCACTATTTAAAGCTATCCAAAGTTACAGTAATTATTTTGTGAAAATTTCTATGATAAGCAACAATTCCTGTGATCAAGAGATATTTTGTGGTTGATGTTTACTTTAAATCTGGTCGGAATCTTTTTCATCCTGTTACTGTTAATATTTAATATTTTTCCCATATAATATTCAACTCATGTACTCCTAATTTTTAGTGACCTCTTTTATGTTCGAAATCATCTTCCTGTCCCAGAAGTTGATCCTGCTACATATGAGTTGGAAATTACTGGGCTGGGTGTGAAGGATGTCACCTTGAAATTAAAAGATCTGGAAAAGTATAAGACTCACACTGTTATATCAGCAGTCCAGTGTGCTGGTAACCGAAGAAGTGAGATGACTAAGGTAATTTTTAAAGCAAATTTTCTCGAAATAATGGTAATATTAAAACTTCACCTTTTCTAATATCATTTCTTGTACTTGAGTCTTTTCAAAATTATCATTCTTTAGCATACAGTAATTTATGATGAATAGCCTTTTATGCAGATGGTCTAGACCAGTGGTGTCTAACCTTTTCTAAATGGCGGATTGCATTGGTGGTTGGGAATCCTTTGGTGGGCCACATTGGAAGTTGCCAATTCTTCGGTGGGCCGGATTAGAGTTTAAATCGGAAGTTACATATACATTTTGAGGTGTTATATAAGTGAAAATCAAGTCTAAATAAGGTTAGTATGGTTAACATTTCACTTTTAAAAGGTTTATTACAAAAATTTTCATTAAAGCATTTGAATTTGCGTTAAATTTTTTGGATTGGTTTTTCCTCTTAGCTTCACAGATCGCACAAAAACCTTTGCGGGCCATAGGTTAGACACCCCTTGTCTAGACCAAAGTACTGCAATATGTACATCAGATGTTACATGTGATATATCTGCATTTGTCCAACTTAGTAAATGAAAATGCTGTATATATTAGTTAAATTATGCAGAAAGAAAAGAAAGAAAACAGAATTCATGTGTTAGCAAGTAATACCAGGTTCATAAATTCTTATGGCTGATTGAAGTGTTGATAACCCTTGTCCAATCTAGTTCTCCATTGCAGATTATACACTGTTAGACGAATGTGACAGCGCATGATCCTAATTTTGGTGTACACAGTATTTTACATATAGTGAGGAAGAACACATGATTTTTAGCCTACTTTCCAGAATGGAAATAGGCTTATTGTTTTGTCATTGTGTCTGTCTGTCCGTCCCTCACTATTAACTTTTGAACCAATAGATCGATTTTCATGACACTTGGTGGAAATCTCTTGCTACATGAGCTGAGCTCCCGAAGATAGTTTTTGTTATGAAGATTGAAGTCCCAGGTTCGATTCCAGGAACTATCCTTCCCATTTGATTTACATGGGTAATCTGAAATCCATTGTGCAGGATAATTTTCTCTAGCACATTAAAATATCTTATAATTATAATATCAAGTGGAATTTGTACTATTCACTGAGGAAATGATTGAAGATTCTAATTGTTATCATAGAATTTTGCTTATCGATTGTATTTCTTAGAATTTTGCGTAAATTATTGTAGGGATAGTAATTTGGCCTTTAAAATTTTATTGGTGATCGATAATGCCCCAGGTCATCCTGTAACATTAGCTAACTTGGACTCAAACGTCCAAGTTGTCTTCTTGCCTCCCAACACCACTTCCTTATTGCAACCGATGGACCAGATGGTAATCACAACCTTCAAAAGGTTTTACTTAGGTCGAACTATCGCTCAAGCTATTGCAGCTACCGACGCAGAAGATTCTTTAACCCTGAAAGACTTTTGGAAAGGGTATAGCATCCTTGATGCAGTTAAAAGCATTGGTCATTGTTGGAAGGAAATCAAACAAATGATGATGAATCGCTGTTGGAGCAAGCTGTGCCCACATTTTGTTTATGATTCACTGGATTCTGAACAAAACGAAGAGCAAATCACCCGTGAAGTTGTAGAAATGGGATAAAGTATAAATTTAGAAATGGATGCCTAAGATGTGGACGAGTTAGTGGACTCTCATTAGATTGAACTTACAAATGATTAGCTGATAGTAATGCAGAAGGAAGTCAAAGAACAGGAAGATGACAGTAGTGATGACAACACTCCTTGTCCTCCCACAAAAGTTTTGTCTGCAAAAGTCCTCAGCGATTCGTTAAAGAAAATCGATGAGGCTTTTAAGGTATTAAAAGATAATGACCCAAATGCAGAAAGAAGTTCTACAGTTTATAAAGGTGTTCACAGAGAGCTATCCAGCTATAAACTCCTTTATGAAGAGAAGAAAAGAACATTTTCAATTCAACTTTCATTGAACAGATTCTTCAAAAAAGTAGATAACAGCACATCTTCTCCAGCATCAACTTCTCAGGCATCAGAAAAATATCCTGCATACTCACCTACAAATAGCCCTGCTGAACAAAATAATTCCTCCCCTAATTCTTCAGAATAATAATAATGGTTCCCTCCCGTCAATAGATGTCTTGGAAACCACTGAATGTTCTTTACATGACTAACTTTGTACAAGGAAATTAAAGTTTTTATTGAAAATAAATTAATTTATCCTAACTGTTCACTTTTTATTCCCTTTATAAGAAAAAACTGATACTTTATAAATATTCAGGAACGGATTAATGAATTTAACATTATTTCTTATAGAAAAAGTCAATTCAACTTACTAACATTCAGTTTATGAATGCATTTCCAAGTACACATTAAGTTCATAAGTAGAGGTTTGCCTGTACTAAGAAAATTTGAAAAATAACCGGTTAATTGGGTATGGTAAAAACTGGTTTGGAAGCCCTAGTTGTGCCTGACTAAATTTTCTACTTCATTGCTTGAGTGAGAGAGACCCCATGCTGGTCATGGAGATACTAGATGAGAAACAACAGACTCTTCCAACAGCTACTGTGACTGTACACACATTTATGGGTTACAAGAGAAGTTATGCGAGACAGTTCATCTCAGCTTAATAAAAGTTTCACCATGTCACCTGGGATAATAATAGTAACTTTTTCTGCCTAATATTTCCCAGGTTAAGGAAGTGAAGGGCCTCAACTGGGGTCAAGCTGCAATTGGCAATGCGGAATGGTCTGGTCCGCGGCTGTATGATGTTCTTGTAGATGCTGGACTGAAAGTGGGACAGCCAGGAGTAAATCATATTCAGGTAGGCCTGCTATGTTGCTTTGTTCTTGAATGGTTAATTAACCAACTTGTGACAATATTTTTTACGTAAGTAATAATTTGAAAAGTTAACTGTAATGTTCAAACTTTGTGGTTGTTGCAGAAGCCAGTTGAAGATAAAATATCATTCACATTGCATTTCATAAATTGCTCTTTCTTTCATGTAGTGTTTTTGTTGCTACTTACAAGTCCAACCTTAGCCTGTTGAATTCTTTAAATGGTAAACTGCCTTATCTGGAAACAGGATTTTTAATCGCTGACATTGTCTGGATTTGATGAATGTCAGAATCACTGAATAAATGTTGGATTCACTGTTTCCATCATCACTCTTGTTTTTACTTTCCACCAAATTGTCATTCATTGTTCTAGAGACTAATATCTTGAAAAAATTTTCATTTTGAGAATGACATTTTTCAGTGTACTTGAAATGACAAGATTTTGAGTTTTACAGTAGAAAGGCAGTGCCAACAGTATAAAAATTGGAAAAAAAAAACTTTTTTTACCATAAATATTTTATTTACGTAATAACAGTAAAAAATCTAGAATTTTCTCGGGGAGGTGTCAGGACATGGGTAGTATATGAACACGAATAAGTGAAAGATCGCTATTTTTATTTCAACCAATCTTTAAGCATTTGCCTAGCATATCTCATTGCACAGTTTATGGTAATCATCATCATCAATAATGGCACAGGTTCAATTCAAGGAGTATTTCTTTCATACATTTGATTAGCATAGGATTGAGTGTAGAATATATTTTATTTTCATTTTAAGATTTGTTGAAATTAAGCAACGAAATTGAGAAAGATGCTTCCACTTTTGAATAAACAAAATTTATTTTTGTCGAAGAGAGAAATTGAATCCATGATGAAATTGGCTCCCTTGGTGCTCTTTGTAAAGAGTGGGCTAATGCCAACACCGGATTTCCCTCCCCCTTTCTTGGTGTGTTCAGTGTGGAAGGAATTACAGCTATAATAGTCCGAGAGGCTGATTAGTCAGAAATTCCATACAAACAAACAGAATCCATGACAAATAAGCGTGAAATGTTTTTTGACTGAGACCCTGAATTTTTCAGGTTTTTTAATGACCAGAAATTGTAATTATAATGACAGTCACACTATTGCCACATTTATTACAAATTTACAGAATGTAGTTGGAGATGATTACCGTATTTACCCGATAGGAAGACAACCCCTAAAAAACTTAGGTTCCCTTGCAAAAAAACTTGTGCATGTATTTATAACAAGCTAACATTAAGAGGATGAATAAAAAAAGTAAATTTACCACTTACATCTCCCTCTCCTCTGTTTCCTTCCCTTATTCTTGCTGTCCTGTTCATTCATCACAACTTATTCAAATTCAAACAAGTCGTCTTCCATACAGTCCATGGAATTTGATATGCAGCATTTCTTGAACCCTCTTGATATTCTATTGGGATCTATTTTTTTCCATGCTGCAATGATCCAATTACAGAGAAGTGGTATACTGGGCTTCTTAATTTTCTCTGTAGGAGTTAATGCAGGTTCCCCTGCCAAAAGCCATTCTGAATAAAATAACTTTATGTAATCCTTCAAGGGCTTCATCACTACAACATCTAGCACTTGAATTTGTGATGTCATGCATCCTGGTATAACTACAAGGTCAGTATTCATACCATGAAGGGTATTTTGAACTTCCTCTGTAAGGTGGCCTTTGAATGCATCTAAGACGAGCATTGCTTTCTGCCTTAAAAGAGCCCCAGGTCGTCTACTCCACACTATGCTTATCCAGTCATTCATTAAATCAGCTAACATCCATCCTTGGGCTTGACATTTAACAATTATTCCATTTGGTAGTACTTCCTTAGGCACTGTTTTGCATTTTAAAATAACATACGGTGGCAACTTTGTTCCGTCTGCTAATACAGCCAGCATTACAGTAATGTGCAGTTTTTTATTACCAGAAGTTTTTATGATGACATTTTTTGCACCTTTTTCGTTGACTGTGTAATTGGTCGAAGTAAATGTGTGTCTCATCTGCATTACTCATTTGGCCCAGAAGGTAATTGTGACTTTTCCACAACCGAATTACATGCCTCTGGAAAGTTATTAGTTTGTCCATGAAGTCGGAGGGTAGTCGCTGGCAAAGTGAAGTACTTCATCACAGGCTAAAACCATTATGACGCACACACCATCCATTACTAGCCATAAATTCTTGGTGTGGAATGTTTTGCAATTGTGCTAATTCTTGGGCTTTCAATTTAATGATATCCCATGTCACCAGTTTACCGTCCATTCTTTGAATACACACTAAGTTTACAATTTCCTCTTCTAATGCATGAAATCGGCCTCATTTTGGTCCACTAAATCAGGGCCCCTCAACCCAGCGCCCGCGGGTGCAATGGCACCCTTCATAAAATTCCTTGGTGCCCGCTACTAGGGCTATGGCAAGTCATTTGCTGGGGAGGTACAATAAGATAGTACAGAAGAAGTACAAATTCAATTTTCTCATTAAAAATTTCAAGATTCTTCTTCTTTATTATTAATAAATTTTGTATTCAAATCAAAATATTTTTGTTTGAAATTAAAAAAGAATCTAACCCATTTCTTTTAGCTTTATTTTTCTGTGTACCCCAATTGGTGCCCGTAATCCTTCTCTGAATTCGAAGGCTGAAAAGGTTGCATGCCCCTGCACTAAATGATCTCCGTGTTGAGTTAACACCTTCAAGTTTCTCTTTCGCTTGCTTCCACCTTCGCACATTTGCTTCAGTCGCACTGTATTTCCTCCCTGCCACACAATTATTTGTTTCTTCAGCATAGCACATACCATTAACTTAAAATTTCTGTCGTAACTTCTTCTAATTCCTTTCAATACATTCCCTCTTACCGCAGTTCCTTTTTTATTTACGCGATCTTCCATTTGTTTGGGGTGTCTTATTTAAAAGTTATAAATAATAACTTGTCACTATTTCATGATACCTAATATTTTTAATGGCATTTTTGTGAAAAAAAACCTTGTCTTCCTTTCGGGTAAATATGGTATTTGCTTTGATTATATAGTAACACAAAAGTTGTTGAACAAATGATTACTTCATTAAAGCAAAGTGATAATTTTTAATGCCTAAAAATTTATTCTATGACTCACTCTAGAATAATATTTTATTTTTATTCATCTTTTGTTCAGGCATAATTTGCAGACAAACTTGAAATATTTTATTTTTCATACCTGAAGGATGGTGTGTTTGAACATGTAAACACTCCTCTTGGTTATGCCACTGTGTAATAATAAGTCGGGATGGCTCAGACATGATATGGGATTTATAGAAATGAAGGAAATTGGTGCACTGGTGCAAACATCAATTGCAAAAGTTGAATTTATCACTCCAAAAACTCCGAACCTTAAAAGGTCTTCTTTGGAAATTGCTACCAATTCATCGGAGATCCAATGAAAGGGTTTGGGTAATTGGGATATCATTTGAAGAATGGTTCATTAACTTTCCTGCTCAAGGTGGAGCCATACTGCCATGATTTGCTTTTAAGTCATTACTTGTCCTTGACAATGCCCCTGGATACCCAACATACATGCCTGAATGATATTCTAGTGTTAAAGTTATCTTTCTTCCCCCAATAACGCCTCCATACTTCATCCCATAGATCAGGATGGGATTGCAGCTTTTAAAATGTACTATCTGAGGCGGACATTCTCCCAGTTGCTTGATGCAACCAACAGACTTGAAAAGCCATCTGTTAATTATTTATGGCATAACTGCAATAACTGCACGCCACTAAAAACTACCAGTTTGCCTGGGATGAAAGAAAGGATTCTACCTTAAATGCTGTTTGGGAAGTATGGTGGGAAGTTGCGCCCATGATGACCACAAAGACATTTCTTCACACTTGCTGACCAGCTAGCTCAGAAAAGAAGCATTGGATATACACTCATATCTGAAGGGGTGTTAAAATTTGGGAGGAATTTAATGTCAGCTTTGGCTATTTACAAGGATATCTACAAGGAGAAACAGCATACATTAAAACATTTCATTATAACGCAATTATTCAAGATCTCCTGAACCTCTGCCACCCTACCATCTATCACGTCAACATGACCCTTGACTTCTGCTAGCCTTCTCATCAACCTGAACAATTCAATGATGCCCATTGGCAGTAATAGGTCATTGCAGGAGTCCTGTTCTTCATAATTTTGCCCAAATAAAGCCATGTCTGTCTGTCTGTCTATGAGAGACATTGACTCTGACCCTGATGGTCCATCAGTAACTCCCTCTCTCGACAGAAATTAGACTACATTCCACATCTTTTTCATTACATCTTAATATTCATCTCTACCAGCCTGTATTGGTGGTAATATTGTTTTCACCTTATTTTTCTATTATATTCAAGTTTTTACAGTGAATCAGGAGGATAGGTTTGGAACCTTTGTGTTTGAAGGAGGGTTTCTAAGAAGGTGTGGTCCTCCCTTAAGTAATGGGTTCATATAACATGGCACATTTTCAGAACACATCTCTCAATTTATAGGAAGGCCGAATGTGATTTCAATGCATATTTCTTTTCCATTTACTTTAATTAACTTGTCTTTCATAATTGTCTAATCTTAACATATAAATCTAAAATTTTGTTTGTTTGTCCGCAATACAAATCCTCACCTTTGAAGATATCGTTTTGCATAAAAATATAATTTTACCCTGCAATTAACATAGGCTATATGGCGATAAAAAAATTTGGGGGGGGGGAGATGCTATATTATAAGCACACTGTGCATTATGCTACAAAAGCCATTAGCACCATTGGACGGAAGCCAGATGAACTACATTAGTGTCATCGGACATAAGTTGCATGAACTACACTTGGCGGTGGCTTTAAATGGTTCATGGCAGTGCTGGGTACTCTAGACTGAAGCCGCATAAACTATGTTAGCGCCATCAGCCCTGTGAACTACGGAGGCCACGTGAACTACACTTGGCAGTGGCTTTAAATATTCCTGGGCAATGCTGGGTACTCCAGATAAATAGGAAACAAAATTTATATGAATTGTTCAGATGGTAATTTCAAATTGTTTGTATGATTTCAGTTTGAAGGATTGGACACTGATCCGGCTAATGTACCATATGGAGCTTCTATTCCCATTGAAAAAGCAATGGATCCTAATGGAGATGTGATTCTTGCAACCAAAATGAATGGCCAGCCACTTCCACGAGATCATGGATTTCCAGTACGTGTTGTGGTGCCTGGAGTTGTTGGTGCACGGAATGTCAAATGGCTGGGTAAGAATGGTTGCACTTATTAAAAAAATGTTGAGTTCATTTAAATGATACTGTGTATGATAGAAATGTTGAAGATTTTGTAATTGTCCGTCACTAAAATTTTTGTTAAATCACTTGCTTTCGGCCTAAATAGTATATAAGGCAATATTATTTTTTAGATGAATGTATATGTTTTGTACAGATATTATTACATATGAAAACCCATAATTTGTTTAAACTGTTGTACTCAAGTTGAAAATTTTTTCTGAAATGTCTGAAATATGCGGCATTATTTCAGAGGCATAATCTATGAACAACAACAAAAAAACTATATAAACATGTGTCCTTGGATGCTTGGTTTTTGAATTACGACAAAATTAATTATCATACTCTGGAGGGAAAGGCGCTTACAGATAGTGTGTTGTATGGCCCATTTGATAGTTAAAAGGAGAAAGGAAGAAGGAGGAGGAGGAGACGAGAAAAAAGAATGCTTAACCCTTCAGCGACGGGAGGTATTTAAATCCTACGGCATCGTATGCCGGCTGGTATTTAAACAGAATATCAGATTTTATAAGTACCATCTTTAAAAAATATAAATTTTCATCTATATATGTTAGATGAATGAAATCTTGAAACCAACGGCTGTATAGTGTTCTGCATTTAGTATTAAATTTACAATATAATATCTTAATATTCTTTTACGTTAATAACCTCTGAAGATGAAAGACCATGCCAATTGAAATGTGTTACAGATTTCTGAATGCAATTTTTTCGGAAATAGTCATCGATATATTTGACGTTTTGTGATATCACACGCTGAAGTTCTCTGTATAGTCTTAGCTTGCGCTTCTCTGGTCTACTGCGTTCGCTTCCTTGGCTTCTTGTAAACACCAACTCGTTGGAGCCTATGCCTGGTTATTAACTCTCTCTCTCGCTCTCAGAGAGAGAATGTTATCGCATTTGGATGCCTAACAAAGAGAAGTATTGTATTCCTATCGTCCATTCCGTGACCACCTAGCTTAGCTCACAAAATCTTCACTGAAATTACTTCCTCGAGGTCTCACCGAGACGGCACCAATATACAATGATTTATTGCCTCTTGAGTTCGTTTAGTCTTGAGATTATGAAGTGTTCCTTCAAATGAGAGCACGCACGATGAGATATGAGAAGATATATCACGAAGAAAACAGGGAGGGTCCCTTCCATCACTGAGAAAGAGACGCTCGAGAACAATCCGTTTTCATTTCGTCTCTTGCCTCTTTACGATACTAGCCTACCCCAGTGCAGCTGTGTTCCAAGAATATACACACGTTTATTTAGTTATTTGCATAATCTGTCCATTTAGTTTTTGCAAAATACAGTTATATTTTAATATATTATATATTTTAAAGTAGACAAAAAATTGGATGTTAAAATCGTAACTTTCGAAATCAATTTTTATATGTTAATAAGAGCCAGATGAACAAAAGAAATTGTTTAAATTCCTAAAAATATAAGAAATTATCCATGTGATTAATTTCTAATAAAAGAAAATATTACGAACTGATAAAGTAAAGAATAAAAAAGAAATGAGAGTTTTTTTGCAGTTTTCCATTCATGTACACTAAAAAAAAATATATAAGTCAATTTAAGAGTTCACAAAACGTATTTTATTTATAAAATTCAAATAAAAAATCATTCCTCAGTGTTAAACAAAAATATCATTCTATAAGAAATGTTTATAATTGAAATACGGCAAATTAAAAGAGTCGCGGCAAGGGTCCATAAGTGGTACTGATACCGGCGCCAAGGAAAGAAACCTAGGTCCGTACCGCGTACTGATCCTGGCGGTGAAGGTTTAAAGCTGTCCATGGAAGTGTTTATTTAGTACAGTACAAGTACTACAGTTTATTCCGAGATTACTGCAGTGCAGTACAGTTGCAAACTATTCACAACAAATGCTCAAAATGCCGGACTTGTACCTCCACACAGACTGCTGCCTGTCTCATCAGAGATCGTCACAGGTGCTCAGAAACTCCATCTCTCCTACGAACAACTTCACACATGGCTATTACCCTCCCTTGTAGTTCCATTACGTCGTTCACTCTTTAGGTGCCCCCAGACGAAAAATCCATCGGGTTCAAATTGGGTGATCTTGTGGACCACCCGGTGGGGCCACCACGATCTACCCATCGTTGTGGATACCTATAGATCATTCTTGCTATCTTTTTTTTAATTGTCATTAATATGTAAATTTGTTAATGGTGTAAACATGACATTTATGACCAAAATTAAAGTACACCCACTCCCCAATTAACGCTCTTAATTGGTGCCAGGCAAATCGAGCACTAACTGAAACAGAGCTATTCGGAACACGTACTTCCATAAGAAATGATGTTATAAGATTTAATTCATTCCCGAGTTTCTATTAATGGAAATGAAAATAATTAGTGTTATATAAATAATACACCAAAGTATTCTTTGTTAATCTTATTACGTAGTGTAGAATAGGTAGTCATTTGCATTGCAATTATATTTCAAATTGAAGAGTAAAACTTGAATATAAATGAAGAACAATGCATTTGATCTCACGCTGAATAAATCATGCAGGAGCATTAAGGAATAGGAATTAGAGTAGAAGAAGATACCTGCATCTACTTATATATACAGGGTGAGGCAATAGTCACTATACAGCCACAATTTTATTAACACAAAGAAAATTGGAACATAATAACATAAGCATCACGACTGAAGATACTGTTCAATTAAGAGAAGGCAACCAATAAGACAAAAACAAAATCGTATATCGAAATGATTGAAACCTTGCTACGTTTTGATAAAGTGATTCATAAAAGAATTATCAGGTGCTTGATAAATAAAGGAACATGGAATGAGAACAAATAAAGGATAAATAATCAAATAAACAATCAAAAAGGGAGCGATAAACAAAAAACAAACTAATGTTGACACTCTCCAGCATTTAGTTACCATAAAACCTCTAATTTAACCTCGAGAGTTAAGTTTTTCCTCTTTTTCTCCTCTGACCACCAGTTATCACTCATGGTCTTATTTTTTAAAGGGAAAATATAATTTAAACAAAGTTCACTCTATATTTTGACCTACAAAAACATCGACAAGTGTACACAGAACCATCAAGCAACTGCAAATGCTGACGTCTTGTGTGTTGTAAATGCGCAGAGGCGCTGTGCAGTGGACTTCGTAAATTACACCAGAAATTTGAAGAGCATTAATGTGGAATGCTCGAACGCAATTCAGAAAAAGGTATTAAATTATTTTCAGCATTAATGCGGAACAGCGTTAATCGGGACAGTGTTAAGTGGGGAGTGGGTGTATTGAGGTAGTTAATTCTTACTGTAGAAACTTTAACATGGGCAACCTGTGAATTTTTTTGCATTGTTGTAAAACTCTTATAATCTGTAACTCATTCATAATTCAATAGTTCTTGCTAAGTCCTAAAAAGTTTTGGCATTAATTTTTTTCATTTGAAACATCTTCAAAATTCAGTTAATTTCTTATTTTCAGGCAAGATAACAGTTTCAGGAGATGAGAGTACATCCCACTGGCAGCAGGGTGATTACAAAGGGTTCTCCCCAAGTGTGGATTGGGACACTGTGGATTTTTCATCAGCTCCTGCGATTCAGGAGTTACCTGTGACTTCGTCGATATGTGACCCAGCTGAAGGTGAAGCAGTGAAGCTTGTGGATGGCAAGATAAATGTGAGAGGTACTGAAAGGATTGCTTCTGAATAATTTATCTTCTTCTGTATAATTTAATTCAAAATTGTGCTTGGTTATTTTAGATTAGATTGTTCTTTGATTGTCTTTGCAGTTAAAAAATACTATGGTATTTTAAAGTGCACGGTAATATTATAGCATTGCATTCATCATCATTAACACGTTGGACATGGTGGGCATCAATTGATGCCCAGTGTGGTGCTGTCGGGTCCACGACAGCAGAAGACCTAAAAATTTTTTTAGGTTACTTATAGTGAAACAATGGCAGGACTCATGGCTAGGTTTGCAAAATAACAAATTGCGGGACATAAAGGCTGTTACGACTCCCTGGTCCTCCTCTGTCAGGAATAGTAGGCGGGAGGAAGTAGTGCTGACCCGATTGAGGATAGGGCACTGTGCCCTTACTCACTGTTATCTGTTCACACAGGAGAAGGAAGTAACACACTGTGACCATTGTGACTCCCATCTCACTATAAGACATATCCTGACCGAATGTACCCACTACCAGGGTATGCGAAACAGTCTTTCGATGCAATGCCAGCTTAACGATGTTCTGGGAGATGACCCTGTTAAGATAGATGTGGTTTTCAAGTTCCTCAGGGAAGCTAAATTGCTTCCATACATTTAAATAATTTTTAACATTACATTTTTTCTATTCACATTACCTGTATGTTGATTAAAATTTATTTTTTAATTGTAAATTAAAATTTTTCACTGTAGTCTACTTGCTCTCAGATGACACTCATGGTGTTCTACTGAAAAGGCATTAGAAACTAGCTACTTCTTTGTCATAGTAGATCAGGCTCTCATGTCACTGACAACGCATTTCGAACAAATGGAAGAGTACGCAAGTAATTTCGGCTTCCTATATGATTTTAAAAACTTGGAGAATTAACAGAAGACAAAATGAAAAAACAGTGTATAAAAGTTGACAACATATTGAGTGACACGTCATTGATAGTACAGACCTTTTCTTAGAACTGCATGTGCTTCGATAGTTGATCTCCCAAGGACCGAAAAGTACATTTGAAATTCTCAAGTTTCTGAAGTCATTAAGTGGTTCCTTCCCAACTACAGAGATAGTGTATAGTATTTGGTAACAATTCCGGTTACAGTTGCGTCAGTGGAGCGAAGTTTTTCGAAACTTAAAAAATAAAAACTATCTTAGGACGACAATGACCCAAGAGAGATTGAGTGGATTGGCTATGCTGTCTATCGAGAGAGAAACAGCCTCAGATTTGGATTACAATGATTTGATGGCAGAATTTGCTGCAAGAAAGTCGAGGAAGTTGAATTTATGAATGTAGGTAAAGCAATAAAGAGTGAGTTTTTATTCTCCTTTAGTATTAAGTTGACCTCACGTATTGAATGTTGCCATCTACTTGAGATTTCTGTATGTTTATATTCATATCCAAATTGCAGTAATGCATGCAGTTTTCCAGAGCCGTTTATGACAGAATAATGAGCATAAATCATTATGAATACATTTGTGAATGATCAAATTGTTGTTGACTTTCCTAACGAAGAACTTGTTTTTGTTCTTGAACTCAAGAAGCGATTCCTCATTTTTTAAAAAACAGAGTAAAAAATATATGTATATTTAAATTATAGAATAAAATATTGAATGATGAATTGATGATTTGAAGATTATTTTCGGGAAGTAATGTAAAAATGACATTTGCAAATTTTTGGTAAGTCTGGTCACCATATTTTCCAGTTCAGCAACCATCCTATTTCTAAATTTTAAAGATATATCTTTACGAGAGTGAAAACATAAAGAAGGCTCTTGGATAGATTATATTTGAAATCAAATATCAGTCCCAGAGATCCATGTTTTACACATAGTTTGCACAGGTCTCTGTCTACTGGGAAGCACTGCAGTCACAGCCACCGTGATCTAGATTCATGGCAGGACGGAGGTGAATTGTACCCACTGCCTTCGGATCCACTACCAGTGCATGCATTCTGTTTTGTAGTATTTTTCATTTTGAGCGCTGGGTTTGACATGATTATATTTTATTTTTTCAAGGTTATGCCTGGTCAGGAGGTGGTCGATCAATTGTTCGTGTAGATGTGACGGTTGATAAAGGTAAACGCTGGCATGTTGCAAAATTGACAGAGAAAGATTCCAGCAAGATTCCAAGGCATTGGGCGTGGACTCTGTGGGAAGCAGAAATACCACTGAATAGTAATGAGAAAGAAGTGAGTCCTTAAATTATGTAAATTAGGTGTAAACTCTCATTTTCTATTCACTTTAGCAGAAATCATGCAAAATGTCGACTCATTTGTAGGAATCTATACTGTATTGGCATAAAACGTATTTTCATGAGCTATTTATTTCTTTTATCAGGTGGAAATATGGGCAAAAGCAGTTGATTCTTCTTATAACACACAACCGGAGAGTTTTGAAAACATATGGAATCTTCGGGGAGTGTTAAATAATGCTTACCACCGAGTTAAAGTCCGTGTGCAAGGAAATAAAAAATCACCAAAAAAGTAAAAATGAAGTTTATTGATGGAACTGGTGCTAAAATGTATATATGCTTTTTTACATTTTTCATGATCTATATAAATACGTAATCAAATTGCTTCATGAAGTATTGGTGTATATACATATATACCGGTGGTGAAGCTGATATTTTTATTTGGAAGGCTCTGATCTGATTAGATGCAATATATGAATTAATTCTTTGTATATACTTCCCTGACCTGATACTGGGACTGCAGAATTTGTTAAACTCAATCAAGTTACATAATTTATTTTTAATGTTGTTTTGGTAAGTGTTAAAAAGAAATTGAGACATAAGAATTTCTCATTGTGCATATTAATGACATGAATGTTAATGTGATTATTATTTCATGTTTTATTTAGTATGTTTATTTGTTTTTAAACAATTCAGTTGATTGCTTTCTTTAAAAAATCATAGATATTATCATTTGGATAATTAAAGTGGCTGTTTTTGTATTTCATGTTCTTAAAATAGTTTATTGTTAGACTTTTTGTATTGTTTTGCATGTCTTGGATACTACACTCCCATGAATTTTAAATCGTTGCATTGGATTTCTAATCTTCATGTCTTAAATGTTGGTAATGGATGCAAATTTAAATTCTGATATTAAAAAATATCAGAATAGAAAACAAAAATGCATATTTAGAAGGCAAGAAGAGAGATATAATGTGGGCTATTGTATTTGTATGGTAACTCACTTCTTACCATACTCATGTTGATTTAAAATGTAGCTGAAGACATTGGTAGACATGTTAATAGTTTAAGTTCATTTTGTGAAATTATTAAAGCAGAAACAGTCACTAAAGAAGTAATTGAAAAAATCTTGAACATATCAAACCATATTTATGCTAGTCTTATGCTTGATATTTAAGAAAATCTGCTGATCTTAAATCAGTGTTCTTCCCTTTTCTACCCTGTAAAAATTGAAAGAATTCCTCCTTAATATTCCTTTAATGATTTAAAATAACACCCCGAGTTTCATTTTTATCTTAATTAAATGTAATTTCAGTTCCTTGAGTACTTTTATGCTTATGTAACCTCAATAATCGAGGTTACATAACATGATATACTATTTTTGCTGAACTGATTTCTAGATTCAACTATATTTTTCAAATAATTATGGATAGTTATTTGAATAAGTTGAAAACTTACCTCAGACTATTTATAGAATAGTTGTAGCAATAGTTTGATTTCTCGTTCACATATTTTCTCTCTGTTGACTAGATCCTGGTCAAATCTTAATCAACCATTGAGTAATTTTGGAAGGTTATTTAAAAAATCTCATCTTCATGTATTTCAAATAATATAGGTACATAAAAATGCATAAAATACATCACAGTAGGTAATTGATTAATTTTAGAGATAAAATATTGCCCTTTGGTTGCTGCTGCCAATTGGAATGGTAGTTGCACATTAGTTATTTTACTTTTCTAACTCAGGCTACAATAGAAACTTCTTTTAAGTTTAAGGTGCTACTCTCACTCAGCGATATGAAGCAACAGTCTACCTTAAATATTCACAGCATTGCCTGTTATTTCATTTACCAAATTTTTGTTGTTATTTAATTAATTTAAATGCTTTGTTAAATAAAATAGCTTTTCATTGCATATTTTTCTTCAATCGGATTAGCTCAAAGCTTCACCACTGATGCATATCAGGGCTATCTAATTTTTGCTGTTTTATAAACATATATTTTTATAATTTATGTTACCTGGTGCGTGTAATATTATTATAAAACTTTATTGTACTGTTTTGTGGTTATCCATTTTTTGATATTGATATGAAATTTATTTTTCTCTTAAGAGTCATTTGTTACTGCTGTAATGTTCTGTATCATCAGTTTGGTTGGTGAAAAATTAAATTTTTTCTGTAATTTAATTTTTGTTTGATCAAATGGAACTGGAAACCATGTTGTAATATTATAGTTTCTGTTATGCAAAGTTATGTGCTTTTATATCTGACAGTAGTTAGGACTTGAACTCAATTTTATTTTGAAGCCATCAAATATATTAATTTTTGAGTGATTTTCTTCTCTTTTTCATCAAAAAGTTACTATTTTTTTACTCAAGGGATAAATTTAACTGTTCCTTATGTTTTTCGGAACATTTTTTTATGAGTTTTCCTTATGGATTCTAATTTTAATAAAAATGTCATCAGCATATGTTTTATTTAAGCAGTAAATGTTTTTATGGTGAAAATGTTTTATTATATTTGAGAAGTTTGACATCTCTACTAAAAAACTATATTTTGCAGAAATAATGTTTTACAATGAGTGAAAATTGTTGCCAATATTTGCTTATTCAAAAAGTAAATGGATTGGGATTTTGTTCCTTGCATTTTATTTGTTTGCGACAGGACAAATATGTGTACACTCTGACCCTGATTTAGCACCACCGTTTATTCTACAGCGGGAGTGTCAGTAAATTGAGGTATGTGGTTGCTTGAAGCTTTTCTTGGCTCCCTCACAAATACATATGTATTATACAATGTACAAGTTTAAAGGTAGTAGTTAGATGAAAAATTTACTTCAATGACTGCAGACTTTATTGGAAAAATGAGAAAAGTCATTTTGAACTCACTACACCAGAGTAAATATATATTTTTATCTGAATTTTATTTTTGCCATTCAATTAATGTCTAAGGCTGCAATATGCTTAAATAAGTCTTTATTGTCCAAGTACTCTTCAAGATATCACAGAATTCCTTGAATATATGTCATTGTCCTTAACCCTCAATTTTTCACCAACAATTCCGTCATTTCCTTCACTTTTACTGTTGGATGAAGGCACGGATTCGCTTGCCAGTTGCAAAATTTCCAGTCTATATTTATTGAAAAACAGGGTACATTATCGACTAAAATAAATTATTCAGCAGTCAAATGCACATCTGCTATGGTGATTCATAAACCATAAATTGAACTAGTGTCAAGTAAATCTTGCCAATTTATTCTATAAATCAAGTATGTGCCCATCAATGTTTTATTGCTTCCAGTGAGACTTCATTCCATGATAATTAGATTATGTACAAGCATTTTTCAAGGACAGCTAAATTATGCAATTGTTGTCAATGCTCTTCAACTCGAGTCTCACATTATTAATTGTTTGTTTGTCTGTATGTATTTCTGGCTAATCAACCTCTTGGATTATTAAAGCCATAACTCCTTACACATCGAATCGACTTAAAAGGGAAGAGAGAAACCCGATGCTGGCATTAGCCTACTCTTAATGAAGAGCACTGAGGAGGTCAACTGCTTAACATCCCTTCCGAATGACAGAATGCTGACTTGTGTGGTCTCCTCAAAGCATACAAGTAGGGGACAGGACGGTTTAAAAATCTGACCTTCGCTGAATTTGAACCTTTGACTGCTGGGTGGAAGGTCAATGCTCTAACCACTCCCTCACATTATTGATGCTCAAGGCTTTATGGCAAGGTGTGTTATCTAGAAACAAATGCATATAGTGCTTTTTCATTTTCCTCTCTTCGTTCAAGTTTTGTAGCCGCTCACTAAATTCAGTTGTAGCCATCCATGCTTTACTATTGTGCCTATATTTTCCATAAAGAAATGGTATGAAATTCTTAAAGCATTGAGGATTTACAACTTGGTTCAATTACAGTCACAATCCCCTTGTCATTCCTATCAGTGTACAGCATGCAAGAGTTATCCTGGCTTTTGCTTTTTACAGCATTTCACTGGCCCACTTGAGGTGGTTTTATCAGTCTGCATTCTATAAAAGAGAAGTCTCACTCATATAGTGAACATCTTTTCTATTGTATGCTTTCATAGTCTGAAGAAGTCTTCATTGGCTTCCTACTGTTTCTTTGTAATCCCAGCTGTCTCAGTGTTTTTTCTTTGTTGCATTAATTCATAGAACTGTTTAAAACTATGCAACCACCCGCTGCTGTAAATGAAATTTTTAATACTCATCTGATCTCTCAATAATTTCTCATCTATTCTTTGATTACTTCATCAGTTACTGCCCCATTTTTCGCATTTGCCCTATCCAAATAACTAACGCATCCTACAGCTTTTCCTGTTTTGAATCCTTAAGCCATTTTACAGTACTGCTTATCTTTTTCACTCAGGATGTCCCCAACTAAGTGTGGACTGATGGATTTTCCCTATAACATAGAAAAATGGTTTGCAATATTTTGCCGGGTGCAATCAGATACTGGCCTTTGTATGCACAAGTATTTTTTCTGCACTGCTCTCTTGCTCATGTTGAGATCAAAAAGACCAGGGCTGGGAACAAAGTAAAATACAAGGGTGACAACAGGTGACACTATCGTTAGACAAAAAAGAATATGCACCTTACTACCAGAGCATTTTAAAATCGAATTTGGAAAATTCCCCACCCCAATTGTGGACAGAAAACAGTTTTCTCGAAAAAAGTCATTTGCTGCGAAAGGTTCAACAAGGTATTTGGCTTCCAGTATAGCCTGTTATTTGATACCCTTATTCCTAGAAGCCCTCAACGAAGAAGTAGGAGGCAGGTGAGGTATCTTACCGAGATTACCAGGTTAGAAAAACACTAGATCACAGCATCCCACAGAATAGCATGTTGAAGGAAGTGCATCGCTTGACCAACTAAGAGGATAATTATTTTTGAAGTGGGTCTAAAGATGTTTAACCAGTTTAATGGGTTAATTTGGAGCCTAACCTATGACACTATCTAATTAAATCAGACTATCTTTTCACATAAAACCATGTTTGTGTATTACATAAACGGCATGTGGTGACTACCAGGGGTGGCACTTACTGAGGGATGTTATGTTATCATAAGATGGAAGTTCTGTTTGCAATGATTCATGGGTGGTATGTGGGGGTGGCACTATATCGGGAGATGCTAAATCAGGGTCTGACTATTCAGTCTCACAGGACTGAATAGCCTATTCCCTCCAGAATCTGCTATAGTGATAGTAGCAATACCATTCTAAAATATTATACCAATACATAAACAGAATAAAACTAAAATATTTTAATACATATATAAACACTATATATATTTAAAAAATCAAACATTACAAAATTGTGTTTAATATAATACAATGATATTTAAATTTAAAAATATAAACAGTAATTTTCAATCAACTTAAATGACTATCTTCCCAAAAGTCTTTTACTTATTAATAACTCTTTTCAATCAAAAATTCTTTAGTTTTTATATAAAATTTCTTCTGTATGTAAAATTTTTATTTAAAAGGTAACTTATTATATAGTATAATTTTCATATAATATGGGCAAATTTCATAAATTTTTAATATGTTGCAGAAATGTTAACCCTTAACCAGTGATGTGAGGTTCGAGAGACCGCACCAAATGAAAAAATGTCAAAATATATTAGTAATCACCATTCCAAAAAATCTGTTATTTATGTTTCCTTCCATTATCATGTAGAGAAATCCAATAACAACTTCAGTTTTGCTGCAGGTATCATAGTGTGTGTTTAAAAGAAAACTAAATATGACAAGCGGTCTGTGAGACCTCACGTCACTAATTTCGAAAAAAGTCACCCAATGAACTTGAGCAGTTTTAACAGACTTGGCTGCCGAACAATTTTAGCGAAAGGAATCAAAATCAAATGTCTTTTAGCTAAAGGTTTTCGCTATTTAAAAGGTTGAATGCTGGCAGCCGCTTGAGCGGTCCTTCTGATCCCGATACAATACCGAAGGACCACTCGAGCAGGCTGCACTCCCCTCTGCTTCCTTGTTGTGGTAGGGGGCATAGGCACAGGTTTCAACCATTGCTAGGCATCAGTTGGGTTCCAACCTTCACAGTGGTGTGCTTAGTTTTCAATTTGATCTATTATCCTGCTTTCGGTGTTATTTTTTTTCAAATATTTTAATGCATCTTCTTTGAAAAAGAAATAATATTAAATATTCTTATCGTTCACTTTACATCATATATATTTTAACTATATTCTTGATAAAGAATGACATTTTAATACATTGTAAATTATATTTATTATGTAGAAATGTCGAAATAAATATTCTTTTGAAAATAAATTGTTTTTTAAAACTTAATGGTGATATATTTTAAAATTAATTACTTTTTTGTAAATATATGCGTGAAACTGTTAAGTTTAGAAATAATAGGTAAAATACTCGCGTTTAAGTATATGTAATGCAGGTTGGAGACTAATCAAGACCAGAGGGATCCTCGAGCGGTCTTCAATAAAAGTTAATATTATAAACTTTTACGAAAGACAACAATAAAAACGGATTCATACATAAAACTATTGGACAGTTTCTTTCTGAAATAAGAAAAAAATTTCAAAAATTTGTATTATTATAACAAAGATTAACAACGGCAACGATAATAAACAATTACAAAGAATAAAAAACGTTAACAATAATAATCAATAAAAAATAATAAGAAAACGATAACGGTATTAAACAGTAACAAAAATTAACAATGAATAAGATATCACGCAACGCGGGAAATGTTAGCCTAGGCTCGGTGTCAAGAAGAGTGTGACAATGTGGCGTAAGGTGAAGTACCCCCTCCAGGGTTACCGCGCTTATGGTGGACTCGTCCGAACCTATAATGTGCTACTGTGCATAGCTATGACGTACACTTTCCCCTTAAAGGTTCCCCTCCCAAGTCTTTCCCTTCCTCTCTCACGCGTCGCCGAGTGCCGCCACAAAACGAACGTGCAATAACAGTCGGATCCCTGATTCTTCAGACGCCCGAGCATTCGATGATATCGCCAATTTCGTTGTTCGAGTGGGCAGTGATATACCAAGCAGCTGAAGAGATTATTCTCTGTTGGAGTGGACAATGATATACCAGCATCTTGAAGATAATATCGTAATTATATCTGGTGTAATATAACAGTTTGACCAAGAGAAGTTTCCGTCTCAAATTGTCTATCACATGGTGAAATTTGTATTTGTTGCTTATTGTGTTAATTATGCAAAAAGATTTATACTGAACATAGTGTATGGTTCTAATTTTATAAGACCCATAGCATATCAGTTGGAGTTGTTGCATCGGAAATTTTGGTTCGCTGCAAATTGGAGGAACCGGAGAGATATAGTCCATACCAGGTTGTAGATTGTCTTAACTGATTTTTTGCTATATTTCTGGTTTTCTCGTGGTATAGTTCATTTGTCATTCCGCATTGACGTTTTACTTGTTCCATACCCTCCATTCTATCAGTTAAGCATTTGCCCCATATTCTCCTTTTCACCCCGCAATTATGTCAAGAGAACGAAGTGAAAAGGGTGTTACCGTACTCGCCGAAGACACCCAGTCTAATGAAACCGAGATGACACCCCAATTTTCCGATTGCGTAAGAGTCGCTAATCGGCTGTTACTCGAAATTGCCACTTTCCAGGAAGCCACCTCTGGGAATTATATCCGCTGCGTCCGATGTATTGTCTTTATCGACTATTTCGGAACATTACTTGCTTATACTGTTATTTTCCAAACTTCCGGTTGTCGCCAATTTTGGCTGACGGTGGTCAATCAAAAGGTGCCCTGGGGACAGATAATACCGAGAGTATGGGAAACTTTCGTCTCTAATAGGGAATACGAACGGCTTTTAACCACTAACGTTAAAAGATTCCAATTCCCGTACGTCCCCTCGCGAATTTCTTGATTCGGTCCAAGGTGCCGCTAGAGCGCTGTGCAAAAGCGTACTCCGACGAGTTGATCGATTCACTCCACTTTCGCTCATCGCCCCCAAACGTTACGGGAGCTGGAATCCCTGATAACTAATGCGGGCAAGGGCATGATGAACCGCCTAGAATGCGCCACAGCCCACGCGCCGTCAACCCCGCAGAATTCACTCCCTTCTCCCACTTTTGACACTTGTATCCCCGCCTGAAGTCACTTTCTCTTTTTGTAATAAGCGTGGACATTCCTCCCGCAACTGCCGAAGAAGAGAGAGAAGATCGTTCCGGGAGGCCACGAACCAGTCATCCGGCTATTTCATTCTCAAACATCGTCGAAAATCTCCAATTGCCTCTTGTTTATTGCGACGTTCATTCCGCAAAAATTAAAGCATTGCTAGATACCGACTCTTCCCTGTCCCTCCTCAACTTCGAGACCATGCGAAAAATTCCCCGCTGCGGACACTTTCAGCGGTGCCTGATCAAATGTCGGAACGTTACCACGGCCCCTCTTGTTTTGACGAGGTGCATTAAATTCGGGTTTCGTCGTCAAAATCTCTCGTGGAGGCATACGTTTTACATGTGCGACTTACCCATACAAATGATACTGGGCCAAGATTTCATCAAAAGAACGCGAATGGTGCTCTTTCACGACGCGTTCTCATTTCGAATGCCGCCCGAACCACCAATTCTTTTTCCACGGCAATTCTGATACTTCATCGGCATCGCCCATCATCCCCTCTATCATCTGTTAACAATCAATGCCAGAATACGGCTCCCGTTAGAAACAGAACCCATTCCGCCACGGAAAATGCCCCTTCCGCAGGTGAAGACGATTCTACCGTTCAATTTGACTCCAGTCAGATCGCATCCCTACGAATACTCAACACCCAAGACGGCCATGATCAAGAAACGTGAATAAACTGCTGAATGAGGGAATTTATCCAGCCATCTTCCTCGAATTGGAGTTCACTGGCTTTCCTCATTCCCAAGAAGGATGGATCAGAGCAACTCGTGGTCGATTACCAAAAATTAAACAAGTAAAGGCAGACAATTTTCCTACTCCCTCAATAGAACATGCCCTACAATATTTGGGTTCTGATAATTACTTCATAATCCTCAATTTGAATTCTCCATTCCATCAGATTCCCTCAACTCCTATTTTCAAACAATATACAGCATTTGTGACATCTTTTGGACTATACCAGTATAATCACCTTCCCTTTGGTTTAACAAAGTCTCCACAAGTATTCTCAAGGCTGATTGACAACATACTTGGTGATTTAAAATATTCGTACATATATCCCTTTATTGATAACTTGTGCATTTATTCCAAGAGCCTCCCAGAGCATCTCCATCACGTCAAGCTGGTGCTGGAGAAACTAAGAGCAGCTGGTCTTACTGCCTATCTGGAGAAGATGAAATTGGTCCAGAAATCCATTACCTTCCTTGGACATCGAATCTCCAATGGGAACTGACGACTGACCCAGAGAGAACTTGTGTGCTTTCCAGCTTCCCTGCTCCTAAGTCAGTTAAGGAGGTCTCACGTTTCCTAGGTATGTGCGGTTTCTTTTCCAAATTTATTCCAAGTTATGTGGAGATTGCTGCACCTCTCAATGCACCCCGAAAGAAAAACGCCATTTTCCGATGGTTCAGCACCCATCAAAAATCATTTCTCAAACTAAAACAATGTCTCTCTTCTCTTCCTGTACTCTAATATTCCTAATTTCGAGGAAGAATATCATGTATTTGTTGATGCCAGTCAAGTAGAACTTGTTGTGGTCCTTAACCAACATGTCCAAGGGAAGCTTAAACCTGTAGCTTATGCAAGCAGGACCTTGCACAATTATGAGCAGAAGCTCCCATCTTCTGAGTTGGACTGTCTTGGCTACTGTTGGGCCACAGAGAAGTTACAAAATTGTATAATGGCCAACCCTGACCAGGGGCCTGATGCTCCAGCATCATTAGCATATAGATCCGCCACTGGATGATGTCAGTCACTTTGGTTCTGTTGCTTTGCATTATTAACATATTGGTAGTGAATTGTCAAGTGCACAGAGTTAATTTTGGGGCAAAGAGTGTAGTGAGATCAAACATATATGAGAAAGTTTGTGCAATGTATATTGCACCGTTTATTAAAAAGAGGCTTTAAAATAGCATATTTTAAACTTTCTGGAAAAATTCCTTCCATAAATGTCTGATTTTTTTATTTTATAAAGTGGATAGCAAATATAAGCAATTATCATTTTTATAATAAAAGGAGGTATATCACACCAACCGCAAGATTGATGTGATATTGCATTTTAATGAATACCCTGGATCAATTTAGTCATGTAACTATGTATTAGTTTTTGAAATTTAATTTCTTTTAGCATACAGGCATCTCTCACTTGACACGATTTTACTATAACGTGATTTCATCTCAATGACAATTTTCACTCGAAAAAATTCACCCAATGAAAAAAATAATAACGAAACACTCTTCAATGATGTGTGGTGCCAGATTCCTGCATGGGTTTTTTGTGGTTACTTTTGTTTAATTTCTAAGTGGTTAAAAGAGTCAAAGTTATCATAGCATCACCCAGTAAAAAAAGGCAAGCAATACCTGTGGTGATGAAAAGGAGACTGAAATCTTACTTGAACGTGTATCGGAAGAGTGTCAGTTCAGACAGTGATAATGAGAAACATTGAAGATTGTGCTCAAATTACTAAGGTAAAAACCTAAATTTTTTGGCATTTGTTTGATGAGTGGGCAAATACGAAACCATCTCTCTCTCTCTCTCGTCCATGTGCACTTCTAGTATCTTTGTTTGTACTTAATTGAAGGTTTTTTTTCCAAAAAACTTACAGGGAAGATGTACAAATCTATGATAAAGCAGTATACATGAAGTAATTTGTAAACCTGGAATAAAAGATGTGTGATATAGTGCTTCTGTGAATTCTTAAAATAATTCATCAAACCGTTTCATCCCAAAAATGTAAAAAAATATAGTGTAAATACTCGGTATTATGCAAATCCTCAAAATATTTCAGATAAATCCAATGAATAAATAAAAGGTTATGAATTTTTTAAAAAGTCTACTTCAGATTAGCAAATTCAAATCTCCTAACTTTGGAATGGCTTTGATTTAAATGTCCTCCACGCTTGAAGTGTTAACTCACATTACATGGCCATTCTAGGAACGAATTAATTGCATGAAGCGAGGGATGCCTGTATTTTCCTATATAGTGCTTCATCAATAGATAAGTTCATTTTTATAAACAGAAATTTTACTCAACATAATTCAGAGAAGATTTTATAATAATGAGCATGTAAAATATATTACATGAAAATACCATCATTGCCTAATTTCAGTAATAACCTCTGAGACAAGATGTGGTTTGATCATATCCCAAATGGCAACTGATTGAAGATAGGGAGTTTGAATAGTTATATAAAATTGTAGTGCTGAAAACAAAGATATGTAGTGCAGTATATATATGCAAGAGGAAAGAAGAGGCGTTTAAGATTTGGAGAAAATTATTTGGACAGAGTAGATAAATGCTTCACATGCATTAGGATTAGGGTGGAGCTTGAAGAAAAAGGTTTGTTCAAAAGTTGGTGTCTAATTTTAGAAAAACAGTCGGTTATAAGAACAACAGAGGATTCCAGGAACAAGTTGGGATGAGAAGATAAAAGTAACATTGAATATTTTTCAGAAAGAGAAAATACTTAGATAGCACAGATTTTGGGTGAGCCTAAATCACTGAGGGGTTGAAATTTACATAACATTTATCAGGGCAGTATTTTATCTCTTAAACGTTTTAAAAGCAGCTTTAGCATGTTATTTAAACACTTAATAATATTTATAATTGCTTTGCGATGCTTAATTGTGGAGGGAATGGAATGGTAAAATTTTATTCATAGCATAAGGAAAGATAATCTGCAAGTATGTGTTTCAGCTTTGTTAGAAATAGTGGGATTTTTATGTACAATAGCAGTTTTTCTTTATTGAGTGTGGTCTGTTTTTAAGTTGCGTATTAAAGTGTCAAAGTGAAGTACTTCATCACAGGCTAAAACCATTACGACGCATCATATGCACACACCATCCATTACTAGCCTTAAATTCTTGGTGTGGAATGTTTTGTGATTGTGCTAATTCTTGGGCTTTCAATTTAATGATATCCTGCATCACCAGTTTACCATCCATTCTTTGAATATGCACCAAGTTTGCAATTTCTTCTAATGCATGAAATCAGCCTCGTTTTGGTCCACTAAATGATTTGTGTTGAGTTAGCACCTTCAAGTTTCTCTTTTGCTTGCTTCCACCTTTGTACATTTGCTTCATTCACATTGTATTTCCTCCCTGCTGCATAATTATTTGTTTCTTCAGCATATCACACCACCATTAACTTAAAATTTCTATCATAACTCCTCCTAATTCCTTTCGATACATTACCTCTTATTTCAGTTCCTTTTTTATCTACGCGATCTGCCATTTGTTTGGGGTATCTTATTTAAAAGTTATAAATAATAACTTGTCACTATTTCACTTTAAAACTCAGCAAAGTGTACTACTCAAGTGCTCTTGTAAATTTTCTACACTCTGAAACTCGCGTCCACTTTACGTCTGCCGTTGACATACCAAACACAAAGCATCATGTAGTAGATATGTTTAAATTGTATCAGTCTTGTTTACATTGTATTACTAGACACCTTAATTGGTGCCTACATGACTGTGTTTATCATATTATGCACAGAACTGCCCAGCTGTAGTCATTTTTTTTTTTCATCTTGTCACCAAGCTCTAAACACTTCCCTACCGCCGAAGTTGAACGATTGGTCTGTGGGAGCAATCTTAAGAAATTTGACCTTAAATTTTTATAGTATTGTAGTAATTAATTAAATACGATGTATTAATTTATGCAATAATAAATATTTTAACGGACATATATTTGACATCTGGGGGTTTCATGGTACATTTAAAATAGGGGTGTATTCTCACCGTAAATCCTCATACTCCATTCTAAGATGATGCCTAATATTTTTAATGGCATTTTTGTGAAAAAACCTTGTCTTCTTTTTGGGTAAATAAGGTAACATGGTGTCTTATGTGTAAATAGGACTTGCACTTCGCGAATTTGCATTTCATGTCAGTTTTCCAGAACCAATTATTCATGAAGTTTAAAAAGGTGGTCTATTTATTAAGTATGAAAGGATAGGAGATAAAACAGTTACATAAAATCAGAAGCAATAAAGTTCATTTGTACCACTTAAGTGCAGTATCTGGGTCTTGTCATATTAAAGGCTTCACTTTCAGCAAAGTGTAAAGCTTTGCATCTTTTTCTTTCACTTAATATTCCGCCCTGAAGATATCTATTAATTATACATGTGAATTTTGTGACATGTGACTTTTTTAAATTGGAGAAATATCGAACATTCTTAATGAGAAAAAAATTTTATTTATTAAAATATGCTATTAAACATTTTTGAAGTATAAGAGGCCCCTCTCACAATTTGCACTGGATCCCACTATATTCTGAAAACTCCCTGTATTGAAACTGTGGCAGCCATTACGGAAGCCGATGCTCATTGCATAGGAAGTTCCACCGGACGCCACCAAGCGGCGCGACAGCCGCAGCGTCGAGGCCAGAGAGGCTGGCAAGGAAGTGAGGAGAGTTTTCGAGAGACTTCACGAGTGGCCACCTAGCGCTATAGCCACGCGAGCATAAGCGTGCGTCGCGACATGGTTTTGCATCGCCGTACATCCTTGTACCTCTCGCTAATAAATTGCTATCTGGCGTCAAAATAGTATTTATTATTTGTGGCACCTAACACACCTCCATAAAACCATAATGTAAATGCTGGAATTCATTACTTTGCCACACCTCAAATGTGGAATGATGTGAGAGGTACTTTCTTTGAAAAAATTAATTTGTTAAATTGGGGGACTTGAAATGCCATATTTCTTGACATATAAGACTGGGTTATAAGTTGCACCTTAGTTTTTTTAAAAGATTATTTAGAAAAAAGTATTTTGGTTCACCAAGGCATTTAGGAAGAGCCACATGCATCATTTCCAGCTGTGGTTAAGTCTGTATCCTGCAACATTTACAGAAAATATTACAGCGTAATAACAGTTAAATGTAATGCTTTAGATAAGCTTAATTCATAAATAGGGATCATCTAAAACAAAAATAATAGCTTCAAGACTTGTAGAGCAAAATGTGCCCTGCATGTAGAGAATCCAAAATACTTGGATTTTGAACTACCCGGGTAATCGAGTAATTCTTTTATGAAATACCCGGGTATCCAGCGTAATTTAAAAAAAAAATAATTAAAAAGGTCATTTATTTTTTATTCGTGAAATAATATTTTAGAAATAAAAGTCCTTTAAAGTATACATTTTAAAATTGTTTCGGATCTTAGTAATGAATTTTGAAGATACTGAGAACTCCAGTTGGGGCCATTTAAGATCAACCTTATGAAGAATGTTTCTCTTACCCCATTAGCTTCAGTTTTTCCTTATTTTCTCCATTCACAAATCATTTTTTCTGTGGGAGGTGAACTGAAATGATGTGCTGCTGCTCAGTTTCCATGCATTTTTGCATACCGAATCGCCTGAAACTTGTAACTAATAGCATAAGCATATTTTTTCAGTTTTGTAGCTTTTGCGATCTCAATACACGTAATGTTATTTATCCTAGATGTGTAAAATATTTGACATCTGCAGGAATTCTACTGTTCCATGGCATTAATTGCGCTATTCAATGGGCTTATTAGGAACTAAAACATCGCTAATGTGCTGAAATTGTAATCACTGTGTGCAGACATGTTCTAAAGCATAATAATGAAAATGCATCCTCAGAATTAATCTTGCAGGAGGTATTACTGTATATATTAACAAATTATTTACTACTAATATGTATATTTTGTTTTTGCAATGAATGACTGCCAATTATTCCATTTTGGCAATGTGTGCTTGTTAGTCAGTATTGAGAACAGTCATTTTTCTGTAAAAGGGCATATTATATGCCAAGAAATATGGTATTTAATTCAAGGATTTGCTTCTATTTATACTTAACAGTAGTCAATATTTACTGTTGTGCAGTCTACTAGAATTAATTTGGAACATTAATGGCCAAAGAGTACAAAAGCTGAAGTAAAAATATTTTCAATGTTGAATTCAAAAATCAAGTGCAAGAAAAATGGATTGATATTTGGTATACTTCAATTCAATCAGCAAACAAATTTACCAATATTCTCAACTTCTTTTAATAGTTATACCCAGCACTCAACAAATAGGGAAAATCTAGTGATGGCGGCCATTTAACACATCAATTAATGCTGGAGTGCTATTTCTGTCTCTTTTGCAAAATTAAGTCAAAATAAAACATTTTTACTTTGTATATCTGTATTGAATTCACCTTTTTAATTTTTTCTTTTAGGTGCTTGCACCTTGATTCCTCTTCACTTTCTCACCCACGTTTGGAGGGGATTCTTTGCAAGGATTGAGAAGAAAGAAGATACCAACATGTCCTTGAAGAAACTATTGTTCTTGTCATGTATTGTCATATTTCCAAAGGAAGAAATAAGTCATTTTTTCCATTTAATAAGTATTTGTTTGTATACAAATCATGTTATTAATGCAATAAAAAAATACAAATTGAACTTCTGTTTTTCAATTTCCTGTCAATAAGTCAATGTATTGACCAGGCCACTATTTTAGGTATGTTGGACTTGGGGTGATTTTTTTTAGGCATTTTTTTTACTGAAAATCCTTCCAGTCGCCCCAGATGACTGCTTCAGCTGAATTTCCTCATTGCTGTTATTTCCACTTCTGCTACTGCACCTCTTGTTTTTCTAGTCTCCTTTACTCTCAACACAATTTCTCCATTTCACCTGACAAACTATTTGAAACAAGAAAACACTTTCATTATTACAGTAGCCCCCCTCAAACTAATGCCTCCTGTGGCCAAGAGAATTGGAGACAATTCACTTTATGAGCAGTGTACTGTGAATAAAATACTGCTCCAGGTGTATTTCTTGCTTGTTTTGTAATAAGAAAACACTTTCATTATTACAGTAGCTCCCCCTCACATTAATGCCTCCTGTGGTCCAGAGACAGTTGGAGCCAATTAATTTAACTTGTGGGCAGTGTAATCTATGGATAGAAGACATAATAATGCCAGCAGTATTGAATAAAAACATTACCCAATGCAATTACTACACCCATAAAACAAATTCTAGCTAATCAATTTTTGCATGAAATTAGTTACCTCAATCCCAACGTAACATCACAGAAAAAAAATCCTTCAACCATGACACAGGAAAGAAAATTTTAATATAGCTTTAGTTGATTACAATAATTAACTCTATCAAGTCCATTATTAAAAAATGCCACTTAGCAGTTGAAGCATTTTTAGCCAGAAAATTGTGGATAGTATCATACCGTTTTACCTAAGATATTTTACAGTATTTTATAAATTTTCTTATAATTGCAAGTCAATTGAAATGATGGAATAATTTAACTTTGATATCAGCAAGGATTGAGCTCACATATTTTATAGATCATGCAGAATAATCTTGCTCGAGTAAAAAAAATTAGACCAATAGCTGAGCGGTCATTGTAAGAAGAGATGCTATACAAAATTACAAATATCTGTTCTTAGATGAAATTCATACAAGAGTGATGCTACATTATAAAACTGATGAACAAATTTTGAGAAAATTTCATGGGTTTGTAGAAAAGTGTCACTATTACTTAATATAAATTAAGTTATATCCAGGTAAATACGGTAAATGCATAAAATTTAATGATTCAACGAATTTATCTAACATGGAAGTAGAAATTGCATTGCATAACTTAAAACTGCTGGCAATATTAGGCCACCATTCAGAGAGTACACTGCCCCTCAGACGACTTGAGTCTTTCATGATCAAATTGTTAATATCAGGCAAATTCAGCAAATCAAATAATTTTCATTATTAAAGGTGACAAATAATGAAGAATATATTTTTAAATTGATATTTGGAAAATTGATAAGAAACTACAGTATTTCATAGAATATTTTGATATATGTAACAGCAGTTTATTATAAAATTTAACAATCCCTTCTCAGAAAAGCTGAGAAAAAGTCAAACTCTCAATGTGTTCACCAAAATTCAGCATAAATAAAAACTTGAGAAATACTAGAATGTATTTTCCCAAGTCCCTTAATGTTCAGAATACATGATAGCATACAAAATATGGGAATTGCAATGGTAGAAATAATTTAGTGAAAAGTATATCACACAATGGCCATGAAAGAGCTAATTCATCCCAACCACATCTCAACCAACAGGAGGCATTAACAACATAAAGATTTTTAGAATTGCAAAAACTCTCAAATTGGAATCAGAATAACTACCATAGATTTATTGATGATACCAAGAAAAAGTGAATGAGCTTTCCACAATACATAAAAGCAAAGAACCTCACAATAATATTTCAATAGATTCTCTGAACAAGCCTCATCCAAACTCTCAATTTATACTCTCTCTCCTTTAGAATATCCCCACTGCTTTCGCATTTAACCCATTTAGTGCCAGACAACTATATTCATTTATGTAACATCATAAAATAGTTTGACAAAGATTTAACATGCAAAGATGTCATTTCACAGAAGAATGTTTACAGTAACTGATTCATAAAACACATTTTAGGCTATTCAATATTTTTTGTTAAAATAATTTTTTAATTTCATGCTTCTCTCGAAATCCTAGCAATCTGGTGCTGTTGATGGAAGAGTTTGTTATGGAGATCATCATGAGCATTTAGCTAAAATTGTGCAAATACAGCACAAATATAATATTTTTACTTTATGGCAATGTTAATTGTGGCTGCATGAATATCAGAACATCAAAAACATTTAGCTAACTCTATAAGAACAATTATTTCATGTAAGATGATTGCGAGAGTTCAAAATAATACTATTCTTTGTAATATGGCAGTTTAGCCTATAAAAATCAATACTTTGTAAAATATTATATTTTCAAGGTGGCATTGCTTTCAAAAATTTTCTGTAATATTACTGGCTTTGACAACAAATTATTAAAAAATTTATCCAGCATATGAGATTTTTTCAGTCACATGCTTTATTGGTCATGAATGAGGGAAATAAAAACAACGCTGCATTTCTCAGAAGTTCATTGCTAGGAAATTGGCTATTTATTTATTTTTTTAAACAAACTTTTCAAATGATTTTATTCCAGTGAAAAATTACAGTAGAGCCCCAATTACTCATGAGTGGTTTACATGGATGGGCTGGCAATCTGAAGTTAGTTTGAAATTTTCTACTTGCATGGAAAATGAAGGGGACAAGTATTTATTTATTAAAACTGTTAATATGTCAGATCAATCAAACAAAAGATATTTCAACAAAAGGAACTAAGAAAGTTTACAGTATTCTTTGCCAAAAAAGTAGTATAAATAGATTTACCTAACATTTTATTTTAGAGTGATTTTCATAAACAAAGGACCATCTTAAATTCACAGTGATGTGAAATTACTATAAGGGCAAATGAATACTTTTATAACATAGTTCATATTTTCAACCTAATAACAGCTTCTGGCTTAATTGATAGCTTTTTACATATTATGTGAATAATCAAACTGGTTAATTATTTAAGTTCCTTTATAAATTAATAATAAGCAGTAATAAAAAGAATTTGTAGTGATAAAGTCATTATTTTGTTGAAACTTTTTGCATTGATTAACGTTAGATTAAACTAAGGTCAGATACAGTTGAAGTATCAGAACATTTTTGACAAACTGTAACCCTGACATCACTTACTGAGTGCTTGTTTTACTTTGTGCAAATTTTCTAGCCCATCTGTAAGTTTATTTTATATTGTACCTTTTATTTTACATTTACAGAACCTTAGTGAATAATAATGCAATACATTCCTTCATAGACATGGTCTTCATTTAGGTGGATATGGCATGCAAACTGTTTTTACCTGCATAAATTTGTACATTATTTGAAAGGCATTGTATAAAAAATTTTGCCTCCGAAAATGTGGATTATCGACATTCATCAATTATCCCATGCCACCCCAAATCCCAATTAACATGGATAATCAGAGCTTTACTGTACTTCTAAATTTACAATGTTTTGCCATAAATGCATGCAATATAGCGTTTTCTGCACAAGTGACAAATATTAGCTTTAACTCTTGAAATTTGGAAAAGATACGAATTTTTTTGTAAGACTGCATAATAGCTTCATTCAATTGACAATGGGGGCTTGGCACTCATAGGATTAATACTTCATAATACTACCATTCACCCTAACTTTGTACTATGGCTCTCTCCTTTCGAATATAGATAGTCCTTGCTTGAGATAGGTTCCTAAAGAGAGTCGTGTTCAGTAAATTCATGCTAAATGAATGCGTAAATACCATAAGAAACCAAATAAAATGCGACAGATGCATGTTCGAGTGCAATAGAGATCATCACATCACAGTGGATATATATTTTTTTATTATATATTATATTTATATCCAAGTACTACCCGCCCCTGAATAAGACCCGCACCCCAATTTTTGGGAAGGCAAATTAAAAAAAAAAATAATATCATTAAAGTTTCAATTTAATAAGCCAAAAAATAAGAACAGTCAAATATGCGGATGATCAAGTTCTTCTAGTAAGAAAGGAAGAGGAACTCCAGAAAATGATAAATAGAATAGTAATAACATGTAAAATTATGGTATGGAAATACCATTCATTTGAATATCAGGTAAAGAAGAGAATCTGAACATAAGTATTGAAGGAAAGCCTTTAGAACAAGTTTCAGACTATAAATGCCTTGGAAGCATCATAACAAGAGAACCAAAATGTACGGATGAGATCAGGACTAGAATAGGAAAAGCAAAACTGCTTTCAGAAGAAAGAAACATCTACTTATGGGGAATATAAGGGAAGATACCCACAAGAAGTTCATAAAATGCTATGTATGTATGCTTTGTACAGGGCAGAAACATGGACGCTAAGAAAAAATTACATCAAATACTTGTAAAGCTTTGAAATGTGGACTTGGAGAAGAATGCTGAAGATAAAATGGACAGATAGGATGAAAAACGATGAAGTGCTACAAAGAGTACGAGAGAAGTGAATGATTATACAGAATATTAGAAAGAGGAAGGCAAACTGGGTTGGACATTATTTGAGGAGAGTATAATTATAGATGTGTTAGAAAACTAGATGGAAAAAGGGAAAGAGGTATGAAAAGGTTTCAGCTGATAGACAATTTGAAAGGGAAAGAGAGTTAGGGCTCTCAAAGGATCAGGTCGGTTCCGGTGTAATTTGATGCCCATTCACGGCACAGATTGCACAATTCAGTAAAATCTGTGAAAAAATGTACATGAGGTCTGATAATGGCTGAAAACCATGTTTGGAGGCGCTTAGCTAATCTACTGGGGGATGGGCCCGAGAGCTCGATTCTGGGCTTGAAAATGCATGGCCAAGGCCACAGCATCTTTAATTAATACGCTGCAGAGTCCACGCAAGGCACATTCATCTATACAAGTCTCAAAGCAATTATTTATGTTTAAGATCATCCCTATTTATTTTATGAATGAAGTTTATCTAAAATGTCATATTTAACTTTTATCATGCCGTAATATTTTCTGTAAAGGTTGCTGGATATGGACTTAATCATGGCTGGAAATGATACACGATGTGGCCCTTCCTAAATGCCTTGGTGAACCAAAATACCCTTTTTCCTGAAAAATCTTCTACAAAACCGGGGTGCGTCTTATATGCCAAGAAATACTGTATATTGCACTTGACTGCTGGCAGATATCTTTCCTCAAAAATAAGTCACATGTTTCATTTCATGGAGTGAACGTATTACTAGCTGCATTTAACAATACTCTGCCTAGCTTCTATTAATGTAGCATAAATGTTTATGCTATTTATTGCACCAGCTGATCAAAGCTGTAAAGTTTTCTATTAGTTTCGTTACATAAAATTCCTGTTTTCAAACATCAACTTTTGCCTGAACATGCAAAAATTTATTTTTACAAAATATGGTAAAATGTTTTATATTCCAGAAACTATTGCCTCGGCATGAATAAATAGGATCAAAAGGGCACATTGGAATGTCACTTGACACATTGGAATGTCACTTGACACCTTGGAATACAAACATGAATATCAAATACAACAATCAACCTGATAAATACTACATGTAAAGTGGGAAGCTCATTCCTTCTAATTTATAACAAAAAGCAATGACACTCACCCCTATTCTTCCTTGGTTTTGCAAAAGAGAATACGTCCAGGAAGATCCAGGATGTCAGCTGAACGGTAGACTGCATGTCCAGAATGACCAGGTAACTATCTCTTGGAGCCATGCTTCTGAAACAACAAGAGAATCAATCAGAAATCTTACACCACAGAATGTCATGCTGATATTAAAGCACCTTGTTATACTCTTATTTTCCTCACGTGAAATCATTTTACATTTTTCAGAATTGAATTTCATGTTACTCTTTAATTTGAAGATTTTAAATGAAGACATGGAGTATCTTTTTGTACATTTATCAAGGCATCATTTCAAAGTTGCTCAGGTAAACCATAGTATTTGGTTAAAAATACACTTGAATATTTATTGACTACAGACCTTCATATCAACATAACTAAACACATGGTTGCTATTTATGAATCTTTAGATAGATAATTACGTGAATAAATAATTTATGAACTGCTCTAAGGGTAAGAAAATGCCATCTTACAACATGGATAAACATAATATAAATCAGTATTGAAATAACGCACACACATATTATAAAATAGAATTAATACATTTTAATTGATGCTCTTTTCTATATCAAGAGAAATTACATCTGATTTCAATTTTTCATTGTTGGTAAATAAAAAGATAGCGTACTTCTGTAATCAAAACTGATTTTCTGACCTAATCAGAAAGTAACTGAGTTTTTGCAACAACCAAAATAAACACCATTCTTTAAGCTATAGGCTTACTCAAGTCTTGAGCTCTATCTCAATTCAAACCAAGATAAAAATCCTCATACCTGACCTGAGGCCTGAACTAAGTTGGATAATAGAATGTCACATTATAGGAGGGTTTCTGTAGAAATATTAAAAAACAAAAAATATCTCTCTCTATATTAAAACCACGCTATCCTGCCTAACGCAAATTGTCAAACTTATTTCTTAATTCCAGATGAGCTAGAAAGCTGACATTTTGCTGAACTGATTCTTCATGACTTATAAACAAAGGAAAAAATTGCAAAAATTGGAAGTTTTTAAGTTTAAGTGCCCCACAATGTTTTTGAAAATTCGAAAAATTCCCATAAGATTAACATTGTCACATTTTCGCTGTCAGGCACACTTCTAAAAAGGACTTTCAGATGGAATTAGGTGCTCAAACTTGGCATGTATGCGGTACAGCGCTGGGTAAATAAATTGTGATAGGTCGGTCCGATATCGATAAAACTTGAATTATAATACTCGCCATGAGTTTCTGCCAGTGACAAATGTGCAGTTGTCTAACATAAGTGGATGGGTTCGATGCCAGGATAGTTTCCATTCTGCATTTGATTAACATGTAAAAGAGTGTAAGGCATCTTTTGTTTGTTTGCTTTTTAAAATTATTTATAATTGTTGTAGAAATTAGAAACTTGAACCATAATACATGCAAAAGAACGCAAATTTATTTTTCTACTGCAGATTTTCAAGTATGATTTGAATTGACTCAGAAAATTGTTTTGAAGATGAAAATTTTAAGTTTTTTGTGAATGAAATATTTTGTTGCCGTACTCATAAAATTATATTGGACCGTATTGGGAAAACGGAATAAGATGGGAATATGGGGAAGAGAAAGAGTGAAAGAGAGAAGTATGTAAAGAGAAAGAGAAGAGAAATAGAGGGAAAAGGGGAGGGAGAGAATGGGGGTAAGCGGAAGTTTGGGAAAGTGGGAGATTTGGTGGAAGGGATATAGGGAAGTAGAACAGGAGGTAGAGAGGGAGGTAGAGAAGAAGGTAGAGAAGAAGGTAGAGAGAGGGATTCATTTAATTCACATATCAAGGCAATTAAATAAATTAAATGTTGTGGATATATACCAAATTTCAATAAAACAAGTCTGGGTGGCTCAGTCAGTACTACAGGTTAGATGCAAGAGGAGACCATCTAGTCTAAATCTCGCCCAAATAAAGATACATATTTATCTATCTACTCAAGATTGGCAGGAACTGTGGTAATAGATGGTGGTGTCATCATTTTTAACGTTAAATTTTACCTAAAAAACTGAAAATGGAGACACTCACAAAAACATGAAAATAATGGCACAAGCACTCAATACTATGATGGGTGCTGCGTGAATTCTGTTTTTCCAAAGGTCAAGAGTTTGGATTACTAAAAATATTGGAAATCTGTAAGTCTAACGCGAGAGCTTTTACTGTAATTAAAAAATTTAATTTTATAATTCATAGCACCGACTTCCATGTTTTTTTCTTATGTGGAATTGAGAAAGAACAACGAGGTCGAAAACAAACCTTCAGAAAGATATTTTTCATTTTGAAATTTCTCCATTAGGGGCCATCCTTAAATGATGTCACAGCATTTTCGGGATTTTTGATCCCCCCTCCCCCCTCTGTCACAAAGTGTCACATAGAGCTTCACCCCCCCTCCCCTGTGTCACAAAGTTGTCACACAGTCCCTTAAGAAAGAAAGATTTTTTGTATATAATTAGAGTTAACAGACTTCAATTGCTAGAAATGAAAGACGAGAAAAAACTGTATTGTAGTGCACTTTCTATTTCTATGAGTAATAACTATTATAAAGGTTTTGATTGGTATTGTTAAATTATTAATATAATATATTACGAATAAATATCTATTTCTAATATATATATATATATATATATATATATATATATATATATATATGGCATACAGACATTCTATAGACAAAATTTTATAAATTATTGCGCATTTTGTGTGACAAAAACAGAAAAGCATAAACTTTGTATATTGTTAGAGTTGCCAGAAATTATTTAAAGAATGTGTATATGTAATTTTTATGTTAATTGGTATTATATTTGCATACTATGGAACATCAACTACATTTGAGTATGTATGGCATACAGACATTCTATAGACAAAATTTTATAAATTATTGCACATTTTGTGTCACAAAATTCCAAAAATAAAATAATAAAATAAATAATCAGTTCTACAATCAAGTTTTCATGGAAAGTAAAACCTTGTCCTTTTTAATTTAGTCATATTGACTATCTAAAATTAATGATATGTTCAGACATCATTTGTACATGAAAGAAAATCAAAACATTCAAATAAAATTATCACTTTTTATAAGTACATATTATAGATACTGAAATACTCAAATGTAGTAGATATTCCATAGTATGCAAATATAATACCAATTAACATAAAAATTACATATACATATTCTTTAAATAATTTCTGGCAACTCTAACAATATACAAAGTTTATGCTTTTCTATTTTTGTAACTTCAGTAACTATAGGATACATTCATTAAAAACAATTACATTTAATGAAAATATAAGAAAAAATGGACATAAAGTAAATGAAAAATTTGAACAACTTAGAAATTATAATTCTGTCCATGGTGTTGGGAAAATCTCATCCATACTGTAAATATGCATATTATTTGAATCTCCATCATCTGTATCATATTTTATTCCATTCAAATCCAAATTTTCTTCATTAATCCATTCTGCATATTGAACATTGTCCTGGTTTGTTAGAATAGCCATCATTTCATGCTGTCGTCTAGCAGCAATATGAATTGGCCTAACTCTTTCCTGAATTTGTGACATGGTCTCTGTCTGCTTATGTATCTTATAGTGTTTCTGTAACATGATATTTGAAGCAAAAATTGCAGGTATTGCATATTCTATTTCTTAACTCCTTTTGAATAGATGGACAGTATAGACCATATGGCATAATTTTGAAATTTTTTGCTGATCTTGGTAATATTTTTTCCAAATCAATACTTCTTGCAATGAAAACAGATGGATACTTCAAATTAAGACCTTGTTCATCTGTTGATAATGGAGCTTTTAAACCTGCATTTGTCTGTTTGATTGGAATCAGTGGAGGTAGGAATCGTTCCCTTAAAATACTAAAAATTGAGCTTCGAGGTGCTGAACAACAGTTTATGTCTCTGCACTTTACAATCTGTATAAAACATTGGCTAGTTCTCAAATGTTTTGATGACCAAATAGCATCTTTTGTCAACATATATTCAGGATTAATCTCAGAATTTTCTGGACTTAAATATTTGGCTACAGTTCGTTATCCATCAATTACCATCTGCCCCCATATTTCTGCCAATGTAAATATTCAAAGTTTTCTTTTAAAAGGTCAATCATTCCGGATCAATCATTTTGCCTTGTGAATTAAGATGGCTTCCATAATGCTCATGAGGAAGACAGTTCCTTACTTAAAGATGCCATCCTTCTCTCAATACGATTGAAAGAACTCCTGCCAGGTGCATTGGTTACAATAAAAAGGGCATCCAAATTATACTGTAAAAAGTGATTGATTCCAACATCAATTACCTTCTGGTATCGCGGATTCTCATCAGGGCCACCATCCACAGTAAAAATTACCACAGGTTTTACTTCGTTCTGAAACCTTGTGATACTTTCAAATTCTGGTAACTTCAAAAGTATTTCAAAATCAAATAAATGCATGTGAAAATGCTGTTGAAGAAGAGTGCTTACCGGATCTGACAGCTACAAAGGTTGGGCCTGAGTATCCTACCGCAGTTGGATTGCCATTTTCATTTTTCTTTATTTCAATTCCAACATAAACTGGAGGTATCAACTTATGTTTGGCAGCTACAACCCACTCATGATCTGGTAAACTCACTCGATACTCAACATGCATGACCAATGGGGATTGTTCCTTTGCTGCTGTTAAGCCAAGTGGCACTCTAGCCTTATCATCTTGGCTCAAGAAGCATACCTCATTTGGTCGAAGAATTGAAGCAATTTCTTACAAATGATTAATAGTTGCTCTGTAAAATTGCCCATCAAAATGTTGGAAGTGTGTATCATTTTGAGCTCTCATGAGCTCATGAGTAATACAGAGAATAAATAAAAATTATTGAATTTGTCAGTTCAAGAAAATTAAGGAAATAAAAAATAAAGCACAAGATCTTGGCAAAAAGTTTTACTTATTTGTGACATCACACTGTTTTACATATACACCTCCCCCCTTGTCACAAAATGTCACATATTCCCAGACCCCCTCCCTCCCCCTTAAGCGTGACATCATTTAAGGATGGCCCCTTACTTGACCATTGATCCACCATCATGCCACATTTTTAATCTGTAAAAGTCCTTTTATTTTGCGGTAAATGTTATAAAAATCCTTATCTTATACATGTTATTCATCACTTTTGAAGTTTATATGCTTTCATCATTGACAACTATATATAAATTATCCATGAACGATGAGTTGAGCACTAAACAAACTCGGTAGTAATTATAAATTGGCCTTAATTATTCTCACACAGCATATTTATAACTATGTAAATATGTAATATAATGTAATCAATCAACACAAAATTACCTTTGGCACTATGAACTGAATCCCATGATTGCGGCAACTTAGAACAGGAATGAAGCTTTGAATTAAAATTTATCCAGCCTTTGGTACCAAATTCAACAGGTGGAAATACAGTGCTTTAGTCAATGTATCGAGTATATATCCGAAATAGTTAGAAAAACAAATGTAAATTACCTTTGGTATTCTTGGATATATCATTTAACACTAGTTCACGTGAACAGATGACGAAGTTAATATTAAATCAGATCATTATTTATGATATATGAAAGTCTTCCCAATAACATGGTTTCAAGCAATGCGTTTCTGCGAAAAAAGTTCATAATTTTGGTAAAAATCTTAAAGTTACACGCGAAAATTCAAGATATTTGTCAGAATTGTTTAACGACCCATCTCAGATTTCGTATTTACCGGTGGTGGCGCATAAAAGTTAAGACAAATGAGTAATGAAATACATCGCAGGTTACTTAAAGCGCTAATATTAAAAAGTTTTTACGTTAATCGAAATGTGTTTTGATAGAAGACGATTACAAGAAGCCTTAATTTTTACAGCTTCATTACTTCGTCAGATACCGTTTATAAAAGCGGACGTGATAACTGTAAACATAAAAAGTTTTAAAAATTGTACCTGATAAGATTTCAAAGATAAACAATTGTACTTTCCTTCCCTATTTGTCTCAGTCTTTAATTACCTCGTATTAGCATTCTTACAGTTTTATTTGTAGCTGTTGATTACGACCATCGTAAATCGTAAAGAAATCGTAACTTTCCTGCTTCTTTTCTTGTGTATAAGCATGACTCGTTCACCTTATATAAACTAACAAGCGATCCACCAGACACGCCGTCGCGAACCGTTGATTAATTTGGAAAGGAGGATTTTTCATTGTTGAAATACTGTGGAGGTGGTGCTTAATAAATTTATATCTTAATAAGTGTGTGAAAATGTGCAGTTTCTCTAAGCCAGAAGCTCTTTCCTTATGAACATATTGCGCTTCTAACTTAATTTTATTACATGCGACCTCAGCATATATCGCTTCTCTGTCTATTTCTAATTACTTGCAAAAAATTTTGATTGTGTACATTTTCAACTACGAAAAAAACGTATTACCTCAAGTTACTTAACAATAGAATTTTTCACTTAAGACATAAAGATAGCTATCCAAACTCAGAAACTGTGCAGCCTACAGAATTTAAAGAGTGAGATATAATAATTTCTACATTTATTAGGCAGGGTATTGCAATGCAGCTTTGAGAAAACATACTGTTAACAACATTACAACACACTATGGAATACCTTTCACTGTTAGAGTGATAAAACATGCATTCTCAACCGCAGGAAGCATAATAATGGAATGAAATTCCTCAGTGTAATTTCTTCTAATTCATATAAAATGATTCAAAAGATATCAGAATGGATGTTTATGAAAAACCAATAGTTTCTAGCATCACAAAATAGAAGCTTGTATTACATGTAACATTTCAAAGCTTGGAATGAATTTTTCCTCCAAAACCACGTTTTTTCAAACAACTTCAAAGTTCATGAAATAGATTATAATTGTATTCAGTAATTCTCCTGTCTTACTTAATTTTGTTTTAGCTTCTAAGCTTTGACTGCAGATGCTGATATAAGGCTTTAATCAAGTAGCAAGCTGTTACAAAGGGCTAAATAACACATATGAAGGCTGTATCATTTCAGCAAACCATAGCTCAGGGACTTTTGGTTCACTCTATAGCAGGGGCTTTCATACTTTTCTTGCTGCTATACCCCTTAGAGCAGAGATTGGAAACCTTTTCTGCATAGCAGGTCACATTTGTAGTTGTGAATGCTTCTGAGGGCTGCATTGGAAGTCAGAAGGGCTTCTGCAGGCCTGATGAGTGTTTACCTCCCAAGTTATCTAGAGATTTTGTGGTCTCATACTAGTAAAAATCAAGTATAAATAATTTACTAGTGTTAAAACTTCACCATAAAAGGTTTTGAAACAATAATTTTGCTGAAAAATATGAAATTTTCTGTCAAATCTTACCATTCACTTTATCGTCATGGCTTTGTGGGCCACATAAAATGCATTTGGGGGCTGCACCCAACATGTGGGCCATAAGTTGGCTTAGAGCATAACATAACATGAGTTATGTATATAGCATTAAAATTCACAGTTTTGGCATATTTTTGTTTTATGACATTCTTTTCAGGCACCGCATTGCAACTTTTGATTCCAAAATCATGCATAAAAGACAAAGTAAGAAGAAAAATTATAGTACATATACATATAGTAACTATAGCAACACTTTTGCATACCCCTTCAAAAAACCCTCGGGGTGCGCTTACCACCGGTTGAAAAATCCTGCTCTATCATCATCATCATGATGCTGCTGTCCAAAGACAGGTTTTAGCTGAATCACTGCCTCAATTTCTCTCTCTCCCTAGAAGTCTCTTTTATACCTCTATAAGTACTATATTCCTGCTTTATATTCTCAAATATTCCTATTCTTTTTCTCCCTCTTCCTCTTCTTCCGCTAATTTTGCCTTCTAAGATCGTCCTTTGTAAACACTGTGGTCTCAATATGTTCCCTATCTATAGGCATTATTAAATTGGTTTTATGAAAAAATGTTGTCATCATTTAGTTTACATTTTTGGCCTATTTTATTCTTTCCAAATATATTTTCTTGCAAAAGCTATATTCAATCAGGTGATAACACATGAACAAATTAATTAAATGAAATTAAAGCATTTAATTTGGAAAACAATCATTTAATGAACAGTCTATGGTAATAATACAATACATTTCCTGATAATACATTTGTCTTTAGGAATCAACAAAGATAATCACTTTAACACCTTGTCTATTTCATCAGTTTTAAGATTTCTTGTGAATATACAATAATGATTTCATATGTCTAACACTAACACATCCATATCTAGAGAACAATTGAGCAGAACCATCACCTATGTATGTATGCATGCTTACATCCAATACACCAAATTTCCTTTATATCATTTTTTGTAGTATGGATACAGTTGCTGTTTAAGTAAAAACATCCAGTAAATATGAATTCAAATTAAAGAATCACCAAGCAAATAATTTGTAAATAAGATGCTTTATGAATCGAGATGAGGAATGATGAATGAAAAGAAATGGTGGAAGAAAACATTTTCTCCATTCAGGTACACAAAATATTATTAAATTTAATGCGGTTTAAGCTAAATTAATTGATTATACCTACATTATTGAATGCATAACATTAATTTTTTGAAGAGGTGAAAATGATGCATTCCTCATAAAGAGTTGCATATATATCAATAAAGATAATTTAATTTTAATATTATAAAAATATAATGATAAATAATTTCAATAATAATTAAAATCAATGGAATTAGTTGCAAAATTACAAAAAGAAAATTTAATTAATTTTGTTTTTGATTATCAATGGTTTAACTTTTTACTTTTTTATTTTTCTTAAAAATCTAGTAAACACAAGTAGAATTTCCACACATCTCTGAGTGTGTTGTAGTAAAATGAAAACCAACATCATCTCTTAAGAATTTAATTTTTCTTACACCACATTTTATAAAGGCGCAACTAAAGAAATAAAATTTATATGTGAAGAAAATATTAATTAAAGTTTAAGAAAAATTTTCCAAAAACAATTAATTCAAAAACAGGTTGATTTTACCACAAATTTGTAAAACCCAGCCTAAAATTCAAGCTTCTTTAAACTTCAACATATGGAGTAACTTCAAACAAGATTTACCTTGATTGTTTTCAGTCATTTAAAAACTAAAAATATATGTGAAGTTAATTCTAGAAGGTACAGTTCAATTTCAAGTTGTTAGTAGAAATTTAACTTAATTCCATGTATGTGATTCCAATGAAAAATGGTATTATCTTGTCTCTTTTAATGTGATACAATAAAACGGTTTTGTGAGAAATGATATAACTGGAGAAAGTCAGTAAACTATTATAATTCATTCATTTTTTAATATACAATGCCACTATAAATTTGTAACTAACCACCAATTTCTTATCTAAATGTATGCAATACTTCAATTTCTTGTGATGTCACATCATATTACTAAAATAATTTTTCAACCCATATGTAGCAACTTAAATATAACAACATTCGAAGTAAATAAATTTCATTCATTCATTAAGACAAAATCAATTATGATATAATGAACTTAATTATTACTCCAGCTTTACATATTTTGTAGCTTAAAAACCATGCAATATTTAAAACTTGCATAAAATGGAGTCATGTTCTAGAAAACATTTTTTCTAGTCCTCAATGCTGACAGTGAATCTTACACTTAATGTACTGCTACTATTGCCATAGCTAAATAATAAATCATGACTTTTACTAGTCTTAAAAGTAAATAATATGGAAAAATTAAATTCTTAAGTGATGAGGTATCATTGCATTTGTTGTTTAGTGCAAAATGCTTAAATGATCTTCTGGATGTAACTTTCAGGTATAAGTTTGTCAGATAATGAAAAATATTCATTGGTATAACATTTCATATGCTTCAAATAGTTTTATTAAATGTTTAAACCACTTTCCAGAAGTTCTTAATTTTTATGAAGGCTAAAATTTCAAATCAAATAATAAGCACAAACATATGATACACATAACATGTCAGGATGGGACAATATTTTTTCATCAACCCTTTGCCAAATATGCCATTAATCATGTTGCATAAAAAATTAATTTTTTTATTTACTATATAATTATTGTTACGCTATTATTTCCTGGTATTATTCAAATGATTTTCTTGCAAAGTACCTGGAAAACAGTTTTTTACATTAATTTGATATTTGTAAACTAATAGAAATGACGAGTTTTTCAACATTTCTCCCTTTTACTGTCAATATTCAACTCCAGCAAAAATTTATAAACAAATGTCTGTGTACTTTCAAAGAACATTTATAATTCTTGAATTAGAAAAAATTCTGCATATTTATTTTTGAGGTGCATTGGACGGTTAGCAATGACGTAAATTGTCATATAAAATTCAACAATAAATGACAAACTTTTGGCATTTTCATAATAAGCTCTTTCCAATATTTTGATTAATGAAAACAACTTTCATGGCCTTTTTATCCACCGCTGCAGTTGCTACACAAGGCTATGAATTAATTTATTATTCTTTATTAGACAATAATAATTCAATGTTTCTTTTAAGACTACAAAAGATATTATTCAAACTTTTGAAGGCAGAATAATTAGGCACTTAATAACTAATAATAATTAGTAAGAAATTTTAACCATACATACATAATATAGGTTTTGGATATCAATAATGACAAAAAATTGAGGTTTGGATCTATATCCCACACAGCCACAATTGACATTAAATATGTCAACTTTGTAAGAATAAAAATATCAAATAAAGATTTAAATATGGATTTAAAGTGAATAAACTGATTAATCTCATGGCTTAAGGTATTAAGTTTATTTGTATCTCCATTGCATATTTTTCAATACCTATTATGCATATCATTTCTAATTGATAAACATTATATTTTCAACAATAATTACACAGACACAGACTTGAAGCGTTTAGAAAGTTGAGATTTTCTTTTACAGTGAACCCTTGAGCAAGGGTTTCATAATGGTTAGTATAATAATTCCATTAAATTATCCTCATTGAAAGAGTAGAGCTAAATTGTGCTTAAATATCCAAATACATTGGTGTGCCTTTTTATATGTGCTGATTTTAATTTTACTCACATGAAATTGTCAAGATAGAGTTATTTATCCTTTCAATTATCCTTTCACAATTTTCAAAATATACAATCATTAGCTTGATGAGTGAATTTTCCATCTATTAGACATGAAAAGGAAGACAGTAAATTGTGATATTTATAAGGCCAGCTCCTCATTAAAAGTCTTTAAATTATTCAAACTAATTGATGTTGGCACATTAAATTTTCATGCAAAAATTACAGCAAACCTAGCTGTAAATCAAACTTTTTATTTTAAACCTGAATGAATTAAAACAAAATAAATGAAGATAGGAAATACAGAATACTATCTGGCCAGCAGCAAAGTATCACCCCATTATTCTTCTTGTGACAAATAAGGTGTCAATGACAGATGTTGCAATTTTAGTATAATTTCAAAGTGACAAATACTACATAATGTTAGAGGATACTTATTGCTAACCATTAAATTTTTCATAAAATAAAAATTGTCTGAGATGACATGCCTTATAAGAGTCATTAAATCCTTCCCAGGAATTTAATTCATGATTTAAATCTCATGATTAACAGCTCATTCTTACACCCGAATTAGGATGCAGTGTTGGACTTGCGATGCTGGTCTTCCTCTTGGTTGTGTTTAGCAAGAGCCAGCAATATCATAGTTAACTCTTTCTTGCTGATTTTCCCGTCTTCATCATAATCACATCCTCGTAAAATTGTCTCTTCAAAGTCCTGAAGATCTTGGGCATCATAATCCTAAGTAAAATGACAGCAAAGATCATCAGACATCCAAAACAATTTAAATCAAACAAAAATAAAATATCAAGTGAAGAATAGCAGTGCAAATTACATTAGGTGCTATTTCTTGCCTTAGGAATACGACATCATCATAAGAATGCATTTACGGTTAAGATTGACAGCCTCGTAATATAGTCTATAAGTCCCCTTTAAAAGCACTATATCAATGCTATGCTATAGGTTCCCCTTTAAAAGCATTGCTCTTGTTGCCATGGCAGTTGATATTTCCTATTGCTAAAAACCATAAAATTTTCCCTCTTTTTTGGATTAACCTCTCAAGTGCAGAGGACATCTAATTATAAACCACTTGTGAGGTCGATGGAGGTTTTTAAAAATTGCGAGATTGGTGCAAAATTATTTTAAAATTCATAACTTCTCACATTTTTATTGGATTTTTATGAACATTTCTGAGGATTTATGGAAAACATGACATTTTAAAAATATACATTTTATGCCATCATATGTCACTCAAAAACTCTGCTGGACAGCAGAGATAGCACACCAATATCTTACCTATCCAGTGCATGCTTTCATATATTTATCAGTATTGTGAAAACTATTCAAGTTATTGAAGTGTATCTTTTTCAAACAAATATTTCAGCTTTTCTAACCATTTCATTTGCTGGATGTACCCCTGTAAACTATATAGGGAAAAAGTCTCTCGCAGGTCAACATTTTCAACTGAAAATTTGATGTAAATGTTACGCTTCTCATTTTTTAAAAAGACATTTCATAAACTGTATACATTTTTCAGTTGCACAGTCTTCATGCATAATCATTATAGAAATCAGATAGAAAAAATTGATCCAAATTGTTCGATAGAAGCATAGATTTGACATGGCGAAAATCAGAAAGGATGATATATGCAGAAAACCAGGGAATATTTTAAAACCTTGAGTAGCACGTTATTAATAAAAGAAACAATAAAATTGAAGGAATAAAACAAAGCAAGGCTAAAGTTTCTTCTTTTAGAATTTGTTGAAATTGTTCAGATCAAAGACACTTCAGAGCATCAAAAAAATATAAGGAATATAGGGATGAAATACAATATGCTATTACATAGGGTGACGACATGTGAAGTTTCCACTCGACATACTTTTATTGTTAGGCGCTGAGGGGTTAAAAGCAACTCTTCACTCTCATTCGATTTTAATTGTCTTAAAAAATATAAACCTGTCTTTCAACTATAGAATTGTTAATGTAATGAGCTCATATCTTAATAATGACTAATTTAAAAATGCAAATTAATAATTCCCTTCACCAATATCGTGTTTTCGACTCGACGTACTTTTACTGTTAGGAGCTGAGGGGTTAAAAGCAACTGTTCACTCTCATTTGATTTTAATTCTGTCTTAAAAAAATATAAACCTGTCTTTCAACTATAGAATTGTTAATGTAATGAGCTCATATCTTAATAATGACTAATTTAAAAATGCAAATTAATAATTCCCTTCACCAATATCGTGTTTTTATGGGGAATAGAAATGAAACAAAAAAGGACACCAATTACTCTTCAGCAGATGATTCTAGATCAAAATTAGTTTATTATTATAGTGTAATTTCCAGTTGAAATTCAACGGGGAACTTTGAAATTAATAATAACAACTGTAATTATTGAGTTATAAAATTTGCCAAAATAAAGATTCGGGAGAATTAATTTCTTATTCTTGTTTTCTCCAATGATGAGACTCTTGTAAATATGAAGTAATAATAATATCCCCTCCCTCCCTCTGTCTCCCTCCCTCTGTCTCCCTCCCTTTCTCTCTCTTTCCTTCCCCCTCTCTCTCCCTCCATCTCTCTGCCTCTCATTTATCCCACCCCCCCCTTAGGGTGTCCCTTAAATTTTAAAACTGAGAAAAGTAACTTGCTCAACATATTAAAATATGCTTTGTGGTTAGAAAACGCTTCTGTTTGAAGCGTTTTGAAGTAGGAAATTTTTTAGAGGTCTCTCATGGGGCATAAATGCAGTAAGATTGAACTTTTCACTTTTTTGGTTAGAAATACTGTGTCATGGTAATTCGGTCGAGTTACGGCCCTCAAGAGCGAAAATTTCAACCGTTTTGACGTATCTCTAACAGTTTCGGCGGAAATATCCAATAAAAGCGCGCGTCCGAGCGCCGTGGCCGGGCGGTGCCGGCGCGAGCAGCGGCTGCTGAGGTGTGGGTGGGGAGGGGGGGGGGCGTGCAGGCCGCGCGCAGGGAAATACGACTGGCTACGTGACGCATGTGACCTATCCAGCGTAGTGCAGCGTGTTGCGACCTGTCAGGTATTGTTGAATTGGTGAGTTCTGACGTCTTGCCGTAGCCAGTTCTTTCGCATTTTCGCATTTTTGAACTCTTGCTTGAAGCGGTGTACGATCTACATATGAAGCCCTCTGGAGGTCCAGACACTGTGTTATTAAAACGATCAAATTCATGGCCCCAGGGGCTTTCCACAAGGCAAGGTGGATGACGCGCGCTTTTAATGGATATTTCCGCCGAAACTGTTAGAGATACGTCAAAACGGTTGAAATTTTCGCTCTTGAGGGCCGTAACTCGACCGATTTACCATGACACAGTATTTCTAACCCAAAAAGTGAAAAGTTCAATCTTACTGCATTTAGGCCCATGTGAGACCTCTAAAAAATTTCCTGCTTCAAAATGCTTCAAACAGAAGCGTTTTCTAACCACAAAGCATATATTAATACGTTGAGCAAGTTAATTTTCTCGGTTTTAAAATTTAAGGGACACCCTACCCCCCTCTCTCATTCCCTCCTGTCCCAATCCATAGCTCTCCTTCTTTTTCTCCGTCTCCCTCTTTATCTCTTTACTCCAGTCCTTTTCTAATTCTATACCTCCCTTACTCTCTATGTACCTTCCATTCTATATCCCTTCCTTCCTATTTCCCTCTCTCTTACTCTACCTCTATATAGTCGTTTAGATAAGCAAAAGAATCCAAACTAAATCCCAGTCCCATTAGGATTACATAATATCGCCAAAAATCCAGCGATAATTTAAGGAAATCTATGCACGCGTATATATTACACGTATGCGGGTTGAGACAACAATTGATTCTCGAAGTTTAACAATGACGTGATCGGCAAGGCAACATCCCGTTTTTCGTATTTTTTGTCATTTAATTTTTACATCTGAATCAAACATTCTTGCGAAATTTCAATCTTCCACCTAATCGGGAAGATTGCTAAAAACGCGTTAAAAAGTGTCATTGATGACGCCAGCGTTAGACAGAATAAGGTTTTTATTAATAGAGATTACGTCTAACGATTGTTGCCTCCAGTGAGAAGAAAGGCGACACTTGCTCTCGATGCAATGCGGATCGTAAAATCACTTTCCCGATACAAATGATTCAACTGAATAATGCGTAGAACGCATAAAATATAATATAATATACTGAGGAAGCTGATATATCGTAGAATTCCCTGAACTGGAGGAAAAGAAAAGAAAGAAGTCGTAAGCCAAAAGGCAAAATTTTCACAGGACAATTGTTGCATACTTCCGGTTCAAAATAATCGTCATCGCTATAAAGGAAGAAGATGGTCACTTCTTTGAGACTGAGATACAGATCAGTAGTTTTCTCAAACGATTTTGGCATCAGCTCAGTAGTAGAACGCATAACCCAAAAAAAATCACAGTTGAATACATATGACAGTAAATAAAATAAGTCGTCGACATTGAATTTGCTAAAACATATGTATACATACATTAAGTATAAAAATTTTTCATGAAATTTGCGAATTGGCATTTAGTCCTAGGAACCCAAACTACCAATTACTCAAAGTTATACTGATTAAAAACGAACCCATGTTTACTACATTAATGGAAAATGAGTAAGATTCCATAGCAAGCAATCGATTAATGGTCAACACATTATTTGTCACCGGGAAACGTTTGATAAAAAATTACCGAGCTCGTCTTATGATTGGATAAAATTAGAGTGTACTATCGGTAAACCACCACTGATGGCGACTGCGTTGCAGCCAAAATGCGCATTTGATTTTCCCAAACTTTGTGTTGCTATTGGAGATAGATAGTTCAAGTAAATATTTGGTTGATTGCGAAAGTCGGCTATCATAATTTCGCGTTCGATCATTATTGAACTTCATTACGTAAAATAAAACAAAACACTGCTTGGGAGCGAGTGGAATCATTGGGATAATCCAGATTTACTCTATTTTTACACCATAACATAGCTCATGGGCGTATCGCGGAGAAGAGATTCCTCAAGGACGTAAATTTTTACTCGAGTTATTCTCATTTTCCTTGAAATGATAGCGAAGGCGGATTCGAGAAATTTATATCCCTTGGCCACGATGATAAGAATAAACAAATAAAACAAATTATAAGTCCCCCAAAAATCTGCCGCCTTAAGCAATTGTCTTTTTTGGCTCCCATCTCGAAATCATCCGCTGAATAATAGACAAACACTCCCGGAGAATTTCCTTTCCTTTTCTGGGCAAATGATGGGCGACTGAACTAGCGTTTTGTTAACGGTTTTTTCCGAAAAATCTCTGCCAATATTCAGGCCCGAGGTCAAAGGAGAATGATTCTCCTCCGTTTCCTTCCGAGTTTACGCAACTTCTCTCCTGCCCGAAAACTCTTCATCTCATTCTTCACTTCGTTCACATTCTTCCTCTTCCTCCGACCCCCTCCGGTCCTCCACTCTCTCCCCTTGTTCTTCCTCGGCAGCCTTTTCATCCCATTCATCCTTTTTCAAATCCCTGAACTCTTTTTAAAAAGTCTCTATCTATTCCCATCCTCGTATTTTCTTGTCCCAACTTGTTATCCCGGCCATTCATCTCTCCGGAAATTCCATCTCCTTGGCTTTTTGGCGTCGCATGGAAAAATATGTCCGTAATGTGGCCTATTAATTCCGATTCGCGTTCCGCGCGATGCTTTTTGTATTTACCCTTTTTGTTTTTTCTTCCCGTTGGTTCATTTTGACTCTCTCGTACCGAATCTAAATACCAGATTTTCCGTCTTACACGGAATTCTATTTATAATTTCGGTCCCGGTACTATTTTTTTGACTTTCAAAGTGCGTCCTTTAAGAATTTAAATAACACTGCCATTCTTGCGAGATTTCCTTTATGTCATCTTCACGGGAGTTTTTTGTCTTTTACCCTACATTTTACTTAATTCCATTCTTAAGGCCTATATCAGGAGTAAGCGAGCTTTTTAGCAGTTGCGAATGCCTAGGCGAGCCGCATTAGCAGTTGCGAGTGCTTCGGAGGGCCGCGTTAGAGTTAACATAGGAAGTCACTCGGGCGACTGAGAGGAATCCTATAGGCGAAAATCGGTAATAAATGCATTTTTTACCACCATGACTTCGCTATAAACGTTTTTCGGCTATAATTTTAAGTAAAAAAATATGAAATTATTCGTATTCAATTTCACATCGTTTTCACGATGACTTAACTGGCCGCATCAGATGCTTTCGCGTGCCTCAGGCTGACAGCGGGCCGTACTTTGCACCTTCCTCCTCTTCTACGCTTCGCTTTTCCAAAAAATCGTTACATTTTCTGCATAAGCCATCCCTTACCAAACATTATTGCAGGGGTGGTCAGACATATGAGTCTGCAAGCCACACGTAGCACCCTCAAAAATATTAAGCGCCGCACTCAAGCGAGAACTGTGGTAATAGGTTGAAAATGCAACACAAGGAAAACCAAGGAAAGAAATTAGCAAAAAACTTGTTTATTCTTTAACAACTCCGAAAAATAAGTTGCATAGATTCGGCGCATATTAAAACATGATTTCGGGAGGTTAAGATAAAATTGATTAAGGGAACAGATGGATAACATTCCCCCGCGATCCGCACATTGGGTACAAAAGAGCCGCAAGCGGCTCGCGAGCCGCGCTTTGGCCATGTCTGCATTATTGCATTGTCATTCACCACAGAAGAGAGGTTTTTGGAATTTTCTAACATATCAATCCTAAACTCGAATCTTCTTCAACTCACAATTAATTTTATATGTTAGTGTAGTAGTGTAGCGGCGTGCGTTACGCCCGTGCGAAATTGACAGATCAATAATAGGAGAGAATCTGAAACTTGGCAGGTATGCATGTATGTATATTAACGTGAAGGCATTAAAAAATTTTAAATCCTTCAAACGTGCAATAATTACGAAGTAATTAATTTTTAAAGGAAAAATTTTCCACAAGTAAAACATTGCGTCGCCATTTAAATCCATAACACTGCTTTTAAATCATTAGAACAAATATACAAACTTCAGATTTTGACAATTGCACGGCCGAAAAAATGAAGAATATTATTCTAAAAGAGATAAACCTAATCCGTGCCGAATGAACTAAAAAAAATCGTTTAGTGACAGAAAAAACAGCAATTTTTCGAGATTTTAGCGATTTGAAATTGTGATACCTTGGAAAAGGGTCTAATGCTGTTATATGGTGTAATGCTTTGAAATGGGAAACAGGAGAAGGAGGGGGGGGGGGGAGAGGAGGGAATAAAATAATGGCATTTTATAGGAGGAAGGGAGGAAACGAGATGTCGGATAGGGAGCTATTTTTATTCCAATTTTATGACATCATTCGATCACTTTAATATAACAATACATCAAGGTTTTGTTTTAATTTCGTAAACACTGGCAGCTGTCGAAAAGTTGATTTAATGCATGAAACTGATATTTATATCTGAGGTGGGTGGGTGTCAATATTGATGGCTAAAATGCCCATGTCGCTGTCAGAAGATATAAAATTGCGTGAAATACAAGGTTCGGCGTGGAATCTCCTCCCTTGAACCGGAGGTGTATTTGTATATCAAGGTCTGACAGTGTAAAAAGTTCTAAATTTCCTTAGATAACCCTAGCGTGGATTAACTACCTTTGAAAATTAATGTTATTTAGCCCTTTTTCCCATATCCTTTCACAGATAATTTGAAATTGCAAGCAACGCTACAACGAGAGAATGTAATAATATACAGGTTGATAAGTGTCTCGTCACCCGATGGGAGAATAATTTTATTAAGAGTTGAAATGCCTTGTAATCCGACAGAAGCATCGTACGTGAAAGCATCGGGAAATGAGAAATCCTGATACCATGCAAACGAAATGGAAATGGTATAATGCTTTTAAATGGGAAATGAGAGACATTTCCTTTCACCGTTGCATCCAAATTGGAAGCAACGCTGCAATGGTTAAACTAGTGCTCTGTTAATATCCTTCAATGCCACTCTCTTTGAATTTTTTGTAAACAATTTTAGGATTTCACTCAATAAACACAGCAATAAGTCTAAAAACTTGACTTGAAAACAGGACATTTAAAAATATTCCATAAAATAATTTCGTGGAAGTTTATTTTAATTCGTAACTCAACTTGTACTCTGAGTGACAGTTCTATTTCTGTAATTAAACGGTCTCCGAATCAGGCTGCTCAGTTTTCTTTGCGATTCAGCTGTATTTAGGCTTGCATGGCGTTATTACTTGCATTTTAAACTTTTTGCAATTTTTGTGCATGGATATTTAACAAAGAATAGGGACAAGAGATAGTAGTTCCATGACTAGTGTTGCAAAGAAAAAGCACCATTCCTTTTTTACTACCAAGAATTTCTCTGAAAGTATGAAAAGGCACTGATATTGAGAACTGCGCGATGAATATAGTGTTGGTAACTCAACCGTTAAGTGTTGAAACCACGACTCGTCACGAGTAACAACTGTGCCCAAAAACATTTGATTTTAAGTATTACTTACAAACGTTAAATGCAGTGCATATGTTGCAGGGACATACCTGTAGGTAGGGTGTTATAAATTTTACGGGCGCCTGTGTATGTATGGGGGAGCAAACTATTTAAATTCTGTAGTATAAAATCGGGTTATTTAGTGTGAGTTTGATGGTATACGTCAGGGTTATTCAAAGTATGGGCCGCGGCCCAATGGTGGGCCACGAAATGTTGAAAATGGGCCGTAAGGCCTTCGCCCACAAAGCATATAGTGCCTCGATGGGTAAAATGGTTATTACCAAATTTCCCACTCATTACCGCTTTTAGTGCACTTGTCATTGTCCTATGCCTTCCTCAAAAACTGACCTACTGCAGCACCCTCGCTTAGCAAGGGAGCACCATTGCTTCCTCACTAATTATTTTCCTAGAAAATGCAAAACGTATTTTTCGAAGTTTTATTCTCGAAAATCTTACATCTGAGAATAAATTACCTAGAAAGTATATTTCCAGAAATCAATCTTTAGTTCAAAGAGAAAGTTATATCAGTTAATGACAACCAATGCAAAATGGAGAAACTTCCTAATAACCATAAAAATAATAAAAAGGATGCACTTACACGCCGGTTTAGAAGAAATTACATCACGCCAGAGACCTGACACACGCAATCTCTCACACACTCCTGGTTTAGGGGAAACTACTCCACGCCAGGGACTCTTTTTCACACACACGTACAAAACAAAAGATTTTTTAGTGAACACATGAAACACTTTGATGACATCGACATTGTCCATTGCTTGTCCCAAGAAACATTTACTGAACACGAACTCAATCTTTTGAGCGAAGGACTTAACTTTTGTCTACCTCACAAAGGACATTGAATCATCCATTAAAACCTGAATTATAATACCAAAAATCACGTAAGAGCTGCTCGAAAAATTGAAATGAAACATAATATAAAAACAACACTATAAATCACCTTCCCAGTCCCGGTTACAAACTGATCAAAAATTTAAAATTAAAAGACTTTATTTAAAATCCGATAAAGGAAATTCCGTTGTTATATGTTTTCTCCGACCTTGGTAAAGTGGTGGTTAGCGTGTCTGCCTCCCAATGCTTGAATGCTAGGGTCGCGGGTTAGAATCCTGCCGAAGGTATGGTCGTTTGTGTTCGTCTTTGTTAACGTAATTACGCTCGTTGTAAAAGGGCGATAACGGCTGTTTATGAGCTGGTATAAAATAAATAAATAAATATCCGTTGAATAAATGAAAATTTTTTACAAACATGATTGGACAGCCATTTAGAACCCACTTGCACCCTTTTTGGCCAATTTATTCATGAACTTCTTTAAACAAAAACTCACAATTAGTTTCCAATAGGAACCCAGATAGTGTGTGAGATTGCATGAGCGTTAGGTCCCTGGCGTGGAGTAATTTCTCCTAAACCGGCGTGTGAGCAGTTCCTTTTTATTATTTTTATGGTTATTAGGAGGTTTCTCCATTTTTAATTAGTACCAATCTTTAGTAGTACTTCCCTTTAGCCCCCACCTCCTGCATAGCCTTTCATAGTTTCTTTGCACGTACGACTGTAAGAAGAAAGTCTTCAAATCACTTTGTTTTGGGAGTTCGTCGTCTGCTTCCTCATGTGAAAAGAGAAAGGATAGTGATTTGTCATTAACATTTTTCCTTTGACAACAATAACGGAGAAGCGTCTGTGCGCATACACAGCATCTGAAATCCAAGTGGTAATTCTTTATATTCTATCATATTTGCCAGATAATTTCAGCCATTAGGTAATTTCCAACTCTACTTTGCGATAAGATAAAATTTTATTTCCCTTGCGTAATTTCTAACTCATTCTTCGAATGGAATTGTATAAATATAGTTTTGATTAATAATTTTAAATAAATATTCAGTTACTACCATAAGGGTTATTTTATTATACAGAGTAGTTATCGATTATTTCAATCTTCCTAATCATATCAAGGCAATGAAGAAAATTTCTTGCATATTTTTTTGCGCCTCGGCTTTAAAGATAATTTATCGGCGCAACTAGTGTAGTAATTAGGCAGCAAAATACTGTTTTTATAAATATCTAATGAGTTACAAATAAAATCAGTGCCAACCCTCATTGGAAAAGGAACTAATTATTTCAATTTATTGGTATTAAATTGCGCGCCCTTCTTGGATGATTCAATTTTTCGGTTTAACTACACTGTATTCATTTACATGCAGATTCATTTTTAAGATGTAAATTCAGTTCTGCATTTCTGGTTTACAAGCAGCGCACATACATTTTTATATGAAATATTACTTTTTGAACACTATGTACAAAAGATTTAATTAATTTACGCTACTTCGTGTCGCAGATTCACTAATTATTAATTTATATGGAGTAATTTATGAATAAAACTTTTTGTGGGCCGCAACATATATTTTCTCATTTTACTGGGTCGTAGAGAAAACAGTTTGAAAACCCTGGTATACGTTGTAGGGTGGTTGTAGCATGGTGTAAGTTGAGTAGCATAACATTAAGGAGCAGAGCTGCTGTGTTTAGTGGTTAAGTTTAAGGGGAATCCTACCGTGAGTTGGGTGGCCTAAAATCAGGGTGATATTTGTTGTCGTTTTGTGGTATACGTTTAAGGGGCAAATAAGTGTAAGACGTGTGTCATAAAAAGGAGGGAATATCTGTTGCTGTTTGGTGGTATACGTTTCAGCGGAAAAACTATAGGTTGGCCAGTTTTAGGGAAGATTTGGTGGTATATATTTCTGGAAAAAATAGACTAGGTTGATATGTATTGATTGCAGGAGTTCACATGCATACACATACGAGGAACCCCAACCAGTGTAGCATACGATTTTCTAGGCGGAAAAAGGCATTTCAAAAAATGTAGGCAGTATATAAATAGGTATTATGATCGCAACAAAAATAGCTCAAGGTAGAGCTTAACTTTGAGTTAATGGAAGATGCCGCTCGGTTCGCTTTTTGCTCATCCATGATTTTCGGTATTTACATGGCTGTCATCTTCCTCTATCCTAAATCATTGTGGACAATTCCATTAACCATTCCGTTGCTAATCCTCATATTATCAAATATTACTTCAAATCAACGGCTTGATTGACTTTTGATCCAGCTCGTGGTGTAAACGGTCGACCATCGACCATCGATTCATTCATATCCCTCAGAAAATCATATATGCCACTCAAACACTCTATGGCGAGACAAACAATCCCCCTTCGAATGCCCTTCTGAACATTCAAAACATTTCTGTTATTGTTTTTCCAAACGTACAAAAACTTTACAGCACATCGTAGTTTTATTCGTAAATCCATGATAGGCACGTTAAACAAACTCTATGAGAGTTGTATAGGAACTGACGAGAATATGCCAGACAATTAGTTGATAATGCATGATGCATGAGATATGCAATAAACAGCTATCTGGCCTGATTCTGGAGATGAAATTTGTCCTGTTAATTTCCGTCCACATATATAAAATCGGTAATCTCCAGGAGTTTTCCGATTTTTGGACTTTGTACTATATTATAATTATTTAAGGTTTTTTCTCTATCTAGTGAAAACCTCCATTTCACTAATACTTACAAAAACTGCCAGACATATTAATTTTTTATCTTTAATGATCTTCATGATTATTTTATTATATGAAAATCGTACCGCAGTGAAATAATACTACACAATTTACCGTACCATTAAATAATTTATTAATTATCACAACAGCCTTAGTCATTAACTCGTTTCTTTATTGTTCTTTTCTTCGTTTTCACTTTTCTTGTTAAGCATAAAATTTTCCTCTGCTTCTCGTAATTTATTCACGCATTTATATACCCCCCGCTCAAAATGAATTCAAACTTATTGTACGATTAATGTTTAAAGAACTACAGTTCTTCTTTTCTATTTATAAAAGTAGTGGAAAATTTACTCTTCATTATCTATTCTTTCTTCTTCTTTCCTTAAAAGAATCATTTCCCATCTTTGAATGGCGTTTCGGACGAATGTTTTTGTGAAGGAGGACTATATATTATGCATCACATCCTTGCATTGTTTTGATGCGGCTCTCCAACACTGCGCCGTTTTGAGGGAGTGTCGCGATTCTTTTTACTCTCCCTTGACCCTTTCATTTTCACTCCCTATCTACTGGGTCATACCCTTCTTTCCTTATTCTTGTAGTTTCAAACCTCGACTTTCCTCTTTTTCTTCCGCTCGTTCCGAGTTTATCCACTTTCATCCTTTCCAAGACTTTGTCTTGCTTTCTACGACTAAGCCGGAGATAAAAGGCGTAAAAAATCCCGTATTTTTATTTCTGATCCTTTCCCTTCTCTTTAGAGGGCTCCTCTCTTTCGAAAATTTAATGAGAATTAATTTGTGAAAAGCATCAATGCATGGGCTTCCTTAATTTAGGTTGTTTTGTGCAAAACATTCGCGAAACATCGAGCCGCTTCAGACCCTGCTCCACTTTGGGAGGATAGGAGGGCAACCTTGTTTACGCTTTACGAACGCACGTCTGAGTCCTAAAAGGACTTCTTCCGTGGAGATTAAAGATGAATAATTACCATAGAAGCCGACTTAGATTGAGTTTATCACGTTTTGGAATTTACCCACGGCAAAAAAAATTACTAGCTCATGATATACTAAAAATTATTAACTCAAAATAAATGCTAAAAATACAAACAGGCGAGAAAATCTGCTCAAATTAGATTGATTGCTTCAAAGATATCCAAATCATAAAAAGTGTACGTAACATCTCGTCAAAGGATGTCATCATTAGTCTTATTTTAAGTAGCACATTGACTGATAATAGGTTTATAAAATAGAAAGAAAATATATTTCACCATTTAAGTAAAAATACAGCAGATTAAATCTTTATTTTTGCAGCGCCATGAAGACAGCACACAATTATATCCCTATTAACTCTTTATGAAAAATATGATGAGTTGCAGCTGCGTTTGAGTAAATTAAGACGAAAAGTCATTATTAAGAGGATGTTTTTCAAAACTTGTTTTATTTCAAAGACGAGGAGATAGTTGTTTTGCGCTAATAAACGTCCTCATTACGCTTACGTGACATTGAGATGCAGTAGCAAGCTTTTTGGAATGCATAATAATTAGGAGATGAAAGTAACATAAATCCGGCGCAAATTCGAGGAAACTTTTAAAGCGACGGCTGAATTGGAAGGTGCTCGTATCGTATAAAAGTTTCGAAACAATGTATATTTGTAAAAGACATCAAAACGTCATTTCACTGCAAAACGTGATAAAAGAATTAATTTGTACTTAATATTCAAGGGGTAATTATAAAAAGTAACAGCAATCGTTTAAAGAGCGATATAGATATACAGCTTGTCTGAAATTCATTTCGTGATGATCGTCCAAAATATCTTAGAGCAGAAAGGAATATATAAAATGGTTGATCGACAGCGTTAAATACATCTATACTCCGATTAGGGATTAGATATTTCAAATCACGAAGCAGATGATTAGTTTGTATGCTCTCATAAGAAAGGCAAGAAAATGGATTTTGAACTGAGAAAAGAAATCATCAAATTACCTTTTTGACCAATTCTAGAAGATCCTTTAAGAAACCTCGGAGTTCTTCATTCTCTATCGTTCCGTTGTTATCCTGTGGGGAGTTCAAGATATTAAATTAAATGTGTCAATCATAGAGGTAGTATTTATATTGCTATATAAAAAGTACATGTATATTTTATAATTAATATAAGCATGAGAATACTAACCATTAGTATTATGAAAGCAAAGTCTGTAGCATAAATCATAACGAACTACATCGCCATAGAAATAAACGTCGCAATATACATAGCACAAACTTTCTCATACACGTATATACGATACGTTTGATCTCACTACACTTTTTGCCCCGAAATTAACTGTGTGTGCTTGGAAATTCACTGTCAATTATTTTAATAATGCGTAGCAACAGAACCAAAGTGACTGACACCATCAACCTCTCACGTCTAATACCTCTCACTAATAAGCGCGTGGCATTAACAGTGAACTACGGAATTTTAGACTAGGGAATCCCCGGGTTCCCCCTACCCTCTGACGCGTGCGCTGAGCGTCTTGTACAGAAATAATGCCACTGGACGATATATAGTAACTGTTTTGGGTCATATGGCTTAGTAAGTATTATTTGTGACATCAGGTTGTACGTTTGGATGCATTTTAAACGAAATCCGTAGAGCCATTTTTGAGTAAATCGAATTTTGTTTCAAAATATCCAAGAATAAAGTACCCGTAATTGTTGCGCAATATCGTTTCTCTCTTCAGAATGTCTTTTATGAATGATATTATTCATAAATATGAGATATCATTCGATTTAGTTTTACTGTAAGGCTGTAGTAAGAGTTTGAATGGATCGCGGCAGAGGCGTGACGTCATATTGCTTAGGTAAGGTAGCTCAGCGTACATTATAATGTCTCTGGACGCCAGGTAGTGATTTCAAGAGACACATGGCTTACGTAGTATTATTTATGACATCAGGCTCCACAATTATATTAATTTTAATCAATTTCTCTGGAGCCATTTTTGAGTAAATCAAATTTTTCAAAAAATCGCCAAGAATAAACTACCCTTAATTTTTGCGCAATAACATTTTTATGAAAAAAGTATGTGCAAAAGGTGATATATTGCACAAATATGAGATATCATTTGATTTTATGTATGTGTTTGGGCCCTAGATCGGCGAACAGTTCGACAGACCGACAGACACGGAATGGCGAAAACCACTTTTATGGACTCAGGGACACCTAAAACGTGTACATTTTCCATCAATATCTCGAAGTCGAATGTTTTCACGATAACAATACTTTCTCAATATACTACATATATGAGAAAGTAAAAATGTTGTAATGTGCAAAAATATGGTAATTTAATCATTTTAGAGAAAAATTTTAAGGATAAATAAATTAATTGAGCCGAAATAAGATTCTGTTGCTACGTGAAGTCTTGCAAAAAACAAGAAGCTGTTACATTATTTAAAAATTTCGATTATTAGAATAATTATATTCATATTAATTTATAAAGAAAACGGATTATCAAACCAGATTATTGCAAAAACAAATTCTCGCGGCCATTTGTAATTCTGATGACGAAATGACCAAAAATTTAAATACATAAGATACCAAGAAAATACGCCAAAGAATTGTTTATGAGCATTAAAATTAGACGACCTTTTAAAATTCCTAAAATTTGGTCAAAAACCGAATGATGAAATAGGCAAAGTTACGAATGAGTTATTAAAAGTTCCATGCTCGTAAAAAATATCAATTCCATTTCCGTGAAAACTTATTGGCGGTGTCTTAAAAAATCAAACGTCAACTTATTTCGAGGTACGAAACAGCGCCAGATGATCAAAATGGAACTTTGCCCGTCAAGTTGCAAATTTACTCGGAGTCATCGTCCGAACATTATATCTCTGGAAAAATTAATTTTAGCTAGGATCTTTTAGCAAGGGGAAGAGAGGCAAATTTAACGAAATATGGCGAATTTTCCGGTAATTAGACCTCCTCTTGAACATGTCCCGAGTACGGAGCGATCTATTTGAGGAATGTCTTAAGCTGCAAGACAGCACAAAAACGAAGATAAAGGGTCAGAATCCTCGCAACGTCGGCACGAAAGGGAGATTACTGTCACAGCTCTTTAAAAGAGCCGGCTCGAGACTAATTAGGCGATAGAGGCTGACAGACTGGGCACAGGCTATCAAGTTAATTAAGTAGAGACTAATTAATTCACGAGGCTTCGGACTCAATTAGGACCCCTGATTGCACAACCAGGTACGATCATGGAGAATTTGATTAAAGATAATTGTGAAACGATCCTTTTGAAGGACATTACCAAGGGTATTGAGTTTCACCTCTTTCCCGTATGCGTTTAAAAATGAACAAATGTTAAATTCAATGATTTGAATGCATCCAACTAGAATACATTTTTCGGTTGGGTGTTCTATCTAACTTATTATTTATTTATTTATATATAATCTCCATAAGTTAACCCGAAAAGATATTATTAGCAATTAATCAGTATCTATATTACGATACTTATTTCTATGATATAAATTAGTTCGAATTATTTTATTGTAATAGTAAATATTTTAATTTATAAGCTGCTACTTACTCGGTCGTATAAGGAGAAGACGCGTTCTATGTCATCTTTGGTCAGCTTTGTTGCGCCCTGAAAAATGACAAACAAGTGAGAAAATTGCGTAAGAAAGACTTAAAGGAATCATGTCAATAAAAACGTCATCACAAGGAAACTTTGAAAATAAGTAACGTAAGTTTTACTTGTAAATGATAATATTTTCGAAAAGGGCTCTTTCGTTCTTTAAATGAGGATTTGATTCAGTTGCTAACAATGACTCATTATTGATTTACGTCTCGCCGTAAATAAGCGAGTAAAAATAGAAGTAATAAAAACAACTGGAGAAGTCATCGCTAGAAATCTGTTAGAATAATGTGAATTGCAACTAATTATCGAAAGCTGACGGTAGCACATTATTATTCAAAATATTGTCATTGAATTTGGCAAATTTCATCCAAGCTAATGCAAAGGATAGCAATTTAATCTTTATTTTAAAAATATTCAACGAAAAATTACCCCCATATAATCCTTTCATCCATGTCAGATCCAAAATAAATTGCCGCGGATCCAGCAGAAAGAGATTATACGAACGGTGCTCAGCGCGATTGCCAGCTTCGCCAGGGCTTTCAAATTACCTGTACTATAATCCTTTACCGGCATATGGGGCATGGAAAAATCCGCTGACAAAGATCGACGACGCCATTTATTTTTGAATTAATATTGAATTCTTAAATAAATATGCGCAGGCCAGAGGAAAATATTAAACCCGTTAAATTATCTTACTTTTCCCGTTTATAAAGTCTCGTGCTTTGACGAGGTAGAATTATTTAAAGAATTGTCGAATTATAACTCGTATCATTTAATAAATATAGTCTTTGCTAAATAATGCACCAACAGACGAAATGAGGCTGTATGACTTTTTAATGCTTTCCACCGAGGATAAAATTCTGAAATTTTTATTTTAATGGATATTAAATGTTAAAAAATCTTATGTCAAGACTGTTGAAAAGAGCTTATGATGGAATTCTTTTTAACATGAATAAAAATACGCTAATTAATTGCTAAATTTACAGAAAAATATTAAAAGAAAAAAATAGTTAAAAAGTAACCTTCAGGGAAAAATCTGATCGCGTCATTTTTACGCAGCAACTAAAGGTCTTATAATGTTTAAATTCATTACAATTTCTGTGATTTAAATATCTCAACTTCGTGATCTTTTACAAGTATGGCATGGATTTTAAAGCTAGGATTAATTTCAAGATATACAAATTAATAATGATAGTTACATAATTAATGAGCAAATAATAAAACTACAAACTATTAGTTTAGTCCCAAATAAATAAGAATTCTTTAAATGCGTAGGATTACCGTTTTACGCCTACTCAGGAAAAAATACGTCTATATAGCGGAACCATCATTATTTAAAGGGATTAAAAACAAAATTCTCTAAACATGTCTCTAACTAAAATTAAAATAATTGATATTTAAGTTTCATGAAGCTGATAAAAGAAACTAAAAATTCCAATTTAATCTTTGATGAGGCAAAGATTTATTCTTTTAAAATATTATTAATCTCTAACTAACATTAAAATAATATTTAACTTTCAATAAGCTAACAAAAGAATCTAAAAAGTTACAATTTAAGCTTCGATGAGACTAAGATCTATTCTCTTAAAAAGCTCTTAATCGCGAAAATGTTAGTCAAAATTTGATTACAGTCATAGTTAACAGTCATTTACACGCATAAAATGATCGACTTCATTGATTTTAAGCGCGATAAAACTTTTACGAGATGCTTGCTGTGAGTTGTTAAGGAAATGTGAATTGTTACTGTTATGCGAGCATAATAACGAGTTCAGCGAAATTTGAATATGCACCATAGAATGGACTCGAGAATGATAATGGATATTTTCAAATGGGTTTGATGATTACATAAAGATTAAATATGATATAAAATGCAATGGGGACATAAAAGGAATCCAGAGAAATGTTAGTGAAAAAAACGAATGAACTACCGCCATCAATTGAAAATTTAGAATTAAAAAAAATACGAGAAACTCGGCGCAAATCACAGCCGGAGGCAAATAACCAACGGGCAAAAAATTAAACGAGAGATTGGAGAAGATATATTTTATTTTTTTATTTTCTATAGTTTATTTCCCAATCTTTTCCTTTCTTTGGGAATATATTTTTTGAGCGTTTACTGCCACTACCCTAACCTTGAAAAAATAACTTCTTTGTCCTCCTCCTTCATCTCCTTCTTTAAACTTTTACGGCATCTTTTTTCCCCTCTAGAAAACACTCTTCCCAATACTCTGGTGACGTGACATACTACGATTCTTCCCTACGTGCTCAAGGAGTCCCCATGAAATGGATGGGAACTGACAGAACGAGAAGACTGCAGGGGAGAAGATGGAGGAAGGTTTCGCAAGGGGTGGAAGGGGCCTCTCTAAGCATAAAAGGAAGCGAGAGGAGAGTCTTTAGCAGTTTGGAGCGTTAGCGGTTTAAGGGAACCTAGAGAGTATTGGAGTGACCTGTATAGTGAAAGATCGGGGAGAAAACGTAACTTGAATGGGAGGATAAAAGCTTAGATGCGGGATTAGAGTGAGAGGATTAGGAAGAAGTGGGCCATTCTCTGAATGACGGACTTTAAGATGTCAATTTCAAACGCTACGCAAGAATATTAAACGATATAAAAGGTTCATTTCTCTTTGCTACATCGCAATTAATAACGACAAACGCTCGTTTGCACAAGGGTTTTGGATATTTTTTCCAGCGCAGAAGAAATAAATTGGCGTAGACTTATTTATGTTAACGAACTAATTTGCTGGTATTAGTTTCATAGATCTCCACAGTATACATTCTGGTCATTTCGTTCGTTCTTTATCTTTAATCAATTTTGGATTATTTTTTCTCTCTTCGTATTATCTCGTTTATTCCTAATTAAAATTGAAAAACTATATCATTCCAATAGCCACATTAAAGGGATAGTTATTCTATTTGATTTCAGGCACGGTACGAGGCAGATAAGTATTCCTTTAATTAATTACAGCTGGTTCAATACGAATGTTTATTTCTCGGTAAAATATTTACGGATAATTAGTAACCCGAATTCGCTGGTATTTCTAAAGGCTTTGGAAACCTCTCACGGAGATTAAATCAGTTATAAATCCTCTTTCGCTTATACTTGTCCCTTTTGACAATGCCGTAGCGAATAAATAAGGTCCGTAATAAATGCCAATGTGTCTGCACTCCTGATTCCCTGTTCTTAGGAATGACTTTAACGTTGATATCACTCAATTCCTGGTGCGCGTCTTTTATCTTGGTACATATGGAGAACAGCGCTGCGAAGGTGTTATTTATTCCATCCGTAGATTCTTATAAAAGCGTAAAATGCAACGCTGGCGCTTTTCCAACTTTACCGCTCTTGATATATTGGTCCATTTCTTCCGGCAATATATTTGATACGTCGAGAGAGCTCCTTACAGTTCTTTTCCTACCTCCGTTACTCAGTTTGAGTAACTATTCCTCTTTTTCGTGCTTGCGTCACATAGACGTTCCCGACCATATCCCCGATTTCTCGATTTTATTGGGACGAATTGATTCTGTGAGAGTAAGGGAGGGATTTACTTTACCGAATGTACGTTAGTTTGCTATGGCCTACTCTTCAGTGTTTGGTTTGACCTTCGTAAAGTCTTGGTTGACTTGCTTACTCATGATCGAAATCACTTAATGATCGGAATCACTTAATGATCGGAACCACTTAATGATCGGCATCACTTAATGATCGGAATCACTTAATGATCATGGAGATTTGCTTTTTATTTTTAATTCCGTGTTTAAGTTATTCTTTTATGCTTAACGCGATTTTCTTGATGTTTTCATCATTAAAAACTGGATTATTTTACTTCCTATACTTTTCCGAATGAGTCGAAAAGGCATTTTACATTCGGAATATATCGGCCATCTATCCGATATTGATGAAGTCATCTCTAATCACATTAACGATTACAATCATTTAATAATTACTGGCGATTTTAATGCCAATATACTCGCACCAAACCCCGATTCGACATATCTATATAACTCCCTCAACTCTCTAGGCCTTAGTATTCTACCGCTAAATGCTACTCACCATACTCCTACTTCCTCTATCCTAATTGATTTAGCCGTTACCGCCAATCCTGACAAGGTTCTCGCGCATGGCCAACTCTCTGCTCCTGGAATCTCCGCACATGACATAATATACATTGCATATTCAATAAGGTGCCCAACTCACAAGCAGAAATATATCACCTATAGGGACTTCAAAAACATCAACAATGAAAAGTTAATTGCTGACGCGTCTGCCATGCCTTGGTATTCTATTGAGTATATGGACGACATTAACGACAAGGTTGAGGCTTTCAACAATTCTGCACAGTCATTAATCAACACTCACGCTCAACTAAAGACTAAAATAGTCTCTAAGCCCCATGCGCCATGGCTCACAACCGACATCAAACTGATAATGAAGAGACGTGACAATGCCTTCAGCATTTTCAAAAATACAGAAACACAGATCTCATTCAACCAATTTAAAAAACTAAGAAATAAAACTAAGCAACTTATCAGAAACTCTAAAACTCGGTACATTCATTCACTGACCCGTCCAAATTCTTCACAATCTGCTCTATGGAGTAACTTAAAATTATTTGGTATTGGAAAATCTAAGGTTACACAACCTCCTCCTCATATTTGCCTTGATACACTTAACACTATATTCACCACTCCCCCAACTCCTGATGACAACGAAATGAAACAGAATCACATACACCACCTACTTCAACACACTCCTCCCACCACAGCATCACCACCATTCCAATTTTCTCCTGTAACTCAGCTGGAAGTACTGAATTGTTTACGTAAAATCAAGTCCAGAGCACAAGGTGCTGACGAAATTCCAATAGTTTTCCTTCATAAGATTATTCATCTAGTTCTACCCGTCATCACTCATATATTCAATTGGTCGCTTATGCAAAACAAATTCCCATCGCAATGGAAACTCGCCATAGTCCGTCCCATACCTAAGAAAAGTCTTACTTCTGACATAACCGACTTTCGGCCCCTCAGTTTACTTCCTGTATTATCAAAGGCATTTGAAAAGGTTTTACAAGAACAAATCACTTATTTTCTAATTAGTAATAATATCCTCGATTCTCTACAATCAGGATTCCGAAAATCACACAGCACTACCACAGCACTCCTCAAAATCACAGACGATATCAGATTAGCAATGGACAAAAGAGAAGTCACTATCATGACCCTTCTTGACTTTAGTAAAGCTTTTGACTCTGTAGATGTAAACATACTTCTAACCAAACTGCGTCTCATGAACTTCTCCTCAGATTCCCTAAACTTAATTAGTTCTTACCTGAATGATCGCCATCAAAAGGTCGTAACTGACAATCATTCCTCAAGATGGACTAAAGTGACACGTGGCGTACCACAAGGTTCCACCCTCGGGCCACTGCTCTTCTCTCTGTACATTAATGATATATCTTCTCAGCTTGCTCACTGTAAATACCACCTTTATGCTGATGATCTCCAAATCTATATGCACTCTCGCTCTATTGATCTCCCACTTATCATTGATAAAATGAACCATGACCTCACTTCTTTATCCAAATGGAGCAATGTAAATTTCCTCAAAATTAATCCTTTAAAAAGTCAGTCTATTATTATTGGGTATCCCAAACTTCTCTCGTCACTAAACTTCTCAGAACTTCCCCCAATTCTGCTCAATAACTCTGTCATTCATTTCCAGAAAACTGCAACCAATCTCGGGTTAATATTCAATGACACATTGACCTGGACTGATCATATAACTAAAATATGTAATACTGTTAACAGTTCCCTTCACTCGCTTAAAAAAATTAAAAGCATTACCCATTTCTCCCTTCGCAAGCGACTTATACGGTCTATCAAGATCTATCTAACGAGCTATCTCTAAAATTGCAGCGTGCACAAAATTCCTGCGTAAGATTCATTTGTGGTCTCCAAAAGAGAGACCATGTCACTCAACCTCTATATACGTTAGGCTGGCTTCGCACTGAAGCTCGTAGACGTCTTCACCTCCTCTCGTTATTTTACCGAATTGTAACTCTTCAAAACCCACAGTATCTGAACTCCAAATTTTCCCAAATGAACTCTGTACACAACGCCAACACTAGGGGCACCAATCTCTTCCAGATCCCACATCACAGAACGGAAATTTATAATAAATCCTTCCATGTTACAGCTTGTAGACTTTGGAACGCCCTACCTACTGACCTCCAAAACGCAACATCTCTCCACATATTCAAACATAAATACTTTAAATTGCTGTTCTCTGACCAAAATTTAGGTCAGCTTTAACATCTTCTTCTTACCTATTGCAAGACGGCTTCCTTCACTCTTCCTTACTTAATGAACATTAATTAATTTCTTCGCAGGTTATCGAGTTCTCAAAATGTACGCCTCCTTCGACTGTTACCTTTTCATTGTCTAGTGTCTACTAAGTTATAGCGTTTATACAAATTCTCATTGTTTTATATCATTCTGTATTGTTTCATACTATTTTATACTGATTTATATCATTATGTATTGTTTTATACTATTTTATATTGATTTATATCATTTTGTATTGTTTTATACTATTTCGTATTACTTTATTTTATCATGTATTGTTTTATATCATATGTGTAATTTTATATCATTTCCTTCTTTCTTATGTTATGCATGATCCAACAACAATCTCCATATTCATTGTATATATTTCAAGTATATTTCATCTTATTCTGCCTAATTATTGTATTATATTTCTTGGTTTGCATTACGTTAATACCTATATATGTATTTGTCTATGACGGTATACAACGATGCTGTATATACGAACACTTACTGTACATACTCCTTTCTATTTAATGTTGTATTACTATATTACATATGTACACTATCTAGGGTTTTCGCAGGTTTTTCACACCCCCCTTCTCAGTGGGTGTTTTCCTGCGTGGGTTTTACTAGGGAGGACATGCCTGTTTTACCTAGGTTTTCCCCACAATCTCTAATCTTTCTTCAATTTTATATATTTTTTTACTCTGTATGATTTAGATATATACTGTTTATGTTATGCGTATTGTAATATCTTACATTACCATTTTTTATAATTATTATATTGACGAAGGGTTAAATGTAAGAATGGACCTTATGGTCTAAATTTCGCCCGAATAAAGACGATTATCTATCTATCTATAGTGTTTAAAATGTTAACTTTATCAATATGTAGAGGCTTCTTTTTTACTTCCAACCCCACTTTCCAATGGTCATATTGCAATTTAAATTCGACTCTAAATTATTTTCTTTTTCATAGCAAATTCTGCTGTCAAAATAAATGGAATACAGAATATAGCATATTTTTGAACGCTTTTTTGTTATAAATAAGACCAAATCGTTCGATTTTTGCGACCATCCGTTCATTAAATCACGCACATCCTAAAATCCAAAGATATATTAAACGATTTCTTTCTGGGTCACTTGGTGTAATAATCCCCTTTAATTATACTTGATTACTTTTTAACGTGTTTTCCTGCCTTTCCATCTTTAAACTTGTTAAAATTAAAATCGTATTGGAATCGCATCTACAGCGATGAAAATTTCGCATCAGGACGGGTTTAATTATCCCTCCATTCTATCGAAGCAATTAATTGAACGCTCCCTTTTGTAATGGGAAAACCAATTTGTTTATCTTTTTCTTTTGTCCCCTTATCAAGAGGGACCGAACTACAATGATTTTTTTCCCTTGCCCATTGTCGACGGTCAAAAAATATCCCAAGACGCCGATGCATCCGCCGCCTGCCCCTCCACTCCCCGCTAAAGAACATCCGACCCCCATTTTTATTTTCGCCTCGCAGGTTTCCATGATGTTCCGCTTTATATTACCCATCAAACCTACGACCTTTCACCTCGCTCAAAAAGCGCCGCAGTTGAGTCCACCGTAGCGTGGGAGTCCATACTCTCGTGTCGGGGATCCAAAGCACGTTTTCCCTTTATGCTTCCCTGACCGCTTCCTCGGGAAGGTCAACCAACCCCCGACTACGGAGGATGGAGCCATTGCTTGCATCCAGTATTCATGAGAGCATTTACCCGTAACTCATCACGTTTGCTAGATCGGTTGTTCTTTCACTTTTACCGGGGTTTCCACAGTTTGCGCGGAACCCAAGGACACTGGATTATTTTGTCGCACCATCTTCCTACGTTTGCTACATTTAAAAAAAGGGGAAACTCGTTACAAGCAAGGGAGTCTATAAAAACTCTATACGATTCTATTTTCACAGCTACCCTGATATCTCTTACAACTTGAATGACATGGTGAAATAAAAGAAGGACGTAGATGAGAAACTATAATGCAGTTTGACTTATGATCCTAATTTATGCGGAGTTTTCACCGCGTGCACCTAGGCACGCGCACGAAAACACAAACGAGAGAGATGATGCGAGTGTATTTTGAGCAAATTTTTAACATTGACCCAAAGACTGAATATTATGAATTGAGGGGAACGACAAGGATCGAGTTCTAACTGATGTAATAGAATGTTATAATTGCATAGGGAAAGAAAGTGTATTATGAAAATGCCTGGAAGGAGAACGGATGGGCAATGCGAGAGGATGAAAATTCGTTTTGAGAGCCGATTCATAATTTTTATGCTACAGGAGAGAGAGAATCGGAAGTCGTGAAAACACGATCATTGGAGATATAAAGATGCGCAATAAATATTCCTGACCTACATTTCCGAAAATGTTACAAAATGTACGCACTGATAAACTCTTAACTAATTTAGAGGTAATTAAGCTAAAAAATTAGTACATATTTACTAAGAGAAAAAATTAACATTTAAATCGCAATTTAACTGCTTCGTTTGTTTATATACTTCCCTCAGCGGATGCGCCAAGTTTGAAACGATAAATAAAATACTTTTGCATGCACAATTTTATACATGGATGTACTAATTTATAACCCTCGTTTGTTTTTTTCAGCTAAACACAATAACAGGTTATCTAAATATTTGATGCGCATCTAAGGTATATTTATTTTGGCGTTATATTGAACTAATTAAAGCAGCATGCAATGTGCGAATAAAATACCTATTTAACAAGGAAAACTAATTTATATTTACTAAGACAGTCCTACAAACCACAACAACTGTTTTACAATGATACAGTTCTGAATTATCTAGAAAGTTACGGAAATGGTACTTTATTCGGAAGAAGGTAATATAATCTAACGATAAATACAACATCATTTATCTACACTATGGGATATTAACAATTTCAACAACTGCGTCATGCAAACAAGTAAGAAAGGAAGAAAATTGTTATATAGATAGAAATACTTACTTCTATTCCTTCCTGTGAATAAAAGAATCAAGAAGAATATAGATATTGAAGAAGAAATTTGCATTTCTACCATTACAAAATTATTTAATTTTTGTTTATAAAATATTATTAAACGCAACTATTCTGTTTAAATTGAACTTGGAATAATGGCTTGTAGTTATTATAAAAACACCTTAAGCATAATAAATTAAAAGTTAGAAAGAAAAGTAAATTATTAAAGGAGTTATTTGTATCTGTTATTTCACATTTTTCATATGATATAATGTTTAAAGTAAATTACATTTTTTTATCTCCCCATTAATAGTTTATCGATGATTGGTGATATTGATAATTGCAATTTGCATCCTAATATTAAAAGCTCTTCTAAATATCATTCAATCTTTTCCTCAATCTGGATTTTGATCATAACGGTATAATTGTATCATAAAATCGTTCACTGAATATATTTTCTCTTTTTTAAATTCCATCGTACTTTAGAAGATCATTCGATCGGAGGCAGTCCTCTGGAAAAATTGGTTTCCAAATGCTCATCACTTATACGCAATCCAAAAAGAGGTGGAAAATTGCGTAGATTGGTTTTCCTTCAGAATGAGCAAAAGCTCTGGCTTGGGAAAAATATCAAAATTTCATTTCCAAGGTAAACCAAATTTGAAAAAGTGATTGTATGCTATTGTAAATGGAAGAACCGAATTATTTGTCGCTCGAGAAATACTTCCTCGTAACTAAATTTATTACGTCATCCAACCAGTTGGGCACTAGAAAATTAAAAAAAAAGTACTTCTCCATTACGAATCCACAACAGCGAAAAATCATAATTCCCGATAGTAATCATCTTTACTATAATTTTTTTTCTAGTATTTCTGTCATAAATGAGGGAAAAGGCATAAGAGATTCGCAGATGGAAAAGTGGAATCAAAGTAAAAAAAGTCCAAATCAGATATATTTCTGAAATTGTACAGAAGCGGCAAGAATGATTCCCGAATGGAAATCGTGTATTCTAATGATGTCGCATCCAACGTCATTGCCCTTGTAATTGGGACAGGATTATTTTATTTTTGAAGCGATCTCTCCTGCTTTGAATTTCTAACTGGTTCATTTGGTCTTCCTTTCACGTTTTTACGTCGTATGAATAAATTTGCCTATGTTGTCAAGAAGAAATAGCCTTGAAAGTTTGTTACAAAAGATATTCACAACCTTTGATGAAGTTGGATCTTCATCACAAAGCTGAACTTCATACATGCGGTTCCAGTTTTAAATAACCACTTTTAGAACTCTTTCACGGAACGAAACGATCGCGAAAAATTCGTACGAGGGTTGTCCAAAAATTAAGGTAACATAATTTTTTGTGAGAAGAGTTTTAATCATATCTTTATGACAATATATGACAATCAAGGTAGATATCTGTACTACTATACAATGTAGTCATCTTTCCTATTATGATATTTGTCCCATCGTGGGACGACATTATCTATACCGTGCTGGAAAAAGTCAGGGCTCAACCCTGGCAGCCAACGACGCACATCGCGTTGCACATCCATGTCTGTGTTGAAGTGCTTACCAGAAAGATGCCGCTTTAAAGGCCCAAACAAGTAAAAATCCGATGGGGCCGAGTCTGGGCTATAGGGTGGATGCTCCAACACCTCCCACCGATTGTGTTGTAACCACTCACGTGTCATGTAGTATTATAAAGATACGATTAAAACTCTTCTCACAAAAACTGTGTTACCTTACTTTTCGGACAACCTTCTTAGAATATTCTTTTCATGTCACAAAAGCGAAAAAAGAATCTCTGAAGTATTATGTGAATTTTTACAGGACTAGATGATATAAAACAGTAGTCAAATTCATAACATAATTGAATCCTAAGTAATACACCGTAATGCTATTTTCCTCGCATGAAAGACATATGACATATTAACCTCGATTATAGCATGTTTTGAATGTCTGGGAGTGGTGATTATTTTACAATTTCTAAGAAAACTGTAAATTAAAAAAATATTAATTTGTATAAATTAATATGTAGAAAATCACAATTAAAGGCAAGCATTAGAAAATGAGTGAACAGTTATATAGATTTCACGCCGTAAAAATACTAAATTATTAAAAACTACGGCCATATTTTGAGTTTCTGCGTGATTTTTATTATTTATATTATTTAACTAGTTGAAGAGTGATGTAAATTAAACTTTTATATAGCATTAATATTTTAAATTGGCATTAAATTTTGAATATAAAGAATTTTAATTAAATTATAAATTCTAAAAGAGAAAACAGTTAAATAAGTGGAAATTGTCAAGCATAAAGTAATTCAAAGAACATATATATTGAGATTTCAGTCCAAGAGAAGAGTGCATATTTAAAATAATTTGATAGTTTTGCAGTTAAAATGATCATACTGATTGCTGTGTTGCCAATCAATAGATGTGCACAAACAACATTAATTTAAAGAACCAAAAGACTACACAACTAATCGTGTTAACAAACAAGATAGTCAAGCGAATCACATTTTTTACTGCAAGCATATATTAGAATTGTAAGTTGCAAATTTTTACATTGAAAATGTTACCGAAATATATTTATATTCGTAATATTGTGAAGTGAAAGAGCAATTAATATAATCTTGCCCTACCTTAAACACTTGACGGCAGAGGAAATTTTCCTTCACGGGTAGAAGTCTGTTGTGTAAAAGAGAAACGTGAACACATAAATTATTTAAAATATTTAAATTAATCTTGAAGTGCAAACATTTTATTATATAGTAAATTGGCATATTAAATGTTCAAATAGATACATAATAATTTTACTGAAAAGGGAATTATTTAACAGAGAACTTTAGAGCTCGTCTTATGGCTGAAAATTTTTAAGAACAAGAATTTAGATTATACTTGTCTCAGGTATCTCCAATAGAAACAACAAGGTTGTAAAAAACCAGATGCGCATTTCGGATACAGAGCAGCCGTCTTCAGTGGTAATTCACTGAAAATAGGATCTAAAATAACAGAATCTGTTTTCGACGAATCACCACTGAAGACGGCTGCTTTGTATCCGAAATGCGCATTTGTTTTTTACAATGTTGTTGTGGCTATTGGAGATACCTGATGCAAGGAAATAATTGTTCACTTATTTTCTCGGAAAATAGACTACAATAAATACAGGTTTCTCTCACTTCATGCTGGGATTGCGTTCCAGTAAACTGACGCACAAAGCGAATTCGCATAAACAGAACCCTTATTTACATGTAAAAGATTGGGATACGTTCCACAAGCAATCCTAACCCCCTTCCAAGACGCTCTTCTTTCGCTCCATAACGACTTCTTATGCGCTAAATACAAACTTAAAACAATTAGCGCTGTGTATTATAAAATGAAGCAAACCAGCACAAGTGATGGTTGTTGTGGGTGACGTAACAATGGAGGTTTAAAGTACGGGAGGGTTGTCTTGGCCAAACCCAAGTTCCGCGGGCAAGGACACAAAACTTCTCAAGTGTGTTCAAGCAGTATCACACGAAATCTCCGTCTTTTCTCCACCCTACAATATCCTTTCCGCTCTCATTTGTAGTACTAATACACACACCATGACAACGAGAGACCGAATGGTCGCCTTTTGATGTAGTGGAGAACTTTCTTGCATTTGTATTGCACTGGCCGCGTAATCGCATAAGAGCGAAAAAAAGACGCATAAAAAGAAATTCCGGTAGCAATGAGTTTGTCGCATAATAGCGCATTCGCATAAAGCGAGCCCGCATAAAGAGAGCGAATCCTGTACTTAGGCGTCAGCAGATTTCGTTGAACACCGAAAAGTAATTATATATTTCAATATATTCATAATTGCTATTAAGATCCCATCAAAATTCTGCATAAACAATTTATGAAGAATTAAAGGATTAATTTTTTTGTATAAGGGAGCAAATCAATCCATATATTTTTTTTTAAACTCGTTTATGCTGCCCAAGGATAAAAATTCAGAACCTCCGTGAACAACAAGGTGGATACTGAATTACTTCAAAACGCATAAAACATCCTGTTCAAGATTTGTATGAAATTTACGCTTAAGGAAAATCTCAAGTAAAAATAAGCAACACATCGTAGTTCTTAAAGAATGCGTGTTAACTAGCTAACTGTAGCGTGCTTTCGCAAGATCGATGAAAATGGTAATATGTCGATCTGACAGCACGTATCTTATCAAGCATCATTTTTGGGTGAAATTTCGTAGCCTCGCGTGATTTAATTGCGTGGCGTGCGTTACCTCTATCTCACTCTCTCCTATCTTCCCCTTTTGAAACGTTCTAAGATTAATTCTGAAGCAATTACGTATGAATTGGTCATACGTATTGATCATTAAACTCTCACCGGGTTACCTTCAAATTAGTAATAACGAGTCTATGAGAAACTATGACATTAATAAATGCTAAGAACAAACTTACTTTGCCATTTCTGACAACTGCAATCTCCCGTCTTTGTTGGCATCAAACACTTGTAGCTGCAAACAAAATCAAGACTCAAATTACCAATGGAACACTCATTAAGCTTAATTTTTACTTATTAGTCAAGTTTTCAGTCAAATGATTTATACAAATTTAAAGAAGACAAAAATGTATCAATGAAGAGTAATTATATGAAGCTTGAAAGTATTTTCAGGGCTGGTTTCGAATTTATTCGCGAAAGGTAAAGAATAATAAAATATAAAAAAAATTTTTTCAGTGTACAGACTTTCACGTGCACTCAAAAGTAGAAAATAAATTTTTCTGCCCTCAACTTGAATTAAATTTGGTGTGCAGAATAAAAGTGGATAAAAATTGCCACCCACTTTTATTCTGCACACCAAATTTAACTCAAGTTGAGGGCAGAAAAATTAATTTTCTACTTTTGAGTGCACATAAAAGTGTGTATACTGAAAAACATTTTTTTTAATGTATAATTTTCTCCTTTTTAGTCTTCTTATATTTTAAAGTTGAGTTTTTGGATTATGGAAAATTGAAAAGATTATAAATTGAATTTTCAAAGTTTATTTCAATATAGGAAAATTCTTAAAATATTTGAAGTTCCATTATAATTCATTATGACGGCAATAATTTCCCTTAAAAGCATTAAAACGTCTTTAATTTCCATTAAGAGCATTAAAGGTCCCTTTAAAAGCAATAATATCATTGTCATGGTCTTTATACATTTCCATTGTTGAAGAGAGGAAAAATTCACAATTTTTTCAGATTCAGATTCGATATGTACTTGACTTTTGTCTTAAAAAATTAAGAACTCCGTTCTTTCAGCTAAACAACTGTTTTTTTCCCGAATTCGTATCCCAATTTTAAGTAATTTTAAAATGCATCTTTAGAAAGCCTTGCACTGAATTCCATGCTTTTCTTATGGGTACTGAAATGGAACATTTGGGTTAAATATTAACTTTTTTGTAATTTTTGATTTTCCTCGTCGGTTGTCATCTGAAATAAGAATAAACCCGAAATTTCAGCTCTGTAGCATTTATAGGGGCAGAGATATAAAGCGAGAAAGATTTGAAAGAAACAAATATACATATACATACAGAATAAGTTAAATAAAATTGTGTAAAAATAGATCCCAGCTAAGTTATGTAACTTAACTATACAAAATAAACGCTCACTTAATGAGCTAGGTTTGTTAATCACGATTCATTACATCAAACACAAACGCATTCGTAAAAAAAATTGGTTCAGAATTCGCAAAAAGGAAGGCTCGATAGAAGAAGATTAAGGAAACGATCCAATGATTCGGTAAATAATAAATACGATAACGAGTAGAATGCAATTTCTTACCATTGTGTCAGTATATTCAATCAACTTGTCTTCTGATACGTCGTTAATTCTCTTCGCCTCCCTCAACAGGTCCCGTAAGAAATTCTGTAATAGGATTGTTAATAATATTAAAAAATGCAATGACGGAGTAAATCATTGATAAATACTAAATATATTGAAGCCATAGGCAAATGCAAAAATTTCTCGGAAAGTATTAATATTGCTAATGTCGATTCTTGTACTTTAATGCCATTGAAGGTGCTATCCCCTTAAAATTTCTGTATAAATCATTTATTTAGCGTACATTCTCGTAAGTGCCTTTAAGTTTGCATAGGGTTTTCTTAGAGATGAATTGGAACATAGCTGCTTTTGTAATTATTTTTTATATTTTCATATCCAACCATGCGTTTTTTCTTCCCATTATATAGGATGCTATATAACAGAGGTGCCTAAAATTACTAATCTTCGGAGCCTAATACGATCTTCAGAAGTTGGAGAGCCTCATGACACACATTCTGTGTTCATAAATTTATGAATAGTAAAACATAATCTGTATCTGAGGCAATTCAGATATAATGCATGACCTTTAGGCGCCCTCAACACATCTCAAGTCACACTACGTCATTGTGTTCTGCAGTAAAAAACACTGATACGCCTCTGAATGAAAATTTAAAAGAGCCGCGTGCGGCTCGCGAGCCACGGTTTGACCATCCCTGCTATATCTTTATACAGGGTGTCCCAGAAGTCCGGTCACATAGGACAACTTTGTTATTTTGCAGAATATCTAAAAATATTAAGAGATCAAAGTTGTTTGCAATAGGCTATTTTTGGAGGGAAATGTCAATTTTTTTGCCTAGGGCCTTCCGTTCGACCGCTACTCTCTTGGCTCATCAATGGTTAAGTGACTCTGCAGAAATTCCTACGTCCACATAAAGAAGCTATCTGAGGAGGCAAGAAGTGTGAATTATGCAAGAGAGTGTGGCATTTGACAAATGTCAACAACAATTGATATCAATTGCAGGCATTAAAATGGATTAGTGTGGCCGCTAATGCCTAACAATGAATTAATTAATTTACTGGTGATTTCGGTGGAAACTGTGATTGTTGATGTTGCCGCCACATCTTAACGTTCATTTTTCATTGTTGGTGTTTGGAGACGTGACAGTCACACCGGAAATTTCAGTTTTCAAATGGCAGTTCTGGAGTGCAGGCGGAGAAATGTACGCAGCGCGTGATAAGGCGGAAATGGTGATTCTTTACGTGTCCGGCTGGCTGTCCTCGCTAAAGTTGCCGCCAGTCCTCGACGATCCACCCGTAAAATTTCCCAAGAAATTGGGATTAGCAAAAGTTCTGTCTAGCGGATTCTTGCCAAGGACAGATTCCACCCGTACAAAGCAACTTTCGTTCAACATCTGCACGGAGACGACGCAGACAGACGGTTGGAATTTTGTGAGTGGTTTCAGGGAACCCGACAAATTCTGAGAAACCTGGAGGGTCATATTCTTTTCAGCGATGAAGCGTGCTTCCATCTTAATGGTTCTGTAAATAGGCACAACTTTGTGTATTGGTCCGAGACGAATCCACATGCAGTTTAAGAAGGGCACTATCAAATTGATCCGCGGATCAACTTGTGGTGTGGAATTTTTGGTGACAACATTTTGGGGCCTGTCTTCTTAGATGGACGTCTGACAGGTGAGATTTACCTTCGTCTCTTAGAAACCAATTTGCTGCCTTTCTTGGACAAAATGCCCCTAGACGAGCGTTTACTTCCAACAAGATGGAGCGCCTCCTCATTATTCTAACACGGTGCGCAGATGGTTAGATTCGTTTCTGTCGGGAAAATGGATCGGACGAAGGGACCCAGTGGAGTGGCCGCCACGTTTTCCTGACTTTACAACCTTTGATTTCTTCCTTTGGGGACACTTAAAATCAGTTGTTTACTACAGCAGACCAAGAAGCCTTGAAGAACTTCGGGAGAACATCCGTGCAGCATGCGCAGAAAGTACTCCGCAAACATTGCTACGTGTACGGAGAAGCTTGAGGGAACGAATAAGAATGTGTGTACGCCAGCATGGATACCAATTTGAAAATTTATTGTAAATGTGCAATAAACACTGCTGCATGAGGTTTTGGACTTTTTATTCATTTTTGTTGCAACTCCTATTCACATGGCCGGCTCCTAGCTCCTTTATGTGGACGTAGGAATTCCCGCAGTCACTTAACCATTGATGATCCAAGAGAGTAGCGGTCGAACGGAAGGCCCTAGACAAAAAATCAAATTTCTCCCGAAAAATAGCCTATTTCAAACAACTTTGATCTCTTATTATTTTTAGATATTCTGCAAAATAACAAAGTTGTCCTATGTGGCCGGACTTCAGGGACACCCTGTATATATTTACTCAATGTCTGTCCGTTCCCTCTTTTATCTCTTGAATAGTTTGTCATAGAGGAATGCTGTATACGCCATTTTGTATCTGCAAACTAGGAAACCCCGGGAAAACTATTTTCGCTTATGAAAGTGTCCCGAATTCAACTCCGGGAGGCGATTATATTTTTCCATACGTTTACACAGGAATTTCGATTTTCAAGGTGCAAGGTTTATTTTTTTCATTCATTAAAATACGTAAGTATGGACCGAATTTCTCCATTTTTGCTTTATTCGACGGCTAACACTATAAAATATCATATTCTTGCAATGTTTTGATGTTACACAGAATAATTACACGCATACACTTATTTATTTTCGAAATTTTATGGCTTTTTCGTACTCTTTCCGGGTGTTGCCAAGGCGACCCGCATTGTTGCCTCCGATTGAATTAGCGTCTATTAAGCCTTCAAATAGACAAAGAATTGTGTTATTCGCTTCGCGCTGTTTATGAAGCATCGAAATTATAATTGTAGTAATGTCAAACTTAATAGACTCTAACGTTAATAATTAAAGATTATTATTATTTAGTAAACTGCGTGTGAGCTGTGGGCATTTTTAACGATTGACCAAAAGAAAAAATCTTTCTTTATTTCAACACTGGAATGTGACCTTTTTCGTATGGGAGAGACAATTAAAATTACCCATATAAATTATAAAAACAAACATGAAATTCAAAATATCAGTTGTTTAATTTTGTAAGTAGAAATTGGCAATTATTACTTTTAAACATGCAGATTTCTGACTTCGCAAAAGTTTTTGCGGATACCACTAGTAATTTTAGGTTTTTGACATCACATGCAAAAATATCTTTTTAACATTTTGTTAAGATCAAAAATATTTCATACAAAGCACTCTAATAAAATTAAAATATTTACATTTAATGTAAGTATAACTGATTTCATATCAGTCTAGCTGAAAAGCAAAATGGGGTGATGAGCCTATCTTCAATGTTCTGCGACCTATAATTTTGAATTAATTCGCCTAAATTTAGAAATTCTTCGTAATTAAGGGCCGAAAGTGTCAATTTAAAATAATATATTAAATTAATAATGATATAATGCTTTTTCTAGAGTTTTAATGATAAGAAGTTATTCAAGTTCAAATCTCCTAGTCATTTAAGATACTTATAAATATTAGACCCGAAAAATCAAATTCGAAATCGAGCTTTGAACTGACGTTAGTGGCTCATGCTGTAAATTTAGCTGTATCGCTTGGTGTTGTTATTCTCCCATCAACGGAGACCGTTAATCACCAACCCATTAACCTCTGACCTACCTTTTCTTCTCCCCGGCACGATAAGCCGTCGAAGCCCTCTGGATGTAAGCCCTTTGATTCAGACCCGCTTTATTGTATACTTTATCCTAATAACGTTTATTAGAAATACTCGTTTATACATTTTCTCATCGCCCAGCTTAATTTAAATAACGACACATTTTGCCTCAATATATTTTAAATTTGATTAATTTAATTTCCTTCGTATGATTCCATACTACCTAATCAAGTACTCTTTACTATCCTCCGCTCGAAGAACTCGAGTTGCGAATTAAATAATTTCCTAACGGCCATCAAATAAAAATTCATTTGCCACGCACTCGTTTTCTGGAATACGGATAACTCTGCAGGTTTAAAATATAAAATAAAACCGCCTTTTTACGGAAGCTCGCAATGGCCCTCCAGCCGCATTATAAATCACGCTCTTTCCAGCCTCTTATCTCCTCTCCAAAATACATAAAGTAAGCAACTCTGGCACACCCGAAAGTTGCCAGGTTCGACCTCCTCGACTCCGGAATTTCGGCATTTGTCGATTCCTATCTCCCGAACCCTTTTGCTCGCAAATGCCTCCTCCTCGTAACAAGCACTAACCGCATCTTAAAGCTCCGGAATCTCTCCCTTTCATTTTGACAAGTCATTCCGTAAATTAGTCGCCATAAAATGTCTCCTTAACAATACCCCCCACATTCTACCTTGAGATTTGCCGATAAAACCGTGTCGATTGTTGCTCGGGATTTAAGGAGGGGTCGTTATTTTTTCTCCGCCACAGAAATGATGAATATACTGGAAAGGAAAATTTTTAAATAAATTTTTGACAATATGGTCTTAAATTTTTGGCGTTTTTTTTCAAACAATCCGTTTATGCGTTCGGTTTGTCCGTCGGTCTGTCTGACGCGCTGTATCTTTCTAAGCGAAAGCAGCTAGAGACTTCGTTTTTTCGCCAATCGATTCAGTGTCCTGTTTCGCTTAGCACATTTTAACGGTTTCTCCGTCTAATTTTTTAACCGCCATTTACTGTCTGATTCAGCAGCGCTTTCCTTACTTGTTTTGTATCATTAACAGCGTCATCTCCAACGATACATGTGCTGTTTCGTTTAAGATTTCGAAATCAAAATTAAATTAGGATTACTCGATTTTTACTTTCTCGGATACAAAATATACAGACAGGGTATTGTGATCGTGAGAAGAGACTGGTTATAAGATTTTTATTTGTATGCAGATTCTAAGTGTTATTGAGTGCAAAAATTCGGATTTTGCAATTCCATCCGTATATAGTTTCGTTTCACAGAATCCGAATAAATCTCGTAATCGCATGAGTTAACTGCCAAAATAGAAGTCACGTTGAACCATATCGCGCAATAATGAAGGATTGCTTATTAGGTGGATTTGCACATGTCGATTTATAAAAAAACGGCTCGAAAGATTTTAATTAAAATTCAACCGGAAATAGAGCTTGTTGTCATAAAGCATACTTAAAAATATACATTTCTCAGAATTTAATTATACAAGCGTCCAGTGGCGTCACGATATATCGATCGTTACATCCAGTTACCGCGAAGCTACCCATATATACAATAAAATAACCACTGGCATTATTGTTTGAACGAGAAGTGCAAGGAAATGAAAAACGTTTGCGCAGTAAAATGTTTCGCCGGATTTTTAAAAGCAGATGGAGTTATGTTACTCGAAAATTCAACCTAAATTTTCTTTCTTTTTTCATTCCCGAGCTCGTCTTTTTTCGACACATCCTTACAGAGCGAGGTACTTTCACTGTATCGTTTCCGTCAGTTTCCCTCTTACTTTACGATATTTCTAAACTACGTCTCTAACGCTCGGAACATCTCCATGTCATGGTCTGGCACCCCTTACACCCCAAGTTCTCTCCCCGACTTGTCCAGGACCCGAAATTTTTCCCGATACCGCCTCATTTTTTTATCCACTCCGCCGTAAAGGGCCCTTTTTTCTAAAAAAAAGCCCTTGCCCACTAAAGCCAGCGAAGGGGACAGCTTCCCAGGGCAACCTCCTCGTAACCGAAGGACCCTCACCCCTCCCAGCCGTTTCCAAAATCCTCTCCCTCGCCGCTTCCGCCCGGTGATCCGCTGGGCTCTAAAAGAACCAGCGTTATTGCCAATTCCATTCTATTCTTTTTCTCTCCACTTCGCCTATTCTCTCCATCTCCTACCCCATTACGTTTATTTCGCAGTCTTCAAAGTGACTCGCTCTGGCGGAAGTAACCGCTTCCCTCTCAAATCGTTCCACTCCTAATGGGCCAAGATCATGCAGAAAAGAAATACTATCTACCGCCTACTCATTCCACTCCCAGCCATCCGCATTTTCCCAATTTCCTCGGTTTGTATCGTCAACTATACGTTATCTGGATGATTAACGTTCAAAATGTCGTCTATATCTCCATAATGTACCAGCCGTTCGACCTTCCATGGGTGTCTGAGCTGTCATTCTTCCCATTTATTATACTTATTGAGACGGAAATTGTGTTCGAGAAACCGACGTCTACCGGGGCTCGAACACGAATCTCTTCGCGAACTTCCGATAATATTCCTCATTTACGGATTGCGGTGTTCTGGCTCTGCGTGACGTGGGGTGTTGCAACCCCTCCCCCTATCTCTCCCTCCATACTCTGACGGAGCAACCATAAATGGCTTTATTTCTGAAGATTATTCAGTATTCATTTTCATGAACGTGCAACATGTTGATTATTTTATATTTTTTAACCTATTAAGCTCCGTAGTGCCGTAGGATACAAAACATTTTCGAAGTAATACATCGAAAGACAAATAATAGCCCTGGAAAAATCATTACAGTCCGAATAAATTATGTTTATAGCCTAAACCCAAATTCTTTGCTATAATTTTTTATTTCAATAAACTACAAAATTTTTATTCTAGAGCGACTTGCCTGATTTCTCAGATGCATAAGTACAAAAGCTTCAAAACTCAAAAATTGTTTTCTGTTATATTAATTTATATGATTTTTTCTTGTTTATTTTGCGAATGCACTTAAAATTAGTCTATCAAAGATAAGAATGTTATTATGATAAAAATTACATATCTCTCAAATAATTTAAGTCAATTTATCTAATTTGAATTATTTATGAGCAAATCAAAATACACTTTCATTATTAATCTTCACACTAAAGCAATATATGTTAAACTGCGGGATGGTTATACTTTAATTTGACTCGTATCTTAGTTGATGTTGGTTACTTCTTAATGATACAGCACTTTAAATAAAAATATCTAAAATGTAAGAAAATTAATTAATTTCATTTGAATGCATATTCACCTTCAGCTCGTCGGCTTCAATGTAACCGCTTCCATCAGTGTCATACTCCCGCCAAATCTGTTAAAGGAAGGTTGCGATTAGAAAATTTATGTAAAAACGTTTTACAGTAAGACTGCGATAATAAAAATTAGACTAATACAAACTCCTTGTTTACAAGAAAAGTAGTTCTTTCTCCTGCTTATTGCAACGACTTCGTTATTAAAAATCTAAAAAACTTAGGAAGTTTAGAAAAAATGAGGAAAAAGTCTTATGAAAATTTACTGAATTTAAAATACTCATGAGAAGTAAATTATCACTGCCAACCTAAACATACGTATATCGCGCAAGCTAAAAACAAAATGCAACAGTATATCAAATTATAAGACTTTTTTACGTGAATCGACACACACGTCTAGGAAAATTCGTTTCTATATCACGAGCGACTTTTAAGGTTAATATGGCCATAGAATACTTTCAGAATATGCAATTAACGAAAATTTGATACTAACTTCATTTCAATGTATGATATTTGATAGCTCTAATAATTATACCAAGAAAAACATAATGAATGGAGATACTGTGATAAAATCCATAAGAATATAAATAACTACAATTTTTATTAGAATAGTTAAAAGTGCCGTTTAAACTCTGAGGAAATGTCATTTTTTCATAAACTGAAGTACATATCACCAATTTGATAATTATACTAGACACGCTAATAATGTAAAAGTATTCTTCATTCTCTGACAATCAAAAATGTGTTTACATAAATTGCATATGCACATGTGTCATAAAATTACTTATTACAAAATTCACCGAATTAGTATAATTAGTATAATTTGCCAAAGTATATATTAGTAAACAAATTATTCTCGTTTCTCGGTTAAACTTGACGGCAGAAAATTAAGAAAAAAGGGTTATTTGAATCGGAGTAATTAATTTCTAATTGACAGCTGAGGCAATTTATCGTATAATTAAATGCCGGATAAATAATTTTATTGCTTTGTAGGAAATTTGCATTAATCATCCAGTATAAAAGACAACATATTAATCAACAACATAAATACATTTAATTGATATTGAAAAATCTCACACCTCTCTCGAGAGCCTTCTAAATTACTCACCTTTAATAGAACCTTGCCAATATGTACTCAGTAAATTAAATTTCAAATCCGCAAAGTTTTTATCTCTGGCAAATTATCACAAAAACATTTAGAAATATATGCATACTTAGAAAAAGTCAAATAGCAAAATTACTTTTTCTCATGACTTCTTTTAAAATCTCTATTTCAAAGCCTTATGTATATCTACTTTAACGTGAAAGTTAGGAAACTATACGACAAATGTAAATTTGTACAAACTACGATTTAATTTTGTTTTAAAGTATGCAATAATTTAAAAAGATACAAATTGAAACGATGAATTTGATAAAGGTCAACGAAACCAAAACAGTTTTACAATTAAAAAAATAACGACACGTGTATTGAGATGCAAGGAGCAAGAAGGAAGCATGAACAACATTTTAATATTTCCATTATTTTCACCTCCACGGCGCTGAATGACCATTAAACTACATATAAATAATAACTTTCACATTCCTTTCATCTTCGCTCTTCAAAACTTCTCGGTCTGTACTGTCACTCATCGAAATTTTGTACATAGAATAATGAAGCTGACAAATACTTGCCCGCCCATTATATCTTTCTTTTCCTTTCACTTGGAAAGCACTTTCGCAACCATCCCGTTCATAAGAGAAACCTTTTAATCGATTATCACTTAAGGGGTTATTCTGAGGTATATGCAACCCATTACAAATGATAAATAACCAGTTAGGTCAAATGATGGTCCCTTTCCCTTTCGATCCCTTGTAGTTTCCATATTTAAATTATCTTATCTTTTCATGGCGTAAGACTTCCACATCCAAAGTGCCGCAAGAGGAAAGCTTTTAACGGCCATCACACCTAACAATCGATTAACGCTTAAAGTTCTCTGCAACCTATGCAATCCAATCAACACTCTACATAATACATTTGGTAAATGTTCCTTTCTCAACCCTTCAAATCCTTTTAAATCCAGCCTTTAAGTCGCCTTAACTTTGCATAATGTAAATATATTTTGAAACATTTCATTAGTTCACTCTCCTGTCATCTTTATAAAGCTTTGTTTAAATCCGTTGACGATATTTACGATTTTCTATATTACTTTAAGAATAAATCATAAAAAAATTTATAATACCACTGCATCGTATTAGTTTCTGACGTAGATTTCCGCAGCGTCCTTCCATAGTGCTGGATGGAGCTTCCGGTAGCGGCAGAGTATGTTGGTACGTTGTAATCCGACGTTTCGATTCCAATGCTGGTGATCTTCTTCAGGGATGATGTGCTGAAGCAGTCTTCTGTCTGGTATTTATATGATACGCCTCTTGGCTTCGTTTTTAGGGATTTTCCAATCAGGCGTCTTCCTCTCCCTCTACTTTTTGTACCTTTTGTGCCGACATACGCAGTCGCTACCGGAAGACTCATCTTGCACTGTATCGTACTATATTGGGTGTGCATAACTATTTTATGACTGTTTAGAAGCCCGTTTCTCCCGTTAAACGTCTTACTCAAACACTGAAATTAACTCAGATGAAAATATAATTTTAAAATTCAAATAAAAAAATGTGTTATACTGTAACAGGGATACAGAGACTATTTCGATTTTTATACAGCGTGGTTATTCATTAACCTATGTTGGAAACGGTACATAACACACATCAGCTCATATTACTCATAAAAGATTCCTCAATTTTATATCTCCTTTTCTTTTACAATTCGTATTAACGTTAAATGCCTTTGTCTTTCGTGATGATTTTCACATTAATACTGTAACTATCATTCTGATTTTTTTATTGGTCCTATTCAATTGAAGATATCAGCCCCGCTCAACTCTATCCTCATTTTGCTTTGGCCGAAATAGATAAAACATGTATATGATGATCGCAGGTGTAAACTTCAGATTCATAAATTTACGCCGTAGGCTTATAGAATGAATGCCTCCGAGCAATCATTCGCGCTTACTTCACTTTACCATCCAGATGATAACAGCGGCAATCCATATCCACCGCAACCACCCTCCCTCCCCCACCTCTCTCCCACTCCCTAAACTAATTAACCTTCCATCTCTCTTAATTTCCCATCCTCCCGAAAACCCACGCCTCACGTATGCCGGAGCGACAGTTCGTTCGCATTTATCTGATGATGAGCTTCGAAAGTTTGGCCTCGCTGGTTTGAAAAATGATACGTGAAGTTAATTTATCTCAATTTCTCTCGCGGCTGAAAAGTCGCCGGCACAGCCTTTACGATAGCGCGCATTTTCATTAATCAATGGAAGAGATTGGGTTTATCACGGACATATCTTACCTTCATGAATTCAACGCTAGACTCGAGCGGATTGTCAAACCTAAATAGAAGCAGGAAATTCTCTTCCATCGGAAGTAGCTGCGCCAACTGCGAAGTACAAATGGGATAAATTACACACGCATAGATACATCTACATGCCAAATGATAAAATGACACAACACACATGCACGCATACACCTATACTATATAGCTGCTTCTAACTTTTGACATGTCATATATCATATACATAGGATATTAATGTTTAGGCACTTTCAGATGAGCTAGAGCCTAGAAGCAAATCTCAAAAAAGTTAAATAATGCGGCCGCTAAAAATGCTCAAACATTTAAACAAGTATTTAATGTTTATGTATTTATGAATGTGCTACGAAGCTGAAATTTTGTGTAAAGATAGAATTTGTAAAATAACGGAATAAGGATTACAGAAAATCTGCTATAGTACTTTATTTGGCAGTTAAAAATTCTTAAACATTAAACAAATAGATAAATGTTTAGGTACTATGGGACAAACTAGGGTGCTGAACATTTGCAGTTATTTAGAGCTTGGTGCAAAAGCGCACATTAATATTTGAAAATCTCCATGAAGTTTTTATCGCAGCCGTTAAACATTTTAAAGTGAAATCTGAAAAATTAAGGTGTTTTTCAAGGTGAGATGAAATGCTTGAAGAATACAAGCACCTATTATGTCCTTCTTCACCGGGAGAAAAATTAATTATATATATATATACAAATACATTTTTCTCTCGGTGAAGAAGGGCATAGAAGGCTTCAAATCATCTTTCCGACATCTTTCGCCACCGGTTCCACAGTAAGTCTGCCCCGGAATTTCTTTTTTTGATCCTCTAATTATTTTTTACCCATCATTGTTATAATTTATTACATAATGTATATATCAACACGTATATAAATATATACATATACCAAGTAATTGTCACAGTTCCGCGCGAAGAAAGGATTGAAAAGTGGTTCTCCCAGAAATGCCTTCCTATCATTTTTTCAAAAAGAAAGAAAAAAATGTATGGAACGCATTGGTTTCAGACACTCGGAGTCATTTATTATGAGTTTCACAATAACCTCTTTTTTGGATTTTTTAGACATTTTTATACGAAAAGAGTCGTCCACGAAAAAATATCAGGGCCGTAGAGAAAGAGGAAATTTATATGGTGTTTCGATATTACAAAACCGGAGGGAGAGATATATTATTATTACATATTCGCTTACTCTCTTTGTGATATACTATTATTATATATACTAAATATTATTAATAAAATCCTTAACCGTAAAGTTTTACGGTTAAGGAGTTAATTCTATTTAACATCAATTTCGCCGTAATCTCCATGTTTACTTATTTATTATTAATAAAGTTGCCGGATGGCCTGTTTTTAACGTACATAAACACAAAATTACGCATTAAGTCATATAATTTCAGAACAGAATAACTTAAGACAACACGTATACGTATGACATTTTCAACAAATAGTAATGATATATGTTTATATAAAAGAATACGGAAAACATAATCGCCCATTGTTTGATTCTGGTAGGTTCGTGGAAGGCTCACCATACATCGCCCTACGTACCACATCTCCCACACTTTCACTATGAAAAACTTCTGATTACAGTGGAACATCCATACGACGAACATCAAGGGAAACAAAAAAATACTCGAGTTACAAAAACTCCAACTTATAGAAATGCGTTTCTCTCGTTTCTATTTTGCCCGATAAAATTAATTCACTTCGAGATATGGAAAATTCGAGTTACGGACGTTCAAGTTATGAAATTTCCACGTATGTCCAAATTAACACTATTCCGCGGTTTAAAGAGTATTACGGATGGTCCGATGAATAGTTCCACACGGTGTCGCAAAGACGTATTTGGTAAATTTACATTAATAAAATACAATTTAATTTATAAGGAATGAGTTCAAAAATGATAACCGAATCTGCACGGAATGTATTTTTAACAACCATAGTTTAAGTTACACACATAGGATAATTTCAGAATTTTGGATCGATATCTTAAACTTACGGATACTTTTTTATCGCATGTAAATACCGAATAATCCCAGATTTTTCTAATTCGTCGCTGCTGATAACGCTTATCGCGTACTGTCAATGAGTAAATATAAACTTATGGAGATGACACGAAGATTAAAAGCTACACTTACCTCTCGAATGTCAATCTTGCCATCTTGGTTGTCGTCGTACGCTTCCATGAAACACTGCTTCAACTCCGCCAACATGGCATCTGATACAGCCTGAATTGATAAAGGGAAACGGAGGTAGTGTTTAGGAAATAAACTCTTACTGTACATCACTAATAATATCCTAAATTTACGAAATTAGAAACTGTTTTTAATTTTATTCTGATGCGCATTAAAAAGTAGACCAAAATTCAAACGGAAACAAATGGCTCTTTAAACATTAATTGTATAATTTTATTTTTTAACGAGTGTGTATATATATATATATATATATATATATATATATATATATATATATACACACACACACAAAGAATTAATGGTATTTTACAATACGTAAAATTACTTAATTACTTTTGCAAAATTTTGTGGCGCCATTAATAATATTATTAATAATTTAATGCCAGGAAACGTTTTAAATGGAATTGAGCGAGGAAACATTAATAAAACAACATCGGGCTTTTAGCCCTTGGATTGACACCTTTTACAATGTCGTTTTCATATTGCTTAAGTTTCGCATATTTTTATCGATTTCTGTTTAAGAAGTATGTGTTATAATAATAATAATAAAATAAATCGATGGCTATCAAAATAAATGTAAATGAAAGATATATATATATATATATATATATATATATATATATAACGACACTGTAAAAGGTTTCAATCCAATGGCTAAAAGCACGATGTTGCTCTATTAACGTTTCCTCGCTCAATTCCATTTAAAACGCTTCCTGGCATTAAATTATTAATAATATTAATAATGGCGTCACAAAATTTTGCAAAAGTAATTTAACGTCATGTAAAATACCATTAATTCATAGAATATAATTAATGCTGTCACTGTATCTTCGTTTATTCTATATAATATAACCATACATGGGCATCGATATAACTACGAGATTACTCAACATTTCAATAAAACTCCAAGCTACCACCATACGCACGTCCAGAATCGAATCCAACAGCACTAAAGCTCAAAGCGTCGCATTCCTTACCTTAGAGCCGTCGACCCAACATAAACCACACGAAACCAACACAATCCGACCCGCAACCAACCAACCAACCTCTGGCCTCCACCTGCCTGCTCCCTCCCTCTCGCCCACCTCTCATCTCCAAAATTCTAACACCTCAGCCCAAGCCACATTATCTACCGCACCTCCGCTTTCCGCTCCATTCCAAAATACACCGCGTTCCATCTCCCTCCGGCTGGGAATACTCTCTACAACTTCCCAACCCTGTACTTCGTCACGTCGTCAATTATTGGCATTCCTAATTAACAATCCGAGGGAATAACTTCTTGTGTTAAGGAGAAATAGATAGAGACAGAACATGCTACTCTAAAAGTTGCAATCTGCGATTGATCATATCGGCCGATGATTAAATTCGGCTAGCTATTTTGTGACGAAGAAATTTCTTTTTATCGATTTGACGATGTCTTTCGTGTACGAGTTTACTCGGGAAACCTAGCTGTGTCTCGATATAGAACTGTCGAACTTGGGTTATTGCTGAAAACAAATTTCAGAATAAGGGCTTAAGTATAAAAAACTGAAAAGTTAAGTACTTGTCTCAGTTATCTCCAATAGCCATAACAAGGGTACAAAAAACTTAATGCGAATTTCATCGCTGAATACGGCTGCGCTGTAGCCGGAATGCGCATCTGGTTTCTCATAACTTTGTTAATGGGTATTGGAGATACCTTAGTACTTAAGCTTTCAATTTTTTTATACTCAAAGTGCTTATTCTGGGATTTCCCGTTTTAGTTTCGAAATGCAAGATGACAATCTTCCGGACTCATTTTTTCATTCGAACTTACTAGATTCCTTCGAACGTAAGGTATTTTTTAATAGGATAATATCGAAGAATTAAGAACTTTTTCGTGTTCAATATTCTGTCCACGGACCGAGGGAAGTTGGCGAGGTTTGTTGGAACCGACGTCGACTCTTCTCCTAGTTATCTGTGACACCGACAGCTATGGAACCGTTGGAGCTTGTCCCTCGAACGATCATTTCCGATTAGTTTCGGTGCTTCACTCCCTTCCGATACCATCGTATCGTTTCGCGGCACTATCAAGATATCTTTTCCCTAGGCTATCCGTTTTGTTCTTTCCTTCTACACGCCACCATTCACTTTTATCTCGCCCTTTCTGTATTACTTTTTTAAATTTCTTCCTTCTCGCTTTATCTTCCGCACTCCTTGTCTCCGGCTCCAAACCCATTGCCCTTTGCCTCTAACGCCGTCTTTCCACGAAAGGCAATTTCATCTCCTCTTAGTATGCTCATTTCCGTACCTTCGAAACCTTTCCTTATCCCTTCAGCTCGTTCATTCTCTGTCGTGGATAGATCACCGTTTTAGAGCCCATTGATTTTCTGATTTATTGGCATTTTCGTGTCACTCTTCGCCTCCGAGTTCTTTTCTCTTGATTTTATTTTTTTGCAGGCACGCTTCTGCGTTCTTGTAAGCGTGTTTGATTTTTATTTACTGCTGTATCGGTTTTTCGAAACAATACTTAGTATTCAATTATGGTAGAGTTATTTGTCCGAAGAATTTTCCACGAGTCCACGCTGGACACAGTGTGTCTATCCGATAAACGATTCGGAAAGCCAGGCGAAAGTTTTGTTTACAAAGCAGCCGCCATCAGTGGCAACTCACCAATAGTACACTCTGATAAAGACAGGGTATTGGAAAGGCATATTGTGCCAATTTGATTGTAGCTCTGAGGCGAACTAGATAATTATCCATTGTATGCATGAAATTAATTTTTAACCTTTGCTTTTAATACGAACCAGTGTATCTGCGCCTGGAGATTTTCAAGGTAGTCATTTCTTCTCCATCTCACTCGATTCATCCACGAGCAGAACGCAAGGGAAAGCACTCGAGGTCGAGTACTGATTAAGAGTCACATCGATGGAAATATATTCATTTATTCATCCTTCGATTTATATTGATTCCTTCAAGCATCACTCGTTTCGTCTCCGTATAACTCTCTGAAATCCCAGCTATGCATTTCAGTTATCCATCTTGAAATCCGCTCAAGGAAGATTTCCTCTGGAGGTATTATTCTTTAAGTTTTCTCCTATTTATTTCCTTGTACTTCCCACTTCAACCGCTCTTGCAGCTTTCGGATACAGTCGTATGCAGAGGTGCTTAGAGGGTTACATAATGTTAAGGATACAAATTTAAATGTTTCATCGAGTATGTTCTAAAACGAAAAATTAGGAAGTTTTGTCATTGTAAAATGCATATTGAGTTTAAGGTGAACTTTGATAGGTTTTAACTATTTCATTGAAACTGATAACCCGAAAAAAGTTCTCTTGAACGGTAAAAAGACGGACATAACAATAGAATAAATATAGATAGATAAATAAAAATAGAAGAGTTCTGGTATGATTACTTTAAAATTACGACGCACCATTTTGAAATATGAAAATATCCCCAAAACGATGCTACATAAAATTAAGTAAAATAAAAAATAATATTTTAAGCAAATTTCTCCTTCCATTGAGCTGCATGTTTTAGTTTTGTAAAGCAACATTTCTAGGCAGCCCTTAATCCTACAAATGATTATAATATTTTCCATTTATAATAATTTGAAACGATAACTTGTTTTTTAAATTACAAGTTTAATTTAGAATTAAATGTTATAATAATCGTACGAGTCATACATGCGCCGGGACGTTTCCATGTATTTTAACTACATCGAACGACATTATGTTACCCAGCGCACATTCACTGCGATTCCGACAGCCCGTGATTCCCCAACATTAGACCTCAGCCTTCTCCTATCCTCGAATCTCTTTCTTTTTATTCTCTCTTTTTATTTTCATTGGTCTCTTCATAGCCATTACATTCGACGAACTCTCGATATTTGCTATCACAACAATGCATTAAATGGCTCACTCATTCCACTTATAGTTTTGCGTTCATTTAATATTCCCTTCGTATTTCTTCCTATATGTTCTATTTTTAATTTCATCTCCCTTTTATTCGAAACCATCAAAAAATTATTTCCGAATTTCCCTTTTCGTCTTTCCCTACCTCGCCTTCGTTTTTACGTTTACGATGAGTTAAGGAGTATTTCAAAAATTTCTGCCCTTCATTTTTATGCGCATTCATTTTGTTCCTCGTTGTCACTTGTACTCCCTTTTACCACCGCGGTATTTCTCTCTCTCTCTCTCTCTCTGAGTTTCCTTCCGCTTCGTTAATCCTTAAGTCCTTTTTGATGTTTCTGCCCTTCTTTTTATATTGCCATACACAAGGGGTCTCAAAAAGGCGTCCAGCGTAAAGCTTTTATGCGGCCTGTTAAGTAAGATACCTAATACTATGATCCAGCCCAAATTCAAATAAATTTCTCAAAAATATTTTTAAATAATCTAAGAAACTTAAGCAATCCATTAAATCAACACTTCCAAAACGTCCGCAGTTTCTATTTCATTTCCATTTAAAACACTATACGCAGTTGGAGTACAGAAGTATGTTCCTAAAATGGAATGCGACCCGCGGATTTATTGCGGTGGCTTCATGCGCCTCATGCATGATTTTAGTTTGAGACCCTGCCGTACACCATCCATTCTTGTTTTTCATAAAACTAATATTTTCACATTTTTCTTTTCTCCATTTTCCTGTTAGTTTTGTAATTTTTTCTCTTTTTTGCTTACTATTATTTTAAGTATTTTTATATCAATCCTCTTCGATGATTTGTTTGACAATTCAGCTTTGCTCACTACCTAATGTTATCTTGCCATTAAAATAAAAACAATAAAAACCAATTTAAATGAAAAAACCTGGTAAATTTCCAGTAACAATAAAATTGTTAGTGGAAATTTACAAGTATCTTTTTCATTTAAATGGAATCTTTCCGCAAAGTGGAGCCTTCCCAAGTGGACTTTGTTAATAAAAACCTATACAGAAGATACAATGAACAATTAATGCAGATTGGTGGAAAGGCATCAAAACATTAAAAGGTTTACAGGGGGAAGCAAAATATATAATTGACCCTAGCATCATAATCTTATATGTATTCGCAAATATGACAAGATATACGACGTTTGCGCGATACCAGATGAACCACCATTTCTTATTTACTATTATGATACACTGAAGTGGTCTATATATTGTAGAACTCATTGCTAAGGTCGGAAATATGTACATGTATAAAAGATGTGCACATTATATAAACTTTTGCTAGTTGCACAAAATTTGTTTTTAAACACAACCATCTTCGACGAGAAATCGTCCTCATCAGATCTTTAAGGGTAATCGCGATCATTCGTAGGAAACGGTCGTGTTTAAACGAATTTCGATCAAATGAGTCAATGTTATTATACTAATCGTAAACTTTACATTCGTACTTTTAGCTCAAACGCATTATTTCAAAAACAAAAAGTGATAAATATTTCAGAACGAAAGCAATCAGTTCCGTTTTATCGCCAACGTAAAAGTTTTGCCGTTCAACATTTTCTCAAATCCTTTTTCACATTCGCATTCTTCCACCTACAACAAACAATTCCGCACTAGCGGCTGATGCTGCGATATTTTGTTTCGCCAACGGATTACTCGACGATCGAGTGAAATCCCTTCTCTATATTTTTCCACTCCATCGATAACGATTCTATTTGTATTTTATCTCATTCCGTCGGTATATAAGTCGCCGGAGAGTCCTCCCTTCCTTATTTTTTTATTCGCTTCGATCCATCTGTATTTACGAGAAACATCCCCTTCTGCAGATCCTCGCGCGCTTCGTCCCTCTTTTTTCCCCCGTCCCCCGATATATTTCTTCGGCGGTCTCCTTCGATTTGCCATTCTGCTCCTCCCAGATGTCCATTTTAGTCAACCGCCGGCGATCCTTTTTTTCCCTCGCCCTTCCTTTCTCTCTCTTTCTTTCTCTCTCTCTCTCTCCCTTCTCATATCCGCGTTCGAAGCAGTGTGTCTTCCATGTCCGTCCGGGCACTGTTGTGTTCCCTTTCACTTTCGTCCGGATAGTGACGTATGGCTTGAGGTCTCCTCTGTCATGTCTTCTCTCGAGGATAATCTAATAACCTCATTTGATTGCCGTCTTCGCCAGGGATTATTTCCACCAGACTGGTTTTTTTTATGTTTGTTTGTTTGTTTGAATGCCCAGCCAATTCGCCTCTCTTACAGCACAAATGGGTATCTCAGAGGTAGTGCAATGAATAACCGGGGAAGGGAGGAGGGAAACCCGGTGCCGGCGTTTGCCTGCTCTTACGATGAACACCAGGGGGGCCGACGGCTTAACGTCCTTTCCGAAGGACGGAACAGCTGAATTTGCGCGGTCTCCTCAAACCACACAAACGACCTTGGAAAAATCCTACTTGCGCAGGATTCGTGTCCGCTGCCTTTTCAAGCAGCAGGTGAGTATTAGCCAGCGTCCTAACCACTACACCACCGGCACCCCCACGTTACGTTTGTAAGGATACAACTACCGACGTGTAGTCAGAGCATGCAACCACATGCGACCCGCCGGTTAAAAAAAACTGGTGCCCTCACGTTACTTCAATTCTACTGCAGGTGGACTGAATAAAGAGCGTGATCGTGGGGTGGCTAAAGTTACGGATATGCACGAATAACGAATTAAATTAAAAATTTCCTTTCTCTCTCCATCCCATTCTCCTCTCTCTCCCTCACATTCTCTCTCTTTCCCTTTCACTCTCCCCTCTAAAATGTAGCTATGGCTCGGCGTGACGGAATAACAAACACACTCGGCTGATCTTAAGCCGAAGCCGCCGTTGAACGTGACGGGATTACTAACAGCTCGTTGTTCACACAGAAATGTTTTATTCTAAGGAATTGTGCAATATTTCGTTTTTATTAAACTATATAACAGGGGTGGCCAAACTTACCTGCCCTCGGAGCCGCATACGATAATATTCAGAAGTTCGAGAGCCGCATAGCACATTATGTGCTCATAAATTTAGGAACGGTAAAACAACTTGTATCTGAAGCAGTTCGAATATAATGTATGTCCCTTAGGCATCCCCGAAAAGTCTCAAATCAGAATATATCATTGTGTTCTGTAGTGAGAAGCGTTGACACATCTCTAAATGGCAATTTAAAAGAGCCGCGTACTAAGTTAAAAGAGCCGCAGTTTGGCCACCCCTGCTATATATACCATGGCCAAACATACTCAAACATAATTACCCCCTGAGCCGCACACGATACTATTTAGACGTTCGATAGCCGCATGATACACATGCTGTATCATACATTTACGAACAATCAAACAACCTGTATCCGAAGCAATTCAGATATAATGCATGCCCCTTAGGTATCCCCACCACGCCTCAAGTTACCATAAGTCACTGTGCACTGTTGTGAAAAACGTTTACACACCTCTGAATGGAAATTTAAAAGAGCCGCGGTTTGGCCACCCCTTCTATATAACATTTTTAGTGTTGTTTTAAAGTTTCATCACGATGCTTGGCCATATTTTTCGAAATTGTTTGTTTGCCTCCCATGCAATTACAGTTCGAGAACCCTGAGTTAAAGGACATGAAACCGATACCGAAGTGCGTATTTGCATTCTACGTCGTCATTTTCGCTACGTTCCTTGCTTTAAAGACCTTAGATCTTATATATTTATGATAGAAAAGGCTGGAAGTTTTAACCCTATTTAGGGAATGGAAAAATACGATTTTTGTGTTTATTCGTAATTCACTTTATAACCGTGTCGGAACAGCAAAGCCGATGGTAAATAAATTAAAAGATATATGACAAAATAATTTTGGGTACGACTTAAAGAGACAGACGAAGGATTCCAAAAATTATCAACGAATATACAAAAGAAGGGACAATATTTTTCTCGTTTCTTCCCTTTGAGACCGTCTCCTCGTAATATTTTTACAACCTTCACCAATTTCACTCGACCACATCTCTCTCTTCTGCTCGCAAAAAACGCGGTTTTTTTATACGTGGACCCTTTCTTTTGTAAACAATTTTGTTGGGGTCGTATCCCCGCACTCCGGAATAAAAAAAGAGCACATACTTCGCTAATTTCTCTCGTAGCGTCACTCTCTTTCAATCCGTCTCCCTTGCGCGGAATATATACCACCCTTTTCCCCCTCGTAACGCCCTCCAGCTTCCTTTCTCTCTCTCTCCCTCATGTCGTTGAAGCTAAGCGTTAACTCGCTCGTCCAAATATTTTTCCCTCTCTCTTCTCTCGCTCCCACGGCTTCGGTGGTGAAATTTTCCCGGGGTATTCCCCGCCCATTTCTCACGGAGACCCAGGGAGAAAGAACCTTCTGCTCGTCGCCCGCAAACACACACACACACACACACACTCACTCTCTCTCTCTCTCTCTCGCACACGCCCATACGCACAAACTTTTAGGTGGGTGCGGTGGAGAGGAGGGGAGGAAGAGACGTCCTTTTTGGGCCTCGTCTCCCTAACGTCCTCATTCGTTTCGCCCATTTTAACACTCCGGCGAATAATTTTCATGCTTGGATGGGCTCCGTGACAGCAATCCTTCCTTCCATCCTCCCCACCCTCTTTCATGAGGTTTCTTGGTATTATTAGGATGACATTTTGGTGCGGGGACGCCTTTTATTTGTTACAGGACCCTAATTTTTTTCTTTTTAAGGGATGCGAACCATGCCTAAACTTAGGAAAAAATCGGTCACGGGGAAAAAAACTAAAATGTCGCCTACTGCCACTCTGTCGATCTCGTCGGCACGGCGTGACCCATAAACACCGTCCCTGCCGCTACCGCCGCATTCCTCGACGATGACGAGGATTAAAATGCAATTGTCGCCGAGGCGGTGAAACCGGCGCGAGCGCCACAGATCGCCCCTTTATCGACCTTAAATATGCATCTCTCACTCTCCCTTATCGCCCGGCGGAATGGGAAAAGGCGTTCGTCGTTTTGATAATATTTGCGGAAAGAGCCCCGCGAAGGTAGAAAAGATGGGGGGGAGGTCAGGGGGGCTAAGACGTTTCGTCGGAAAAAGGACTTCCTTTTTTATTCGCAGGTGCGTAACTTACGTCTGCATAAATGCCGCGGAATCCGATGAATTTTAACGCCGCGGAAAATAACCGTCGCCGCCGCGTTTTACGCGAGGACCTCAGGTTTTAATTAGTTTCGGCCGACGCTTAGTTTAAGTTGCAACGCTCGGAGAGAACGGTTCCATTAAAAACATACTTTGAAAACGTCATCCTTAACTAGTTCATCCTCGTCTCCCTCTTCCTCTCTCTTTCTCTACCCCACTCCCTTCTTCTACTCCTCCGTGCTCCTCTCGAGCTCTTCTCTTCTCTCTCTCTCTTCCCCCCTCCCCTCCCCATTCTCATCCCTCCGGCGTGGCCAGCACCCAAAGGTCGATACCGCAATGCGGAGAAAATAAGCGCAATGGATGAAACAAAAGAAGTGAGAGGAGCGAAGTTTTTTTTGGTGCCTAATCTTCTAAGGAGATAGAATGAAGAGAGTGGGACGAGCAGGGAGGATGAATTAGAATGACGGATTTAAAGAATCTGATTGGGAATGAGATAAGAGGACGGACGTACGAAAGAAATCGATCCGGAGAGCTGAATGGAACGAAAGGGAAAATGAGAGTGAGAGAGAAAAGGATAAAGAGTGAGTCAAAGATGGAAAAAGGAGACAGGGAAAGACCAAAAGAGGTAGCGCGTGCGAGAGAGTGTGTGAAAGTGGGTGAGAGTGTATGCCAGAAGATGAGAGCGAGAGCGTGGGAAAGATAGCGAGAGAGAGAGAAAGCTGAGAGTGAGGTAGTTGGCGAGAGAGACTGAGATACTGTGAACGAGATATTGAGGGAGAGCGAGTAAGATTTGGGATATGAAACAGAACGAATGAGAGAGAACGAATTGGGATTGGATAAACAACGAACAGAGTATGACAATATAATCAGAATATTCTAGTTTAATAAAGCAATATAGAGCATTTGCGTTATGGCTTTCAGCAAGAATTTTCATGATAAAGTGTTATCGCCACGTTTCTTCACCAGTCTGCATTCATTGCACTACTTTGAATTCAGATGTTTTCCGAAAACTGTTCTCGTGGTGGACAAAACTTGGAAAATAGTCGGTTTTCATAAATTACCATTTTCAATAGGTTGCTGCCGCTTTCTACTTAATATCTAAAGGTCCTTTCCACGTTCATTATTTCCGATGAAACTAATAAGAGAAGTCTGAGCCTTGTGAAATTGACACATGATGTCAAAAACAAAAATAAAAGCTCGGTAAACAATTTAATACGATAAATTGCTTTATTTACGACCATGGTTTTGTTGCATTGGATAATCATCCTTTTAGTGTGGGTACATTTTTAAAAAGTTTAGCTCAAGTATTGGTTAAAAGTGGATCAACGCCATGTAACGTGTACCTTGAACAATTTTGTCGTCCAACTTCCGCGTTCCTAGGTTTATAATTTAGGAAGGAATTCAGGGCAGAGAGAATGCTGTGTGACAGTCCAAACCGATGGGGGATTATAGGCCTCTAGAGTCTAGTGTATAAACAGTAACAAATTTTGTTTTCTCACTTTTGGCTTCATATACTACATTTATAAGACAGGTCCTAATGGGAATATTATGACAGAGAATTCGCCATTTAGCTATTACGAAACAAGATAAAATAGAATGAAGTTATTTACTCGTATCCTTCTGAAGCTAAAATTCAATGAGAGAGAAACATTTTATCTCGCTATTTTAACGTTAATTTCGCTATACTTAAACATGTCTTTGTGACACGATTACCGTTAAATACGTCTATACAAGCTATAAATAAAGAATTCATTCTATTGGAAGTTATATGAGGAGAATTTTACAAAAAGATTACGTTGCATGGCGGGGGAAAAAGATATAAGATCAAACCCGAAAATGTTGAATGCTCTGGACAGTTGATTTCAGAAGATATCGTTTACAAATACGGGGAAAAGGAAAATCCGCAAAAAGGTTTTTGGTTTTATATTGAAAAGAGGTAAAAATTAACAAAAGTTATCTTTTGGAATTCATGGATGGATTAACAAGAAAAAAAATAAAGCTATACAGTTTTCGTTACACTTAAATTTCAACATCTGAAATAATCAATACATCCAATCAAAAAGGCTTTAACCAATGCTCACAGATGCATACATATTTAACAGGGATCAAACAACGAAAATGTTTTTCGTTTTTCCTCCGAAAGCACTACGAAAATTTCTTTGTCGTTTTTACTTTATCCTAAAAATGTTCGTTTTGTTTTTTGAAAGTAATTTCACAAAGCTATTATTTGAACTGGAGTTAAATTTTGAAATGCAAAAAGTTCTTATAGTAAAAAATATCAGATCAATTACATGTAATACGTATATTTGTTTTAGTTACGAACAGGAATTAATATTTAGACAGTTTTATATTATTATTAAAATTGTAATGATAAATCAAAGTAAAAACAAATTTTAAATGCGGAGTTTTTTTTCAATAAAAGACGACAATTGAGAAGGAAACATTACAAAAGCAAATAACTAAACTTTAAAATACTCGGTGATTTTTACCATCCGTTCAGCTACGTATATATTCAAAGAAATACGGCAAAGAAGAACATATCTAGAACAGACACCAACGCGGATAAATCAAATTACGATAAATTCGAGATACACTTAGATTTTCTGATGTACCGTGCCTGCAATTTCAATTATTAACAAGGTGGAAAAATAAACTCCATAAATGGAATACACAGAGATTTCAAAGGCGTTCTTAATGGAAAATAATGCGCATGGAACGATATCGAAAGATTAGGTGATTCTCAAATTTTTTTATCCCCGAAACTATAGTCTCGGGGACTATCTTGTAGTAAATGTTGTTCTCTATCCAAATAATTTTTTTAATCTATACCTCACAGATAATATAAGAGAATGGGAGAGAAATATATGGATTTTAATTGTTTGCTGAGAGAACCGTCTTTACAATAAATGTAAACAAAATATGCGATGTTTTGCTCGAGACTTTCTCGAATTTTTATCTCCAAACCTATAAGTCGTAACTATATGATCTCTAGACCATCTTGCAGCAAATGTTGTTCCCTATCCGAATAAATATTTTAATTTATATCTTACAGATCATATAAGAGCTAGGGAGATAAAAGTTTGACAATTCATTGTTGCTTGACGGATGACATTTAACGAGATACGAGTATAAGTTTATTAAAGTAATTATGTAAGGTGGAGGTTCTAATTGACGGATTCAGTTGAAAATCACAATTGGGCGATAAATTTTAATGAAGACCATTCATTACTAATTAAATTAAAATCCGCCTAGCGGTTTAGGAGATGAAAGTTACGACGGAAGAACGGACCAGACCTGCCCATAAGGCGTTCCGCTATTACCGCTTCGCTGACAAAGAACGCCTAAAAACCATCCAAAATTCACCAAGATTAAATTACAGAATAAGACCTTCATTAGGATAGGGTGGGGCCATTTGGATCGTTTCAAATTTAATCAGGAATTTGAGGTGGCCAAATATTTTTTTTAGAATTCAGTAATTATTTTTCATTGCATTATAGTGTTTTGAATTAAATGTGATGCTAAATTTTAAACCACGTTTATTTTAAAATACACAACAAAATACACAATAATGAAAAACATTAATTTTACAAATTTTGTGGGGCTATTTGGATTGCACATTTTCTTGTAAAAAGCACCGAAAATTAGTCTTATAAAAGTTAGAAACTATATATAAACGTCGCATTACATTTTCTGACCATAGTCATTCGTATTAATTGAAGATTTAATACACTTTCCACACTAAAATCGTTTATGTCCAGCAGCCCCTACCAAATTTTGCATGTTTCGCAGCTTATCCAGTCGCCTTTTGTGAGAGGTCTCAGATCAAAAGTCTTGATTCCGCAGAAACCAAACGGTACATCTTCATTTTCCGATGATTTGTATGAAGATTCTTCACTTGAATTGCTCGAGTCCATTAGTTTTCTTCGCACAAGTTTTCTTACTTTTCTTGGCGATAACTAGATCTATTGATTAATTTCTAAGTTTTTTTACCTTTGTTCCTTTCTCCAAATGTAACTTTCCCTTTACCCTCGTGTTTTCAACGTTTACAGGAGATGTCAGATGACAGGCAGAATGCTTCTCTTTGTTTGCTATTTTCTTTTGATTGAGTTTGGTAGGAGTAGGTAAAACAACTTAAACGTTTGTTCCAGACCATTATGGTTTTGTGAGAACTTGATTAGTTTTAGGATGAGAGTTATTTAATTCAGCATTTTGGTTTAGAGGAAGAGGAATTTCGTTTGATGAATCTGTAGTTACATTTGATGGTCCGGCAGATGAGTTTGATCGTCGTCTATTCGCATTTGAAGAACGGGGATTCTCATTTGACTGTCCGGGATTTACACTTGAGGGTTCAGGAGGTCCATTGGAAAGGTTACATCGAAATATCCACAGTCGAAATAAGTCGTTCCCAGCACACGTGTCAAAGGAAAAGGTGTGCGATGGCAGGAATTTGTGTTCAGGAATCTTGTTTGAGTTGAAAGGATAAATTCCGGTGCATTCAAATCGTTTTACTGGATTCTCTACGGTGTCAACCTTTCTCCAGGCCCTATTAAAAATAACAACAATTACAAAATTTGTTATTAAACTTGTTTTATTACTGTGAACAAAGAAAGTGGCCTCTTGTTGGTAAAATACTTTTAGAGGTTTAAGCATAGTTCTGTCAAGACGCTGCATAACGTGGGTGGTGTGAGATGGTAGTCATACTAGCTCAATCTGATATTCTAGGCAATAATCAAGACATTAGAGGGAATGGTGGGATATATGATCATCTAATATTAACAAACTCCTGCCTTGAACACATATTTCGTCAAAATGTTGAAGCCAAACCAAGAACAGATCTTCATTGATGTAACTTGATTCGGACATTAGAACCGTGGTAGCGGGAGGCATTCCTTGTTTGTATTCTTCTCGCATTCTTTGCCCTTTAAAAATTACCAAAGGAAGAATAAATACTTCGCTAGCACTAGAAAATTCAACATCGGTTACATGTTCTCCCCTTTCTAAATTTGTAAAGGAAACAACATCTCTCTTACCATTTTCGCCAACAACCGTTGAAGGCTTGTTGTTAATAGGAAATCCACTCTCATCCACGTTGTAAATGCATTGAGGTTGGCCGATTCATTAAAGAAATGAAATATTCTTTGCCTGCCATCTTTATTTCATCGCCCCAAGGAACTTTAATTTTATTCATTTTAACATAATGGTAAACTGTTTTTCGTATATTTGTTGACGTATGGCCAAAACCATAGTTACTCAATGATTTTAGTCTTTCTACAAGGTATCTTTCTTGTTCAAATGGAAAAATTGTTGGGTGGCCTATAAGTTTGGGCTAACACATTGGTTGATGAACTTCCTCCCTTGAAATTTCTCTATTGTATCTAGCATCCTGGACTCTTGTCTGAAGAGTTGTAAATGGAACTTTGAAATGATCTGAAGCTTCACCTATACTTAAATGTCCATTGAGTGTGCTGGATAAGGTCTGGCACATATCTTCCTCCTTCTACTGCAAATAAGCTTCCTTCCGCTTATATTTTCTCAACATCAGAAAAATGAAACGCAAATTGGAGGGTACTTAAAATTTAATTTTTAGAGCGTTTCTATATTTTTGCAACATATTTTACTTTTATTTATTCTAAAAAGATTATTCCGCAAACATTCTTAAATTTACGAGCCTCTAGACCAGTGGTTCTCAACCTTTTGGTGCTCGTGGCACACTTGGGATATTTACTTTCTTTCGCGGCACAGTGGAATTAGATTTGAATAAAGAACTAGAATTTATCATAAAAATACATATATTTATTATATAATTTCGTATATATAATTGACCAAATTAAGTTATTATATCGTAATACAGAACAAATGAGGAAGTTTTGTTAAAAAATCTATTTTAAAATCTTACCTAATGTGACACTTGAGCTTGGCGTTTTCTAATGATTGCACTGATATTAGGACTTATCCGTGATAAGCAGACTCTCATTTCATCTTCAACACAGTTGAACCGTTCCCTTTTTCTGCATTAAATGTTTGTGTCAAGAACCCCAACTCACACAGGATGTAGAAATCTGCCAAAGCTTTTTTTCGCAATTTCTGAAAATTGTTTTCTAACAGATATCCAGAATATATCCAGAGACAATTCGGCATACTAGATTTTTAGAGTGCGATCAGTTGAAAGAGAAGCTAACTCCTCTTCTTCGGAGAGAGTAAAAACGCATAAGTCAGTCGTCACTGGTGTGAATAAGTTCCTTACCCTGTCGTATATCTTTGTAGTCAAGGAAAGTAACTCACTCGATATTGTGATCTAGAGTTGCTAAATTCTCCACCACGAGAGAAACAATTTCTTTCGTATGGGTTTTTGGAATCAAGGGAAGCATTTCGAGATTACCTTCTCTAGCTCTCTTTTTCCTGATGACTATTTTTCTCTGCTATGCCTATCTCATCCGTAGAAGTCAGGATGTTTTCATTCCGCTCTTACATGCTGGTGTTCACACTATTCAGATACCTAAATATATCTGCCAAATATCCTAATTTGGCTCATCAAAGTTCACAACTAAGATATTCACAAAAATTACTGTTTCCCTCTGTTTAAAAAAATAGTAACATCTCTTCTTTAAGTTCATATACACGAGCCGACACTCTTCCCCTTGACAGCCATCTTATTTCTGCGTGTAAAACTAAATATTCGTACTGCGAATCCATAGCATTACAAAGCTGCTTGAAGAGGCGGATCTTTAGAGGTCATGATTTCACAAAATTAACCATTCCGACAACTTGGTCTAATACGGACTTTAAGTCAACTCCTTAATGTCTTTTCAACAAGGGCTTCTCTGTGCAAAAAATGGGTACCTAGTTATTGTAGTTGGATTCTGTTGTTTTACAAGTGAGACGAAGTCTTTGACTGATCCAAACATGGATGGAGCACCGTCCGTACAAATTCCTGCACATAACTTCCATGAAATTTCCAAACGTTTTAAGTAAGAAGTTAAAGTATCGAATATATCTGGACCTCTTGTGTGTTCTGGGAGTTCTCTGTAGCACAAAAATTGACTAACTGTTTCATTTTCATGAATGAAGAAAACAAATGCTAATAGCTGTGCTTTGCCGCTAATATCGGTTGACTCGTCAACTTGCAAAGCAAATTCTACATTTTAAGCATATTAGAAACATTTTCCTCTATGTTACATGACATCTTCTAACCTTCGAATTGTATCATTAGAAAGTGTAATTTTGGCAATTTCTTGTCTTGCTTCATCGCCGAGCATTGTCCTAACTATCGAACGGCACGCAGGCAAAATAAGTGACTCAGCTATAGTGTGGGGCTTCATTTTTGGAGCTATGAGTTCTGCTACCTGCTAGGAAGCAACTTGAACTCTATCGGAAACTTTAACGTTTTTTTATCGAAGTTACTCGCTTGCTTAGAATGCAGTTCCATCAAACTTTCGAAATAGTTCAAACCTTTCCCTTCAAGGTGTGCATGTTTTGTGGTGAAATGTCGCTTCAATTTGCTGGGAACCATGGCTTCGTTTGTTAGTTCCTCACCGCACACAACACACATTGGAACGACAATCTTTACCTCCACACTAAGAAAAGCCCAGACTCAAATAACTGTCCATATACATGCGAGAAACCTTAGAAATCTTACTTGGCTTGATCCCGCTGGTACTGGTGTTTTCCTTAATATATTCTTCATATTTTTCACCGTTACGTTTTCTTGTAATAAATCTGTCCATTTTTAGAGGCGCAAGTTTTATAATTTTTAGCAATGATAATGGGACGAAATCACAAATATCAGTTTCCTACCAACGGTATTACACAAAACACTTAATAAAAAATATTTTATACAGAATAAACTCACGAACACATTTATAGACACCAAATTGTAGTATAAGCCCACCACGAATCTATGCTATTACTGATTTGTTAAAGGAATGCGCCCGAGTCTCGGACAGCCAGGAAGGTTACCGCAGACGAAGCATGCTACATACGTCATCGTAGAGACTTATTGTTAGAGAGCAACGAGAACCAATCAGTTGTCTATGACTCATGCACAAGGGATTCGGTTACTATGATAATGCTGTAAAAGTTGTTGTAAGGCATACTATTTTCGCGCCTTCCATAGCATTGATACTTTTGGACTGGATTCAACTAGTCTTAATACTGTGCTAGTTTCTTTGTTAAATCTGTGTATATAATCAATGGAAGACGCGCAGATTAGCAATTTCTCTTCAAGTCTAGCGGCACACTTGGGAACTGTTCGCGGCACACCGGTTGAGAACCACTGCTCTAGACTGCAAGTGCAATGGGCTGACCGATCCAAATAGACCCACTAAAATTGATTCAAATAGCCCCAATTGTGTCGACTTCAGATAAAAGGAAGTAGTCCTGTAGTTACAAACATAATGCGCAACTTGTACCATAGAAGAGCGCAGAAGGTAGCAACGCTGTGAGACAGAAATAAAGAACAAGCAAAAATAGTTTTAACACTAGACCTTAAATTCTAAGTCTGTAATGTAACATACCGTTAAAATCAGAGCTAGTATCCAGAGTCGTCTGAAGGGGGGGGGGGGGGGGCTGGGTGGGCAGTCGCCCAGGGCCCCGCGACTATGAGGGCCCCGCGTCTATGAGGAGCTATAGTAGAAATTGTATTCGAGAAATTGTCTCGAGAAGAGGAGATAGGTGCTCGTTTACTCGTATACTGTTTATATATACTCGTATACTTTTCTCATTAATTTCCAATTTCCAAGTTGTTAAGATTGAAAAATCAATAATTATCGACAGATTTGCGCATATTAAAGCTAGAAAAATAAACATTTAAAATTATAATGTACTGATTATTGTTCTTTTAATCTGTGCAAACCTTAACTATTAATGGTTTTAAAAATATATTTCACCTACTGTATTTTAGGAGAAAAACTAACAAAAACTTGAAAACAATAATAAAATTGTAATTAAATGAGAAATTTGATGTGTATAAATAGGGAACCCCGCGGCAACCCTCTCGCCCGGGGCCCCGCGGATCTTAGAGACGGCTCTGCTAGTATCCCTTTACCTCGATCCCTTTAATTGCGTTTTGAAGGCATGTACAGATGTAGAACTAAATAAATTCACTTCAAGAGCATAAATAACCGTATTCTACAATCGTTAACTAGCAAATGACTGCCGGAATGCGCAAGATATTATGCGCAGTAGGTAAAATGCTTATTTTGATCCAAATAGCCCCATGATCCCTTACCCTATAAATATTTTGAAAAATTAAGTAACTTGTCTTGGGTATCTCCAAGGCTATTTATAACCTTGTTATGGCTATTGGAAATATCTAATACAAGATACATACTAAATTTTTCAAATTTTTAAATTTGAGTATTTATTCTGAAATTCATTTAATCCATAAGACAAGGTTGATAATTCTCTAGTGAATTGATTAAGATTGAGAGGGTATTTATGAATGCTTTTAACAATGTATAATCTATTCATAAGTATAGAGATAATTTTTCCAAATGAATTCATTTAATATTCATGATCCACAAATATTTCGTTTAAAATGTTGGCTTTGTTATCGGTTCAAACACATTTACGCGGATGCATAGCTTCGATTAATTGAAACGAATGACCAAAGTGATTTTTGACTGCATTTTTCCTGAAAGAATATCGCTTTATCTTTGCAGTGTGGAAAAAGTTTCCGTTTCATCATTTACAAACCTAACCGCAGATAATCTGAAAAGTTAGGGTCGCTAAAACTTTTCACTCGCCAGAGAGTTACGATACTAACCAAAATCATCTTTAATGAGTCTTTAAGAAAGGTAAAACCTTAGTTTAGTTCAGCATTAATTGATTTCAGTGTTTTGTTTTTTCTTTTTAGGAAAAAAATGAACTTCGCAACTATTTTTATCTCTCGCCCCCATTTCCTTTCCCCCATCTTTCTGAATTTTTTAGCATGGTAAAAAGTTTGAAGAAAGGTGCACAACTCGAGTTTCTCAATGAAGTCCTCTCAGACTTATTTTCTGCCGGTTTTGGCTATCGTCGATTTATTTTTAGAGTTATACATTCGGAGTTCAACATGTTTTTAATAATCGGCCAACATTTATCGCGCGCAATTTTTCCGCAAGAGGTTTTGCTTTTTACCTCCGTCACGAAATCCTAAAAATATATCTTCGAATGGGCAAATAAAACTTTATCCGTTTCATGCAGTCAGATTAGCTCCTACTTACATTTTTCCCCGTTAGATAAGCCTTTGCTTTTAACGTATCGTTTCGGGTATCAAACCTTGCCCTAGATATTTGACTGCAAGTCCTCATAATGTGAGTCTGCTGAGTTTTTACGTCATACTTTTATCGCTCCCGAAATTTCCAGCCATTTTCGCCCGTAATCGCTACCTTAATTTCTTTATCACACGCTCTAATTCCGAACACTTATTGTTAGTTCGAAAGAAATCGGTAGAAAACTTATGGCTCTTTGGTATCCTTCCCTTGCATTTCTATAGGTGTATACGTATGTATCATATTAATTTTTCGGTTCAGTGATACCCATATATCTTCTCAGATTGGTAATCATAAATCTTGGTCTATAAAATCTTTAAATAATATTTGCATTCTTTCTCGTTCATCTTACTTATTAGCGATTAATTGACTTCCTACAGTTATTTAGCTTTATACAGCGTATACAATTACGCTTCTCATTCTTATTACTATTTCATCATTTTATATTCATTACTAAGAAAAGTCTCTCCATTCTCTTATTTCAGATCCATCACTTAATGTCTATATTGGTTCCCTGTGGTCCAATCGCTATTTTCATTACGTCTCTTAAATTAGCTTCAAGTTTTCTCTTTGGCTGTGTTTATTCTACCTTCTCTGCACCTCAGTCTCTGTTCATCAATTTTTCTGATAGATTTACTGTAATCTATATCGATCTTCGCCATTTTAAATTTAAAATATTCCATATTCCTATATTTCAGGAGATATCCTATATTATAACTATACCATATTTATCTCCATCAGTTATGCATGGGAAAAACAGCGTAGTCTAGATGAAATTATGGCTTATATACAGTTTCAGTATTATTACTAATAGTATCCTAGCATATAAAAGCTCTGCCTATAATTCAAAACTACATTATTTTCGAATATTCTGCGCCATTTCATTCTTTAGTCGGGGCATGAAAAAAATATGGTGGTGAGATTATCTCTGCTAAATCAAAAAACTATTTTCTATCCATTGAAATATGCACTGCTTATTAGTTAGGTATGTATATTTACCGAGAGAAATTAAAATTTGTATTTGATCGTGAAAACTGTATAAACAGAATAAAAAAATCCACATTTATCGGATAATTAAATGGTTTCATATATGATGTTTTCTGTATCTCGTTAATAAACCGTTTTATGACTTCTTTAAACTTTAATAGCGATATTTCCCTCGGGTTTAATAATTTGAATGTTTGAAACCAGGAAAATTTGTAAAATCTTTTCTAAACCAATATCCTGCAAAACTTTTGCACTGCGGGGATATTTTTAGAGATTCAAATAATTTAAATGTTTTAAATGGCCAAAATAACACAACATTTTAATTGCTGAAAGCGCAATGTAAATCAATTTTAACCACGACTTCATTTTTATCAATAATTTTTGGAATCGATGATTAGGCGGGCGAGCCGCGGACAAAAACGAGCTCTCATTTAATCACCGTCGTCCCATTAATTCTTACCGCTATAACGACGCCCAACCCCGCGTATTTATACGTTTATAATCCATTTTCTCGGACGGAAAACACATGCCGCTCCTCTAACGCGAGAAGGTGTTACGACATGAGAAAGAGCAACGCAAAGAGGTGACCAAGAGCGTTGGGAGAGGAAAAAAAAAACAAAACTCGAAATTGCGAAGGAAATTGAGAGTCGACTAAATACGAGAATAACGACAAAAAAGAATAAAAAAACAACAGATTAAGCGATAAGGCAACGCGAAGGAGAATGGGTGAAACACGGTTGCCAAGGCCAATTACGGAAATGGAACTCGAGCGGAAAAAAACGAGGGAGGAAAGAACAGGGCGAGATGGAGGGGAGATTAGTTCCGGCGAAGAGAAGAGGTCGGATGAGAGAGAGAGAGAGAGAGAGGATGAGAGAAAAAGAGAGTGAGAGAGAGAGAGGTGATTAGAAAGAGAGGAGAGAGCGGAAGGACTTTCGGAGATGAAATGTTTGGATAGGCCCGGATTGAAGAAGGAAAATTGCGGTGAAGCCGACAGAGGTGGAAAAATGTGATAGTGGGTGATTTCACGTGAGGGCAACGAGACGTTGGGTTTTAAAGGGCAGCCAAATAAGTACGATTAGGATGGGAAAAATATACGGGGACGTAATCTCTTTCCCGGGATATATTTAACAAAGAAATACCGAGTCAGCGTTACCGTTATGGTCCTTTATTTGAGATCCGAAAATTTCGAATAAATGAAAAAATCCTCTTAAAGTTTGACGTGTGACCGCGGCATTTCCTTAGAAACGCGTGGAATTATTATATTCAAATTCGGAATGTAACTGGTTAAAATTATTAAATGAGTGGAACTCCGTAGCCATGGATGGAACGTCTCATTCCCAGTAAAGCACTGATTTGAACCCAACTGTCGATTATATCCTCGAATTTCATATGCGAAGCTAGGAAAAATTACGTAAATTAGTTATTATCACTGAATAAATGTATATTGTTACCTAGAAATTTGTCATTGATGCATCAAATATCGAAATTGCAAAGTTGATTCTTGGGTCTGGGAATGTTTTTAAAATAACAAATAAAGTTGATAAAATTTGGGAAAACGCATGCAGTTTTTCAGCAGTACTTTGAAACAACATTTACCGGAAGAGTTATACATGAAATTATTAATAACATTCAAAACATCAATGTTGGTTTTCGTAAATGAATAAATTTGCACAGCGAATAAATAAGTCTATGTCGATGACAAATATTTCCGCCTAATATAGCCGCCAAAATTTATTAACAACGACACAAAAATTTCCAGAAAGTAAAACATTCAGAGGAAGATTCGCGAAGGGAGCATTTCGCCGTTTAACAAAAAAGTTAAAAACAGTAACCCGTGAGAATGCGACATTATTTTCCAACTTCTATATCCTTACCTCGGGAGAGACATCCGTGGCGTTAGCGCTCGAGACGAACTCTCTGAGGAACCCGTCCAATTCCGTGCCTTCGATGTAGCCATTTCCTGAAAAGTAGAAGAAGAAAAAAACCATCACCGTCACGTCCGTGATCACCATAGCGTCAGCCACGAATTTTAAAATGTCTCCCCCACACCCGAACCATCCCGATCCTCTTTCGGAGCCCGAAAAAAAACCCTGCTTGACACAGGATCGAAATCAATTTTTACCCATCGGCGCACCTTTTTGACGCGTTCTCTCGCGACACGACGGCTGCGTGGGATATTTAATCCCCCGAATGCGCCGCGAGTGCGGTGGCGAGGCGCGCCATCGAGAGAAGTGTCCGATATAATTGTCCCTTTTACTGCGAGAAGGGTTCGCTAATGACGAGACGCCGTCGGTGATCAGTCACGGTTCATTTGGAGGAACTTAATTAGAAATTTCTGAAGAGGCGGAGGGACCAGTTTTTGGTTTCTGCTTGCTTCGGCTCGAAAATTCAAAACGCGCAATTTCGGGGGGAAATACCGCCAATTAACTGCGATAAATGGGGGTTTCGATAATTACGCCAACGCGCCTCTATCGTGTTACTAAAGAATTAATTAGAGATAGGATTTTATTTGAGTCATAATATACTGCAAAATTATACGCCATGTTATTTAAGAGACGAACTTCAATGAAAGTCGCATTCACAATAGCCTTCGCGTTAAACAAATTTTTCGCCTTTTTCCCTTTGGAGTTAACGAAAAGCAAATTTTTATTAGCTCACGATAAGCAAGTTAACTAAGTGGTTTATATCCTCAACTCGCCCCACAAAAAGCAATAAAATGTTGAGCACCAAATAAGGAAAGAAGTAAATTTTTACAAGCGCTCATAAAATAATTTATTGTTAGGGGAAAACAATGAAGTATCTCTGATATCGATTGCCGATAAAAATAATAAGGCAAAAGATTATTATTTAAAAAAGAGAGAACCGATTTCATAAGTATGTCATAGCATTTGATAGAGAGGATGAGCAGCAATGACATTTGCTTACTTTTAACCTATAAGGTTAAGCATATTTTTTACTTTTTACCGTAAACTTGTCACAATTTCTGAGCCCTAACTGACCCAAATGTCTTAAAATCCAATGATTTAAAAAATAAAATAATAACATTTTATTTGTAAAGACTGCCATGACTTTCGGAACATTTAATTAACAAACGGCCATGTTATTGCTGACTTTGTTAGGGCGAATCGTTCCCCATTTCTAACCCTTAAGTCTATTGAGTATCGCCGGCGACATTTTATTACCGCTTTGAGGCGCAAAACGATGCACCTAAGGAGGGAAAAACATCGCGGAATCCGGCAATTATTGCTAACAAATCCGTAACGAGTGCGGTATGAAAAAGTACTTATATGGAGCAATTAACTATAAGGGGTCCTTTGGAGTATGGGCTGTAACACTCTAAAGGAAGAGAGCGAAGGAGAGAGAGAGAGAGAGAGAAAGAAGAGGAAGACGAGGAAAGAGAGAGAGAGAGATAAAAATGGACAGGGGGAGTGGGGGCGAGAGGGAGGAGTTGGAGGGAGACCTGTTCTCCATTAACGGAAAGCGTGAGGTCAGGAAAGCACGAGGAAGTGTCGTGGAGTGGAGACGACTTTGGGTGAAAAGCGTTCATGCAGTGGCACTTGCAAAGTTACGTTTTTTTTACCGCCTCGCCTCAGAAATTACTTTGTGCGCTGAGTTGGCTTATTTCTTTTATTTTTTTTAAACGACTCCGAACAACAAAAACAGAAAAAACGTATCAAACTGGGATCATAAAATTCATGGTAGGCTCTCTCCCTCACACTCTCTAGCTAGTTTTACGGTGCAGTTTTCCCGGACTAAGGTTATTATTCAAGGAATTCGGGAAAGTGGGAGAGAAGGTAGTGTTTTAAAACGAACGTCGAACTTCCTAGGAACGCGTTTTCTGTTATTTTTTCGCGGCGACTTTTTTCGCGGGGAGGTGAAAAGATATGTGGAGCGAATTCCTTCCGAGAAATGATACGCGAAATGAAAATGACTGCTCCAAGGGAGATGCTATTTGGTATCTCGAGAATGCAGGAATTGAAACTGGGGAAACAAAAACAGTCTTCGCGAAACTGTAAAAAAAATTGCGTAACTAAAATACTGACGTTTAGCAATTACAAATCCAATAAAGGAAGGTTAATTCAGTTTGCTGGAATTATATATATAAACGCTAGGCGCATAGTAAAAGGAAGAATCTACAATGTTCACTCATTTGAAATAACGGAGGATAAGGAGTATATAGCGGCAATTACATTTATCTTTGAGTTTATGAAAATATACTAATAATGATATTAACAAAACAAATCGTTTTCTCGAAGTTATATTCCAACAGAAGATATCTAAATTAAGTTGCTTTACACAGGCGAGCAATGATGGCGTTAGATATAACCTGTTCCTTATAGTTTTATCCTAAATGCATTCATAATGGACATTATCATGCATTTATATAAATCGTAATTACTCAAATATATGCAGACATTTTTATCAAAATATTTTATATATCTATCTATTTTATAAGAGCTCATTAACTGCCGTTAACGGCCTTTTAAAATGAACGTAATAACGTTAACATAGACGAACACATATGACCGTGCCCTCGGCAGGATTCGAACCCGCGACCCTAGCAAGGGTAGCCGGACACACTAACCACTCCTTTACCAAGGTTTCAAAAATCGTCTGTGAAAACTACGAGTTAAAAGAAATTATGTATTTAATTAAGACACCCTTAATTAAGTATTTTTTCCTGTCCAAAAACAAAATTAATTTTCAATAGTTTGCCTCGGTAAACCCTTAGAAAAAAGTTTCAAAAAGTTCTTACTTTAATTAAGAAAAACAACACTTTGATAACGAGGAATTTTGGATCAAAAGAAAAGTTTTCTTCGAGTCTAGATCAGAAGATAAGATAAACGTAAACGACCCTAATATATATATGCTAAATCCCGTTAATCTTTTATCAGAACTTCATGGAAAACAATCCTGAAAATTCTTTCATATCAGGAGCAGAACTAAATTATAGAAAACGGATAAGAAAATTAGCATCACGAATAATTTTAAACGTCACTGCGACAGAAGTAAAGTAAAATTAGAACATTTTAGGCGGAACCTGAACGTAAAAAGAAGTTCGAAGGAGATATAATGTGATCAAAAGTGATTACCAACTCTTATGAACAAATATATATTTCAAAAGCCTGGCAAATTATTCAAACAGTACGTAACAAAAAAACATTAAATTTAAATTCATTGCCCAAATTACAATATTCGGAAACCGTCGCCATTTCATTTATAGCTCTTTAAGCTGCAACGCGGCTCTTGTAACGCCCTTCGCACATTTTCATTTTCTCCTAAATATCGACCGTTTATATTATAATTTAAAAACTTTTGCATTGAAATATGTGCAAGAGACGTATTAAAAGTGGGTAGCAAATTAAACTTTCCTGCGACCTTGGTTTCGTTTGGAAGTCGCATTCCTCTACCCAGGGCAGAAATTCTTCAAAAGAAAAAACCCCACGCCCGGATTTAAATTAAAATATAAAAACGTTTGCAATAGTAGAAAAGTCGATCTAGGACGTGACGCATGATTTATTGAGGGTTTGTTTAAAGATGGGATAATAAATTGGGAAGTGACCTAATAAAAAAATCCGGGAATTTTAAGATAAGTGATTCATTCCCTTAATTTAAGCACCCACTACTAAATTTTTGCGGTAGAAAGGTGATGAACGTGGAGTAGAAAATAAAACGTATTACAGCAGAACTTCTATGGCTTATTCAACAGGTACGTAATGCACTTAATGGATACGGTCACGAAGGACTGAGACACAGAATTTCATGAATCAAATATCCTGAATAATAAGCCAATGGACAAGTAAACCAAAGTTCGGAAATTTTTAGAGAGAGGCTATCTTTTAAATTATATAAGAATTACATTTTTAATATGCTAAAAACGATTCCGATTATTAAATACTGTTATTATAGATAATTCTACCAAAGGAATGTAATAAAAAAGCAGTCGAGGATGCCGGTTTTTGGATTTTTCTTGTTTCAGGAAAATGTTCATGTACTAAGAATAACCATGAATTATCAAATAAAGTTCATAGGGGCAAGAAAGACAAAATGAAATATGAAAACATAGCGTAATTTTCTTTTATTTCCTTACCAAAACTAATTATTCATCTTCGCTTATAAAGTAATATATACAAACAAGGACTGTGTGATGATAATTTACTTCCTATCTTCGGAGGCTGAGCTGCTAGCGATTATATTTTCGATAATGGAAGATTTTCTGCGGTGATTTTGAAACGTTTGAAAATTTAACGTAATATCAATCGTTTCATACACTTTGGCCTTTATGAAATAAATTTTTAATTTTATAAACGCGCTATGTCTTGTTCAGTTTTTAAAGCGTCCGGTTTTCGGACAATTCCTGTTTTTGGACAGGAGATTTTTGGGCTTTGTACTGTAATTACCTATAACATTAAGTATGGCCGATTAAAAAGTTACATTTGCATGTGATCTGCAACATTTTTTCAAAAATTTATAAGGTACCCGTTGTGGATTTCAAATTCATGGACAGCCTATTCCCACAAAAAGGTCTGATATCCGCCGAATCATACTTAAACAACAGATCAAAGTTGATGGAGGTTTCTGAAATGAATTATTCAAGAATGAATCATCTGGCTTAGTTTGAAATGATGATCAAGATAACTTCTATATGACTGCGGGAGTTTTCCATGATCATCGAGAGGTTTCTGTGCCTGCATGAAATTTATTCGTGCGCAAACACAGAATGGAAGATAATGTTTGCGATTCAGTTGCCATCAACCGCATAATTTATTTCAAATTTTTGAGGCACAGATCTTAATTTTGATAAAATTTCCAGGCTATAAAATTTAGCTTTGCACATAAATGAATTTTTAAAATTGAACCTTTTATTATTTTGAGGTATTATATTTCATCTTGATGGCTCGATTCTATTTCTATTAGAGATTGTGCATAGATTAAAAACCTTCATTATTTTTAGCATTCCCATTCATTAATACTTACTTGACATAATGTTCTCCCAATGCAAATGAAATCTATTAACTTTTTACCAGTAAATTTGCCTTAAATGAGTTTTCCCACTCAAAAACGCCCTTCTCCTTTCAGCAAAAAATAACTTAATTATGCGACTCGGATCGGAAACATTTCGCATTCATCTTCTTTGGATTATTTTGAATTTCCAAAAATATCCCTTTTGGATCTTTTCGGTCATATTTTCCCTTTTCCAAAACGGACGAGGGAGAATAAAAAAATGCCAAGGCCAGCAAATCGAGAGTCGCCTGGACGGTGATTCAAAAAAACTGAAAACGGGAAATTCGCAGTTCGATTTGATGTGCAATAACCTCGACCTCCCGACACAATATCACGATGGGGTGAGCAAATTCATTGCGATTTCCGATCGATTGGGTCGAAGCACGCTCGTATAAGCTTTCGGTGACGATGACGAACTTTCACTGAAACAACTGACTGAGCTGCATTGTCGCGTTACTACCAAAGTGGATTCTGATTGCTTTTCATTTTTATGGACTTCCAAAGATGATATAGTTTTGAGGAATTAAATTGCATGGAAAGGAAAAAGATCACGCGCTGCTGGGGAGTGGTTAGAAAGTTATGGGAAATAAATCCCCGCGTTCAAGTTTCCGCAGGAATTCTATCTCCCCCCCCCCTCTCTCTCTCCATCGATCACCGTTTCCTTTTAAAGATATTGACCAACAAAATTATAACCCAAGGTATCCTAGATACCAAAATAAACACGCGGCAGGGCCTCGTCACTAATTTCCATAGATAAAAAGGATATTATTCTGTTTTTAAGGGCAGTACTTACTTAGCCCTTCCTTTACCAATGGGGGTTCATTTTGGACCCCACGCATATATTTTGCTTATAATTTGCTTAATTAGCGTTCAACTTGACTCGATGTTTATATTTGTCTAAAACTTATTCAGGAGCGTTCCTATGGTAATAGATTTATTTATTTTTATTTCAGATTAGTAGAAAATATAAAAAAGCGACTGGGGTCCAAAATGTATCCCAACATTATATTGCACAAGATCGATAAAAATAACATGCAAAAAATGTAATAAAGATTAGTTTTCCTATTTAACATGTTCAAGAATTTTGATTTTTCCCCCACATATTTGTAATGGAATTTTCAGCTGAATTTCAATCAAAATTATTGCTAAAAATTGATTTGTTAATGAAAATAAAAATATCAAATACATCACTCCGTTTTTATGATTGAAAATTAATTTTATGTCTACTAGAGGTTCAACAGCATCTAACAAATAAAAAAGAACATTAATTCTCATGGGGTATATTTTGTACCCCTATTGGTAGAAAACGGGTGAAAAAAAAGTTCGGTAATACAAGGGTTAACGGGTGGCATTACTTATAAATTAATTTAATTTTTTTTTAAATTTCACATCTGCCCCTTAGCAAAATTAAGTTTTTGTGCCTCATTCCTGAATTCGAGCACCAATTAATTCTCAATCCGTATTCATTGGGAGCGTGGCAGATGGATTCTGAAATATTGGTAAACGTTAATTTTTTTACATTACAAGCTGTTTGAAAGAATTAATTTCTCTAAAGAATCGAGCTTTGTAAAAATATTTTTAAACTTTTTTATTAGTTTAATGTTTTTATTATACAGCGCAACCGATTGAAGAAGAAATATTTGTTCCATTGAAAAAGCGTATATCATTACAGATTTCGAAAAATGAAAGATATTGTTAACTTTTACTATCAAATAGCCCCCATTAGTTAGTTATTCTAATGCCGATCCTTGATACGGATTCTCCAGTAAAATACTCACGAATAATATATTTACTAATTTTTTACAGTGATCTGGGAATAAGACTTTACGGATTACTACTGTATTCTCAAGATCCTCTTTAAAATCACACTCTCCTGCCCAAAGTTTTAATAACGAACCATCGATATCCACACATAGCTAAGGGGTTTTTGCAAGTCTTCGCCAGATCGTAAACAAATTTAAAGAAGAAAAAATTTTCATTTCCTCCTATTAACTTCAGATACAATTAAATTTTCTCTCAAAGCTCTCCGCTCAGTTCAAGCGCATTCGCAATTTCATCATAGGCCACTCGTAAAACCACAGAGACGTGACTTTGGACGGAACAATGCCTCGTTTATTTGAAATGCTGATGGGCAAAAAATATTTTATTTCGTCCTAGGAGCTTATGAAGATGAGAAAAATATTATAAAAGATACGAGTGATGTCAAAGTGTTCCCGGCGCCGATTCTTGTTTCCCAAAAAAAATTTCTCCCTGTCAAAAAAATCAAATATATATGTTTCGCCTTTTTGTTGCGGTCCCGGTCGAAAGTGATTTCGCATATAGTGAAGAGAAAGGGGAAGGCTGAATGAATGAGCTGCCGAAAGAACAAACGGAATAAGGGAAATCCCGTGCACATGTTGCAGAGCGAGCATCAAACGGGAGACGAGGGCAGAGGAGTCTGTCTCCATGGCAACGTGCCGCATTGGAGGGTATGAGGGAGGGAGAGGGGAGCGGAGGAGGAGGTCCTCTTTGCAGGGGGCCCAAGCAGCGAAGGTCGATTCGGAGCTAGTTGTGGAGAGAGGAAGAGCGGTGGGAGGAAAAGGGGGGTCGAGGGTGAGGGGGAGAATTAGGGGAGAAAGGGAGAGAGAGAGATGGAGAGAGGTATGGAGAAAGGCAGAGAGAGTGAGGTGAAGAGGATGTACAGAGAAAATATGAGCGAGTGAGAGTGGTGGGAGAGAAAGTGGGATCGAGGAGGAGAATTAGAGAAAAAGGGAGAGAGAGGCGGAGAAAGGTAGAGAGAGTGAAGTGAAGAGGATGTGTTGAGAAAATGTGAGAGTGAGAGCGGTGGGAGGGAAAGGGAGATCGAGGGGGAGAAGAACTAGGGGTGAAAGGGAGAGAGAGAGATGAAGAAAGGCAGAGAGAGCGAGGTGAAGAGGGTATATAGAGAAAGGGTGAGAGTGAATTGAATAGACTGAGAGTTTCCGAGAGAGGGACATATAGAGTGGTAGTTGAAGTGTGGAGAGGGAAAGAGGTGGAGGTAAGGGAAAAGAGCAGAGAGAGAGAGGGAAAAAGTGAGGAAGGGAGAGGAGAAAGAAAGAGAGGGAGGTAAAAAGGGAGATGTAAAAACAGGTAGGGAAGGAGGAAGAGACAGAGGAAAGGAGGAAAAGAGGGGAGAGGGAAAAAGGGGGATGAAAAAAGGTAGGAGAGGAGGAAGAAAGAGATGAGAAGAGGAAGAGGGGGAGGAGAGGAGGAAAAGAAGGAGGGGGAAGAGAAAGAAAGGGAGGGAGAGGAGAAAGAAAGGGAGGGAGAGGAGAAAGAAAGGGACGGAGGTAAAAAGGGAGATGTAAAAAAAGTTAGGGAAGAAGGAAAAGAGGGAGGAGAGGAGGAAAAGAGGGAGGAGAGGAGGAAAAGAGGGAGGAGAGGAGGAAAAGAGGGAGGGAGGAAAAAGGGGGGGAGAGATGAAAAAAGATAGGAGAGGAGGAAGAGAGGGAGGGAGGGAAAAGTGGTAGAGAGATGGAAAAATGAGGCAAGGTAGGTAGCATGATGAGTGGAAGAGAGGCAGAGACGGGGAGAGAGAGACGGAGAGAGGGAGGGAGGATGAAAAGGGGGATAGTGAGGAGTATGGAAAGAGGGAGAGATGGAGAGAGGGAGGGAGTGACGGAGAGAGACAAGAAGACGTAAAAGGAGGTAAATATACAGCACTGAAGGGAGAAGGGATGAAGAGAGAGAAGGGTAGACTCAGACAGATATTTATACAAATGGAAAGAGAAAGTAAATGGCAAAAATACGGGAAAATTGAAATAGAGAGATTCTACAGACGGCTAAAGGGATGAGGTTAGAGAGAGATGAAAATGGATAGAGGTGACGCTATTCTCGTAGGAGTTCCCCAAATAAGAGTAGGCCAACAGAAGCCCTGCTACACCCCCTTGTCAAATCTGCCACCGAAAAAGGGAACAATACAACCTTAGGTCTCCATGAATGAAAGGGAACCGTAGGGTTATTAAAGGTGCCGTCCCATGACCTCATTCCCTTCCTTCCTCTGCCATCATCTTATCACTTAAATAGCCTATCCATCTATCTTACGCGCACTTAGAATCTAATTTATTTTTTAATCTCATCTTTAAGCCCTTTTGCGCCTTCTGATTCCCTCGCATTCTTCTCCCTTCGTTCATTATCCAAGGACTCCTCTCTCTCTCTCTCTCTTTCATATTCCATTTCGTCTCGCGATACCAAAGTAACAAGTATTCTCGACCTTTTCTCGTATCCTCGCTCTATCTCCCTTTTAAATCTTTTCCTTTTCCATCGGCGGATACCTTCCTTTTTGCCTCTCCGCCTTTTTTATCCTCCTTCCACCTCGAATCCATTTCAGTATCCCATCTTTTCAGCCCGTATTCCTATTTGTCGATTTTTCGTCGAAATTTCAGGATTTTATGTAAAAACTGGACAAAATGGTGATTTTTCCCAGACACGTCAGAATTGAAATTTCAGCCGACGGTAAAATAACAATATTTTCAGTAGCCTAAGACATTTAACAAAATGCACTGCTGTCATTTAATTTGTCACATTGGTGAATATCATCCATAAAATTATTGATATACGCGCAACGTTACAAACTAGGCTACTAAATACAAAAAATAATATTTACCATCACCTAACTAAGATTTACAATTTTCTTCTACCATATTGCTCAATAAAATACTACAGTATTACATGAGTTACGAAAGAATATTTTTAATTACACTGACTAAGATTAAACGTATCGCTTACAACGTAATTTACAAATCAGCTAAAAAAAATAAAATATGTAAAATTAAATTAAAATTTTCTTTTATTATTATTACACTAATTTGCGGATAAAAACTCGCACGAAATTTTCAGACTCGAAATAAAAAAGTGCTAAAATCAAAACCTAAATTGAATTTACCTACTCAAAACAGCTACCAAGAGTAACTAATGAATTCATCCTTTTAATAACGACCTTTCACACGCTCCCTCCTCGCCGTTTCAAATTTTACGATCATTCGGATCTCTTTACGACGCCATGGAGACGCCACTTCGCAGCACAAAACGTAATACAAGCGCGCACGTACACGTATATATTTACATACTAAACGATTCCGAGAGTAAAATTAATATGGAGCCCACGCTCGCCTCTCTCATACGTACGATATCGTGTTTTATGGGCTGTAAAGGTAGCGATCGAACAGACACTCGCTCGTAAACATACGCGCGCGCACGCACGCACTCACTCACACACATTTACGCACTGTGGTACCTCGCCCGAAATTTAAAGCTATACATAAATATTTTTGCCTCCAGGGAGGACATCATCGGTAAAGCGGACAACAGGGAGGGAGAGGAAATTTCATCGCGTGCGGACGGCTGACACGTGACAAATCATCTAAGTTTTCCATCCATATTTCTTTCATTGAATTTTCATCGGAGATAAGATATATCCGGATTAATCCCCGTTATATCACTTTTGAGTGTCTAGGCTTCAATGTTTAAGGAAAAATAGAATTTTATACGGACGCCATGTAATATTTCGTCAAAAATGACGAATAGCCGCGAGCGAAGTATTATATTAAAATTAAAAACACTTCAAGATGTATGCCTTAGCTAAGCGTTAATTTAAAATAGCAACGTAAATAAAGAAACCCAGGGCTCATTGTAAACATTTATCGAATCCTACCAAATAAATAGCAATTATATTTGTATATAGATTGATGATGATTTGAACGGTCAGTTGATGTTGCTAACATAATTTTCCAGACAGTTTCCTAGGGCCACTTAGCGAAGCAAAAATACGGTTGAAAACAAAATCAACAACTTGTTTGCTGCTGCGTTAACAAAAACGAAAAATTGGGTATACCAAATAAAAACCGGATTTACCGCGAATATTTCCAATATAAACAAAATACCAAATTCGTTGTAAAGTAAAAAGAGAAAAATCCAATGTAACAGTTTGAAAATATATTTAACTCCTATGCAAATATATAAATTATTTCTTTCATCAAAACTCAAGATAATAGCTTTAATGTTGTAGCGCGGGCAAAAATACACAAATACAAATCTGCAAATCATTCTACGCCAGAAATTAGTTAGTTAGGCAAACACGAAATGCTGCCCCTATATCTAAATCCGATTTGGTATACGTAATTCCACGAAAATAGTAAAAATACGATCTCTCATAACGACGGCAGCGTGGTAGAATGACATACTGCTGTTTTAATTATAATAGCTATGTGGGTGTGCGTGAGTATCATTATATATAGACGTTCCTTACAGAGGAGGAGGATATAACATATAGGAGGATAGTAATGTTTAGGCACTTCCAGATGAGCTGGAGATTCGAATTTTTTTTTTCACAGGTAAGATTTGTAGAAAAACGAAATAGGGATTATAGAAATTTCGATATTTTAATTTGTGTTTCCGTTAAAAATTCTTTAAATTTTAACAAATAGATACCTGTTTAGGTACTACGGGATAAGATAGGAAGCTGAAATTTTCAAGTTATTTACAGAGTAGTGCATTTTCACAAATAAACATTTGAATCTCTCCATATATATATATATATATATATATATATATATATATATATATATATCGGCGGCCGTTAAAATGTTTAAAATGTAAACAATTAGAAAAATATTATTTCAGAGAGAAAGCATAAAATTCTTAAAATTGCAAAGTTTGGGGATTTTTTAATCTATTATTTTTACATAAGGGAAAAAGGAAAATCGCTGCGGAGGTGAAATCTTTAGAATTAAAAAATATTTGTAATGATAAATTATCCGTCTGAAAAATGAATGTTTTTTCAAGGTGAGATGATATGCTTGCAGAATGCAAGCACCTTCTACTAGTATAATATATGTATATTAATATTTTATATTTCCTCACCGTCTTTGTCGTAGTGGCTCCATACTTCCATGAACTGGTTAGCCGATAGTCTCTTCAGCTCCCTGCTCTGGGGATCCCTGAATTGCCGCATGAAGTTCGTGGCCTTGTCCAGGTTGAGCCTCTTGGCAGCGGCGGCTGCAGCGGCGGCTCTAGACGTCTCCGATGACATTTTGATATCTCTTTGCTCTTGAAACGAAGAACGGAGCGCTCCTCCTCTGCTCACTCGACTCGCTGCGCTATCTCGAGTTGTATGCTCCTCGATTGCCACTTCTCTCTCTCTCTCTCTTGACAATTTCTCCTCTTAGCTTAAAAGAAGAAGAAGAAGAAGAAGTGAGGGAAACGGAAAGAGAAGAGGGAAAGAGAGATATCGTGAGATTAGCGAGACGCCCTTTCTCCCGACGGCGCTATGAATTGAAAATAAATTCCTCCATTTGAGCCGGATTATGGAACAGAGAAGTCTTTAGATGATCATATCTGTGAATTTACGCGAACATTCGTTCATGATTTACTTTTTTGGGTAAGTCAGAGTATTAAAGATAAAGAGATTCCCGCGAAAACCAGATATTATTATCTTTAAAAAATAATATTTAAGCACTAGATATGTTTCCATAATATAATGATTACTTTTAGATCGTGATATATGAACGTGAGCACAAACCTTATAATGTTGACATAAAGTTTACTAATTGATTTATAAAAATTGCGATCTGAAAAAGATTCCGTCTTAATATTAAGCTTAATTACAGCAAATTAAAAACAAATAGCATAAAATAAAAATGTCGAATACGTCGCAACGAAGAGGAGAATCTATTGTAAAGATAATTTTGTCAAATTTGACCAATATAATTAAATTATATTTAAAACAAGTTGAAGCAAAAAATGGGAGCTTCATTTGCTGACGCAATATGAAAAAAACGCGTTTTATTAATTGAGGTTTATTTTGAATTGCAAACATAAAATTCTTTATCAATTTAGAGGTATAATTTACGAAAAAGTTATTTATTCAGCAATTCATTAAAACGTTTTAACTTTCTATCTATAACCATTTGCTCAAAATCTTAATTTGAAAGCATCCCCTGCCGCCCATAGATTCTTCAAAAACGTTTCTTCTGCAGTGCTATAGATAGCATTATAGGTCACGCAAAATTAGTTAAAATTATTAACTTCCCATCCATAACCATTTGCTCAGAATCTTAATTTGAAAGTTTTGAAGGCCGCTCACCGATGTCCTAAGAAGACTCTTTGGCATCGTAGATCACACACCCTGCAAATTTCAGTCTTATACCTCTTAACATTTACCTGCTAATTCAATTTAACTGACTGCACAGACGGACCGACGGACAGACAGACAGACATCGAGAATATAAGCGCGTTTAAAAAATAAAACACGCTAAAAAATCGAGTGAGAAGATGAGATAAATCATCAGCTTCCTCAGCAAGAATGGCTACGAGAAATAACTAGGTTACAAAGTTCTTGTTTGTCCCCGACTCATCAATTACAAAGTTTTCGACAAACACAAACCCCCCCTAAATAATACCGGACTTGGCTCGACAGAAGAAATTGTTACACGATGAATTATGCGGGAGGAGAAAAGATAAAAGCTACGACATCGGATGCGAAGATATATGATCCGTGCGTTTATCATGTCGAACAACAGCATTCGTCGAAATGGACAGCCGATTAAAATCACGTCGTATTATATTATAGGGGGCAAATACATTGTGGCGAATCATTCTTATTGACATCTTTATGTTTTGTAAATAACTTTTCTGTTTTATTCTCCCTCCGTGCTTGATAAAACTATCCTGGGTCTTTAACACTGTATCGTAAATCATGTTTTTCTTAAAATTAACTCTGTTACGCACTGTTTTGATGACTCGGCGTGAAAGGCCTTAGAGCGTTTTTGGAAGACTTAAATAAATAAAATACTACTAAACGAATAAATTTCATGGACTGGTGCACCGCATGTTTTATCTCGTGTTTACAAACACGGTAAAAATAAAATAGTCACCAAAGACATGATGACAATTATCGATACAAAAATCCTAACAGATAATAGTTAAAAATCAATTCAAATGAATGTTCATAAGGCATTCCGCCCGCATCGTAATATCGAAGGGCAAAAGAAATTACTAACTGCAGCGTAGTTGATTAAAGTAAAAGTGATGTTTAAACAAATAGCTGAGTGTCACACGATAAAGACCCATTGTTTAAATTCTGTATCACTTTCGATTCGTATGATATAATTTTTGAAAAACTATTACTTTCTCAGTACTTACACAGGATGAAATATAATTCATGAATTCAGACCAAAATGATGACCCAGCGGCGGTTCTGCATACGCGAAATTTTCGTGTAGGTTTGGTTGCATAAGATATAGGATATTAAATTCCGACTCGAAGAAACTATGATGAATTTCGAATTTCCTAGTTGTGTTTTTGAAAGCTAAGTAATCCAAAAAAAATAGCTACACCGCCGTAAATAAATATTTATAATTTATCTATGTCTTCCTTTGATAATTCGTATCGAAGCAAAGGTTGATTTTTTTCAAAAGTACTATTATGTTTAATTTACATGACGGCGATGAGTTTATGAACTCGTACAATTTAAGATATAGTCCTAGTGGAAGCCAGGGATTTCTTTACGGCTTTAATACATCGACCAAATAAAATTGAATATGATATTTAGGCATATAAAATTACGTTTTTTATTATTAAAATATGATATCACATTAAACAGGATAAAACTACCCTTAATCGATTTAAAAAATCAAAATACATCGAAATAATTTGCGTTGAATATTTAATTCATTTGCGAATTATGACATTCTACTTAAATTTTTAAATAAAGCGGAGATAATTTTCTTCTTATTTTGCGTAATGTATATAAACACATTCAAACTAACATTCGCGTTAATTGGGGATAAGGTAGGCAAGGAAAATGAGAAAAACAGGGATAATTCGAAGTACAGGGATAATCTGACGTATTAAACTTTAAAGGTAACATTTCAAAATAAGCACTTAATAATAAATAAATGAAAAATTAAGTACTTGTCTTAGATGGCTCCAATAGCCATAAAATTGGAAATATACTCAAAATTTCATATTTGTTACTTAAAGTATACTCAGGTATTTTTTCAGCCATTAGACAAGCTCGATAATTCTCTAAGGATTCGAAAACAATTTTTTTTAAACACACTCGGTTCTCTCTTTATGAAAATTCGTTTGGAGCGACGACCTCATTTGTTTATAAAATTTGGAAACGAGAAAAAAATCTGCTATGATCGGGAATCGAACCCGGGTCTTACGCTTTCCGGGCTATATTCTACCACTGAATTACCGTATTAGAGTAATTTTCCTGTTTCAGAACGGGAATGTATTCTTCCAAATTTCCCAACATTCCAGCTTATGTCTGCAGCATACGGATCATATGATCCCTTAATTCCATCTATGTATGACTTTATTTATAACAAAAAACCGCTTTACGCGAGAAAAAATTCGATCTTACACGAAGATGCATGTAACTCGGCCATGCATTGGCACGAGTGGGGCTGCTACGTATCCCTATTAATTATGTACATGTTATAATGGATCCTCTTTATGCGAGGTTTTTTTTGTGACGCAACTCTCGCATAAAGAGAGTCCCGAGAGTATCTGTTAAATTATTCACAAATTTATTTATGCGAAAACAAGTAGCAAGCCGTATTCACCCGAATGAAAAGCAAGTCTACGTAGAAAAAGTTATTAATTTATTATTAACTATTGACATTTCGTGCACCATACGATAAAATTGCAAACATAATAAGAAAGAGCTCATTATATTTTATCTTAGAGATGTTAATGAGCAGGTAAATAAATAGCTTATAAAGTACGCAAAAGTAGAATGTAAAACAGGAGGCACTTAATAAAATGTTATCAGGAAAAGTTATATCTCTTCGGAATTCTTGTTCACCTGGTTAAACCAAACACGGATAATCGGGATTTTTACTTAACATAAATAGATAATTAAAGGAAGAGAAAAAAATGAGAAGGCATGAGAGAGAGATATAGATAAAAAGATAAAGCGAGAAAGAAAGTCCTCGCTCCTAGATACAATCGAGAATCAGCAACAACTTCTATTGAGTGACACGTAACGCCCAAGAGGAAATATTTCTCGGAACAGAGTCGATTCTTATATCACTTACCAAAATACAGATGCGTTCCGGAGACGCACGTGCCAGGAATTGATGAACGAAGAAAAAATGGCGGGGAGGCAAACAAACCAAAATGAAAAAAAGTTTGGAGAGAACCTAATAAATGATGGATAACGGCTGCAAAAACCAATAAAGGGCCTTAACACTCGAGCGTCTGAAAAATTTCTTCAGTTCCGAAGCGTTGCAATATTTATTTTTTCTCACTCGGACGAAATTGAAAATAAAGAACGATCGTTACCAACCCGTCAGGAAACAACATATAAATATAATGCGCGCATTAACGAGATACAGTCGCATAAAGACGGAATACCCACGCGGACCGAGTAATATTAGACTCGAGGATGAGGTAAGAAAACTTTATACCGTCCGTCTCCCTTTCTTTGGAATTTACGAGCGCGCTTTAGATGAGAAAAGGCAGAGGAAATTGAGTTTAAAAAATAAATAATACAAGTCCTTCGCGTGCAGAAATAGGTGTTTATCGCTGCTTTGTGCGAGAAAAAGAGAGAAGACAGAGAGAGAGAGAGAGAGAAAATATGACTCTCGAGTGGCATTCCTGGCGAGGGTTGACAAGGTCGAATATCACAGATCTGCATTGTGAATTCCAATGGTGGTGGGGAGTTGCACTATTAGATGATCAAAGGGAACAACTTTTATTGCCTCGGGGGACTTCTATTCAATCCAGAAGATAAAATCCCTTGAGGGGAGCGCGTCTATGGGTGCATGAGTTGGAGATGAATGGAAGAAGGGAGAGAGGGGAAAGTGGGGGAAAATGAGGAGTGGGGGAGAGAGAGAGAGAGAGGAGGGGGGAAAAGTAGGAGGAGGAGGAAGGGAGAGGGAAAGAGAAAGTGCTGGGGATCAGGATAAGATAGGAGCAAATGGGGAGAGAGGCGAAATAGGAAAACGGAGGTAGAAGATGGAAATGGGAGTATAGAGAAGAATCGAAGGAAGAAAGAAATCGTTTAGGCTCGGGTGGGAGGAATAATTCAAGAGAGAAAGATATAAAGGAAGGAGATAGAAAGGAAAAAGAAATAAGTTCGCAGGAGATGAAAGGAGAGGGAAGTATAAGGGAAGAAGACGGGTGAGAAAGGAGGATGAAGGGAAAGTTCGAGAGAAAGAGGAAGAAGGGGAGCAACCAAAGAGAAGATTATGGAAAAGGAATAAGGAAGAGGAAAGAGGTGTGGTCGAGTTGGCATGTAATAAAGATGATTTCCCTCATGCTCATACTTTGCGTCAAAACAGAATGCGCAACTACTCACGGGGTAACGTTTAAATTGGAAATGAAGCCGCACAACTTTCGCGAGGAACTCAAATTTTTCCTAAATAACCACCTTAGTAATTTCCTTTGAGACTTCCAAATTATCAGTAGGTGACGCCACGTGCGCAGGTAATTTAAAGTTGGTTCCTTAAAATAAATGTCCCAAATCTCTGAAACTCCTCCGTTCCGAGCTAAACATATCTCAACCTTTATAGAATTTGTACAAAGTAAATGAACATAAGAGCAACTTTGATTGGTAAGCCAAGAAGTTTTTGAAATACTTAAAACTGAAGATATTTTAATATCTCATATGTTTTCTTGCATAGTAAGTTGTCGGCATATCACATTTGCGATTTTTATTTTTCTCTGAGTCTAAATTACGGCAAAATTACCGCCAATGCTCTATATGACAGGGATTTTCAACCAGGATTACGCGTACCCCTAGGGGTATGTCCAGATTAACAAAGAGGTGCGCGAAAATATTCTTCTTCTAACTTCAGATTGGTTTTGGAACCAAAGGTTGTAATTTTAAAACTACAAATGACGATATAAAAGATATGCCGAGTTTTACTAAGCAAAGGAGATTGGGATAAAAGCATTATTTAATTATTTTCGAGTATCTCATCAAAGCAGACTAATTGGCGGTAATTAAATTAATGAGAGGTCGGGAGAACTTTTTTCACGAAAGAGATCAAGCGCTGGCATTTTGAAAAGTATACTAAAACAAATTTATGACATTGACTTTTGTTTACATTTATAAACGTCAGTATTGTTCATTTCATTGTCGCTTTAAAATATAAGGAGTACGCGTCTATCTTCAAAGTGCTCAAAAAAGATCGAAGAATACTACTCTATGGCATCTGTGATCCAATAGAGGTCCTTGTACATAAATAAATGACTTTATTTTTAAAATAAAGAATATTAATATAAAATTCCTTCTGTATTGCTGTACTATTTTCAAATTTACCGTGTTTATCCGAATCAAACGCGCAACCCATTTTTCAAAAGTTGAATTCAAGAAAAAACTTATCATGTTAAAAAAGTTCGGAAAAAATTCATCGAAAGTGAGCGAATGTAATACCTACGCAGTAGATTTTTGGGAAAGTCATTGTCGGTTTTAAAAGAAAGTGCGCATTACACTAGAGAAAATACGATATTTACGATTTTCGTCGTTCTTGCCAAAATTAGAGATTTAGGAAAAATAAGGAATTTGGCTAATTCGATAAACTAAAAGCCATGAATCATGCGGCATCTCACGACATGGGAGTTTTAGCAAACAGAATCCTTAGTAAGGCTTCGATACGTTTACATACTGTCTTCGATCAAAGAACGAGTCACTCATGTATATGATTACCTTTTTTTCAACTCGTTTGCGGAAAACAAAATCTACTCTGACTGAAGGCAAATTCACCATGGGGAGAAAAAGCAAAGCTTATCTCGTTCGCAATCCATCCAATCCAATATCGCGAGAATCGATCGTTACGCGACGAGATATTATGCGGGCAGATCACGGATTTCCGAGGGATTTCAAGAATTTCTCAATAAGGATTCTCCAAAATCCCATCCTGCTTATAGATCCCCAATGGTCCACCTGAGCTCTTCACTTTTTTTGATCAACGAGTGCCTACACACGGCCGAGTTTGCGATGACGTAATACTTCATTGAGTGACGGTTGGCGCCATCTTCCTTTCATTTCGAGGAAAGTTTCATGATGGGATCCTCTCGACCGAATCGTGACGGCGGTCGGCAAAAATAGAAATATCGATCGGAAATTACGTAACCGCTCTTCAATTGTCTCTCTTGTAGCATCCGGATTAAAGGCGTGCCCAAGTAGGTTGAGGGAAGAAGAACAAGAAGACTTGGGGTGAGAAGGGCACGTAAGGTTCTAGGGGATGGGGAAGTTAAGGGGGAAGAAACGTGGCAACACAAATTAGTCGGAAAGGTAGGCTACTTGGGAAGTTTCACGGAAAGGTTTCGCGTAATCTTGACAAAAGTTCGGTATCTTGGTTTGTCTCCCAACTATGACTCCCCAAATCCGCACGGAATCCCAACTCGGGCTATCGAATTAGCGGTAATGGGCGAGTTGAGAAAATTCGATTGTCTGCCGCGATTGCTTTTTCGATTGTTCCCACAAGAGGAAATGAGAGTTGAAAGATTGATAATTATAAATAATTATCTGGGTTGACATAAAATTCCGGGAAAGTATCGAAGAAACACTTCATTTTCTTCAGACGACACTAAAACGAGATTGAATTAGGATGTTTACAATAACTTCTTTAAAATAACACCTAGATTACAACTCTGCATTTGAACGAATGTTTGAGCTAAATACCAAGCCTCATTTTTATCACTAACGAGACTTGAATCCTTACGTAGTCGGCCGATAATTAAGTTTATTAACTGAACAAAACAACGATTTCTCGGTTTCATATAAAGGAGAAATTTAATTAGCATATTTTCCGCATTTCCGTCAAATTGCTTGATTTTAATTTAATGGGTTTTGTTGTTCGGACTGCAAACATGTAAACTTCCTTATCTCCAGTATTAAGACTTTTTCGTCAGATTTTCTCTATGTATCGAAAATTTAATTTAGAAACATTTTTATAAATCAAAAATAACCATTTTAGTATATCAAAAATTGGAAAAGTACTTACCTCAGGTATCTCCAATTAGCCATGACAAGATTATGAGAAATACGCATTTCGGTTGCAATGCAGCCGACTTCAGCGATAGTCGACCGAAATTTGATTCTAAAATCAAATGATCTAATTTCGATGAGCTATCACTAAAGACGGTCGCATTGTAGCCGAATTGCGCATCTGATTTCTCAAAATCTTGATATGGTTATTGGAGGTACCATAGATAAGTACTTTCAATTTTTCTCGATATTGAATTCGTTTTCAGCCCTAAGACGAGCTCAATTATTCCCCAGAGCATTATTTTTACTGCACCCGCGAGACTTCAAGCAGTAAAAACAACGGCCACACCAATAGCTAAAAAACATTAGTCCTAAGGGAATTGAATGAACGAAAACGAGCTCTCTCTAGCGGACGAACGGCGAACGAGAAAAGCCATACATGAAGGATCCCGGAATGGAAATGGGGAGGAATACATTCGGAACCGCGGAGTGAGAGAACGCGGCACATGAAAAATAAAGGCAGGGGCGGTGGGTGGAAGAGATGGGAATGGTTTCGGGTCGAGAAAGGGGCAGGGGGTGGGTGGCAGCGATAGGGATCCGAGAAGAGAAAGTAAAGTAGAAAAGAGGAGGGGGAGTAACCGGAGATAGAGGAAGAGAGCGGGCGAAGGAAGTACGTGGGACGTGAAGGTAGTGGCAATAGAGGTGTATGTGGTATTGGATGGGACGAGAGGAGAGAGGGAAGAGAAAGGGAGATTGTTTTGCGACGGACGGGAGCGTATCGCTCGGGGAAGGAAGCCGTTCAAATCGAGTGTCTCAATGATCCTCGTGACAAGGAACCGTGACGTCACCGCCACGCCGCAGGAATCCTCGCCTCTACCCGCCACCGGACGAAATGAGAGGGTGGAAAAGAGAGGGGGAGGGGAGGGGACGGTTAGGGAGAGGGAGAAGAGATAATTGAGGGCGAGAACGAGATAGAGGGAGGCAGATGAAATGGGACGGAGAAAGGTGTAGGGTTGGGGTGACAGGTGAAAGGGGAGAAAATTGAGAGAGAAAATAGAGTGAGGTGGGAAAATAGGTGACGGGAGTATAAATTTGTACTTCGTGTCGGAAAACACATGAGTCTTCAGATGGTTTCTTTGACATTGTGTCCTTCCATAAATTACGGCAAAACTCCGATTACCAGTGCGCGAATTCATCCGGCGAAGGTGCACTTAGGTAAGTTATTCGGATACCTATCTGTGATTCGCTTAGTATTTTTATGGCAATTTTTATTTTAATCTATTTATCATTAGCTAATAAACATCAGTCTAATGCCAAATATAAATACCTCAATTACTTTCGTTTGCAGGTTTATTGTATGTTACATGAATTTCAATGAAGACTTCTGAAAAAGCCGGAGAAAAACGCTGCCTTGACCGGGAATCGAACCCGGGCGGGTATTATAGCCACTGAATTACCAGGGCAGACTGATTCTCCCGCTTCGGAATTGAGTATTTCTTGCGCTGAGGTCAGACCAGACAAGCTAGTATCAACTTCTCCCAAACGAATGCCATCAATGAGGAACACCCAAAGGAAACCCATTTACATCCCAAAGGTGAGATGACCCGATAAATACAAATGAGAGTGCCGGAGAAGTTTGTATGCAAATAGGCATATGCTGGGCATGAAGGCTTCTGAAAAAGGTGGAGAAAATTTCTGAATATCAATGTTTAATAAATTAATAACAATTTCGTGCGAAGATTTCGTATTCATTCGGGTGACTACGGTATGTGACCGCTTTGCGAAAATCAATTTTTATAGCATTTAATAGACATTTTGAAGGATTTTTGCCATTATAATTCATACTTCGGATTATCTTTGTTTTTTTATTATGGGTGCTTATTCCGTCCCAAATTACTCGGATAATCCAGGTTTAGCATGTTGCGGTAAAAAACAGCACGAGAAGTTCGAAATGTAATCCTTAATCAACAACTCTAATTAATGTTACAATTTAGCTATAATACTTGGAAATTCTCACTCTTAAGAAAGGCCGACGTCTGCAAAAATGTCTCCATAGCGACCACATATAGGCTCTAAGCCCACCATTAACGAAATTCACATAAAAGTCCATTTAGGTCATTACGCAAAGGGTCTATTTTAATTGGTAAATGTGGACCAAAACGATTTTCTCTCGGCAAACGTTAGCGTAGATCACCCGCACCAAATCTAATAACAATCAAATAAGCGGTTTACGAGATGAAAATCGCGTGCGGACAGCAACGACCTCCCCATTATGCGTGTGCAAAGAACGCATAAAAAGGGATTGGGAGGTGACAGAAAAGAAACGTGAAACAAGAGAGGAGGAGAAATGGGAGGAATATAAAAGGAAGAGAAGGTAGGTCATAGAGAGAGAAAGTGCGGGAATTAATTAAAGTGGAGGATAGAAAGGGGAGAATGAGGTATGCAGAGAAAGGGAGCATAATGGAGAGGAAAGGAGAGAAAGTAATGTAATAACTGTGAAAGAGAATGTTATTATCGGAGAGAGGGAGAGTGAGCGAAGAGAGAAAGAAACGGGCATGGACGTCCGCGAAGTAGGGCAGGCTGCACCGTTCGATTCTGAATTGGTTTGAAAAATGGACATTATTCACACGATTACGAAATAATAAATTCGAAACGTGGTACGCGTCCCAAATAAAAGGGCAAATGTTAGTGAAGTCGAAGGGTTTAGGTGCAGGGGGGCGGATTCGGGTGCAGAACCACCTACCGAACATGACCAAAGTCGACCCTGGATTTTGCCCCCTCTGGAAAAGTTTCTGCTGACGTTCATAGATTGGGGCAAGGATACCCAAGAGCAAATACAGGAAATAGTGGTTCCCAAACTATGGCGCATCCGCCTCTCAAGTGTGGCGCACGGCGCTTAAGATAATTTATATGGTCATCTCGTTTTTCTACAATTGAAATATATCTGGGATTTAAAACAATGATCTCAACATTTTCTTGTACTTCCGTCGATATATCGGTTTAGTATGTGAATTTTTAATGAATGAATGGGATTAAAAGTGAAGAATTTAGTGGGCGAGTGATTGTAAGGGAACCTTGTCATGCCTGATGGCTAGGGTGCCCGAAAATTCCGACACGTACAAAATATCGCTCTCCCTAATATTGTTTACTCGGCTTCTAAAAATTAGCCATTTTGTTGCCTCATGAGCAATTTCCACAACTTAGAAAATTTTCTCAGTGTTACATCTGTCGCGTGTGAACAAGTTTCCATGAAACTTATAAAAAAAACAACGCTCAAGTTTCACTCCCTCTAATATCGTGAATCTGCTGCTACTTGCAAAAAAAATTACAACCCGATATAGACAAGTTGGCGGAATTGAAATTACACCAGAGATCGCATTTAAGTCAAGATATATTTTTATCATATCCTTATATTCACTTAATGCATGCTTAGAATTAAGTGGCGCATCGATACTTTGGCAATGGGAAAAATGGCGCACGGTAGGCAAAGCTGTTCCGTCCTTCGGAAGGGACGTTAAGCCGTTGGCCCCCCTGGTGTTCTTCGTAAGAGCAGGCAAATTCCGGCACCGGGTTTCCCTCCTCCCTCCCCGGTTATTCATTGCACTACCTCTGAGATACCTATTTGTGCTGTAAGAGAGGCGAATTGACTGGGCACTCAAACAAACAAACAAACAAACGGTAGGCAAAAGGTTGGGCACCACTGAGCTAGAGGAAAATGAGAGTAAAATACAGTAGTTCTTAGATTTTCGTGGGTTTATATCCTCGCAGTTTTAGGGATTCCCGCAGAAATTACTGTAAGCATTTACATTACTCGAGGAAGGATAATTACACTTATTTTCACCCACCGACTGCAATACATACTACTCCTTAGTTAATCCCGTGAAACGGCTCGATTTTGCTCTCGACAACAAAATAAGTACATACTACAGAAGGAGCGAAGCTCTGTACGCATGCGGAATACGACGGTACGGTAAGTGAGATGCCGCATCATGCTGTAATTTCAATGTGTTTTTGTCTAACCTCTCTGCCCGCACGCGTTTCATTAACTGTTCTTTCTATAATCTTTCTGCACTTCCCTACAATTTCCTCAAAATTAATCCTTTAAAAAGTCAGTTTATTATTATTGGGTATCCCAAACTTCTCTCGTCACTAAACTTCTCGGAACTTCCCCCAATTCTGCTCAATAACTCTGTCATTCGTTTCCAAAAAACTCCAACCAATCTCGGGTTAGTGTTCAATGACACATTGACCTGGACTGATCAAAATATGTAATACTGTTAACAGTTCACTTCACTCACTTAAAAGAATTAAAAGCATTACCCATTTCTCCCTTCGCAAGCGACTTATCACCGCTCTTGTCCTTCCTCACCTCGATTACTGCGATACGGTCTATCAAGATCTATCTAACGAGCTATCTCTAAAATTGCAGCGTGCACAAAATTCCTGCGTAAGATTCATCTGTGATCTCAAAAAGAGAGACCATGTCACTCAACCTCTATATACGTTAGGCTGGCTTCGCACTGAAGCTCGTAGACGTCTTCACCTCCTCTCGTTATTTTACCGAATTATAACTCTTCAAAACCCACAGTATCTGAACTCTAAATTTTCCCAAATGAACTCTGTACACAACGCCAACACTAGGGGCACCAATCTCTTCCTGATCCCACATCACAGGACGGAAATTTATAATAAATCCTTCCATGTTACAGCTTGTAGACTTTGGAACGCCCTACCTACTGACCTCCAAAACGCAACATCTCTCCACATATTCAAACATAAATACTTTAAATTGCTGTTCTCTGCCCAAAATTCAGGTTAGCTTTAACATATTTTTCTTACCTATTGCAAGACGGCTGCCTTCACTCTTCCTTACTTAATGAACATTAATTAATTTCTTCGCAGGTTATCGAGTTCTCAAAATGTACGCCTCCTTCGACTGTTACCTTTTCATAGTCTAGTGTCTACTAAGTTATAGTGTTTATACTAATTCTCATTGTTTTATATCATTCTGTATTGTTTCATACTATTTTATACTGATTTATATCATTTTGTATTGTTTTATACTATTTCGTATTACTTTATTTTATTATGTATTGTTTTATATCATATGTGTAATTTTATATCATTTCCTTCTTTCTTATGTTATGCATGATCCAACAACAATCTCCATATTCATTGTATATATTTCAAGTATATTTCATCTTATTCTGCCTAATTATTGTATTATATTTCTTGGTTTGCATTTCGTTATTACCTATATATGTATTTTTTATGACGGTATACAACGATGCTGTATGTACGAACACTTACTGTACATACTCCTTTCTATTTAATGTTGTATTACTATATTATCATATGTACACTACCTAGGGTTTTCGCAGGTTTTTCACACCCCCCTTCTCAGTGGATGTTTTCCTGCGTGGGTTTTACTAGGGAGGACATGCCTGTTTTACCTAGGTTTTCCCCACAATCTCTAATCTGTCTTCAATTTTATACATATTTTTTTACTCTGTATGATTTAGGTATATACTGTTTATGTAATGCATATTGTAATATCTTACTTTACCATTTTTTATATTTATTATATTGACGAAGGGTTAAATGTAAGAATGGACCTTATGGTCTAGATTTCGCACGAATAAAGACGATTATCTATCTATCTATCTACAATAATGCAATTGAACTATGGCCTCAAAACTCAAGTGAATGCCGAGAAAAGTGTGAAGTGGGGGAAAAAATTCATTCCCATAATCCATTTCTTCCATATACATTTAGTATCTATATTCGCGGTTTCTATGCTCGCGCCGTTTTTCGAGAACGATGTCCCTGCGAATATGGAGAGATTGCAAGACTATAATCGAAATATTTTTTGACGAATGATTAATGTAGGATGGTGCCGTCACCATGTTGCTTCTAATCGATTCGACGATAAAGGTTTTATTTGTTAAACCACTACAACCCCATTAGTGCAACATATCTCCGCGAGATCAATTTGCAATATTCTTATGCACACACAGAATGTACTTTGAGGCACGAGGTATTTCTTTCGACTTTTTTGCTTTTTTGATCAGTGGTTTTCACAAACTGATACATCTCTCGATATCTATAAATAGAAGTTAAAATCGCAACTTTTAGCACAAATTAAAGTGTAGATGCAAGACTTTTATCTTTCAAGAATTGCGTTGTTTTCCGGAGAAAGAATGATTTATATATCGAGGCAAAGTATATTTACGTTCTTTTACTTTCTCCATATACGAAGTATAGAGAAAGTATTGTTTTCATGAAAAAATCGAATTCGAGATTTCAACGGAAATACATGTTTTAAGGTCCCCTGAACACGTTTTGACTATTTTCTCGATGATGTCTGTGTCTGTCGGTCAACCAGTCTGTCTGTATGTATGTGATAGATTTTTGTGGGCGCTCTAACTCAAAAACTATTAATCAGGTCAACGCAAAACTTTATATTTAACATTTTTATAAAAGGTTAAAGATCTGATTAGTTTTTGGTAAACATCGGTTGACCGAAAGTGGGTGTTTACTCTTGTCACTTATCCGTTATTTTGAAATATTTGCTTTCATATTTGATAAATGTAAAAATGTATTGGAATAGCGGTTGTAGGAAATTTAATTTTATACAATCTTTGTTTGATACATTTTTCCATATAATGCATTGTTTAAGAGATATCTTATATTTTTAGCTGCCACCATCACGCCACCTACCGAAGACTATTGTTAACAATTGACGCTTAGTTACGTCTTAGTAACGCTCCTTTTTCTTTTCTTAATTGTCAACCGGAAGTAAATATTGACAACGATCCCAGAGCTAACAACATGTAATTTGCCATATAAATATGGAGAAAGTCATTTGTTGCCCACATCAGTTTATTTTGTAATGGTATACTCCGTAGTGTTTGCAAAATCTTACTCGTAATCCAAACCTGAAACACGTGGTTTCTTTAATTAACCATTGGGAACCAGGAATGAACTGCTTGTCCCGACCCCAAGTAGTTCCTCGCACCTTTTACCCCATATATTCATCTGTGACGTAATGCGATATAGAACGCATTTACACTTCACAGACGTTTAAGCATTAGAACGGAAAGGGAAGGGAAAGATTCTGTTAATAACTAGGGATATTCCACTCGGTGAGCACATTAACGTTGTAAGGTTTACTACACAGTCCATCCTCGCCAGAAAATTCTAAATTTAACAGAGGAAGTTCCAACGAATAGAAAGGGCTCCTGAGTTTTTCACTAAATATTATCCGATAACTGGTTTTACTCGCATGCTCTCACAGTTAAGAGTAACGTTTATGGGCGACATCGATCGTTTGAATCGCATATTACGAAAGGCGATGCAGAGGGAAGATCGAGGCACTTTTAATTTCGAAGTGATTTGGCAATGAGTATATTGAAACCAAATCGTCATTTACTGATTCGCAATCAGTCATCAATATGCTTCGCTGGTTTGTCGCAGGGAGAAGGTACGTTGAAGTATCCACACAAAACATGGTAGAATTTACAACGATGGTATGAGTGCTGTTGACCTAAACGACATACTTGTGGAACTGTACCGAACGTTTATGAAAGGTAGTCCGTAATATCACCGAATGGTGTTCCAAATGATCGGTATATTCGTTGTCCGAGGACAATACGAGATCATAACAATAGATTCAAACTGCGAGAGAAAATTGTAAGATAGGCATTGGTGCATTACATTCTCTGCCACCCGCCGATATGATGAATTTCAGGGTATCATGTAAGATGTTGTAAATGTATGGCTTTTAGATAAAAGGCATCTTTCACCGGAAAGAAAAAGTGGATGCGTCTCTGGCAAAATTCCAGCCACAAATGGCTCTAGGCTTTATGGAAACTGAAAATGACCCTTTTACATGGAAGAGGACTTCAGAAGAAAACAGGTAGGAAAACGCAAACCCTTTTCCATATGGCCAATTACGGATGACTGCCATGATAAAGTTGGACTCCAGCCTTTGTGTCCGGTTATCGAGCAGCGGTGATAATTGCGCATAATTTCTCGTTTATGAATGGTATGTGAAAATTGTGGCGTGGCTTTAAGTTTGAAAACAATAAAAATTGCTTCAATTAGCTCCATACGAAGCAACAATTACTGCTAAAAGGTAGAGTTGTGCGTGAAGTTATGTTGGTAGTAATGTGAAATTTTTATTACTTTTTACCCCAGTGATGGAAAGAAGGCAATAAATTATCGTTATATAATAACTGTGCGCTATTTATATGCGAAAAACGGAAACAAAACTATATATATAATATTATATATATATATATATATATATATATATATATATATATATATAGAGGAACAATATTTCAGTGATCCTAGATTCACGAGGGTTTCAAATAATGGCAAAACTTAATTTTTTGCGGGAAAATGTAAAAAATGCAATATTTTGCTCTTACTCGATTTTACGATGCTTCTCCTGCCACAAGTGTAAAAAATATTTTTTTCAATTGATAAAAAATTGCTCTTAAGAGCGTGAACAAGCAGCCCGAATGACTTCCCGCACAGAAGCATTCGTGTAGTGCTTTCGCAGGCATTCGGCACGCAAGGGAACGTTAAATCCTTCGAAATGTCTTCCGAGGTAGCGTTATGGAGGTGCATATCGGTAAATGGCTTGCAATTCGAGCGGAGAACAAGATTAAAGCCGAAAGGAGGAGGAAATCCAATTGAAAAGGAAATGGCCAGAATGAAGACGCTTTCCAAAGCCAGTTATTAGCTTCGGAGGGCGTTAAGATCATATCCTTGGATTCACTGCCCCGGAGATACCTTTTTATCTCGCCAATTGGTCTTTTCGAACTCGAAATGTGGAAATGGAAGAAGACTCCAACCATTTAGAGTACAAGATATGATTGTGTGCTACATAAAAAGGAAAATAATGTTTGAAAACTTGGTACTTTTGTCACAAATAAGTATAGTACCATGAGATCGACGATAACTTTGTACTTTACTTTATTTAACATAAATTAAAACCAAGTTCCAATTGGTTACTAAACAAAAATAAACAAATAAAAGTAAAATTTTTAAAATGATTATATAAATATTTATTGGGGTGGTTGAATTTTGTACTTTGAATATTTCGTTAGTATTTTTGAACTTATTTTTAAAAATTTACTTGGGTTTTACTTTTTCATTTTTGCTTTACATAACCAATTGGCACCAAGGGAAAACTCTGTATTATGGAGTGCCAGAAGATGACGGCCTCTTCTGCGGATGTTATCCTTTAGGGTGCTGTCCAAATACAACTTAAACCGGTCTTGTATGTGCACAGAGACGGAAATGGATCTTCGTAACGCTCCGAAAGAAACACGTGATCATGCACGTAAGAAATTATTATGGCTTTCAGAAACTGGAGCCACTGCGTACATCCGCGCCCTGCCGCATTTTCATCCTTTTATATGATCCCCGGAAAACGACAGAGTGAAAAATGTAAACAATCTCGGAAGAGGGAACGTGAGGAAACAAACAAAGCGGCGATAACGAAATAGTTACGACACCGAGGAGAAAATCCCTCGTGGAATAGCGGGGGCAATCATCCGGTGGCGTGATCTATCGGCCTTCGATGACCGCATTCTTTCCCGTCAGGCCAAAATATCACGCGATGAGCACTTCCATTCTTTTCCAGATGCCCAGAAAATGAAATATAAATAACTCGTATGGGGCATGTGGTGAGCATTGCTTTGAAAGCCAATTTTTAACTACTCGATCTTCTTTGTTTTTGATACTGATGGAATTCGTTTGAATTCAAGAGAAAGAGGCTTGTGTGGATCTAAGTACTTGTAATTTAAAGTGTTAAATTCAGCCGTGGTATTACTTTTTTAATTTAATTAAATTTTGAAATTTTTGACGAGATTAGATACTTTAAACATTTTACAGTGCAATGCTGTCGTTAGCCATGCATCATTTCCTCGAGATCTATAGTTATTTGCGAATGTATTCCCATTTCTATGTCAGATATTTAGTTTTACTTCGTTTTCAATGTCTATCTATGGGTCCAATGATTCTAGAGATGATATCAAAAAACGCGCGTTAGATAATGCGTTTCCATGAATAAAAAATCTGATGTGGCCACAACATGACTTTCTCCATACCTGCAATATTTCTAAAAATTCCAAATAGGTTACATAATAATAAATATTTTAAGAAGCTGCGAGAAAATCTTAGACTACAAAGAACAGAAATAAACTCAAAACAGCCTTCTGGTATTGGATATAGTCACAAAGTTTCAACAATTAAGAAAAGAAAAAGGAGCGTTACTAAGACGTAACTATGCGTCAATCGCTAACAATAGTCGTCAGTAAGTGGCGTGGTGGTGGCAGCTAAAAATATAAGATATCTCTTAAACAATACATTATATGGGAAAATGTTTCAAACAAAGGTTGTAGAAAATTAAATTTCCTACAACCGCTATTCCAGTACATTTTTATACATATCAAATATTAAAGCAAATATTCCAAAATAACGGATGTGACAAGAGTGAACACCCACTTCTGGTTGACCGAGTTTTACCAAAAACTAATCAGCTTTTGTGAATTTCATAAAAATGTTAAATATAAAATTTCGCATTGACCTGATTAATAGTTTTTGAGTTAGAGCACCCACAAAAAACTGTCACATACACCCACACACACAGACATCATCAAGAAAATGGTCAAAACGTGTTCAGGGGACCTCAAAACGTGTATTTCCGTTGAAATCTCGAAATCGATTTCTTTCATGAAGACAATACTTTCCCCTACACTACGTATGGAGAAAGTAAAAATAGCTTGAATTTTCGATTGCCAAATTTATTCTTGTATCAAGGGAAACACGCGCAACTAAGATTGTGATCATGTTGTCGTGTATAGGTTTATCGACTATTACGCAACATATTTCAACAAAAATATTAATTTATTTCCTATTTAAAAATACGTCGAAGAAATGGAAAAGCAATATCATAAATTAAAACTAATAATTAATGAACATATTAAAGAAGACATGAAATTCTGAGTGTTACTATATCAAAATGAGTTGTGAAAGTGCTAGAATAGTAAAATAACCTGTCAGTTCTACTTGTTTTGAATTAATTTGATGTTGACCTAATCCTACTCATGTTCTCAACACAATATATTCTAAGAATGAATTATCTTCGCGATTAGATACTAGAAAATTTATTTTTGACACACGAAATTGATGGCATTATTAATTTAAATCATAAAATTGCACAAGATTTCAAGTGCAGAATAATCGTATCTAGATAAAATTTAAATTCTGCGAACGGGACTGTTTATTTATTTACATAGACAAACGCATTTAATGATCGATAATTAATTTTTACATTGTAATAATAACTGAATAAGGCGTATTAATATCAATCAATGTTGCTGTATTTTATAGCTAATTAAACTTTAAATGCTATCGTGTCTATTGCCTTCTTCATTATCATATTTAATTTTATTAAAACTGTAAAAATGTATTTTAGAAAATGTTGTAATTTAACTAATAAAACGAATTGAAGATGGTACAGTTCTTAATTTCATTTTTAAGGTAGCAAAAATTATTACATTCCATGAAAATGTATGTGCATAACTCACGTTTCTTTACATAGTAAGATACGAAAAAATACCTCCATAAATATGAAAGTATATCCACACTAATTTTGTGTAAACTGTTTCGCGGTCAAAACAAAGATATTTTTTTAAAGAAAAGCAGTTATTAAAATTCGGCAGCTAAACTAATTGCACTTGCAAACAATGTTTCTGTAGGACGATCGATTGCTATTGAACTGGCTGTAGATTAACGAGTATTTCTTTAATTATGATATTGATAAGTGGCATAAAAGTTATCCTCAGATTTGTCGTTACTTTTTAGTTAACAAAGAAAGAAAAGAAATTATTATAGAGACAACGAATAATAAAAATTTCAGAGACTAAAATATCCGACTTGCCAAAATACATATTTTTTCACTGCAATCGTTTGGCTAAACGTAATAATGATTATTTCATTTCCATGATTAAAGAAGAACGTCGCGTTTTGGTATTACACTTCAAAACCCTCAAGATAATGTGTGCTTGATGAACGACGGTGCAAAAAGGAATATTAATAAATTAAAAAGTTTAGATTAATCGAATTTATAATTAGCATTAACATTCACTGCTACGGAAGTAACTAAATTCCTCAAAGCAATATCATCCGCAGACTGTATTTTAGTAGATATCGTCCTTCTTTAAAGTGTCATGTAAAATAAAATAATGGTGAAAATAGAGCTATTAAATGCACTTTTACAAAAGGTCATTCATTTTTCCAAAACTGTCGTTAAAATCTTTACAGCTATTGGCATAATATTTACATAACTATGTGACGTATCAATGCAATGTATAGGCGATAGCTTAATCGTAGATTAAAAAGATATAAACAACGTAAAATAACAGAGGACCACCGGAAAAAGATACGCCGCCGGATCTCTACGCATTCTCGGATATCCAAGAAATGGCATTAGATTTCCTGAATTGCAGAACGGAAATCGATGGAAACATATATGTATGTATGTATGCCCAGTCAATTCGCCTCTCTCACAGCACAAATGGGTATCTCAGATGGAAACATATATATCCCCGTCTTCATGACGCTGAAGGAAAAAAACCGAACCGTCGTGAGAATAGAAGATGTAGTACATACGGAAGAGATAAACTTAAGAGTAGCCTCTATTTTTCTCGGAAGCCTTCGAATATGCTGTCGTACATCTGACTTACTTCGCTAAAACTTTACCGATACTTAAAAAGGCGTACAAATAAACCTAAAACGAAATAAAGAAATATAGAATAATGCATCCAAAATACTGCGAGGACATGCAGGAATTGTTCCTAGCCGCAGTAAAGCTTCGTCAAAAGCCATGTGAAGACGAAGCCGCAACATGCAGAGTGCAACGCCAATAAACTGCCCAGTGCGGGAAAAAATAATTTTGAATTGGATCTTCAGAGAAAGAAAATACGCAAAAAAAATATTTCGTGTAAAAAATTATATGTATGATAGAATTTATAGAGCGAAAATATTATGCACAAATGAGAATATGGAACAAAAAATTAACGATCGGAAAGATTACTGTTTTGGCTATAATAGTCCAAGAGGTTGATTAGCCGGAAATACAGACAAACAAAGATTGACGCTAAAATTTACGGTTCAGGAGTTTTAAATTTTAATTCCAATCTGTACACCGTAGTCTCCAATTCCATTTTAACGTGAAGATTGCCGTATTTTAATTGGAAACAAAAAAGTTGTTATATAAGTTTTATGAGAGAATATAAAAAATTACCGCGAAAGTTTAAAGTTTCTCGGATGCAAATGTTGGCATATTTGCCACAGGAAAGGTGAAAACAAAGAAGTTCACGAAAGAGCGTAAAATTCTTAAGAGGAAGCGGCGCCAAAAAACTACCTTAAGTAAGAGAAGTGGAAACTTGGACTCCATGTCGGAGTACACGGAATTTCCATTTGCGACATTCGCGATTTGCATAAAAATCGTCGGCCTCATGCTCGCAAGAACAAAATTTAATCCTATATCAACACAATTTCCAAAAACTGTATAAAAAGCGTGCTTTTGGAAACCATAAACTACGAGATACGTGTATGTTGTAGCGTATTATTTCCACACTAAAAAGATGGTATACTTGAAGTCTCTGCCTATTCAAATAACATTTTTCGATGAGAGGAAAGAAAAAAAACTAACGGAAGTAGTTAATATTAGAGAATGCTTTCATTCGTAGAAACAGCTCTTACGGGATCTCGTGTTGCCTAAGCCACCTTCTTTCGCCATTACCAAATTTGGGCGAATGCTGAGGGTTTTTGAGGCGTTCCGGGAACCGTAAAACCGATATCCGATAATCCCTTTAAAAAACAACATGGCAACATCGCGAGAATTTTTAAACCCGTGCTACCATCGAAAATGTCTCAAATGCTTTGGAAACTAGGAAATTATTAATGTGGATACTGTTTCATAAAATATTCTTTCGGTATTTAACAAATAAATATACAAATAATCCGATCTTTGCTTCGATAGCATTAACCGGCATCGAATTTTGCGCATGCGGTTGGCGGTTGACGGTCGCCCGAGGGAAATCGTATAAGAACGAGTTTAAACGTATCAACTGACTTAGCGAACATCCACCGTTTCGCTCCTTTTGAACCGAGCATTTTTGCCGAAGATTCGTGAATTAAGGACGTTTTCAGAGAATTTCCATTAGCACAAGTGAGCATTTCTTTGGCTGTTATTGATGAGAGAAATTCGAAGAATCAGTAATTCATTCAACGGTGTCAGCGAAAATGTACGAAAGAAGCCTCCCTTAACATTTAAATGAAACGGCGATTCTATTTCCGTATTAAAATTTGCCCTTCTTGATTTTCCAATTCAAGAAAATTAGTTTCCGTCTGCTGAGCGATATAGAGATTTTATTTTCTGAGCCTACCACGAGCCGAATTCGTTAATCTGCGGAACGTCTTTTTATTTCGAAAAATCGAGATTCCGCGAGCGAACTGAAAAGCAGCCATCGCCTCTTCTTCCCTCTCGCCATTTCGCCGCCCAATTTTCCGCCCGCCGAAATACTCCCCTCCCCCTTTCCTTTTCCTCTCTTCCACTTCCCATAAGCTCTCGCCCGCTCTCTTCTTCTGAAAGCGAGGCTTATATCCCGGAGATAAAACCGTGGAAATCTTCAACTAGCGACGGCGCGGTTACTTTACAGGCATCCCGTAATACTCCGAAACAAAATGCATCAAACTGAAGTTTTAAAAGAAATCGAACCACGCCGCGCGAAACCGCGACGGCAAATATTAAACCTAAAATAATCATTTGAGACAGGGGCGCGCAACCTGCAGCCCGCGAAGCTTTGACGAAGTTGTTGTTTGTGATGGTTAATATGGATGATTTCGAACATTTAAAGTGCAATTGTTGCCATAGCAATTTAATTCCCCGATGAAGTTTTAAAGCTGAAAAATGGCTAAAACTTTATTTTCAATTTTAAAACCGCAGACGATCTCTTGAGTAAGTTCCTACGTAAACTCTCTCAGATTTTGTGAATATCACATCAGGGGTGCCCCAAGGAAGCGTTTTAGGTCTGTTACTACTTCTTATTTATGTTAACGACCTTCCGAATAACATTAATTCAAGGATTCGTCTATTTGCGGATGATTGTATTATATATAGGCAAATAAAAAGTGAGAAAGACCGAGAAATTTTACAAGAAGATATCGAAAAGATAGAAGCTTGGATTAGGATAAACAAAATGAGCGTAAATATTAACAAAAGCAAACACGTTACGTTCTCGAACAAAAGACTAATAAGTGAGCGCAGATACAACCTACACGGCGAAATGGTACCAAAATATGATTGCTGCAAGTATTTAGGCGTCCACGTAGCAAAAGATCTAGGATGGGATAGGCATATTGCCAGTATTATAGGAAAAGCATATAAAAACCTACATTATGTTATGCGTAATCTTAAAGGAAGTAGTAGGGCTGCGAAGGAAAAGGCGTACAAAACTATAGTCAGACCAATATTAGAATACGCGACGAAAGTATGGGATCCGCATGGGATAGGTCAAAAAAGGAAAATAGAGAAAGTCCAGAGGAAAGCTGCGAGATATGTGCTAGGTAGGTTTAAATAGGAAGACAGCGTCACAGAAATGTTGAAAATTCTGGATTGGGAATCATTAGAAAATAGGAGACAAATTAACAGATTAGGGGGACTGTACCAGGCCTACAGCAATAATGAAGCATGGGAAGACTTAAGAAGTAGAATGCAGGTGCCGAATTTTTTAGGGAAAAATAGCCATGAATTTAAAATTAAACTTAGGCCGCAGAAGACAAATACAGCAAAGTATTCGTTTCTAAACAGGGAAATCAGCGAGTGGAACAAGTTACCTGAAGTGCTCTTCAAGCCCTTACCTAAGGACGCGAAACATTTTAAACGTAGAGTTAGTTCATATTTGCATGATAAAAATAAGACGAACTGTGAGGAGGAATATTAGTAACATCAATATCTATGTAACTGTGCCTAAGTGCAGGAAAAGTAGGGGATTGCTTGGAAGGGTGAAGTACGGTGGGGACTTCGTGGGCCCCGTGACCGCTACGGTAGCCGAGAAGGCCTTTCATGAACCCACGAAAATCCGCACTCTAGGCACTGATTGTAATTAGTTTGAAATTGTATATTGTTAAATATTTTTTAATTTTTCTAATATAATTTATGAGCACTTTATTTGTAAAATTGGAATTTTAGAATTATATATTATGTTTTTCTTGCCAACTGGCCGGCTGGCCAAATTGCAATATTTTTTTAAATAAATAAATAAATTCGGCCCGCCGAGGCACTCGCGACCTCTTATGCGGCTCCGCCAAGGCGCTCTCATCTTGGAATGCGGCCCACCACGTAAAAATGTCGTACGCCCCTGATTTAAAATACACGCAACGCGACTTTTCATATCAAACAGACGACGCGTACATTAATGGGTAGAGTCGTACTCGTGAATATTACTTTTATTCGCAGCTGCGCTCTACGTCACAAATGCATTTCGTAATTACTCTCCCACGCTCCACCTGGCGCCGATCGCTTTTCGCCTCCGGTATCGTGACGCTCGCCAATTACCCGTCCGAAGTAACGATCCTACCTGAGAACACATGTTAAATTCTATCGATAGCGTCTCGCGCCCATCGGTACGTCTAAAATATTCGGAGCTCGCGTTTCTTTTTTTTCCGCTTTTCTCGCGCATAAAACGTAATATGGAGTGTCGCGCGGTCTAATTTACGCTCTCCGCTCTTGGCTCGAGTTCAATCCTTTGATTTAAGCGTGATGCATTCTCCCCTCCCTTTCCCCCATTTCTCCCGAAATTTTCGTTTTTTGAAAAGGGATAAACAGTGAACACACGCCCTCTTCTCCTAGAGGGTCATTGAGGAACCGTACGGTATACGTCCCCAGTATTTCTTTCGGAGATATCGGTAAATGGGTTTCCCCTTCTCTCTCTGCTTTGACGCGAGCGTTGGGGTGAATTTGTGTGTGGTAATGGAATTCTCTTCGCCTGCCTCTGTTTGGGGCTGGGTTAAACAGGTTTTTTTTCTTCTCCCGCTCGGCGGAGGGATTTTTACGTAAGGTTCAATAACTTAGTTTTTCCTGCGTGCCGCCTTTTTTCCACGCTTTATGTACTTGAATAGCGGGATTGGAGAGAAAAGAAGGCAGCCTAGTCTGTATTTCTTCATAATAAAACCTGTCTTTGTTCGGATCTTTACGTGTATGCGTCACAAGTGTGGAACTTACGTAAAACACGAAAGCTTAGTACGCTGAAGACGTTGTGGTAAGACATCTGCATAAGGTGTATATTTAATCTATAAGTATGTACTTATCTGCGAACTCGCATATAAAATGTTGAAAATGAAATGATTGCATTATATAAAATTCAGTAGAATACAAATATTAAATGAAAGTTTTTCTCGAATAAATATTTTGACGACCTTTTCAATTAACACAAAATGAGATCGTCAAAATGTATCAGAAAATGATTTAAGGAATTTATGGGGGAATATACTTAAGATTCGTGTTTTGAGTAGAACGGAAAAAACAGAGAATGTGTTTAAATATATACACAGATCCAACACTTTCGTTATTAGTTTTTTAACTAATTTTTATGAATTATTCAAATATTCAGAAAAAACGAGAACGTTTATTCAAAAAGTTTCAGGAGGATATTTGCACAAATGCGATGATAAAGACAATCGCTCAAAGACTGTTTTATTCCATTGAGATGAAAAAATACCAAAAATTAAGAAATTGCGCGTCAGATTCTTATTCTCATAACCAATTCCAAACAGGAGTTATTAATTTTGTTTTCGAATCCCCAAATTTTCACATCCCAATAGCACATATGTAATTGGAAACCACACTACCAATGAAGCAATCTTAACGATTAAAGAGCTGCTGTTTCCAGTGCGGCACTGGTTATTACGATAATTTTTTTAATGCGCAAAACCAAAATTTTTAATATGCATGCTGTTTACACGATAAAAAACGACACGAGTTAAATTCGAAATATTTTTTATCCGCACGCCGAACTGGTTAGCTCTTTGGTAAGCATATTTTCTCTTTTTTAACTTGAAACCTTTTTCTCTCATTCGGGACTTGCTATACCCCTGGTAATTCCGCAATAAATACAGAGCTGCTACTCTCAGATACATGTCTAAAGTCGCTGCTTTACTCTTTATGCTTTTATGGAATTATTATTATTATTATTAACAAACTGGCAAAGAAAAAGTTATCTACAATGCCTCGTTACAATTAAGTTAAAATTTGAAGCTTGCATTAAAAGCTTTAAAGACTTCATCGATACTAGCATTCGACGAATTTTGAGTTCATAAAACACCGCTTAAAGAAACAATAAAATAAAGATAAGACTACTTTTCTTGGTTACTTACGTGCCCTTAATTGATAAATCAAAGTAGTTCAATTTTTCAAAATTGATTATAACCACTATAATAAAGTTGTTTTTCGTCACTTATTGCAGGGATTATGACAGAGGAGGAAAAGGAAATCAGAAAAGGAATTTCAAGAAAATCGGAAAAGAGATAAAAAGATTGTTTAATTAATTAAACAGAGGGAATTAAAAAAACAACTAAAGGCTACACAACCATGGTAGTGAAAATAATGCAAGTAAAAAAATATGAACACTACCTCAATTTATCATTATTCCTACAATGATGATACCCGTAAGTCTCTATGAGTTCGCTAGTATTAATAAATCTGATGTGGCCACCACATGACTTTCTCCAAACCTGTAATATTTCAAGAAATTCCATATACTTAGGTTACATAATAAAAAATATTATAAGAAACCGAGAAAATTTTAGACTTTTCAAATAACTGAAATAAATTCAAACCATACCCTTCTGATATTGGATATAGCCACAAAGCTCCAACAATTAAGAAAAGAAAAAAGAGCGTTACTAAGATGTAACTTAGCGTCAATTGTTAACAATAGTCGTCGGTAGAGGGCGTGGTGGTTGCAGCTAAAAATATGATATCTCTTAAGCATTATATGGGAAAATGTTCCCGACAAAGCTTGTATAAAATTAAATTTCCTACAACTGCTATTCAATACATGTTTACATATATCAAACATTAAAACAAATATTTTAAAATAACGGATAAATGATAAGAGTAAACACCCACTTCCGGTTGACCGATTTTTACCAAAAACTAATCAGTTCCTGTGACTTTTATAAAAATGTTAAATATAAAATTTCGCTTTGACCTGATTAATAGTTTTTGAGTTAGAGCACCCACAAAAAAGCTATCACATAAATCATCGAGAAAATGGTCAAAATGTGTTCAGGGGACCTCAAAACGTATTTCCGTTGAAATCTTGAAGTCACTTTTTTCATGAAAACAATACTTTCCCCTATACTACTTATGGAGAATGTACAAAAGGTGTAGAAAATGATATTAGTTTTTTAATCTGTTCATATGAAAAGACATGAGAATCTTGTGACGTTTGATAATGGAATTTTTTCTATCCTATGACGATTATTCGATTTCGATTTCTTTTTGTTAGCTTAGTTTAATGCACAAAGTTCGAAATATTTTCAAATTTCCGCTTATGTATATGTGTGTGTGTGTAGAAAGCTGTCCTATCGTCTATTATGCACCACAAAAATATAATCCCACATTTTTGCCTACTGAAGTAATACTAAGCCTCTTTACTGGGTGTACAAGAGATCAAAAGAGCGGAGACAAACAAAGCAACCGCAATCGCATTAAGGTTTTCCGTTCCATTGAAGTAAATGTGCAAAGAAAGACAAATATTGCAAAAAGTTCCATTTCGCGGATGCATCCTTCGTAATTCAAGGAAAATAATTACGGTTCAGAAAGGAACAAAGATAAAAAGACGTAATCCTTTCGAAACATGACGATGTTAGAAGATAATAACAATAAATTATTCGAGCTTAGGCGAACACTAGAGTTTAAAAGAGTCTGCGATACCGACGAGACCGACTATAACTCGAAACTAGCGTCCCAAATTACTTTGGCAATAACGTGAGCAGTCGGATACTCTGGGAAGGTGAAGGGAATGCAGTCGAGTCCCCACTGCGCAGGATTTTCTGTGCTTACGAGGCTCTCGGGCGCATTACATTACGTTATAACTGTGCAAAAGTGTACAAGGCCGGTGACCGCAGTGCGGGAACATCGGGGGAACGGGTCGCCCGTTACTTATGCTATAATGAGTATCCTACAATCCGCCATAAGGGGACCCCCACTGCACTGTAATTACTCCCTCTTGAAGGCTTCCGTTAACGCGTTTGATCTCGCGGGGGGCAAGTGATGAGAAGCAACCGAAGGTCCCCGCAATCGATTTCGCGTGCAGTTATTACGTTATCCCAGAATATAATGCCAACAAAAGCCGGGGTAATTATTTTGAATTATTAGTACTTACTGTTAACGAGATAACGTTTACGCGAAATAATTTCGCTAATTTCAATCCCGATACGTAATAAACAACAGATTCACTTAAAAACATATTTATCGACGTTAATGAGCAAAACCTTTTCAACGAATTTTATGATGCTAACTATAAAAGATGTTTTAACACAGCTGCCCAGGTAATTAGCCAGAATAAGAATAATCAATAATTTAATAAATTTATACGTGTCTTATTGGAATTTTTGGGTTGTAGTGCAGCGGAAGCAACAACCACGCATCAAATATAGCCGCGGATGCATTAAAAACAAAACTTGTTTTCAATTCGTTCACTAACTAGTCAAACATTTTAAACCCCATCACGTGCAATCCTTGAATCTTTTTTCGTGGACATAGAAAGAGAGGTGTACTGTTAATCAATTTACGCGGAGGAAATTACAGCCCTTACGTGATAAAAAGTTTAAGACTTTCGGTTCGTGAACTCGATCCTTATAATACCATGTGATCATCACGAAACTTTGGTGGTGGGTTCAGAGTTCAATCGCGTGACGTCACCACCCTTCGTGGGTTGCGTTTTTTCTACACGAAACTCTGTCGTGGCACGAAGGGAAAATTTCTCCGTCTCTCCACACGCAACACGATCGCGGAAAATAGCACCTAGATACAATCACCGAGGATATTTACGGCTCGGACTAATTACAAACACGACCTCCTTTTTGACTCCCACGACCGATTAAAATGTATGGCAATAATACAACGATTTAGCAGAACAAACTGCCGTCCGTTGAGTCGTAGAACGAAAAGCCCACCGATACAGATAAAATGGGGGAAAATATTTGATTTTTCGGAAAAAAATACGGAACGGAGATAAAGATTCTCGAGGATCTATTGACACTAATCCTACCAGGAGTCCTCATTTGAATATTTGTGATAGGACGGTATGTCTTTGAATCTTTATTGGGCTTTTTGACAAATGTGCTCATAATTTCAGTTGTCTCCCAGGCCGAGTAGATGATATCTCGAGAACTAATGAAGCTAGGGCCGCCAAATTTTCAGGGTACGAGTAATATGCAGCTATATTTTATCGTCCAACCTGAAAGTTTTTCAAAAAAAGGCTTCACCTAACTCGCAAGGCAATCAGTGAGAGCTTTATTCGTATAAAATTTATTGCTCTCATTTATTTATACGCGACAAAATAACCTCGACGACCTACTTCAAATAGCTCGGATACAATAATTTCATTTTTTGGGGGGACCACTTAGCAGTATTGCCATCGTATTTTACTTCAATTCTATTTTTATCTGGAATCAAAGACAGGCAGTGAAATGACCTGAAATGGAAATAACACAGCAGAATAAAAAAATACAAAACAACGCGGATATGACACAATTTCTGTGTACTCCCATTGTTCCTTAATACCTTCGAAAAGGTATAACATCTACAGATGGAAAATCATCACAATGTCGACAGGTCTAAGATCAAAGCGGAGGCCTCATCAAACAAAGTGCATTCTGATCAAAGACGGGAGAGAACGAAGAGTTCTCCACTCCGTTAACCATAGTAAACGGAATCGACGGACAAAAATGAAGACGCCTCGCGTTGGCGAGGGATCAAACGTCGAGAGCAGAGATCAAATGGAATCGGTTCCACATTATATGCCGATTATGGGGAAATTTCGTTTTACGACATATTTTTACCCGCGCGCTGAATTTTTTGAAATCGAAATGCGCAAGAGTGATGAGCTAATTCTTACGCAAAACAGATACTCTGCGTGGCTGCCGTATCGATCCCCGAAGAGATTATCAGATTATATCGTGTGACGGTGTTCGAAACACCTAAAAACACTCTACGTTCACGATTTTGTTCAAACCTGCGGGGATTAAAAAATACCAGAGAGAAAGAGAAACTGGTATGATCTGCTGCGGCCATTTCCTATATAAACTAGTCAAGAAAACCAGAAAAAATCAAGGAATCGTTATAGAACCATACCTCGCAGAATACCTTTCACCCACGCAATCATCAAAACTCTAATAAAGAGAATAATTCCCTTCATATAAACGAAAAGAGAGGAAGAGCGGCAAATATTTTCAGTTTTATAGGAAAACGATCGATGCGAGGAAATTTGTGCTGATTGAGCATTCCCGAGTTTGGGAAATCGAGCCCCCGCCAGCATTTGCAAACGCGAAAAAGGCGTCGCCACCGCAAGGACGCGGTTATAGGTTCGGGATGCGAGCGAGGGAACGCCCACTTACCGGTTGAACGCGTCTTTCGACCACAATTCTCCCTGTAAAAATGTGCATTAAAGGGTTCCGAAAAATATAAAAACGATATACGCGATAAATATTCCTTCCTAACGGATCCTTTGTAATTATTTATTTATTTTTTAATGACATCATCGTTGGATTTCAGAATCAAATCTTTAGAAAACGACGCAGTCAGCGGCCTTCCTATAATGGAAAAAGAACTAATTTGGCGAAAGATTTACGATCGAGACCAGCATTTCATTTCGTGTTTCCCGGACGTTTTCGGTGCGAAAAGCACTCGCCTCGATGAAGGGCGTGCGTGCGTGCGTAAGAAAGAGAAAGAGGGAGAGAAGGACCGTCCGTTTAGCTGAACTTCCCTCTCAGGCAGCCGGGAACCTTTTGTGCTCGGCGGCGAGTGAGTGGGAGTTTCCCCTAATGGGCGGCGGGATAGCGCCGGTGCTGCCCCCACGCGATTTGGGGAGAGTCGAACCCTCTCACCGGCGGGGAAAGAGCCGGCAAGATACCTCGAACCGTTTACTAAATAAAATTAAAAAAATAACATCCGCTTTAAGCTCCCCACTTCGATGTAAATCAAACTACCCAGCTCTCGTATAACGCACCAACAAATGTAAATAAAGCTCTTTTTCCAGTACTTCCTTCAGGACTTTTTCCGCGAGTAAATTTTACGAAAAACTTTTCCTAGAAAGAAGAAACTTTAGCAAGTTAGAAAAAAACGAAATACCCTCTTAAACAAAAGGATCTCTCTCTATCCCTTACGTACAATTTCCATACGATTATTTTTGTTGCATTTATTAAGCTGGGAAAAACGGCATGACATTAAAAAACCGACGGCAAAACAATCGCGTCATGCCCGTAATGGCGACGTAAATTTCGTGCGCGGAAGGCGTGTCTGTCGCGTGTGGTAGGGTGGAAAAAGGGTTTGGGGGTGGGGTTGTTTCAGCGCGCCAAAACCTTCACCTACCTGTTCCCGACTAACTTCTGATCCACAATCAAAGTCTCTTGCTTAGTTGAGGTCGCAATGGCAACTAAGAATTCCCTTTGCCCGGTTCGCCTCTCACTCTCCCTACTAACACCCCTGGAACGGGGGGGATGCGCGCATGCGCCCTTCCTCCGCATCCCTTCCGCGACCCCCACCCACTCGCCCGGCCCTCGCACTTCCCCCACCCCCTCTTTCTCCGCCCCACCCTTACCCATCTGCACGCTACAAATCCTCTTCTTCCCCTACCTCCTTCTCATTCACCCCACCCCACCTCCTCACAACTCACCCATTCTCCTCCATATCCATCCGTGCCCTGGCAACCCCTGGGCCAAACGCGAGGCACAGGACGAGAGCCAATAGCCAGAGAGGTATAATCCCGATCGAGTGTTAATAACTACAAATTTTGCGCCTCTAGATAGAGGGGGGTAAGGAGATAAAAAGATATACATATATTCTTTTCCGTCACGCTTTGTTTTTTTTGCCCGAGATTTTCGTTCGAGGCCTTAATTTCCTCGAAGTCGGTCAAAAAAAGGGAAAAAATTCGGTTAACCCTTTTTTTCTTCCACACCGCCGGTAAACCCTGCGCCAGTCGCGTTTCGTGTGGGTGTGAGTTTGGTGGTCCGTGATCTTTCCTTCTTTACGCGTCGATAATTTTCTCTGAATTCGCGTGGGTGAGAGAACCAAAGAGAGAGAAATAAATTATCGTGAGACCATTTCAGAATTTTTGTATTTGGTCCACAGCTCCGAGCTTGATTCGAAAAAATACTTTAAGATCGATTTTAATTGTTTTTTCCGCTCGAATAAACGGGGGTTAAACTAAATTTGCAGCAAAAAATAAACTGCGCAGGTAAACCAATAACGCATTAAAGTCGCTTCCAGTACAATTATGCTATAATACATTGTTACATTCGATAATTTTTTGATGTAACGAGATTCAAAGCGTTAAAATTAATTTTTAAGGTACATATATATTATCTTTTACGCTTGGTTTACGCACTTGAATGACTGATGAGATAGATACACCATGGCATCTATTTTTTTCAAGAGGCTTAAAGACAAAATAGCGAAAAAATCCAAATATTAACATTTACTTTATTATTCGCGAAATTATCGCATTGAATGAGATTTTTTTTAACACCGGTCGAAAAAAGTACCATGTGCAACAGCAAAAATAAATATTACGGGCGAACTCAAAATAACATTTTTCTTATTAAAGCACTTAATAAATGGCGACAGTTAATCGGATATGTCATCTCTACTTCAAGATTGAAGCTTCATTAAAAGGAGGAATGACAAAAAATACTGGAAAAATATATTAGGTAAACGTCCTAAAATACTTCGATGATAACATTTTAATGGGCAATACGTCACTAGCATTATGTTCATCTTGCGTTTATCGGGAGTGAATGAAATTTACAAAGTAAATGATACCCTGATCCTGTTGATTTTGCACTTCCAAAACATAGCGGATACTAGGTGATTTGCAAGGCTCTCGGGATTCTTGTTAGTATAATCGACCGCTTCAACGGAAAACGCTAAAAAGCATTTACTTAACAACCTTCTGGGAGAAATTCCATTTACTATAATGCATAAAAGAAGAAGAGGTCAGTGATGATCTAAATAACTGCAAAAGCTTTAAAGTGATTCTAAAACATGGTAAAAATTTCGGCTACAAAATTAGAATTCACCATCGCCAATGAGGACGACTGCTTGACAGCCGAAATGCTCATCTGGTTTTCACAAAATTTTGATCTGTAGTGGAGAGATCTGAATTATCAATTGGAATCCAGCCATAAGGCTAGCTGGTTTTTGTTGTGAACGTTCCTCACACACAATAATTTGAGGTGTTTTTTTTATCTCTTGGCAATCCTGCAATTTTATTTGGAGGTGTCTTCTGAACCATGAACACAAGTACAAACAGAAGTTTGCTCGGTATGTTGAGCAGCTTCCTCCTGAAGCCCGTTAAACTTGAATATACCAAGGCAATATTACCCCAATAAATTTTAGAATTGTATTTGTTATACGCTATTGACTATTTTTTATTGAAAAGCGCCTACAGCGGAAGATATATTATTTCATAACTTTGTTTAAACGTTTTTAAAAAATCATCGATACTAAAAATTTTAGCACCCTCGGGAAGAAAATTAAATCATAAACGTCGACAAAATGACAAACGAAAGAAAAAAAAATCGAAATTTTCAATAAGAGTAACCAACGTTCTATATTTTTTTCTCGTGCATCATTCAGGTGTAATAACATTAAACAATCTATAGTGATAGAGTTAAACTCTGTAAAACTTCTTTCGTGAACGTCGAGGTGCATAAAATAAAACATTTTTCCCTCGGCTCACTTCGTTATTCATTCCGAGGGATCAGTTTGCCTCGTCGCGACTGACGCCTTTTCGAGATTAAAAAGAGACGCATTCCTTGGAGATATTTCTTCTTATCTGCCTATTTTCATCGTAAACGAGCATATAGTACAAATAAGAAAAGCTAAGCTGGACTTTCGTTAATGTTATGCACCGATGTCGATTTTCTAACCCAGCAAGAAAGTATCCGTCGTACCTCGTCGATATTATTATTAGGACATTATGCTACTCGATATTCTTTTGGCAAGGCATTTCCTCAGTAGATCACAAACAAAATTCGCAAGATAAGATGAAAATGTCAAAAGGATAAAAAAACTATTTTGACTCATATATACGAGTAACTTAGAAGCTAATACATATATAATTCTTGAAAATGAAATGTATAATATTAAATACAACGGACTATTGAGCTTTATTACATTATATTTTGGGAGACAAATAATGAATAGAAAGCAGTTCAAGTAATCAATCTCAATAGAATAGCTACTGCAAACTAAAAGTATTCTAAACATGAATATAAAGGCTTACATACAGAATATTTATATCTACAAAAATTTCTGAAAGATTGTCTTCTGTACTCAAAACCATTTTTGAATTACGATGAAATTGAAGACTTGTCCACACTGTCTATTTGATATTCAACATAAAACTTAGAACTTTTCCTATTAAATAGGTTCAATGATGCTCTATTAGAAAATATTCACGTCTCATGTGAAGTTAAGGATTTATATTTTGTCAAGGATTTAATTTTTTGTAAACCGAAAAGAATGACCTCCTAGCAAAAAATTATTTGCATATATATACTCGCACTTGCTTTATTTTCTCTTACAATGTCGTTAATCTCCTGTATTTCGAAACTGCCGATGCTCTTTAATGAATCTTTTATGATAATGAACACGAGGCTGCATGTGCCAGATACGAATGGAAGCAAAATGTTGGAACCTAAGCAAGTCTAATTGAGAAGCGAGATAATTACAAAATTAGCAGCTGTTACTCCATAAAGTTTTAACCAATAGTTTCATCATAGGTATCAGTTTGTTTAAGTACATTTATGCGACGCTCAAATGACCGCGTACTGAGGGTGGATAATTTCATTTAATCAAAAAAGCAATTGAAAATACAATACAAGGTCCAAAAACCGGCAACCTCGGGACTTTCAATTTGCGAGTTTTTGAATTTTTACTTTCTCCATGTACGTAGTATAAGGGAAAGTATTGTATTCATAAAAAAGTCGACTTCGAGATTTCAACGGAAATACACGTCCCCTGAACACGTTTTGACCATTTTCTCGATGATGTCTGTGTGTGTGAGATTTAGTGTGCGTGAGATAGCTTTTTGTGGGTGCTCTAACCCAAAAACTATTAATCAGGTCAACGCGAAATTTTATATTTAACATTTTTATAAAAGTCACAGGAACTGATTAGTTTTTGGTAAAAATCGGTCAATCGGAAGTGGGTGTTTACTCTTATCATTTATCCGTTATTTTAAAATATTTGCTTTAATGTTTGATATATGTAAACATGTATTGAATAGCAGTTGTAGGAAATTTAATTTTATACAAGCTTTGTCTGAAACATTTTCCCATATAATGCATTGCTTAAGAGATATCTTATATTTTTAGCTGCCACCACCGACGACTATTGTTAACAATTGACGCTTAGTTACGTCTTAGTAACGCTCCAATTTCTTTTCTTAATTGTTGGAGTTTGGTGGCTATAACCAATATCAGAATTCGGCTATGGTTTGAGTTTATTTCTGTTATTTTTAGTCTAAAAATTTCTCGCAGTTTCTTATAATATTTATTATTATCTAACCTAATTGGAATTTTTAGAAATATTACAGATATGGAGAAAGTCATGTGGTGGCCACATAAGATTTTTCTGTTTCTAGTCAATACGCCATTTATGAACGCAGCCCACTCGTGAATTATCAGATAAAGTTCATACGGAATAATATAAAAAAATAAGATATTAAAACAAAGAGGAAAGATTTTTTATTCACTCACCAGTATTTATTGACCTCAGCTTTACTTCTCGTCGCCGCAGGTTGAGCTGTTAGCGATTAGATTTTCGACCGAGGACGATTTTTTGCGCTACTTTAGTCACATTTTTTTCGACTGCAATGTAATTTCAGTTGTTTCAAGTACTTGGGCTTTTCTGGAAAATCTTTCTTGAATTTTATAAAGAGGCATAATGTCCAGTTCAATTTTTTTACATATCCGGTTTCCAGGTAGACGCTCTTTGGGCTTTTTACTGTTGCATTCTTCCTCGTCCTATAAGTATATTAAAACAAAATCACTTAAATAGAAGAAAACATCGGTTTCATCTCATACTAGAAAGAATTATCGAACTGACCCTATTATTGAAATCAAATTGACAAATTATGTTACTCCAGCAGCAGCAAAAATGTCGGAAAGAAACCGTTCTTTTTTATAATCCACTATCGGTGAGTTACCACGGATGACGGCTGCTTTGTAGCCGAAATGAAATTCTGATTTTACGAGCCTTGTTGTGGCTATCGGAAAAAACATGGTATGTCGATCGAACTTATCTATAAATTTGAAACTATTGATGCTTGATGTGACATTTAACAATCACATTTTATGCACCGAGGATTTATTACTTTCTCCATATACGAAGTATAGACCAAGTATTGTTTTCATCCAAAAATTCGAATTTGAGATTTCAACGGAAATACATGTTTAAAGTTCCCCTGAACTCGTTTTGACTATTTTCTCGATTATGTCAGTGGATGTGTTTGAGTGGGTGTCTCTGTGTGTGTGTTTCTGTGACCGGAATATTGTGGGTGCTTTAACTCAAAACCTATTAATCAGATCTCTGCGAAATTTTATATTTAATATTTCTGTTAAAGGGAAAAGATCTGATTAGTTTTTGGTAATAATCGGTCATCCGGAAGTGGGTGTTTACTCTTGTCATTTTTTCGTTTTTGGAGATATCTACTTTAATATTTGATAAATGTAAAAAAGTACTAGAATAAAAATTGTAGACAATTTAATTTTCTATAAAGTATGTTGGAAATATTTCCCCATATAATGCATTGTTGAAGAGATATTTTTTAAATTATATTTTATAGCTGCCACAACCACACCACCTACCGCCGACTATTGAAAACACTTTATGCTCCTTTTATTTTTTTAATTGTTGGAGCTTCAGGGCTATACCCCATATCAGAAAGCTACGGTTTGAGTTTATTTCTGTTCTTTGTAAAGTCTATAAAAATTTCTCGCAGTTCCTTAAAAATATTTATTATCACTTAACCTATTTGGAATTTTTAGAAAAATTACAGGTATGGAGAAAGTCATGTGGTGGCCACATCAGATTTTTTACAGTATAGAAAGGAGGAAAGTTTTAAAATAAAATCAAAGTTAGGAAAATAATTGGCCGGGAAGGATCTCGATAGGAAAGAGACCTTTGAATGGGGTTTTGGAAGGAAGTGTGCAAAGGAAGAGACCGGGGAGAAGGTAGAGAAAGGGGCTTTTAGACAGCCCCAAGAAAGGGGATAATTATGAGGAGATAGGGTAAGATCTTTGGATGTAAATGATGAATGATGACACTGCCAAAAAATAGGAAGCAAATAAACACGGGAGAGCAATGCTGCAGAAATGTAGAATGCTTAATTTTCGTAAACGCCAGCAAGAATGCTGCATCTTGCGGCGAGAGTTAAATCATATGAGACCGTTGAGATACGGATTGTGCAAAAAAATATGATAGGCAATCCCGTTTGAGTTTAAATTTGCACAATACCACTACAGAGTAGAGGAAGAGCGCGGCGTTGCACCAGGAATATTCTTTAATTAAAACTTCTGTCGCAATGTCTAACCTAATGAAAACACGTCAGTCTTAGTTAAGGCGCACTTCCTGGATTTAACAGGATTGAGGGGATCAAGTCAATTACGATAACTTTATGCTACACTCCATCTCCGTGCGGTATTAGTGCACGCTGCATATACCTGGTAACTCAGACCAGTGCCGTAACTAGGGTATGGCAAATTTGCCATAGCGCTGTCTGCTAAAGGCGCCCAACGTTCCCGCAAAAAATGCCGAAAGTTTATTTTCCCATAAATAAGTATTAATTTAATGTTCAAATTTTAAAGTTACGTTTAATAATATGCTTCTATTTTATTAAAATGCAGGAAAAAATAATATCTCCCAGGTACGTCTCTGACTCAGACTTCGCCGAAACGTTTAGTAAAACAGAAAACTCGATTTGAGGATTTGAGGTTTAGGGACAAAAATAAAATCGCGAAATAATTCAGAAATAAATTTTCAGAGATTTTAACTAAGTACGGGTCGGAATAATTATATCGCGGGAGGAGGAACATCTCCGACGGTAAATCCTAAAATCTTCGAGCTTAAATCACGGTATCCCTGCAGGAAATTGAACATTCGCTGGCTCGTTGCGCGAGGCGCGTAAAGAAGTCCGAGATCTCCCGTAGGACGCCAGGCAGTTTCAATGAGAGGAGACGAGAAAACGCGTTACTTTTCATTATTCGAATCGTTAGTATGCATCCAACGCGCCAGGATTCGTTTGCGAAAGATCATATCTGTAAGAAATACGGAGCGAAGCGGTACCATTCCTCTTTCGTTATCTCAGATAAGAGGGGTCGAAAGAAAGCGGAGGCCAGGCGCCGGTATTTAACGCGCGATTAGAACGGGCGGATCCAGAAACGGAACGCGAGAACGACTGTACAACGTGATCATGTTTGATGGGAACGAAAGTCGGAGATATTGACGAAGGGATTTGATGGAACGTAGGAGAGAAATTTCTAAAATTTATATCCGACCGTCTCGAGGCGGTTCCTTTTCCTCCGAAAACTGCGCACGATGTCGATGGAAAGCTAACGAATTGATGATGATGAACATGCGATGCAATCCACCAACCCGAGTGTAGCGTCGCTCAAGGGTGTTTTTTTTTTCGGGAAAACGCAGAGGATTTTTTTTTATGGGACGAATCGCTGCGAATAGATCAAAGCGATGTTCCATTATCCCTTTCGTGACGTACTTTTCAAAAAAAATCTTTTTATTCTTGTGGCAAATGTTGGGGAGCATTACGTGCCCCAGAAGGCGGCGCTTTTTCTTTGTAGAAATCAAATTTACTCCGATCGATCGCACGGTAGTCTTTTGCGCGACGCGAGGGTTGCGTCCATGGATAATGCCGCAAAACCGCGTATCGTAAATGTCGTAATTTATGGATAAAAATCGCGCGTTCCTGTAGGCTGCGAGCTTCCTCGCATCACAAACGTCAAATGGGATTCGCGCCCAATTTTGGACCCCGCATAATTAAATTACATGCCGGATAAATAAGCGCGACATTGATTAGTAAAAATTTCGACACACGAATCACCTTTCATGCTGCGGAGTATCACCAACCATAGCGTATAGCGTGTGGCGCCAATTTATAAGCACCGCCTCAAAGATTAGGCGCTCGAAACGAGCGTTTTTCAAAGGAAATAAAAGTGCATATATATATATATATATATTCATTCATTCATTCATTCGTGTTATGTCTTGCGACAGGTTCTACCAATTAATTAATTGGTTTTGACTAGGGAATATACATACACGGTGTGGTGGTTTCCCGTTGCCTTCCACACCGGACTCGCACACAGAAGGGAGGAGGGAAACCCGGTGCCGGCATTTGCCTGCTCTTACGAAGAACACCAGGGGGGCCAACGGCTTAACGTCCCTTCCGAAGGACGGAACAGCTGAATTTGCGCGGTCTCCTCAAACCACGCAACCAGGGGGCCGGGTGACCTTGAGAAAAATTCCTACTCGCGCAGGATTCGTACCCGATGACTTTTTCAAGCATCGGGCGAGTAGCAGCCAGCGTCCTAACCACTACACCACCTGCACCCCACATATATATATATATATATATATATATATATATATATATATATATATATATATATATATATATATATATATATATATATATATATGGACACCTGCGGAATAAATATCGGTAGAGGAGTAAGACAAGGCTGCTGCCTATCGCCAACCCTATTCAATATATATGGAGAAAGTCTAATGCAAGAATCTTTAGAAGGCACAGGATTTCAAAATTGGAGGAAGGATTATAAGAACAGTAAAATACGCAGATGATCAAGTACTTCTAGCAAGAAAGGAAGAGGAGCTACAAAAAATGATAAATAGACTAGTGATAACAGGTAGAAAATACGGTATGGAAATAAATACAGAAAAATCCAAGGTCATTCGAATATCGGGCAAAGAAGAGAATATCAACATAAGTATTGGGGGAAAGCTTTTAAAACGAGTGTCAGAATATAAATACCTTGGAAGCATCATAACACGAGAAGCAAAATGTACGGATGAGATCAGAACTAGAATAGGAAAAGCAAAAGCGGCTTTCAGGAGAAAGAAACAACTACTTACAGGGAATATAAGGGAAGATATCCGCAAGAAGTTGATAAAATGCTACGTATGGAGTATAGCATTGTATGGGGCAGAAACATGGACGCTAAGGAAAAATGACATCAAATACTTGGAAAGCTTTAAAATGTGAACTTGGAGGAGAATGCTGAAGATAAAATGGACAGATAGGATGAAAAACGATGAAGTGCTACGAAGAATAGGAGAGAAGGAAATGATTATACTGACTATCAGATAGAGGAAGGCAAACTGGGTTGGACATTACCTGAGGAGAGAGAGTATGATTAAAGACGTGTTAGAAGGAAAACTAGATGGGAAAAGGGAAAGAGGTAGGAAAGGGTTTCAGCTGATAGACGATTTGAAAGGGAAAGAGAGTTATCAAGATATAAAGAGGACAGCGGAAAATAGGAGTATATGGAGAACCAGGTTTAACCAAGAATAATCACGGACCTTTCTACGGACAGACTACCTATGATGATGTTATAATGACGATTAGATGTTTCTCGTACGTGGAACTTTGAGGAAATAAGAACGAAAACATTTTGAACTACGAAAATAAATAACGTAAAAAACTAAACCCGTGTGTGAGGCACCCATTTTCGAGTTTTCAACAAAGGGACTTTATTAACTCGGCGTGTGCGTATCTGTTTGATTCATTCATATGCAACCATGAACCTGAAAAGAGGTTTTTTCCCCTAAATGTTCGATCATGCGTGTGGAAGCTCCATCACGCGGAACATGATTCGAATAATGAGCAGAAAACGAGCTACGTAATCACTGCTTGACAGCTCGTTATCGCTCTCTCTGCTGGTATGATTCAAATTCATCCGATTGTACGTTTTCGTTTGCTACTAAATCCCTCACAAACATTTAAAATCTAATTACAAAACGCAGGTTATGGCTTGTATCAAATAAATAACACTAGGAAAGCCTACCTTGAATCTCAAAAACGGTTTGTGCATGTGTCTGTTTGTGTGTGTGCATGTGTGTTGTCTGGCGAATCAGCGTTTTGGGCTGTAATCGAATTTCAAAAACTGAACCCGATATATTGCCTGATAGTGAGTTGATTAATTTATATATATATGTGTGTGTGTGTAGGTTGTAGATATGTATTTATTTTCACATGGCTATTAGCCAAACTGTAACAAGTGCTCAATCACATTTAATAAGAAAAATAATTTAGAAACCATAAAATCCTCAAATAAACCACATACTTCAACAAAAATTAGTCAATTTCAACGGTGCTAGCAAATTAATGATGATGCTAAGAACCAAGGATCTATGAATTGCCATATATGATTAATAATTTGTAGTTTTAACGCAGATATGGTTAAGACGACTGCTCTGCGGTTACAGGAGTGGGAATTGTCATTCAAAACTTAAAATTTCATGAAGTTAAACGGAGATCTAAGATCGGTTCAAAATAAAACGTTACTATGACAAAATTTTACATTTTATGGATTTCCATAAACCAAATGGCGAATAATTGCAGATTTTGTGAAAAAATATATCTCACGAGTTCGATGCATTTCATTCTAAAGCCTGTAACGACGCAGAAGTTTTTATGCAAAAAACTTCGAGTTACCGTGCTTTCCTATGTATTAATTCCAAATATGTTTATTATGTATTTGTATTTATAGCCTATTTAGTGGACTCTACGCTATTAAATACAATAATTACACACAAGCAAATAATCAAATGGCATACAAAGCAAACAGAAAATCGAGTTCACAAAAATTTTAATGGATGGCGTAGGAAAGAAACAGAAATCTACAGCAACAAATATTTTAAACCAATCGGAAATAAAAATCAGTAAAATCCGATTCATTTTAATTTAAGGAGACCTCTTGTTTGACATTTTTCATAAAATTATTCTTTCGCAATGTACCACGCTTTTCTTAGCCTTCATTTTCTGCGAGCTATTGACCGGGATTTAGTTTTCATTGCAATTTAATGCGTATAACTCGATGCGTCGTCAATGGCAAAGCCACGCGGGTCATTGACGCACGTTTTAAAATTTATTTCAGGGATCCCAGGCGAGCGACGATTAAAAGGCGGTGCTTTTTCAGCCTTCAACCACCTGGCCAAACCGGGAGCATTCTTCGCGGACGCCGGAACGGCAATAATTCGCGGGGCAATTAGCGAGCCCTCGTCTCGATTTATTCATCCATCCGACGAGGGAAGATATACGATGGGTCGATCGTCTTTTCATCGATTGACTCTCGAGCCTTATAAATTCCCACGAATTAAAGCCGTGATTAATTAATTTGCGGGCGCCCATTACGCGACGGAAACCGCCTCGTAAAAGGAGACGTCAATAAAACGAGCGGGAGAGGATGGAAGTTTCTATAGCTGCGGTACGCCGCGAAAAAACACAAAAGAGCACCAAAAACCGACCGAAAATATCCCGGAATTCCGCGTTAATGCGATACAGAGCGTCGCATTATGCGCGGGAAAGCGGAAGAAAGCGTGATGTGGGCGTTTATGCGAGCGACACCGACCCGAAGCGCCGCTGCGGTGTGTCGCATTATTGTTTTGGCGCGTTTAGTGATGTGATACGATAGGGCACTCGATAAAAAGGGAGACGAGAAGAGATAGAGAGGATAACTCATCCGAGAATGGGGGAGTAAAAAAAGGGGAGGACGAGGAGAAATACGAGGTTGACTCGCTGCGAATCTCGAGAATGCGAGCGTAACGCGTTGTACGGCGACAGCTGTCGGCGAAAAAGCGCACCTTGGTGCGGAGCACCTTTCACGGAGATATTCGGATCAATAGAGCAGAGCGAGGGAAGGGCGAGAAAGAGAGAGAGAGTGCGAGGGTGGGGGCGGGGGAGCAGAAGAGGGAAGTGAATGAGAGAGAAAGAACGTGAAGTAGAAAAGGGAAACTTGGAGAAGAAGGGCGAGGCAGGAAAGAGGAGGAAAAGAAGAGTTCGCGGAAAACAAATAGTTAAATAGAAATTTAAGCAAGAATTAAGGCGAGAAAAAATATTTGTTTGACAATAACCAGATGATTTCATCCGGGCAAAATAGTTGGAACGTATCAACCACAGTTGTAGGTACCTTACGAAAACGCCAGTGCTTTAAGAAGGAATGGTACCAAACACCGTGATATATCAAAGAAAACAAGGTCGGTGGGAAATACATATCTGACAGAGTTTCAAGAGAGGAAAGACAACGGTGAGAAGATACATTTACTTAACAACGCCGCGATGACTCCATCCGAGCCCAATGGATTGAGCGTATTACTAATAGCTGTATCTAACGAAAATGCCAGATGACAAAATACAACTGTAAATTGGCCGGGGAAATCGATCGCGGATTTCGGCTCCAAATCAGCCATCATCAATGGTGATTCGTCGATGACAGATTTTGTTCTAGATTATTAAAATTTATTATCTAATTGTAAGCTCTAGATTATCGGAATCAGCTAACGGTGAATCACTCCTCATGATGGCTACTTCGTAGCCAAAACATTCATCTGGTTTTCCCAACATTTTGATGACTTTTAGGAGAGACAATTTGTCAACTTGAGGTCGATAATTTCCTTCCGAAAACGCCAATGCCTTAGGAAGGATTCGGACCCGGCGACTTCGGATTGTAAATTAATGCGAGTTTCCCCCTTTCACTGCTAAAGGATATGGTTTTATGCGAGGGGAAAAAGAAAGAATTAGCAAATATAAAGACAAATAAAAGTGAGTGAGAAAGGAGGTGCATTGGATGAAAATCGAATTATAAAAAGAGAACACGAGAGTGGAAGAAAAATACAAAGGGATAAAAGAGCAGAACAAGTGAAAGTTCGAGAACGGAGAGAGAGAGAGAGAAAAAGGAATAAAGGAAGAACGGGACAAAAAAAGAACGTAAAAAAGAGAAAGGCGGAGTAGGCAAAGCGTGGGATGTTTGTAGAAGAAAGGACCTGTTTGCATATCGTCAATATTTCTCAATGCCTCGTCGTTTTCTTTCGAATTTTTTTTCGGCTCGCAATTTAAGCTAATAGCTCTCGAACCGATATACCTTCGCTTACTTTCTTTATTTTTTCCTTTTCGGGACGAAAATAAATTCTTCAGAGCGGTATTTAAGAGGCGTTCGTAGCTCGGTGACGAATTTTCTTTTCTCTAGAGTGGCGCCAAAACTTTTCCGCCCGAGGGCCACAATAACACAATTCTGCACTCATCGCGGGCGCATGGTCTATTTCCGAACTCTTCGCGGGCCACTAATGGTCGAAAATACAGTTGAAGAATAATTCAAAAAAACTAACGCGTTTATTTAGGAGTCAATATTACTTGATTTGTATATGGTTAGGGAGAATTGGATCGAATAACGCCTTTATTGGGGCGAGATTGAGACTAAGTAAGTCAGTCTCTTCTTCCACATTGTCATTTATGAATACAATATATATGTTACATAGATAATGATTTACATATATTAACATATACGTAGACATCTACAAATACACACACAAATATTTATCGTGAAATTTGATAGTACAAAAAAAAACAAAAAATAGAGAGGTCGATTTTATAATTTCCAATTTCCATGTCTTGTAATTTTTAAACTCATTGCGGACCGGGTGTGGCCCGCGTGCCGTAGTTCGGGCACCACTGCTCTAGAGCATGTATGTCAAACTCGAAGAGGCATCAGGGCAGCATTAAAGCGATGGATGTTATAGAATTGCCGCAACAGGATTACAGTTGTTCAATAAGGGGCAGAGTTGAAAAAAACAGACTTAATTTAAAAGATTGGATGTCTGTTTTACCATTAAAAACAATAATAAAAAACGCGTTCTGTTTTGCCTCAATAACAATGACAAAATCCTATCTCCTTTTCACAAAAATAAAGTATTACTATAAAATGTTGATCGATTTAGTTTAGACAAAAATTAGGACCCGGGCCGCCAGTTTGACTTGCTTGCTCTAGAGGGAGAAAGAAAATCGACGATATCTTTCGCCCTTTCCTCACGGGCGGAATAGAGCCTGCCCGCTTTACATCAGTTTACGCCGTTTCCGCCGAGAGAGAGGGAATTGTTTTCTACGGTTGCCATGTAACGCGGCCGGAAACGACCGTTGCGCCTTCCCAAGGAGCCAATTTCGTATCTTCTCGGATTCCACGGGTCCATCAGTTCTCTTTTATACGCCTCTCTCGAGCGAGTTGTACACACGCCTTGCATTCTCTCCCGTCCTCGCCTCTCTGCGCCAGAGGACGTCCTTATCGAACTTTCGACGTCTATCCTCCTAGTCGAAAGAATGAGGAGGATTTGCGGTAAAAGAACATTTCGTACCCAAACTCCTGACATGAGTCAACATGTGGCAACGCCGCCTCGCACCATTTTTCCCTACCTTCTCGTAACATATTGGATTTTCGCTATGACACATTCCTCTCTCTCTTGCTTAAATAACGTTTCTTTTTGGAGCACCCTCTAAGCCGGAGTCGCCGATCGTGTGGGGACGAACCTCTACCAAAAGCCGCGAAAACAAGTCGAACGAACTGACGCTCTACCTAACGGACTTATGCGGAAGTATTAAAAAAATCAAACATTCGAACCCTCGATCTCGAACCTATTTCGTATTTCTTATTTTTACATACCGGGAAGGATGATCCTTCGCTAGGGAACATCCGTGTGGGTGGATACGAGACCGCTTTCAAATTTTTTCCCCTTTGTGCGCCGAAAAACTTCATCTTTCGATTCCCCGAATTGTAAAGGAGATTCCCCCAAAATTAATAAGATGAAAAAAGCGGCGGTAACCGAAACTTCTAAAATATATCCGGATCTTATTCCCCAATCCCTTCCCTCCCCTTTTCCGCGAAATCGTTAAGTCCTTGAAGTATTACGCCCATAAGGATAAGAGTGGGATGAAAAATATTAACCTCTGAAAACTTCTTCGCCTTGATTTCTTTAAGGGTATTTTTTTTACGACGCCGGCAAATGAAATATTCGAAAATGTACGGCTTAATTACAGAGTAAGTTTCCCCGTAAAAGGTAATCGCGAATAAATTTCCGGGAATGGCAAAAAGAGTCCGATTTTTCAAAAGGTTCGCCGTTAATATCCTGCGGGGCTTCAATGGCGTGGTCGCAGAACGCGAAAGTTATGCACGGGAGACTTCAAGTATTTTTATTTTATCCTTTGGAGTGCCCCTATAATTAAGGTAGTGCGTTGAATTCGCATCGTTAGTCGAACAATGGGCGAAAATTTGTTTTCGTCCAAGTGGCGCGCGCGTATTCCTCTCCGAAGTTCAAACGATTCGTCCCAGAGTTTCCGAAATAACCCTGTTGGAAGAAGTTTGCCGTTGTGGAATTCCGGATCAAGATTTTTTTGCCCGCGGTCTTATTTTTTTCTGTCGATCCGTTGTCATGACAAACGTTTTTTGCGGACGCCTCGGCTCTACCGATCAATTTGTAAAATAGCTCGTGCATGACGTTCGTTATAATTTACGAGTATATTGGCCGCGAAAGAGAGAGAGAGAGAGAGTCTAATTTAATTTATCGATTTTTAATTGTGGAAGAAAATATTTTCGTGATCTTTTTCTTCGATTGATAGACCGTATCGACTTCATATAATGGAAGCCATTGTATAATTATGCCCTAAGGGCTCTTGGCGTTTATTATTCGAACTCTTCCCTTGCCTCGAAACGGCAAATTGCAAGACGGAGGTTTGAGCGTGAATTATTAATTAAAATTTATAATTTAAGTTATATTTCCAGCCTTCGCGTGTCCGCCGATAAAACATGATTCGAGAACTCCTTCGACATAAAAGGGAAAAACTCGCAGAATGACAAAATTATGTGATGGGTCTCAAATGGAAGCAGACGCAGATCGATAACGCATTATTAAACGAACTATTGTAAATGTCCGTCGAAAATGAGGGGATGTCAAATTAAAATTTTTTGGCTTGGTCCTCTCTCCCTCTTCCTATTTCCTCCGCCTCTTCCCCCTCTCCTCCTCAATCCTTCGATTTTATATACACATGCACGCACGTGTATAAATTTCAAAGTAAGTTGAACGTAATATGTGTATTGATAAAAATAAAAAAACAACTACGTATCTTCCACAATTTTAATGTAACACGATCGGTTTCGCTGAGATCATATCATGAGTGAATTCCACAAAGTGAAGTCTGAACTTATTAATGATATAATATTTGTATGTTTATTATTCCGATTTCCTTGCGCAATATTCTCTCAATTCTTATGTTAACAATTATTTACGGATTCATTCAGCTACAGGAATGTATGATCGATTTTTTCGCCGGACCAATTCTTTCATATTCATTGATCATATACTTATTATCAAATTGATCATATTGATTGATCGCTCATAAATTGTCTTCCTGACTTGAATTTCGTGAACTTGATCATTATCAAAAGGTATAGTGATAAATTTTAGAGGAGTAATGCTGCTTCCAATTGAAATTTTATTTCAAGAAGTTGCTAGAGAAGTCGAAATCGATTCTTTGGTAACGTAAATTTTTTTAAAATTGTGATCTTTTTTAAAACGAGCAAATGAATTTAAACGAAACCGTCCCACGCAAATACCTATCTGTTAAACGTTTACCTTCATAATACAAAGGAATCTCGCGAATTTTCTGAAATAGTTTTTATATCAAAGCATTCAACTAATGTCTCTCTCCCTTCTCTCGCCCTCTCTCTCTCTCTGGATATTATCTTGGATTATTCTTTTAATTTTTGAACGATATTTTTAAAACAAGATAGAATTTGACTATTTTTCACTAAAATTCAATCGGTACAATATAATTATCTATTTATCGTAAAGTTTAACGACAGCCCAACTGTAATTTTTCATACTGTAATAATGCATCATGTGGTCATGAAAATTTTGCCGACAAGGAAAAAGCCAAGTTTTGCGCGAATTTAAGTATGCCTTAACGCAATTGTGATTAACTTATAACGCATGCGCCACTTCTGACGCATTCTCGTCTCATAAGTAGCGCATTATACGTCAAGTAATTTATTTAAACATTTCATTATCCCACAATTAAAATCTATCTGGGAAATCGATTATCATAAAATTTCATTACGGTTACATCACTGTATCGGATTTGTTTGTGAGTAAAAGGTAGGATTTTTTATTATTACATATACATTTGCACTCAAAAAATTAGGCGGCGCATCGACAGTCTGAAACATGAAAAATGGCGCAAGACAGGCAAAGGGTTGAACACCGCTGCCTTAAAGTGATATTCAAGCCGAGGAATGAATGGATTGGTGGAAATAACCGGATATTGAGCTCAACAGTCTTTCAAAACGACAGGCTTTTTACGAAATGACTAACAATTTTTTAGCGGTTTTTTAAATCCGCTAATGTAATCGTTTTGTCCATCAGTCATACCTCCGTGTACGGCAAACTACTTCTATATCGCTCAAGTAAGAGCAACCAAATTTTGAGGGGTTGTTTATGGCCATAAGTTCTTCCCGCAGTTGAAATTTGGAGACTCCAGAACCAGCCTAAGTGGTGTAGTGGGGAGGAACAACGACCTATAAAACATTAAATTAGTAAACTATTTCTACACCGTTCAGGTTAGAGGTAAAAAATTTCAGGATTGTTTCGGCTGGTGACAGTTATGAACCCTATTGATTTTGGAATTCATCTGTCTGTCTGCATTTTTTCTTTAAAAAACGCCCTTGATATCTGATTCGTCAAATCTTTTTTCAGTTGTTCTTTCGGTCATCAAATTTTGCCGACGTTAAGTGATCCCATCTCCTTTCTAGCATTTGCTAAGAAAATATTTCTGTATCAGTCTGTACCCTACCTCATGAACCTTTCCTATTTTCATTTTCTTATCATTTTTAGCAAAGCGTTATTTTCCTCATCGTCTTAACTTCTTTCCTCCATTTTTGTCTTTACGCCATCAAAAATATCTTTTAGTTACTATGCGCCTGGTTCACAGAGAATCACTATGTTATTAAAGTTTTGACTGATTTTTTCATTATACGTCCGCTCGGTCCGAATGTTATCCGCTATCTTTTTGAAGCGTTTTTAATATTTTACGATTATCGCTCGCGGTTTCAATTTTGCGTTCGTCCGCCAGTTCTGGTTGCTCTTTCTAAAATTAAAATTGGGGCCGAGCCAAAAGGAATAGGAAATATGAAATTTTTTAATTATATTGGCATAAAGATTTCTTTAAATAATATGAACACTCGAGTTCCTTTAATATGCCTACATTTGTGTTCTTCGTGAATTAATTACTACTGAAAGCGTGCTTTATCAGTACCGCAACGTTTACAATTTGAGTGAAAATTATTTTGTCATTGTTTCGAAAAATAAATGACCGATTAAATACGCTGGAAAAACTATTGGTTGTTGCGATAGAAATTCTATCTGTTTATTTAAACATTTATTCGATTTCAATGTATTTATAATGTTGATCTATTATATATTTTGAAGCGTTTGGTTGTTTGTCTGTTTGTTTGTTCATGAAACTCATCCTAAACTATAAAAGCTGGAACAACCAAATTTGGTATGATTCTTCCTTACATCCTAATTTACTGAATGGTCAAGATTTGGTCAACCTAACGGTTTTATGGGGTTATTTTTACCCCATTGTTAAATTTTCATAGGCCATAAGAATAGCATGGGTTTCTTTGCAAGCCAGTACAAAAATGCTTTTTTAAATTACTTAAAATTAAGATATGAACTCGGGACAAAAATTGTTATATAGAAAAAAAGAATGGAGTTGCTTATTTTTGAAAGCAGAATTAAAATCCGTGCCGATTTAGCTTAAATAACTGATTTTAATCGCATAAAAAGGCTTTTTATTCCTCTTTTCAACAATGCCAATTGCTAATAACTATGTAACCCTCTAATTGTTTGGCTAAAGGAGTATTTCACCTTTTATAAATGCATTGGGTTTTTGTAACCCTCTAATTGTTTGGCTAAAGGAGTATTTCACCTTTATTATTCTATAAAATGCATTTCGCCCACAAGGTGGGCATCGTCTGGGGTAAAACCTGTTTCAACAGTGACTGGGAGCCAACTGCCAGGTTTGAAACGGAAAGTATTAAGAAGACGACAGAGAAACAAGTGAAGCGCGGAAAGATTTTTCGGCGTGTGTGTCGTTTAAATCTGTCAGTTTGTATAGGGTCTTGTTGAATTCTGTGTCCGTGTTCATAAGTGTATCGCGGTTTTTGTAAATGTGAAGGTTTTCTAACGAGTTTAGTGAGTTATTGGCTGAAGTTAATAATGTTAAATCGTTTACGTGAATACTATGACCTGTTTCAAAGATGTGGTTGGCAGTGGTTGGCAGTTGGCTCCCAGTCACTGTTGAAACAGGTTTTACCCCTGACGATGCCCACCTTGTGGGCGAAATGCATTGGGTTTTTGTAACCCTCTAATTGTTTGGCTAAAGGAGTATTTCACCTTTATTAATCTTAGCCAAAGTAAATGAGCTACTATCAATTAATAACTATGATGACAAGCTCAATGCTTTTAAATGGGAACTGATATCGTATATACTACGATAGCTTTGATTTAATGCTTTTAATGGGAATTTATGGCGTCATATTTGAATCGTTACTTTAAAATTGTAGTTTTAGGTAGTTTACACTCGAATAATTAACTCGGAACAAAAGCGTCAATTAGTGTTACCAATATAGTGCATTTATATCTTATCAATTAAATACGATATTGGCTAATATCCAACGAATTCCCAAGTAATCGGCGATTTCCATCGCCTGCAATATTTTATTTGATAGAAATGTATGTAACTTCGATAAAAATTCTTTAATTTCAACCAACATCTTTCTCCCTTATATATCTATATGTACATTTTGTTTTCTCTTCAATATTTGTACGCATCAATTACGCCAATTATACTTCTTAGATTATAACAACACTTTCCATGTCACACAGCAGTTTTTATCTCCAAAATCGATTCCAACGTCTGGGAACTAATTTTGTTTCGTTGGATTGACTTTAAAATATTCACGTGAAAAAATTGCGATTCCTGCCCAAGGTTTTAAAGATTTTGAGATTCATGTCCACATAATATGATGAAGTTTCTTCCACTGGATATCAATTTGAGTGAAATAACTATATTATAAAAGTTATTCCATTATTATGATTATTTGATAAAAATACAGTGGCCAAATTTATCCATAAAGGATGCAGGGAAATTTTATTTATTTGGGAAAAAGATAGGAAAAAAAGAAATATTGCATAATATAAAGCATTACAATAAAAATTAAATTTGTCTCATTACTTGGTTTTATTCTCAAATCTTCCTCAATATTTTTTGTCTTGACCTAAAACTCCGAGCAACGCCGGGTATTTTCAGCTAGTTAGATATAAAAGGAACGCAAATAAATTGTACTTTACCAATTTGAGGAGAATTTTGTTATGAATTTTTATAAAATTACAATCTGCTACAGAAAAAATTATAATAAAAACTTGAAAATGACCGATTTCTTTGATAGAGATTCGAATCTGAATTTCGTGAAGCTGGTACAGCGACGATTTTATGTTGTATTTGAGAGTATCATACGTGCAACAAATGCCCGATTTCCTCAATAACATTTTATCATTATATAGACCTAAACCTACACATTTCGAGAAAAAGTACGTCTTTCATTGAGAATGAAATATTAATGATTGCGTCGTAATCGAATTATATTGTTTTACTCGAGAGCGAACAGATTATATAGAATAATAACAGAGATGTGTCAAGTTTTGAGGAAGAAAACCGGGGTAGTATGCTATTTTTACTCTTTGTAGTTTTTTATAGTTCGCCGTAAAAGAAGTTTGAGACAGTCGGAATATTATATTTCTCGTTTCAGAAACGTGAAATTAGATCTGCTACGTTAGTTCAGTGGTAGAATATCCGCCCGGTAATTGAAACACCCGGAGTTCGTATTCCCGGTCAAAGGCTTTTTTTCTCGTTTCAAAAAATAATCCCAACATTGCATCTTATGCCTGCCTGCATAGGATCTTCAGATCGAGTTATTCCGTCAATTTATTTTACTGTTCATTCGCGGTATAATTGATTTGAGTGTATGATTAAAACAGGAACGTCTCGTATAATAACAGAGATGTTAACATCATTTACGACAAAATTATTTAATATTTCCGTTTGAAAATGGAATAGGCATTTATAGGCGCGTTTCATTTTCAACGTAAGCGCCCATTAGCTTAGTTCTGTCCGTCCGTCCGTTCGTACTCACGTTCGTTCTCGGCTGCTACCGAACGGAATTTCATGAAATTCTGTATTAAGAAATTATAGACAAAAACAATAACAAAATTACATAAACGATTTACATAACCCAATAAGGGATGCCACTTCACTGAAAACAAAAAAGAACTTTCCAACATATCTCGTAAAATATTAGTTACACCGAAAACTTTTTCAAATAAAATTTGTAGAACTCGTTATATAAAATATGTCTTGCTAGTTACATTTTTATCGTAGGAGTAACCGTTTTCAATAAAATCTAACAAGAAAGTCGTAATCCACTTGGAACAGGACAATTATGGAAAGGTGTACTCAATGTCGGAGTACACCGGAGTTTTCAAAAGAGTTCTTTAAGATTTATGTTCTCATATAAAAAAAGATAAATATTAAAGACTTATTGTTATCTAAGCAATGTAGCACACATATCAGAAGCGATATCAATATTGAATTTGTGATTTGCAGATTTATTTTATAATCAGTTATAATTAATAATAAATTTGAAAAGTAATCAAAACCTAACTCACTTGAAATGAGTAATAGTGACCTTCACGTTCACGATCATTTCTTCGACGTAAATTATCCATTTCTTTTTACTTTAAAAGCTGTGTATATACGTAAGGAATACAGACGGATTTAAATTCATTTGGGCTTAGGTTTGATATAAGACACCCACGACCGCAGTACTACCTGTGTTACAGAAAATGAACTACCCAGGCAGGGGTTTAAGAAAGATAAGTACAAATTATACAATTAACAACTAATTCATTTGCTTACTTATCGAATTACCCGTCAGACTTCCCCGATGCGATTTTGTTTTTTCGGGAGATTTCAACATGAAGGATCATTTTGCTCGTTCCCACCGGGTTGAGTAAGTTATTTGAAGTGTTTTTGGTTCCTCCTCAAAGGAACATCTCTTTTTATTATCACTATTATTTATAGGGTAAACCTCAGTTGCTGCGAAGATTGTTTTCGTTGACAACAATTAAAATACACTTGAAAATTTTCCGAGTGAATTACGACTTCCTCATTTGATTTTCTTGAAATTGGCTACTCCGTCGATAAAAATGTATTGAAAGAAACATATGGCATTTGATTAGTTTCATAGATTTTTGAAGACTTTTTTGTTAAAGTAATATTTTACGGGATATAAAGAATAGATCATTATTGTGTGGGACTCCCGATTAGGCTACTTGAACCATTCATATTTGTTTTCTTTGCCCGTAGGGTCTTTGCACCAAATTTCATGAACATCCGCCCAGTAGTTTCGAAGATGAAATGTTCGGATGGACGGACAGACGGACATGATCTGACCTGACAAGGCGTTCTTTTTTCACTTTTTGTAAAGAACGCCTAAAAATGCATGCATGCATTTTTAGACGTAGCCATGCATGCATGGCTACCTAATTGTTGAGAATTATATCTATATATTAATAGCGTAAAAAAATAAAAATTTTAAAGCGAAAGTAACAGCCACCTTAACGTGTGATGCACCAAATTAAACGTCTTGACCTGCAGATTTGCAGGGAAATTATAAAATTCAAATCGCTCAAACCGTTGGAGAAATGATGAGGTTTTTTTACCGGCTAAGCTCTGATCGACGTAATTGCATTTATATATATATATATATATATATATATATATATAACATACTAGTAGAAGGTGCTTGCATTCTGCAACCATATCATCTCACCATGAAAAAACATTCATTTTTCAGACAGATATTTTATCATTACAAATATATTTTTAATTCTAAAGATTTCACCTCCGCAGCGATTTTCATTTTTCCCTTATGTAAAAATAATAGATTAAAACAATCCTCAAACTTTGCAATGTTAAGAATTTTATACTTTTTCCATTATGGGGTACTAATGCTACACATTTCTGCCAAATTTTAAAGGTGTAGCATTTCTAGAAGTTAAATAATATTTTTCTTATTGTTTAATTTTAAACATTTTAAACCTCCGCCGCAATATATTTATGGAGAGATTCAAATGTTTATTTGTGCAAATGTACTACTCTGTAAATAACTTGAAAATGTCAGCTTCCTAGCTCATCCCGTAGTACCTAAACATTTATCTATTTGTTTAAACTTTAAGAATTTTTAACTGCTAAACAAATTACAGTATCAAAATTTCTATAATCCCTAATTCATTTTTTTCACAAATCCTACCTTTAAAAAAATTTCAGCTCCGTAGCAAAATAGGAAATACATAAACTTTGAAATTTTGTTTAAATAATTGCGAATTTTTAGCGGCCGCATTGTTGCATTTTTTCAAGATTTTCGTTTTTTCTAGTCGGTTTTGCACAAACTCCTACCTAAGAAAAAAAATTCGAATCTCCAGCTCATCTGAAAGTGCCTAAACATCAGTATCCTCCTATATATTATATGTATGTTATATGTTATATCCTCCTCTGTAAGGAACGTCTATATATAATGATAGTATAAAAATGAGGTTTTGAAAGTGAAGGTAACAGCCACCTTAACATGTGACGCATAAAAATTAAACGTCTCCATCTGCAGATTTGCAGGAAAAGGATAAAATTGAAATCGGTCAAACCGTTGGTGAGGTATTGAGGTTTTCTGTGACCTGCTAAACTCTGCTCAACGTAGTTGTAGTAGTTGATGTTAAGGTGGTACTCCTAGCGGACATTAGGAGAAGGAAATAAACCTTGCAGTCGCTGACCTTCATGGCATAAAGGACCGTGCTTCATGGTAATGTCTAGGTACCTAGACAATATTTAATCCAACCAACCAGTCGATTTATCGACGGGGAACTGCTTGTATTTTTAATACCTAATTGTTATCAACGAAAGCAATCTTCAAAGTAAATAATATCTGCTATAATTACGATAATACGTTTAATTTCCTTACGTGAACATGCAGCATTTCCAAGCGGAAGGAAGTGTATTATCTACGACATAGAAAAGAACGTAAATGTAAATATTACGACTACTTAACTAAAATGAGGTATGTTATACATAATTTCCGATTGTTTGATTGATTAAAACTGATTAGAAAATAAATCGATAAATATAAATTTTTATATTTCACTGACATCAGACAGGCATATCGTTTTGCATTATTTAGTCATTATACTAAAATTACGTAAATACGGTTATTGATGAACCAACTTAGGGTAGGTAAGAAATTTTTTTAGACAGAGAGAGATATAATCGGGTGTTTCGCTGTTTCATGATATGCGTTCGTTCGAATTACAGGGTGGGCCAAAAGTCCTTCCACGCTTGAGAAATTAACGCAGTTTATTTTTAATATTTATTGTGAGCAGTACAAACTTACATGAATAGTTAACACAATTCAACTTTGGAACTTCTTACTCTTTTGAAACTGCCAACTACGTTAGGTTTTTAATAAACCTATACTAAGATTGAAAATAAATTACGTTAATTTCTCAGGTGCTTATCGTTTAGTTTATAATATTCTATCACAAGAAACGAGCCTATTCGTGATCCCTAACTTGTTTAATTTTTTATTTTGGCAACGCATCAAACTAATAAAAACTAAAGTATACATATATTTTAAAATATAGGCATTTCAAGAAAGAATTTTAATAATGGGCAAATAATCACAATTAGGCTCTAAATGAGAAATTTTTAAAAAGAAACACATGGAAATTTTTTCTCGAGACACTCTTATTCGATCATATTGCAGCCTTGTCAGACCAATACTGGAATATGGTAGTGTGGTCTGGAACCCATTTCATAAAAATCAAATGCAAGCCATTGAACGGGTTCAGAATCGTTTTATAAAGTGGCTCTGTTTTAAAGAAAGTGTGCCCCACTCGGGACAAAACTCTACTGCTTTGTGTAAACACTTTGGGCTACCTCCGCTCGAAATCAGACGTAAGATAAGTGACATTAATTTCCTATGAAATGTAGTATCCGGTTCCATTGATGCTCCTGATATTCTTGGCTCGGTGGGTATAGCCACTTCCACTAGAAGATCAAGGCATACTTCAATTTTTCATGTACCCTTCTGTCGTGTAAATGTGGTGAAATACTCACCCATTCCTAGGTTGATACGGTCAGCAGGTGAGGCCCTATTGACTTTGCCGTCCATAGACTTTTTTAATGATTCTGGACCAGCTTTTAAGAGAAAGTTATTCAACGTATTCCGTTGTAAATAGCTGTATTTTTAAATGTATGTCTTAACTTTTATCTGTGTTTATTTTATGATTAAATTTATTATAACGTGTGTAATTGGGGAACCTGTATGCGTTAAATAAAATATTATTATTATATGTACAATAAATAATTTAAAATATTAATACAAAAATGTCTTTCGGTCAATCACAGCTTACCCGTTTTCTAAGGGTGGTTTCAGGTGATTGCAAGACGCCGTTGTCGAAGTCTGTAAACGTTTCATTCTGCTAATGTCTCTATCCACACATTTTAAACCGGAGAAAATCTTTCTTTAATGCCGATTGATTGTGAACGCGATAAGAAAAGAACAGAATAGAATAACGGATTCAAGAAACCTGAAGAGGGCAGCTTTTCTAAGTAATAATATCATTTTCTCTTTTATACGCATGGTTTACTCTCAAGAGGAAAGAATACGCGGTCAAAAGTGTTACAAATATTGTATTTAATATAGACAAAATAGTATCTAAACCAGTGGTGTCCAACCTTTTCGGTCTCGGGGGCTACTTAGCTTGCGCAAAGCTCACAGCAGGCCCCCTGCCCCCCATAACTCGGGAGGTTTCCTCCGTGATCACTAATGATGCGACGATCGTAGTGAAACCGGTCGTGTCAAATAAATGTGTGGAAGTGAAAAAGTTCTTTTCTTTTTCTCGATGAGTAAATTCCACGGGGTTGAGCCTGATCTCATTCTTGATAACTTTCTAATGTTTCCCAAAAGTATAGCCAAATTATTAACTTCCTTTCAACACATTATCTAAAATTCACCATTTTACGACTCTACAGCACATTGGATTATTCTTCGATAGAGCAATTCTGGTGTTGTAAATGCAACAATTCGGCCTATATGCTAGAATTAAAAAAAAATACAAATATAAAAATAGCATTTAAAATGGTGGAAGGCAGTGATGTTCAATTTAATCCATTCGCTTTATTTTTAATATCGTAACAAAACAAAAAAACGATGGAGCAGGTCAGAGGTACGGAGATGCAGTAGAGGGGAGGAGGGAGAGAGAGAGAGAGTGGCTGGAAGAGTTGGATGAATGAAGGAAGAAAGGGAGTGAGAGGGATGGAGAGAGGAGAATGGAGGCAGTTTTTAGGAAAGGGAGAGAGGGCAGACAAAGAGACAGAGAGTTGTTGGAAGGGAGAGAGGAGATGGGTGGGAGGGGGAGAGAGGAGGTGGGCGGGAGGGAGAGAGGAGGTGGGCGGGAGGGGGAGAGAGGAGGTGGGCGGGAGGGAGAGAGTTGAGAGGAGGTGGGCGGGGGGGAGAGAGTTGAGAGTAGGAGGAAGGGTAAGGGAAGGACGTAGGATGGAGGGGGAAACAGTTGGGATGAGAGGGAATGGAAGGGTGTGGGATTGAGAGAACGAGTAAAGGGATGGCGGAAGCCTAGATTTATACACGCAGTTATATGTTACAGAATTGACAGTTCGTAATTGAAAGGTTCGTTCTAGTTAGCAAAACGCCCTGTTGAATCGAGTTTGCGTGTCGCGTGCAATTAATCCGATTCGAATCACAGTTAACTCCTTTAATTGGACTAGTCGTTTGCGTCATTCGAGAGGATCCGTGTACATTGAAGAATTTGCGTAAAAATCAAAACACATCTTGCTTTAGGATGTAAAATTACATATTTGAGAAATGACGATCAAACATAGATTAATCAATAACGTAAACCTACTAAAAATATAATTATCTTTACGTTATATTAGTCACCAAATATAGCAGAATATTATGATTCTATAGAGTTTGACGTGGACAAATTTCACATAATGGAACATAGGTCTAGCATCAAAGCGCCTCGAAAACTGCCATAACCTTTACAGCGCACTAGCGGAGAGCACGCTGCATTGCGAAGGTTAGTCTATTATATTGAATAAGTAGTTATTTTCGCTTAAAGTCGAAGCAGATAAAACATTTCAACATTGCAGATGAAAAAGACGAAAATTGCCAATGTCTCAGTTCAATAATGCATTCCAGATGGCTTATAAAATATAATTTACATGAGCTAATATTATTTATTAATGGAAGCATTAGCTGCTATACTTTAAAATCTTCTGCAAGTGTTTTAGCTCAAAGGAAAATTTTACAGATTATTCCATCTTAGTCTAAACGATTCATGTCTGTTCTAGACAAAAGCAAAGATTCTGATAAAAAGTGTCACAATTCTTCAAATAAACAATCTGTTCTTTGTGATTAAAATAAATCTACGTATATCGCGCTGAGGGAGATAACTACATTTTTTAGGGAAGAAAGAGAGGAGAATGGGAGGTAGGAAGAGGGAGGATTGGGAGAAGAGAGGATAAAGAATAGGAGGGAGAGAGGAATGGATAATGAGAAGAAGAAAGAGAGAGGGAAAATACGAGGGAGAGAGGGAGAATAGGAGGGAAAGAGAGAATAGGGTGAGAGTGAGGAAAGAGAACGGGAGGGAGGCAGAGGGAAAGGGAGGAAGAATGAGAAGAACCTTAATTTTAATATGTAAACTGCACATACCCGTCATATTTGACGGGCAATTATCCTAGTATATAAGATAATTAATGAAAGAATTGAAAGAAAATTAGAGGAAAATTTAGTAGAGGATCAATTCGGACTAAGAAAAAGTCGTGGAACCAGAGAAGGAATATTGCGTCTTAGACTCTTGATAGAAATAAACTGATGTGGGCAACATGACTTTCTCCATATTTATATGGCAAATTACATATTGTTAGCTCTGGGATCGTTGTCAGTATTTACTTCCGGTTGACAATTAAGAAAAGAAAAAGGAGAGTTACTAAGACGTAACTAAGCGTCAATTGTTAACAATAGTCTTCGGTAGGTGGCGTGGTGGTGGCAGCTAAAAATATAAGATATCTCTTAAACAATGCATTATATGAAAAAATGTATCAAACATAGGTTGTAGAAAATAAAATTTCCTACAACTTTTATTCCAATACATTTTTACATTTATCAAATATTAAAGCAAATATTTAAAAATAACGGATAAGTAACAAGAGTGAACACCCACTTTCGGTCGAACGATTTTTACCAAAAACTAATCAGATCTTCTAACTTTTATAAAAGTGTTAAATATAAAATTTCGCGTTGACCTGATTAATAGTGTTTGAGTTAGAGCGCCCACAAAAATCTATCACATACAGACAGACAGACACAGACATCATCGAGAAAATAGTCAAAACGTGTTCAGGGGACCTTAAAACATGTATTTCCGTTGAAATCTCGAATTCGATTTTTTTCATGAAAACAAGCTCCTAACAGGAAAAATATATGAATAGAATATTGTATGTGGTATGTGAAAAATTGTAAACTGAATCTTCTGAATATGTTTTTATATGTTTTAAATATGTTTTTTTCATATGTTAATTTTGTAACCTTGCCACCGGGCCAGGCGCCCACTTGCATTGTATATTGAAATAATAATAATAATACTTTCTCTATATTTCGTATATGGAGATAGTAAAAATGATACAAGTTGGTGATATTAATCGCAATTTGCAAATCTGAAAAAATCATTGGATAATGAATAATGTAACAAAAGGTTTGAGTTGACTAAAAATGATAAATCTTGGTCACAGGGAAAGAAAAATCATTTGGAATTTTTACCGAAATAAAAATCAACATCAGTGAGAACAGAAAAATCCAGAATCGCTAAGGGAGTAACACAGAGTTGCAATCTCTCGCCAGCACTGTTCAATACATACCATATTTACCCGACAATAAGACGACCCTCTAATACATAAGCTAATTTTGACGAACAAATGTTTCATAAGGTATTCAGAAACAACTACATAGTATATCGAACAGTTATTAGCTTAGTTTACATAAATTTATCAAAATTGTCATCACAATGTGCAGTGCAAAGATAAATGTGATTTCAATCATACCGGACTAATTATAATCAGTCACTTTTTTATTTCTGTGTTTGCGAATATAAGACGATCCCTAACCTTTGAATGAAGAAAAAAACTCGTCTTAGCAATGGAAGAATACAGACAATCTGAGGCAGGTGGACTGAAAATATACGGTGAATGCGTAAGAATGCTTACGACAGAGATATTTGCAAGTCCTGAGAAAGGACAAGAAAGGACTAAGTTTCTCTGTTGGGTGCCACTTTTTATCGATATTCATAATCTGAGACTAGAGTTTTGGAACTGAGAATTCCCGTTCCCGGGAATTTACTCGATATTTCTTATTCTCGATTCCCGGGAAAATTTTTAATGATTCCTGAAAATTGTTCGTTTGAATATTGTGCCGAGTCAAGCTTTTTCATAATTGCCTTCAAAGCTGTTTTTTTTAGATATTCCTCCGAATTTCAGCTCCAAATGTTAAACTATCAAAATTAGTTTTTATTCTTTTCATTTTATGCATGTTGTACCAATAGAATTTCTAATGATTACTAAATATATTTTCAGTGCTTCTATTTAGTAAATGAGTTATTAGGAGTTTGAGATTAAGGATCAGGTTGAGTTTCTCGCTATTAGTTCAATTTTAATGGAACGCTAATACAATGTCAAAATGGCTTCTCGCGCCCGTGAATTTCGTTAGTGAAAAAGAATGTTCAAAAGTATTGGTTGCATGAATCTCAAACTATGCGCTGAAGTGAATAATTACCTTCCCCTCCTACTCTTCTTCCTTCTCCCCTCCCTCCTCCCCTAATCGACCAAATTAGCTACTCTGACCAAGTGGAGATGCCCGTTGAAATTCAACGGGAAAGTTGTTTTCCTGAATAGATGTGACGCGAAGCTATTATCCAAATCAATGGTACCCAATTACACGAAGCCGGCAACAATGTAAATCACTAACAATAAGAATACGTCAAATTCTAGCGTTAAATCTGTGGATCAATTCGATGCGTATTCAAAAATCCATGGCAGAAAACAAACTTTCTTTCTTTTAGGCGTTTGTTGTTTCAAGTCTAGAACTCCTACGATGATTCTAAGTGATTTTAATATGCGAATGATTAATGTTCTACAATCAAATGTATTCCTTCTCGTAAATAACCCAACAAATGTTGTTTTCATTCGTTGCTATGAAAATCATTTCCCTGTCCTTCCTTCTCTCTCTCTCTCTCTATCTTGTACAAAAAAACATTCAAAACACGCTTTCGACCATAAGGAATGAAATGACAATAGAATTTCGAGGTTTAACAATGTAATTGGTTGGCAAGGCAAAATCCCGTTAAAATGGTAAGATTTCCCCAAAATATGCGAATTAAACGTTTAACATGAGGAATTTCGAACTGAAGGCGGAAAAAGATGAACAGAATAAGAAACTTTATAATTTTTTTCTTTAAAATAGTTCAAGTCGAAGATCATAGGTTAATTCTTTCTAATTTAAATCAAAAAAGAATAAAAGTGTGCACGTCGAAAAGTCGATGTGTACGTGTTATTTTATGGGAACAGGAAATGTCTTCCTTGGGGTCGAACCCAGGACATTTTTCTAGTTTTTTCGTCATCGCCTAAAAATATGTAAATCGAGCATTCCTGCCAAATTTAAAAAATATTTCGATCCTTTATCGACTTATTTGCATTCTTATAGCGTGACAGAGGAAGCCACAAAAGGACAGAAGAAGGCTCTTATAGATTTTAAATTGTTTTTAAACCTCTTTCATACATCTTCTAACCTCAATTCTAACTTTGAGGTAATTGCAACATAGTTGGTCTCTTGTTACCTCCACATCGTCAGAATCGAAGAAAGATCGGTTGCGCAAGTCAAAGTGCGTCTGAATATTGAATCTGCTAACGATTTGTCGCAAATAATGTATCACATGTCATTGGGATTTAATAAAGATTAATGTATTTACGTTGTATCAACAATAAATATCATTTTTAAATGAGAAATGGCGAATTAAATATTAAAAATGCGAAATAATTCTTATTCGCGGGTTCCCTGGATTCCCAGGATATTTGAAAATCTAATTCCCGTTTCCCGGGGAAAAAATATCGCCGGGAACCCAAAAAACTCTACTCATTACGTTGATCTCGAGTAACATTCCGGTTCTCGGGGCAATAATGATTTACTTTCGCGTACAATATGAAAATCGACGTCTTTCTGTATCCGCCATTCATTTTAAAAAGGAACTTTGACGTCCAAGAACTTGAACATTTTTTATATAAATATTACTGCGAGCAAGAAATATTTACAGCAAAGACCGTATAAGATACACTTGCTCACATACGGAAGTGTATTTATCTATTTATCCAAAGAAAAGTGTAAAATAAACTTCCATATAGGAATTTTTTCCCGAGACTGATATCTGAATAAAATCGTTTTGAATGTTTGGTAAATGATATTTCCACATTTGTGCAAACAGTGAGATTTTGACAAATAAATTCAATGGTTTGGAAAAATAAGTTGTTGTAGATATTAGATGAATCACCACTGACGACGCCTGCTTTGTATCTGAAACACGTACCTATCTACTTTTCGTGACTATTTTCTTGGATATCGGAAAGACATATTTTGCCGATATGAAACTAAGATATTTCGATAAATGAGTAAATTAAGAAATCATCTCACTTCGCCGATCACTACATTTTTAATATTCAAGGTCATTCAAGAGAAAATATTTACTGCCGTAAGCCACGATAAAAGATTTCCGTTACCTGAAATTTCTCAGAAGGATCGTGGCTGTCGTAAACCAACACACGTACTCCCAACCATCTCCCTCTCTAGTCCTTCCCCTCTAAAACACCCCCTAATGCCCAAAACACCTCTTGACCGACTCATGCTTTACCTCTGAGCTTGGAGTGGATTGCCTTGCGAATGGTGAAAGAAGCAGTAGAGGACGGAGAATTCGCCCACAGCTAGAAATATGCATTTCATGGGACAAGGAAAATAATTCAGTAATTACATTCAATTTTATATTATAATCCCTAATGATTCTACGAAAAATAATCAACCTAGGAGTGAGTTTTCAATTAGCTGACAATAGACTCGCTCTACATAATTAGGGTGTGGGGGTCAAAATGGCCTAACGAAGGAGGTTTTCATTGGGTCGAATGAGTGCAGGTTATTTTGTGTAATTTGTTCGTACTGCAAGTGGACTTCTTCCAGAGTAGAGAGGGCGTGGATCATTCGCAGCACCCCGGCGCCTTTAATTTTAATAAAAATTTCAAAAATTTATTTTTACTTGTGGTTTTAACAACGGTCTCCCTGAACAAACCTAAATTACGCAAGCCCGTTCATATCTCCACACTTCCCTCCGCAACACTCACTCAATTTCAGTAATCTTAATATCTGTGCTCCAATTGGTTTTACGCATGTCATAATTTTGGTACGGGATTATCTCCGTAACTTCAGCTAAGCCATCCGAGCAAAATCTCTCTCGAATTTTTGAACATGTCTTATCCCTTTCTTTTTGGGCTAATTTATGGCCCTAGAGAATTTTATGATTTTATGTGTTGCATCATGGTAATAGTGAGTTCATCTTCAGGTGTAAACGATAATATTGTGGACGAACATTTAAGCAACAATCCAATCTACTTACCCTCCCAATTCTCTAACAACGAAGTAAGACTTTACATTTAAAATAATACATTTTCTCACATCTGACTTCTCTGCGACCATATTATTACAACTCAAAACTGTGGCTTTCCTTTTTCTGGTTCAATTCACGCGAAGTGTATTCGAATCAGGGATAAATCAAAGAAATGATACGCGTTTCTTCCATCTTATCGGCACTATTTGCCACTACTTCTGATGTAAGCTAATTCTTGACGACTGCATCGAACAAATTTACTACAGATTGGGACTAGCAATTAATTCTTGGGGTTGTACTTCGTTTTAATTGGTATTTTATATAGCAGAGATTCACGATTCTCCAATATAGGGTGTGGCGTACGAGTGCAGTCTCCCCGTATCCTTCCGGAGGTAATTAGCGAAGTTGTAACGGAGAGATGATGCAATGAATATATAGCGGAATGTTTGGCCAAGTTTACAATCTCTCCTATTTTTTCAGGCAAGTCATGCTAACGTTCAATAATAGAAGGTTTTCCAAATATCGAGGCAATTAACTTTCACCTTAAGGGCAAAAGTGTTCGTTCTTATTATTATTCGTCCACAATAACTTAAGAACCGATAATCTGAAAACATTGGAAAGGCTGATTTATTTCGATCTCAAGCCAATACAATGCTTCACAATAATATTTTTAAATTGTTTATGTAAATAAGAGTAAATTTTAAAAATGTACGTATTTACTAATCTCGTGATGCTGTCGTTGTTAACAGCAACTGTAATGTACATATGTCCATTGGAGTATGTGTAAATTATTACATTAGATTTTTTTAAATTATCATAGTAACCATTTACAACGGTTGTCCAACAGATACTCTCGATGAAATTATGCAATTTTCTTTAATCACCGGTTAAAAACATGGTGATGCTTTAACTAATATGTAATTGACAAATACTTTGCGTTTCGATAAATGTTGACAATGACTTTAGAATTAACGCCTTACTAGTTGTGATTTTAATTTAATACTTTTCATTTTCATTCATCCACGTCGTTTTTCATGAGCATTACCCGTAGTATATAGAAAATAATTAATTGATAATTAAAACTTGTTTGTGAATGTTTTGGTTGAGACCTACGTTCTGCGCATTCAGGAATTATATTGAAATATAAAATAGAATATTAAGTTCAAAGACTATACTACCGTGTTACGCAATGGTAAAATATTTGTTAGTGATTGAATTATCGCTGTTAATTGCAGATCAGCATCAAGGGCGCCGACGTTTACTTCTATAGCGCAAATGCACCCCGGTTAATTCGGCATGACTTGGTAGTTTTAAAGGTTGCTTTTCCTTAAAAATTGACGACTAAAATCGATGTTTATTTCTCATTAAAATTGAGGACTAATATCAAAGTTCATTTTTAATACAGTTTTCTCATTTTTATGCAGGGATTTTTAAAATATTAGGTGAATATTTGATATCAGATTTAATTTTTTAAATTGTGTGATTATATAAAAATAAATCGAAATTTTAAATAACAATTCAGTTTTAATCAATGTCATTTGCTACATGCGTAAGCTCGTCTTAGCTTTTGTTTCAATATCAAAATCAAATGGAAAAGCCTAAATAACAAAATCATAAAATCAGTATTCTGTATTTTAGTTAAAGAAAATATTCATCATTCATTCTTACGACAGGTCCTACCAATTCATCGCTTGGTTTTGACCAGGAAATATACATACATGATGTGGTGGTTTCCCGTTGCCTTCCACACCGGAGGGAGGGAGGAGGGAAGCCCAGTGCCGGCAGTTGCCTACTCTTTGCGATGAGCACCAAGGAGACCAGCTGTTTAACGTCCCTAACAAAAATATGTTTAACATTCGAAGGCAATATGCTTATATTCTTCCTGTGTTCATGGTGTAAAAAAATGTTATCTAAAACTGATATTTAAGACATATCGATATCGAATGTATGGCTGCCACCAAATTCTATATTGAACATTAAAGAAAGATTTTATTACAATTTCATTATCTGTGGCGAATCTGGTCAATTTAGTAAAATTCATTTTGTAGCAGTTGCCTAGATTGGCCGTCACGATCGCATTGGCTCGACACGACGGCGATTCCTTTTAATCAAATTTTACTAAAAATGTATAAAAACAAGGCAACTTCTCATATGCCATATTGTTTGTTGCTCTCTAAATTTTGGTAAAATATGTTGTTGTTGACTTCGACCTCCAACCCGGAGCAGCTTATTTTTCGTAAAAAATAAGAAAGTATATTTTACTCGTTAAATCGCGCTCCTTATCTCAAAAAACGTAACAATTCAATAACAAAATTAAAGTAACGTGAATTTAATGTACAGCCGAATGCATATGTGAACATTTTGAAGTAAACAGGGTAACCTGTTGAATATCAAGCGACGAATATCGTAGAAAATAACCCAGAGTGCAAACACGGAACGATGCTCATCCGACAGCAATGCAGAAGAAACTATAGGTAATCATGGAATACTCTCACTCGGAAGATGGATTGTGGATACGCCTCCCAAAAATATGAATTTCATGAAAGTGCGTTCGTAAGAATAGTATAGGGCAGGGAAGGCAAATCTTTTCTTACTTGCATGCCAAAATTACGAAATTGGGCTTTCTTATCATAGCTTACGTGTCAATTTGAAATGCACCAAAAAGAAATAATTTTATTATATTACCATTTATTCTCGGACTCGGCTCAGAAAACTAGATTGGTTATATAAAATTCAATTTATCATCTTATTGTCCCAGATCTTTTATGTCCGAAAGACAATTATGAAGTAACAAGTATCTCGATCTCACTTCTGACAAAAAGTCACTATAAGTCATTTACTTCACCAACACACATAATTGCAATGTCACCAGAAATATAGTCTTTTGTATTGAGACAGAGATGGAAAATATTTCGGAGACACTCATTAAACAATTTTTATTGCGTACCAACCAAAATCGTGTCGCGTGTCGTGGATTTGGCATCCCTGCTATTGGGGCACCTTGCGAACGGTAAATACTCACTTTTCTCTTTGGGAGGACCTTCCTTTTCGTATCTTGGAGGAGATTAGCAGAAGACAAAAGAGGCGTACCCCGACTTTTGGGTAAATGGATTAAGCAGACTTTTCATATTGCGAAAAAGACCGAAGGGGTCTGGGAATTATAGGATCTGGTCGAGGTTGGAGACCGAGTGCAATAAACCGATGGTATATATTGTCATGTCCCGTACCCACGGCAATTCGGTATGGGTCCTTAAGATAATGACATAAAGATACCTTAGAAAGTAAGGTGTCGGGAATTCAGTATGTTATGACAAATGCCGATTTTATCTTCCATTTCGGAAATTTGAGTGTTGTGAACCAATTTTATAAATTATGACACAATCTCGTAGAAAATGTGGTGGTGAAAAATAGACATTTATCCACGACAGTTTATATCCGTCGAAATTGAAAATTTTCTGGTTATGGACATTTGTCGATTTAAATCGAAAACCACCAAGCCTAAAGACAACCTATTATTTTGCTCATTTGCATTAATATAATCTAATAAAGTCATAGAAACCTATACAGAAATAACAAAAGAAATTGACCACGTACCACACATCAGTCATATTTCTGTAGCTGGGATCTTTATTTATTTAGTTTCAAAAACAGCACAGAGGCCCCATTACATTGAAACATATAACTGTAACAAATAATATAACATTAAAATAAATAACTATTATAAATACGAGACAATAATATTAACAGCAATTGAAATGACCATAACAAAACAGCGCCAGAAATGAGGGAAAGGTAGGATTACGTAGTAGGTAGTTGATTACGGAAAGAAGTGGGTGAGAAAATGTCGAGATTCGGACGTGAAGCCAGTAAGGAATTATATGCAAACGGGAGGCGGTAAGAAAGATAGCGTTGGGAGACGGAAAGTCGAAATTTTGGTAAATGAAAAAGATTTTGAAGGCGAGTGGAGCGAGATGGAACACGGAGAGAAAAATAGGATGCAAGTACAGGGGAGCGATAGAAACCAGTGATGAGAGAATGAAGGTAATTAAGATCCATAATAAGACGATTATGAGAAAGGATGCTTAAAGAGGGTGCTCTACCCCGCGTGAGATGTCGAACTATGGCGTAGAACTTTAGTATAGAGTCAAGCCGTTTTATGTCTGAAGGAGCAGCAGTGGACCAAATAGGAGAGCAGTAATTTTGTATGGGAGCAACACAGCCATTAAAGAATGTCTTAAGAGCTAACGGATTGGAAATTTCAGTGAATCTGCAGAGAACACCAAGTAAAGACATCGCTTTCGCAGAAAACTTCTCGATGTGTTAGGAAGAATTTAATTTAGCATAAAAAATCACTCCAAGATCTTCATGGGATTGAATTATAGGAATGGGTTTACCTAGTCAACTGTAAGAGGAAGGGAGAGGTGAGGATTTAAGGGTAAAGGACAATTGTTTGCCTTTAGATGGATTTATTTTAAGTTTCCACTTGGAGAACTACTCTGTCAACGAGTTAAGTGCAGCTTGGATACATTGCTTGTCTTCATCGGAGTCAACCCTTTTGAAAATTTTACAGTCATCAACGTATAAAAGAATTTGGCAATCATATAGGGCAATTACCTCGACTAAATCATCAATGTAAAGACTAAATAGTAGAGGTCCCAGGACGCTACCCTGGGGCACACCGGACAAGACTGGAATAGTGGATGAGGAGTGGCCGTTAAGTACAACATGCTGTGTTCGGGAATAGAGATAATTTTCCAGGAAAGAGAGAAGAGGGCCATGTACGTAAAATCTATTGCTTAATTTATGAAGAAGAAGTCTATGGTCAACTGTATCAAACGCCTTAGCCAGGTCAATACAGCTACATCAACCTGGGATCTTTGTTCAAAGACCAGAATGATTTCATGGTGTATGAGAGTAAGATTCGTTAAACAAGAGCTCCCAGATAAAAAACCATGTTGTTGAGGAGAAATATAAGGATACGTGAAAGAGAGCAAACACCTGTGTATTATCTTTTCAAACATGGTGAATAATAGAGGGAGGATTGAGATTGGTCGATAGTTGGTGATATCTGCTCTGCTGCCACTTTTTAAAATGGGTGTTACATTGGCTGACTTCCATATGGCAGGGAAACGTCCACTGAACAGACTTTATAAATAACTGTTAATGGAATACACAAGACCCCTGAAGTGTTTTTTAAAAAGACAACTTATTCCATCGGAGCCGGAAGATTTGTTTTTATCCAGGGAAGCAAGTAAGTATCTGACCTCAGAAAAAGATGTGGAAATATTGGATAAAGAATCCGAAGAAATTGATCCAATAGAAGGAAGGTAATCAGTGGTAGAGGTAGGCAGAGAGAAATTGGAGAAAAAATAATTATTGAAAATACGCGGGCGATCATTACCTTGAGCGGAATTAAAATTTGAAACTCCTGAACCGTAAATTAACCCAGAGAGCACTCACACGTCAATAAGAAATAAGGAAAATTAAAATTATGCTTACAAGTTTGCAGGACGATGATGGCCTACAGGGACCTGTTGTCGAAAACTAGCCTAAAAAGAAGAAAAGGAACACACGCACGCACAATAACTCTGGAAATCTCTGGGAAACTTGCTAGATACGTATTTCGGGAGCTATGCTCCCATCTTCAGTAGCTGAAGTCGTATGGATTGTTTGTGTTTGGTCTTGTGTATTTATATGTTCCGGGTAAAAGTGAAAGGAGGGCAGAGGGGTGGGGGAATTCTTAACGGTTAGCCAGTAGAGGGGTGAGTAAGGGATAGGTCCGCGGTCATTATTCATAACCGTCTCTTTGAATTTGTATATGAAAATACTCTCGTAAGCGTCTAGTTTCCAGTCGGTTTGTGTTGATTTTAAGAGAGACATGTTTTCGATTTTAATCGGGTGATTGTTTTCCTGTATGTGTATTGCGACGCTAGACCTGTTAAATCTATTGTGTTTGAAGTGTGCAAGGTGTTCTTTGAACCTGGTTTCTAGCTTCCGTTTAGTTTGACCTATGTAGACTTTCTCGCATTCTGTGCAAGCGATTTTGTATATGCCGGATCTTTGCAGAGTCGGGATCGTGTCTTTTGGATTGTGTAGTAAGTTGGAGAGTTTGTTTTCATTCACAGGTACTGCTTTTAGGCTCAGTTTTGAGAAGATGTTTGATAAGCCGTTTGTGATGCCTGGGACGAAGGGGATTTTTACGTATTTTGGTTTTTTGGGGGGCGTGCTTGTGAGAGTAATCCGTTTATTCAAAGAAAGACTGCGCTTGTGTTTGTGTAAAATATTTTCTATCTGAGGGTCGTAACCATTGATTTTAGCGCATTTTTTGATATATTTTAATTCTGTGAGGAAATCAACTTTAGAAAGAGGAACCTGTAAGAGTCTATGTACCATTGAGTGGAACGGTGCTAATTTATGTGAAATATGGTGGTTGGAATCAGAGGGAATGTACGTGTCTGTGTGTGTGGGTTTGCGGTAAATCCCGAACTTGATTTGGTTGTTTTCTCTTTTTACGAGAAGGTCAAGAAATGGCAATGTATTTTGTTTTTCAACTTCATGTGTAAATTTAATGGAAGGATATTGATCGTTTAGTTGCTGTAGAAAATCAGTTATGTTATTATTGGAGTTATCGAAAATCGCGAAAATATCGTCAACGTATCTTAGCCATAAGCGTGGGAAGTATTTGAAAGTGTTTTTGCATTGTTTCTCGAAGTTAACCATGAATAGGTTGGCTAAGAAAGGTGAAAGGGAGTTTCCCATTGTTGTACCGTAGTTTTGTTGGTAGAACTTGTTGTTAACTTGAAATAAATTTTGGTTCATGCATAAGCGTGTTAGTCGTACTAATTCATCTACTGTTTTTAATGGTAAGTTTTGATCGGTGAGCCATTCTTCGAGGAATTGTAATGCTTCATTGATGGGAACGCTAGGAAAGAGAGAAGAAACATCAAAAGTAACTAAAATTTCACTGTCCTGTAGTATTATGTCTTTAACTTCGTTAATGAAATGAGGACTGTTTTTTATATTTGAATCATGTTTGGCAGGAAATTGTTTAAATTGGTCATTAAGCCAACGTGAAATTTTATATGTCGGGCTGTTGATAGACGAAACAATGGGTCTGAGGGGAATGCCGTCTTTGTGGATTTTGGGTAAGCAATACATCCTAGGAACCCTGGGGTTTGAGGTGTGAAGTTGGAGGCTGAGTTGTTTCGTGATGAGTGTGGCCTCCAACTCTCTACTTCTCCCTCATATTAAAGCATTAAAAGCATGCATTCCTTACCTATACAGTATAAGGATGTCTGATGGGAAATGACACCCCCTCCACTTCCACCCTCCATGCAAAAATCAAAATTCTGGCCCCAAGATGCACATCCTCATGGTCCCATTAGTAAATGTACCAAGTTTTAAGTCTCTAAGTTCCGTGGTTTTTGAGATATGCTGTCCACACACAGACACACATTGCCTTTTATTAATATCTATAGACTATATATTATGCATTGTTTATAACGGTTGTCACGTAGATTTTTAATCCAACAATATGCTCATTACCGTGTTATTTAAATGGGAAAAAATTAAAAGAGAAAACCTTTTTCAAAATGAAAAATGTAGTTTACATCGCTTTGAAAACCCTCCCATTTTGATTAACTTTTTATTGCGGTTAAAATGGCACTTTCTTCTTGCTTCTACGTTTTCTAGTCGTTGCTTTATAAATGCATAAACATACAAATTCTTCAAAATATTTATGGTAGAGATAACAAAAAATGGGTACTTACCGTTTTTTTCGGTGTATAAGACTCACTTTTTTTTTCCTGAAAATAGGCTTCAAAATCGTCCTGCGTCCTATATAACGAAGGTTAAAATGCTGGAATAGTATTTTCATTAAAATTGTATTTCTACAATTCTTGTAAGCCTTCCTTTTGCACACAATTTTTTTATATTCGATGGTCTTTCTATATAAATTTAAACATATTCTTTCGATATTATTGTTATTTTCTTCCCCGATTACATGAATATATACTTGAGGAAATCAAGTTTACACAAACAAGGAAAAAATTCTAGAACATTAATTTGTGATTATATCAAATACATCTCTCAAGGATTGGCACTTATTTTTAAAAATATAGAAAGATGTGATAATGTAAAATTACTATAGCATCAGATAATAATGATTTATAAAGTCAGCACGAGACTACACTAGCAATCAGGGCCGTGTCAAGATATTTTGTCGCCCGAGGCGAGATAACATATGGCGCCCCTCATATTTATTTAGCGCAAGCTATGGGAGCGTTATTTTGCTCTTTCGGCATCCCGTCTAATTCCTCGCCCGAGACGAGTGCCTCACTCGCCTCGCCCGCAGCACGGCTCTGTTAGCAATGCACTCTGCCGTAAGATTACGACACCTTTCGAATGACTCAAGAACAATTTTAACCTAGGATACAAATAATATGCTATCATAAATACATTATCAACAAAAAGATCGCGCCAAGTAACTCTTTTATAACATATGGGATATGCAGCAGAAAAATAAACCAAATTACTTAAATCGATCTCAGCTGATCAACCGCATGGGTGACTTGTGAGGGAATCATTCATTCTCTATCGAAACCATCTTCACGCGCCTTCGCTGTGATCCTTCTTTTTTTGCTCTACTGCCCTTAACAATTGTTTCGTTGTTGCCTATTCATTATTTCCTTATCAGTCACTTTCATTGTATTGGACGCTTTCGATTTTGCATTGCATGTTGTGTAAATAAATATTGACGGAAGTCCAATAAAATTTTCATTTTCATCTTGAAAAATTTATGAATTTCAATCACGTGTCTTACGAGTAGTGATTCTGGTTCGAGAATTCCCGACAAAAATTTCGACGGAAATGAGCGAAGAGGGTACCTATTCGTTGATCTTTCCCTGGTGCGGAGAATATTTTTTTGGATGCCTCCAGTCAATAGTCAACATTTTTTATGATCGACTGCCTTCATGAAAGTTCGAGTGACTGGTTTTTCTGAGTCAATATTGTTGACTCCCTTCCTTTCGCCTCGACCAAGTGTGAGTCATTTCTGCGGAGCTTCGCCTCACTAAGTTTTGGTCCGGCGAGCTTTAATACCTATCTTCTCTCTCTTGAGAACCTTTTGTTTCCACCCGCTGAGGTGAGGATACTCTCGAGTTCTGTAAAAGTATTCGAGAAACAAACAACTGACGTCAATCCCTACTCGAGATGAGGAACACGTGGAATGCTAAGCATTAAGTCTTAAAGCAGGGGAAATACCCATATGACAGAGGTAACCAACCTTTCTGCATCAGGCCCAAATCGTCTGTAATAATACTCTACAAAAGCCGCCTGTCGAACATTGTTACGATTAGGTATGTAAGAGAAACTTTAATAAATATAACTCTTAAAATACTTATCCTGTTTGATTTAATTTGAAAACTCACTAAATTTCTTGAGCACCTGGAATCTTCAGAAAGTATGTGTTGGCAATCCTACAGAGCTGCACCAGTTTCATTTCCCCTTAAGCTTCCCTCTCCGTAACCACCTTCCCCTAATACGACTATAATTCCCCTAGTATATCTCGAACTAAGTGTTTTACGGGAGTGTTCTTTTGTGTGGTGTAATGATTTAACTTGATTCAGTTTACGGCAAACCCCCTATTTTTTTAAATATGGAACAAAGGAAATGAATTTCATACTCTGTGTCATATAAACTAAAGGTTATAGCTTATGCGGAACAAAATGGAAATAGGGCAGCAGAGAGACATTTTGGTCATCCTCCGACGGAGAAGATGATAAGAGCATGGAGAAAGCAGAAAGACGTTCTCAAATCCTTACCTAAAGACAAACGATCAAGGCGTGGAAAGGCTGCCTTTTGGTCTGATCTAGAGACTGATGTATTTAATTGGGTTATGAAAAATCGGGAAAAATGGTACTGCAGTGTCAACAAAAATGATTCGAATGTATACCATAGATCTATCTCGTGAGAAGAAAATAAGTCAATTTAAAGGTGGAGCAGCATGGTGTTATAGATTCTGTGCGCTCTAGAACTAAACTTGCTCAGAAGATGCCCCAAGAATATGAAGAAATAATTTTGGCCTTCCATCGGTTCATTATTAATTGCCGAAAGAAGAATACTATAGAATTAGGTCAAATTGGAAATATGGACGAAACTCCGCTCACATTTGATACCCCCTCAAACAGGACAGTAAATTTAAAAGGTGAAAGAAGTATTTTAGTGAAGACAAGTGGTAATGACAAAGCTCATTACACAGTAGTTATTGCAAGTTGAACTGATGGGACTAAGCTACCCCCGATGGTAATTTTCAAGCGAAAAAGAATGCCTAAAGAGAAAACCCCGACGGGAATAATTGTTCATGTTCATGAAAAGGTTTGGATGGACAATGATGGAATGAAAATGTGGATTGAAAAGGCATGGGGAAAAAGGAAAGGAAAGCTCTTTTGGTTTGCGATCAGTTCCGCTCTCATCTTACGGAACCTGTTAAGAAGCTATTTCTTGATTTAAACACCTAATTGGTTGTAATACCAGGACTCACTTCCCAACTGCAGCCATTAGATGTTTCATTAAATAAGCCATTCAAGGGAAATATGAGAGAAGAATGGAACAAATGGATCGCGGATGACAGCACGCATCAGCTGACTAACACCGGCAGAATTATGCGGCCTACGATCAAGCAAGCTTGCGAGTGGGTAAAGGCATCTTGGGCCAGAATCAGTCCAGAGATTATTGTCAAGTCTTTTTAAAAATGCGGAATAAGCAACGCCTTGGATGGAACAGAAGATCATTTGTTGTGCGAAAACGACACTAGTTCAGATGAAGAATTTCTCGGGTTTGACGAGGAGGAACTTTTGAATGATAGCAATTTATAAGGTAAATAAAATTTTTGTTTTCATCAAAATATGGTTTTAGATATCGTAATAAAGTATTTAAAGGTGTAATTGGGTAAATCTGTAAATGTTTTAAGTCTTTTATGCAATATTTTTATAATGAACGTCTGTTTTACGGAAAAATGTTTTTTTCCCTTAAAATTCACCCCAAATTATAGGTACGTCCTACACAAAGGAGCATCTTGTACACCGAAAAATACGGTACGTATTCTCCGCAGGACCCTTACGTTGTGTCGTGAGTGACGGGAAATGGAACTACGTGGATCTACGTGGGTTGGGTAAGTTATTTGAAGTGTTTTTGGTTCCTCCTAAAAGGAACATAGTGTTCATTCTATTAAAAAATTTTAATGGAAATATAACGAACCAACCAACGAACTTGACCCAACCCGGTTGAAAAAACAACCTCACACGGGTTTCCGAGGCAGAGCAAAGTTAACGTAGTTTCATTTCCCGTCACTCACGGCACCACGTAAGGGTCCTGCGGAAAATACGTAAGTACCCAAAAATCTTCAAACTAAATTTGTAGAACTAATCAAATAGCATAATTTTTGTTCAGTACATTTTTATCGAAATTGTAGCCGATTTCAAGAAAATCAAACTAGAAAATTTTCCTGTTTTTTAATTTTTGTCAACGAAAACGATCTTCGTGGCAACTGAAGTAAACAATATCTGCTGTAAATAATTAATTAATTTAATTTACTTTCGTGCGCACGCAACATCTAGTAAATGAAGGGAAATGGATTATTTACGACGAAGAAATGAACGTAAATACGTCTATTTTCTTTAACTATACACAACGTTTGTAAGTGAAAAGAAATGGGTAATTTACGACGAAAGGATGAACGTGAAGATAAAGATTATATCACCATTATTCGAGTGAGGTAACTTTTAAATTATTGTCGATTGTTTTGTTAAGTAGGTAAAACCGATTAGGAAATAAATCGTTCAATCAAAAATTCGATATTTCTTTGGAATATCATTTCTTAGACATTGTACTAAGTAATTAATATTTACCTTTTTTGACGATTGCATAAATCGTAAGGAATGCCTATGGGTGCCTTGCATGTATGCACGCATGATGTGTGCATCTTTCCTCTATTGTTATAAATACTATATGAATACCAGTATGTACCTGAAATTTATTAAGTCATGTCGATATTCAAACAGTAAAAAGGGAGTTGTGACAAAATTTGGAAAAGGAAAGGTCTACAATCAAGAATATATTCCAAATAATGTACTTTCGGTCATATTTAATTATAAGAAATAAAAGTAATTAATACCTTACTATCATCAGCAAATTATGAAGTATCAGGGAAAATTTCACTAAAGCTTCCAAGTTGAATCTAATAATAATTACACAGGCCTAGCAAACACTAATTCAAATAGAAGTCCTCTGCTACCTTTGAATCAACAACTTCTTTATCTAAACAAATGACGCACTAAATTATTTAAAACTTATATGTTGCGCATTTAAATTTGTTGACTGCGGCCTGTGTTAGTTTCATCGTTTATCAATTTCGACGAAGGGTTATATTTGCTCTAAAGTAAATGTCCGAGAAAGCGACACATTTTAATCCGAATCAATCCACCCGGCAACAATACAACAAGTGGTGGGTCACTTTCCATTGCTTGAAAAATTATATTTTGCGGTTCCATCATATTTTATAAAATTTGGAATGGATAGACATTTTGTCACCATTAAAAATTTGTAACTTTTATTACTTTTTAGCAGTAACCTTTGCTATCTCGACACTACAGATATTTGTGTTCAGCTCCTAATTCGATTCTAACTATTGTTAAAATTGAAATCTGAAATGAAAAGCGCAAATTATAAATAGTATATGTAATTTATTTGTTAAGTAATAATCTATAAGATTACTAATACTCATGAAATCCGAAATTTACACCTTGCCTTATACCAACATTTGAATTTGGGTATTTATTTAAATGTTAGTCATTCACTCCATATTTATTTAATTACTGGCCAGTGGCGGCATGCCAGGTGAAGTGAGGGAAGTGGCACTTCATCAAATTTTTTTAAATAACACAAATAATTTATCTTATCATTAAATTGATTAAATTTGTTTTCATTCAAACTTTCTTTTTTAATAATTAGGTAGATGTGCAAGCCAAAAGTGCGAGCACTCTGTTTAAAATAACATTACAAATGCAGGCAAGCAAAGTGAAGAGCAGAGAGCTCTGACCGACACACACTTCTTCCCGGAGTGAACTTGGTATGCTAGAGTAGGCGGGGAAGGGTGGTTGCTATGGCAACGGATGACGTCAACAGCTGCCTCGTGAAGAGGGTTTGGGCCACACTTCACTCCTGTCTCCCTCAATCTTGAGTTTGTCTTTGATTTGGATGTTAGATGCGTGGTGTGTCCCTGCATTTAGTTAATAGCATCTTATTTTTTTAATATAGTGTTGACATTGGTGTTTCTTGTTATTTGCGTTAATAATTTTTTCTTTTCATGAAAAATGAATCCAGAAAATAATGTTATTTGTAATATATGTAATTTGTTCGACTCCTTTTTCTCCTGTTTAAAAAGAATAAGAAATTACTTAAGTAACACTATTTTGCAACAAAGATTATCATCTTTAGCTAATATCCCAATACAAAGAGAATTTCTTTGTAAAATTGTGGATAAACGTCCTATCTTAAATGACATCATCGACCACAATGCCTTAAAAGATAAAATTGATCTGATCTACAAGAAGTAGGATGTTTATTTATGGATTTTCATGTTGAAACATTTCACCTATATCTCAGGTAACAACCTGCCAATGTTACTGGCATCAAAGTAAAATATTTGGCACAGGATTTTCTTAAGGGTTGTTCAAAAGTCTAAAAAACTGACATGAAAAATAGCCTATGGAAAGCACTTTATTTAGTAACTTTCATAAAACAACCAAAACCGATGAAGAAATCATTAGTCAATGAATTACTTTTAAAAATCCATATTTATTTTTATTTCAAGGAGATTCCAGACTGCTGGATTGTATGCAAACCCCTGTAAATACTCATGAATGTTAATCAGAAAAGACCTACAGCAAACATGGAAATAATGGATAATAATATATTTTTTTAAATCTTTTTCAATATACATACACTTTTATGTGCACCCAAAAGTAGAAAATAAATTTTTCTGCCCTCAACTTGAATTAAATTTGTTGTGCAGAATAAATGTGGGTGGTAACATTGCCACCCACTCTTATTCTGCACAACAAATTTAATTCAAGTTGAGGGCAGAAAAAATTATTTTGCCACCCACTCTATTCTGCACAACAAATTTAATTCAAGTTGATGGCAGAAAATTTTATTTTCTACTTTTGAGTGCACGTAAAAGTGTGTATACTGAAAAACATTTTTTTTAATATATTATTTTCTCCTTTTTAGTCTTCTTATATTTTAAAGTTGAGCTTTTGGATTATGGAAAATTGCAAAGATTATAAATTGAATTTTCAAAGTTTATTTCAATATAGAAGAATTCTTAAAATATTTGAAGTTCCACAATAATTCATTATGAGAGTATTAATTTCTCTTAAAAGCATTAAAACATATTTAATTTCCATTAAGAGCATTAAAGGTCCTTTTAAAAGCAATAATGTCGCCAGGTTTCTATACATTTACATCGTTGAAGAGAGGAAAAATTCACACTTTTTTCTGACATAAAGCAGATATTTACACTAATTCGGTAGGTATTTGGCTTCTGCCTTAAAAAATTAAGAACTAGTTTTTTCAGCTAAACTGTTCTTTTCCCGAATTCGTATCCCAATTATAAGTAATTTTAAAATGTATATTTAGAAAGCCTTGCACTGAATCCTATGCTTTTCTTATGGAGTATTGAAATGGAATATTGGGGTTAAAAAGACCCCTTAAATATTAACATTTTTCTCATTGGTTGTCATATCAAATAAGAATATACCTGAAATTTCAGCTCTGTAGCATTTATAGGGGCAGAGATATAAAGCAAGAAAGATTTGAAAGAAACACATATACATAACAGAGTAAGTTAAATAAAAGTGTATAATTAAAAGAGGGAAAGGAGGATCTTGACATTATAACATTACTGAATCTTAAAGTTAACTAGTCTTTGGTTAATACAATTCTTCTAAAGAGGTAGAAAGGATGTAGACTTTTCCTACAGCAAGGATTTTCACTTGGGTGTATACCAAGGCCTTTTTTAAGGGAAATTTAGAGCTCCACTAATAATTTTTTTGGCTCATTGGACCATTTTTACTTGCTCCATACATAGTATAGCGGAAAGTATTGTTTTCATGAAAAAAATTGACTGAGATTTCAACAGAAATACACCTTTTGCGGTCCCCTGAACACGTTTTGATCATTTTCTCAATGATGTCTGTGTATGTGATAGCTTTTTTGTGGGTGCTTGAACTCAAACTATTAATCAGGTCAACGCGAAATTTTATATTTAACATTTTGATAAAAATCACAAGAACTGATGTTTTTGGTAAACATCAGTCATTCGGAAGTGGGTGTTTACTCTTGCCATTTATCCGTTATTTTGAGACATTTGCTTTAATATTTGATAAATGTCAAAATATATTGGGATAAAAGTTGTAGGAAATTTAATTTTCTACAACCTTTGTTTGAAACATTTTTTCATATAATGCATTGTTTAAGAGATATCTTATATTTTTAGCCGACCTCTCCATGCCACCTACCAATGACTATTGTTAACAATTGACACTTAGTTGTCTTAGTAACGCTCCTTTTTCTTTTCTTAATTGTTGGAGCTTGCGGCTATATCCAATATTGAAAGACTATGGTTTGAGTTTATTTCTGTTCTTTGTCATCTAAAATTTTCTCGCAGTTTCTTAAAATATTTATTATTATGTAACCTATCTGGAATTTTTAGAAAAATTACAGGTATGGAGAAAATCGTGGTGGCCACATCAGATTTTTTTATTAAAGTTCAGAAAAACTGTTATGTTAAAAACGTTATGCCGCATATAAAAAGGGCCTTGCATATCTGAGGCCCTTGCTTGTATGGGACCTACGGCATGTTCCCCATTGTGCCCACACTTTGAGATGAAACATACGAAAAACCACATTTTAAATCTCGGTAATCTTATCCAGAACTCAAAGAAAATAATATAAAAAATCACGGTATTCACTAACAAAAAAACAAAATTGTTAACTTTAAAAAAAATTAACAAATATTCCTACAGAATTAATAATCTCAAATATAAATAATCACATAAGTCACACTAAAGAACAAGTTAGTTGTAATAAAAAACAAGGTAAATAATATATTAATAATAATTGTGAAAAAAGTCAAGGAAAATTTTTAATGTCACATCATCTTCATTTTCTGGTGTCTCTGACTCAGTGAATATCATTTTGAAGTACTCTGTGCAATAACTCTCTCTGTTTTAAACATTTTTTTCGTTTTTGCTTATTGAGCCACAATAAGTTTTCTTTGGATTCCATCCAATCCATAACATTTGGCATATTAAAATGCACACATGAATATTTAATTTTGTTGCTTAAATTCATCGAGGACCTTAATGACGTTTTCAGCTGAGAAACGATCTAACTGGGGATGCCGGTGGTGTAGTGGCTAGGACGCTGGCTGCCGCTCATCTGCTGCTCGAAAGGGCGCAAGTAGGATTTTTTTCCGATTTCCTTTGCAATATTGCTACGATTTTTAATTTACAGACATTAACTTCAAAAACGTGTTGTGGTAATTTTAACACCATTGCTCCAAACTTCCATTTAATTTTAGATAAATATGGAGAATATAATTGCTAAATTTAATTTTTTAGATTTTACATCATAATTATCTTTTAAGTTGCCATGTTCTACATAATAGCTATTAATATTAGCTTATTTATTGCAGCAATATAGATTCTGTAATTGAGACTGTGAATTACCCTTTGGCACAACTAGCTCCTGCATACATTTAAATCAGTGGTCAATCTTTTGATATTCTCCATCAAATACCAATATTAAGAAGTTATGACTTGAATACAATTTTTCCTGATATTGTTTTATTTTTATTCCATATTATGACTATTATGTTACATGTAATTCAACGTGTGTTAAAAGTATCATGGTAAAAGCATTTAAAGGTAACTTCTTGAACGCAAGAGAGAAAAGGAAATTATTTTCATAAATTAAAAACACCATTTAGTGTCTCAAGAAATAATTTTAATGTTTCTGACAATCCATAAGATAACTAACAGATTTGGATGTTGTCTTCCCTCACCAATTCTAAGTTGGCATTCTATTTTTAATCTCTTCCTTGGCTCAAAATCTAGGCATCAGTCACTCAATAATTTAATTCACAAGCACCGTCCTAAAAAGCACATTATTGATGGGGTGAAATCACAGACTCTCTACTTGTGGAACATAGACCATACACTTGAGACACAAGGCTACAGAGAGACCATTAACTCTTCCATCACGACATGCCCTCCCTCTGGGCACATACAATATCTGAATCAAAGATACAACACTAATTTTTTTATTATTACTTATCGTAATATACCCAAAAAATGGAGTTATGTACTGTCAGGATACTTGGCCTTTTCCAATTCATGATATCTGTACTGCATTATTTCATTCAAATCAGAGACACAAAGGCCATAAAAGATTTCCATTTACAATCACATATGCACACACACATACACACATTAAAACAACATTATTCGAATGAGGCTTGTGTCACACATTCTCATTAAAATCAATCATGTGCTGTAACTAATCCATGTTTTTTAAAAATTATTTTTTGAAGGGATTTCTCTTAATTTTGAAACATGTTTTGGTCAGCAGAAAAGAAATATTTCTGACATAAATGAACTGAGATCAAATGTCCTCAGATAATTTAAAAAATACAAAGTATGCAAGTCGTAAAAAAATGACAAAATGAAAACGTTTTTAACATAAAAATGACAAACAGTTTAATCAGATCAAATTTACACGGTATGAAAAGAGGGTTTAATTTTTTAGAGATTTATAATGACTATGAACTCTTTTTCATCTCGCAGAAAATTCCAGCCAATTTCCAAAAGTGGAATAATTCACTTACACACAGAAAAATCATACCCTTGTAACAAATCAAATGTACAAAATATGTTTCTCTCGTAATATTTTTTATAAACTAAATGATCATAATATGTAGAGGGTTGTGACTTTTGTCAGATTAAGGAACAACTTGTATAAATGTTTTATTTTTTACAAATTAAATAGTTTCATGGCACCTCGGCATCCCTTCAACTGAGCCTAGAAAGCACTCCCTAAAAAAATAAAACTTTTTTTCAGTATAAGTACTTAGAGCACTTGTTTTTCAAAATCTCTGTTTGTCAGACCAGTTACGTTAAAATTTTTAATACTACACACAATGAAAAAATACACTCAAAACCAATGACAAGAAGGCTTTTTTTTACAATATTCTACGTAATGTACATTGTAAGAATCTTACTCTTTGACAATATCCAAATAGTTATTTTTTTAAAGAGGGAACATTTTTTTCCTTTCATTAGACACAAAAATAATGCCACAGTACATATAGTACATAAAATATTTTGAAAACAGCATTACATATACAATTCATTAATTAAATGTCATACAATTGATGCTCCCAGTTACCACTTCATGTGGTCACTACTATCCTTCACAAACCATACCAAAATAATATTAATTATAATAATTATTATTATGATCTATTTACAAGTTTAAGGTTAATCTATATTTATATAAAGGACCCTGAGTTGCAATCTGCCATCGGAGTGTAGTGAACATGTAAGACGGCCAAAAATTGAACATTTTTTCATCTTGAGAATGAATCAGCAAAATACTGCATATATCTGTACAATGAAGTTTTATCAGCTTTCAGCTACTTCTTTCTTTACATAGTTTAAAACATTATTATTTTTTACTGTTAACCAGGTACTTAGTTACGTTTTTCTCTCTCCCCCCAAAATCCACACCCAATCTACTGAATACCTAAAAATAACATTAAAAAAAATTGTCAGTCTTTGAAGTGGACCGACAAAGCTGCCTGTCTTTGAGTGAATCTGCAATGTAGTTATATGGTATGTATACATATTTATATTATATATATATATATTTATATATGAACAGAGGGACTTTTTGGGAGTAAAAAACATTGGGAAATTGAGGTAAGAGGGTTGCATGTAAAGGAGAAGGGAGAGATGAGTACAGAGGATATATATATATATATATATGGCAATGATATATCAAGGGGAATATGATGATGAGATGATGAACAACAACAAAATGAGAGGGGATGGGATTGGGATCCACCTTAAGTTTGCTTCCGAGAAACCAAACAGGAACTTCGACAACCACTTAAGGTCGGGAATTACTAATAACAATAGCGATATTCTTCCAACAAATTAATTTACTAGCCAGAAAGGCTGGTGGTCACGAGTTACTTTGCACAACGGTATCGACTCCAAGATGCCCAAGTTTAATCTTATTTAACATGTATATAAAAAAACCACAAAAAACATAACCAATGGGGAAAACGTTGCAAATTGCAAGGATAAAAAATATACAAAAATTATTCAGCTGCTTCAAAATTAAATTGTACTGGTCGGGGTTGTATATAGTTATTAAAAGTTTCCTGAGTCGAGAAAAAATTTAACCACATTTTCAAAGATAATAACAAAACATTATTACATTGGACACATGTAAATAAAATAAATAATTCACACTTCCTTAAAAATTACTGCTATATACTGGTGAATCAATACTAAAGTGCCACCAGCCAGCAACTGAAAAGCGCAATGTAAAAGAATGGAATGCAATGCTAAATGTCTATGAGAAAGTAAATGGCCTTAACAGGCGAGAATACTCGCCCAAAACTTTTGGAAAATTCCGCATAATGGACAACTGTTAAAAACACAATGAAAGGCTATGAAGCTGAATGGGTGTCCATATTCCCTTAAATAGGTTTCATAGGGATTGAAGTGTGACTCTGTAAAACAATATGGTAAATATGTCAACGTATAATTGGCACCGTCATTGTATCCCAATCATCTTGCTTTACAAGTTATGACCACAAGAAAGTGTTTGGTTACAAAAACGCTTGTCTGAAAAATATAAATAGTTCTTCCATCCCTGAAAAAACATTTTTTTAAATAATAAGCAATAAATAGAATTATCCATTCGCAAATTTGGAATGCATGTACTCCACAGAGTGCGGAGACAGTAGGATTTAAGCCTTTCTAGCTTGATAAAAAATATACTATGTATATATATATATGTATATAACACAATCAGAAAAATAAAAATTAAAGGCTTTATGTAGCTGTGCCTAATAAACCTTGTAATCAACATTGTTTGTAACAATTTCTTGTGGGATGAACGTGTGAAGCTGAGTCCAAAAAGTGAATGACTGTGTAGTGCAAATAGGAATCATATCATTCACCTGGACAAAACCGTCAAGTCCCACCCCCTCCCTCCCAAAAACAGTAGACCCCATTAAGAATAAAGGACCCGTCATTGTATGAAAAAACACAGGTACCCTCAAAACGACTTTGAAGGATTGAGTGTTCAACAGATTTATCTATTATTCCAGTTGAGGCTTATTAAGCCCAAAAACCCTAAATGGGAATGATCCTCACGGTAGCAGATATTGAGCAAAAAATGCAGAGGAATAACTGAGGTAAAATCATCTTCCTGATTTAAAATTTCTTACTGCATGCTACTTTAAAAAATTAAGGAATAGAACTGCATTTCAAGGAATTGTGTAGATTTGTGGTTTGAGGTTTACGTACTGCAACAATATACGCAGGTATTGTGGGTACTGTTCATAGATTTGTGCACATTTACACAACATACAGTTCTTGAAAAAAATAGCTAATCAGAATGCTGAAGCATTCTCCATAATTAGCGATAAAAACAATTAATCTACAATCTAATTTGCGTATGTATATATGTATATATGTATATATATATATATATATATATATATATATATATATATATATATATATATATATGCACTGTATAAACTTACTCTCTTCCATAGGCTTTCTAAAAATAATAATCTATCGCGTTCTCCTTAATTACAAATACACTGGTAAGTAGAGCCATTAAAACAATAGTGACTATCATAATTCAATGTTTAAGTGCATGATTATTTACTGACCACCCGCAAACATAAACTTTCAAAAACCTTTTGAAGGGAATACATAATCACTGGAATGAATGACAAGATTAAGAAAGGGGTGGAGCAGCATTAAAAATAATTTGAGTATTCATCTAAGCGGGATAGACAAGAGATATTGCAATGACCCTCTCTATATAGCCTTTTTTCAGTCACCTAAAATTCTTGCAAATACCTCGACATAATGTTTGGAAGCTCAAAAAACAAAATAAAGTAAAAAAGATGGCTCAAACTTCTCGTTCCTTCCGTATAAAACCGAACGGCTACAACAACACGCAATACACAACCATGGACCAACTATTAATTATATTCAAAAAATACTTTCTTTACTTTTCAGTGAAAGAAATGTATTCTGAAGTTTATGAGGGTTTTTTTCCAAAATGAATATGAAACAGTATGAGTGACGATTACACAAAGATTCTTACAAACATTTTTTTCGAGATAATTTTGTTTAGATATGAAGAGATTTTTTAAAAGAAATATATGGATGACGTAGAATTAAAAAAAGGTGAATGATGAATACACAGTGATTACAGACGAGGAGAGAAGAAGTTCAAAGGTGTTTTTTTTTAAATTTAAAATGGGACCCAGAAAAAACGTCCCATTTGGAACCAACGACTTACATTTCCAAGTTAATTATATCATATTAATGCATTTGTGCCACAGGAGGAGTAATGAAGTAACAACATCATCTTTCAACAAGGATAGGATGGAGAGAATCCATCGGCGATAATTTAGAGCTTTGCTTTTGTATAACATTTTTTTTCCAATTCCCTTTTTTACTTTACTCTTTTTTGAAGTTTTCGGAGAGTGGTACCAAATTTGTTTTTACACAGCTGACTTCCGACTGACACTCTCCTGCCATTACAATTTAAGTGGCTATTGTTGCCTGAGAATTGGTCGTTGAGCAACCACTGTGTGGCGATAGGTTGCAACCCTCTATGCCTCCCGTCATTCCGACTCCTCCGATGACTACCCCTGCACCACCAGAACCGCCTCCGCCTTCGCACAATATACTGCTGGTTCCCCCTGGCACACCCACCACCTGGACAAGGTGCTTGTTGCTACGTCTCCTGCTGCGGAATGGATCTGAAATAATTGGGCACTAAATAAATAACTAGTGAAATAAAAATTTTAAAACACAAATATGCTCTCGACTAGTTTACATTTACCATTTAAGAACTGGAATTGTATACTTAAGACTGTTATAAATACATTTTAATGCTTCTCGTTCCACTTAAACCATTTATGCTCAGCGTACAATTTTTCACTTTTAAATGTTTTTTTCCAATTGAATGGATCATACTGCTCTGTAGTAACACAAAACCAGCATAAATTAATCAATACCACATGACTTTAAATGACTCGGAAAAGTTTGCATTAGCTTTTCTATGCCTAAATCACGAATTTTTGTCAGAACTGTTACACTGCAAGAGTGATTGTAATCTCAGCTGCATGATCATTACATGAAAAGTAAGAGTGAAAAATATTGCTAAAAATCTCATCTTGTGCCATGCAGCACCACGGTATTAGCTCTGGCACTGCGCAGCAATTTGACCTTCCTACCAAAACTTGTTGAAAAACTTCATCAGTGCAGCTGTTTTTTGTGTACAAAAAGAAAATTTATATAGCTAATAGTATGAAAAAATTCAAGAAGATAGAACTTGTGGTTCTGAAGTAAAGAAACACCAAAACCAGGGGTAAAAAATAACTCACTTGGTATAAATGAATTAATTTTCGACCATTTGTATAAATCCAAATTTTTTCTGCAAATTCAATGTTAAGCACATTTGATACATATAACTGAGAATATAATGACAATTTATAAATTCCCACAGTATTTCGATGTGCTCATGTGCAGAATTATTTCACCAAGTCATGGCCTATTTGGCATCAAAATTTATGGAAAGTTACACTGTATTTACATTATGGAAAGTACGGAAAAGTTAATTTCAATTATGAAGTGCACAGATTTATACCCACCGAAGCAAGAGGTAATAATACATTTTCTATGAACTGAAAAGAAACTTTTTGTAACATATTCTGCTTCAAAAAAAATTAGACATGATTATAAAGTAAAAATAATACCAGTATGAAGGTGAATACACCAGAGAGATGTCGTGAGTCCCACTCCAATTGCGAAAGATGCCAAAGCTATCCCCACTGCCACTTCTGTGCTAATGCCCACCACAAGTACTTGCTGTGGAATCCTCTGATTGGGTGCAAGAGCTTCTCCTACAGATGTGACACCATCATAAAAATAGAAACAGAATAGAAATAGAATTTACTTAAACACCAAACTTAATAACTTGTCCCTAACCTTAGATAATATTAATCACAACCTGACTCATCTTAAAAAATGGAGTGATGATAATTTACTCAGTAATAACCCAATGAAATCTCAAGCAATTATTGGATATCCAAAACTACTTGCATCAGTATACTTTGCTGAAGTTACTCCTCTGTCTATGGACAATTCAATCATCCCCTTCTGTAAAACCATAAAAAATCTTGATATTCTTATAAATTAAACACTCTTCTGGACTAATCATATTATGAAACTATGTACTACATTCACTTAGGCTTCTTCATAACATTATGCCCTCTTCCAAAAAATAAAGCTGGATGCTTCTTTAATTGTTCCACACTTCGACTACTGTGACACTGTATATCAGGACCTATCAAAGGATCTTGCCCTTAAGCTCCAGCATATTCATAATGCCTGAATGAGATTCAGCTTTAATCTTAAGAAGTCAGACTATATTTTGGAATATATCTGTAAACTGTCTTGGCTAAACCTTGACTCATATAGAAAATTGCATCTCCTTTTGTTATTATATCAAATCCTTAAAACAAACATTCCACAATATCTTTCCACAGAGTTTATCACAATTATCAAAATTCATAAATGTAAAACAAAAGGATGCCATTAACTTCTGATTCGACACTACAGAACAGATATCTAAAACATTCTTCGCTGTCACAGCATACAGGCTATGGAATATCTTTCCATCTGAACTAAAACAATCTTCACCCCATGTACCTTCAAAAACATCTCCTATTCCCCTTCACAACCTTGAACTGACAAGCAATTATTTTCTCTTACAGGTTGTCGAAAACATTTAACCTTGGATTCCTCACATTAAAAATAATCACATAAATACTTGAGCTCTGAAGAAACGTCCCAATGTATTTAAAAGTTCAAAAAGGATAATTAAACTTCCAGAATATTTTTTTAAAATTATTATAAATGCAAAAAATATCTTTAAAAACAAACAATTCAATTTTTTTAAAATAATTTAAATTATTAAATTAAAAAATCTGATACGGCCACCACATGATTTTCTCCATACCTGTAATATTTCTAAAAATTCCAAATAGGTTAAATGATAATAAATATTTTAAGGAACTGCGAGAAAAATTCAGACAAAAAAGAACTGAAATAAACTCAAACTGTAGCCTTCTGATACTGGATATAGCCAGGAAGCTCCAACAATTAAGAAAATAAAAAGGAACGTTACTTTGTGGTTGTGGCAGCTAAAAAATTAGTTTTTAAGATATCTCTTAAACTATGCATTATAGGGGAAAATGTTTCAAACCAAGGTTGTAGAAAATTAAATTTCCTACAACCTTTATTCCAATACTTTTTTACATTAATCAAATATTAAAGTAAATATTTCATAAAAACTGATGTGACAAGAGTAAACACCCACTTCTGGTTGAGCGTTGTTTACCAAAAACTAATCAGTTCTTTTGTCTTTAACAAAAATGTCAAATATAAAATTTCGCATTGACCTGATTTAGTTAAAGCACACTTACATACACACACATACATCATTGAGAAAATAGTCAAAATGTGTTCAGGGGATCTCAAAACATGTATTTCCGTAGAAATCTTGAAATCAATTTTTTTCATGAAAACAATACTTTCCCCTATACACGCATTGGGAAAGTAAAAAGCCACAGGAAAAATTGATCTGAGCAGAAGATTTTTGTTAAGACTGGGTTTTATTGAATTGGTCACTCATAGTGTGTTTCTCTGGATTTTCTTGCCCTTTTCTTGGTCTGCGCTTATATTTTGGGTTTCCAGATTGATATTTTCCAAATAAAATCGGCAGATGAAGCTGTTACATTGTGGAACTCCATCGTAAATGAAACGAAGAAGCATAACTTTGTATTAAAGTGGAACTTTTATATAAAGTTATACTTCTTTGTGATATTTTCCATTTTATGCGTGAGTTTTTGTCATGCCTCGCACTTCCCATCAAAGTTATTTGCTCTTATTTGTCAATAAATTTTTAGTGTTGGACACATGTGACACGTTTAAAACATGAACTCTAGCTACTAGATGAATGAAGTTGCATTTCAAAATAAAAAGATATGGACATTAAAAGTTGCTCTGGGTCAATTTGACCCAGACACTAATACTAGTGCTAAATATCTGCGTATGTGCAGGTATATCCTGATTTAAATTCCCCTGATTTATGTTGATTCGAAGTTACGTCACCTATTGTGGATGACCCTGAGATGCAGCACTAGTTTATTTGGATGAGAAATTCTCATCTGCATGGCCACCTAATACTGTTTTCCATTACCTGTTGTTTTTTTTTGCCTGGACTTAGTTTTTTTTTACTATCTAGTGCCAACATTCAGGGGCTATTTCAATTGGTTGTGGCGAGCAGTCCTAAACTCCTGCACACATCTTTCCCTCATACCATTGATTCTTATGGGAAAAAGTGCTTCGATTTACGTTAAAATTGTTTAGGAGCACATCCTTGACGTAAATCGAAGTATGCATTAATTAGGGTTACCATATGTTTAAGGGTCAAAGCCAGGACAAAACAATTTCTGAAGATGAGGAACCGGGGCAAATCCAGGACAATCTAACATGACCGGAACAAAATCCGGGATGGATAGTCTTTTATTTTTTGTTTAAATATACATTATTTCTATTCTTTTCCATTGTATACATTTTTAAACAACCAACAAAAGAAGGTTATGGGGATGAGGAGACAGGGAGAGGGTTGTCAAAAAATATCTAAAAGAGAAAACATGAAATATTTTTAATATTTCAATATTAAATATATCAATACAATACCAAATTAATACATTGTACAAAAATCTTACTGTTTATTAAATCAGTTTTAATTGTTGCTAGACATAACTTTATCCATAAACTTTTTATCATTTTTGATTTAAGCATAAAATTCTTTGCAAGCCAAATCAGTGTTAATTTTACAGTGTAATATAGCTTATATTGTATCGTACTTTCATCGATGCAACTCCGGTCTAGGACCCACACGTTAAAAAAAGTCGCTCTACTGGAGCTGATGTTCTGATAAACAGAATACACATTTAATAACTTTGGTTAGATTGACAATTGAAATATTTTGTTTGAGAAAATTTCTAATACCCTCAATCTCCAAATTCCGTCCCTTTCTCATCCCAACTTCTCTATCTGTCATAATGAAACATAAATTGCTTTGCTAAACTTACTTCATCGAGAAGATTATCGATATCAATTAAAAGCTTTCTATATCTTTGATTAATATTTTGCTCTGTTTTTTCAACTTAGTGCCAATTAACTGATTCTTCAAAACTGTTTTCTCACAACGATATGTATAAGCATCATAAGCATCAAATTCTTTGATTAACGTTTTAGAAATTTCCATAGTAAAATTTTAGCCCCTTGTGGGATGAAAGAGTTATCCTTGCGTTCTTGCAAATTAATTTTAAAATTTTGTAATTCACAAGCTACATTTGTTGCACTAGCGTTAGTTTTATATGCTCACTATTGCTTTATAAAATAAACTGAGTTGTCTGAGAACAAATCGCAAATATCCTTCATCACATGGGTCTTCAAATATTTTTAAATTATTGGTGGGCACTGTCTTGTGAATCGAAATAGATTTTAGACTTTCAAGCATGTCATGAAGCCTTTCAAAAGCTGGTCAAGTGGAAGGAAATCTCAGGTTGCCATGTTTAAAAACCTTTTTGTATGCCATTTCTGCAAAATTCCTTTAGTTGAGTTATACTAACAGTGTATATGTGGAAATATTTATAAATCTTTACTGCAAGGGTTTCTATATCAATCGGTAGAATATCAACCGCATTTTGGATGCAATTGTGTACTATGTGTGCTGCACAGCCAATTCCAATGGTATTTCTACCAATTTCGCTTTTCAATTGATAAAATACGTTGTTTTCACCCTTTCTTTTCACACCTCCGAAATTCATGTCACGTTTATCACCACAAAATCCTACAGTTTTATTCTTTTATTGAAGAAACAAGGTATTCAGTCAATATTTCTGGTGTGTCTCCGGGGATTCCATTAAAGTCAAGCACTTTTGCCTTTAAATCGGCCTGGGGAAGAAAATAACGCACTATAACTGAAACGATTTTTATGTCCTTTCTGTTGGAAGTGTCCATTGTAACACTCACAAAGTTGGATTTATCTAACTTTTCATGTAACTCTTCAGTAAACATTGTTATGATTACATATAAAACTACAGATTCACATTTTGTTCGAGCAAAACCAAACCTATGTAGATTTGAAAAAATTTGAAATCAATTTCCTAGCACAATCCGATGTTTTGAAACTTAACCCAGGAATAGCGGTTGGATATGCAAAAGTGGCTTCTTTTGCAGCAGCAATACGGCCTTTAGCATTTGAATAATTTTTCTCAAAAAAATATACAATTGATGTTGAGGATGCCACTGTTAAAGATGACTTGTGTTTTGCATTTTGTAAGTATACGTATACAACTAGCCCTGATGGTGGTTCGTACTTATTATCCAGGACAAAACAGAAAACCGACCGGGACAAGACCTAAAAACCAGGACAATCCCAGTCAAACCGGGACGTATGGTAGGCCTAACATTAATGCATACTTGCATGTTTTTATGTATAACTGTGTTAGTGTGCATTTCATTTTGCGTACTTATCTTTTGTTATCCTCTCAATCTTTAAATATTGCCATCAGCTTTGTTTTATGTATTTTTTTATTTTACTGTTATTTTTATCCTTTGTTACTTTCTTCTTGCTTGAATTTGACAATGGGTTAGATGGAAGAAGAAACTGCCTAGTCTCAACCTTGCCCATATAAAGACAAATCTAGCTATCTAAATTAAACTTCACCTTTTGGAAAAGATCATTAATTCCACTTTTGCGAAATCAGGAGCAGAAAATAATATACACTGTATTAGTCCGAATATAATCCCCCCTTTTTGGCCAAAATATTAGTAAGAAAAGTAAGGGGGAGGATTATATTCGCGCCCAAAAAATTAGCAAACCAAAACATCACCACCGGCAGTAAGTATGGGTAACAATTAATGCCCTCACTTGATTTGATTGTTTTACGGAGAATTTCTTGATACATATGCCTCAGTAACTCAATTCTTTTTGTTCACTCTTTGGAATCCTTGCCTTAATGTTCATATTTTCATAAAAGCGGGAATTGCAGAAGGTTTTGCGTTGAAAGTGTTGATTGGCCAACATCATCCCTTCCCTAAGTCACAAATATGCAAATATTGATATGTAGTGGTACCACCTATCGTTATTTTAGAAAAAATGTCACTACAATGAAAGAAATTATTTTTGTTACCCGTCAATCCACAGGGCCGTAGGCAATTCTGTCAGCTGATCAGACTGTCCAGTTTGCGCAGCTGTTGATTGTATATAATACAATCGCATTATAAAAGTATTACTTATGTAAATCAAACCGAGATGTTGAAGATGTTTCAACTATCTACAGAATGTATTCCTTGATGTGATATTCTGAGGCATAAATATTGGAAGTAACAAAAATATGGGTAAAATAAATTATGAAAAGAATATGTTAATTGGAAATCTGGTGATAATAACTTTTTTCAACGACATCTAAATGATATGAATGGAATTTAAATAACATTCATAAATCAAAATTTTCGAATTTAGTCCAGTAACACTTGATACATATTTAAATTACGCCTGCAACAATAACACACAAAATGTGATGTCACTGTTTCATTGTAAATTGATAGCTGTAACTAAATTGCTCGTACATATTAAAACTCGTTTTTTAGAATATTACAAGATGATCCAAACAGAACTTATGATTCCTACTTTCCATATAATCATTTATTTTATACTTATATTGGCTTTAATAGCTTTAAAGTCATCGCGGATATGTAGCTCATTGTGTTCCCAAATTTCATAAGTTAGCGTTATAAAATATGACAAATACATTCGAACGGAATATTAAATTAATCACGCGTATTTGTGCAGAAAAAATAACGTGTGTACGTATTAGAATATACCGAATCTGAGTCCAACAATAGTTGTTGCTATGGCAACACTCTCGTAATGAGTGATAAAAACTGCAAAATCACCAGTATTTACGCGAAATTCTATGAAATACAATTGATAAGCAAAATTCTACGATAAAAATCACAATCTTCATTCCTTTCCTCAGAGAATAGTACAGAACTCGCCCCGATATTATAATTTTAAGATATTTTAATGTGCAAGAGAAATTACCCTGCACGACGCATATCACATTTCCCATGTAGATCAATTGGGAATCAAACCCGGGACTTCAATATTCGCAACAAAAACTATCCTCGGGAGCTCGGCCTATGTAGCAAGAGATGTCCACCAAATTTCATGAAAATCAGTCTATTGGTTCAAAAGTAAATAGGCAGGGATGGACAGACAGACAGACACAATGACAAAACTATAAGCCTATTTCCATTCTGGAAAGTAGCCTAAAAAGTGAGATCTGTAATGGGGCAAACTTTTTTTTCCAAAACTGAGGCTTCAGAAAGTGGGGGGGAACTATATTCTGACTAATACGGTAATAGAGACATCTCTTTTATTGCCTCTTTTCAGTTGGTATTCTCCTATAATTATAAATTTCCAGCCTGCTAAAAACCTGGATTTATTTCCTTTGTCTTTAAGGTAACAAAGAAAGCTTATAACAGCATAAAGTCATATAAAGTATGAACAATATTTTTAACAGAGTGACTAGTTATTATCATAAATATTTGTTACTAAATATAATTGTTTTAAACCTGATTTTTCTTTAACTTTGATTATATTACTTCCTTTCTAGTTGCTGCAAATTGAATTTTGGCCACTTTTAAACCACAAATATAGAAAACTCAATGAAGAATAATGAAACCAGTAACAAAAAGGGTGAATGTGAATAAAGTCTCAGACTGTGAGGGAAGGGCAGCTGAAGACATTTTCTCGATAAATAAAACAATTCTCAAGCAAATACATCATTCACCATAATATAAATCTACAGACAGATGCTAGTAGGCCGTAAAAAAACTCACTAGTAACAGAAATAATTTGGGAAATAAAATTGGTAATGGTGAATAATGATATAGAATCACAATCAGGAAAAATATAGTACACATTTTTAATGCTTAAGTGATAAACAATATTTTATGTGGACATACCAGCAATAGCAGAAACATCATCCTCCCCAGTCATGTCCCCTGCAATACCATTGCCACCAAAACTAGGAGAAAGATGAGCAGTCTCTCGACCGCCTGCTGACATTCCTCCTTTCCCTTTACCCAAGACACCCAAACCACCATCAGTAGATCCTCCAATCATTTTCCCTGTCCTTCTCTTGGGAACGGGACGCAATGGCCCTCGAGTAGTTAGCTGTTGTGCTGTTGAAACTGTCTTGTCTAATAATGCACGCAGGATCTGTCCTGCGCAATACTCGTGTGGTTCAACGCACTGAAATAAAATTTAAAATGATTAAAATCAAAAGAAATGGAAATTATTTGAAATTATGCATACCATTTATCACACTTTTAACAAATTCAGTTTTTAAAAGCAAAATATAAAATAAAATATGGAGAAAATTGAAAATAGATGGTTGATGGGACAGAATCTAAATTATTTATTTTCTAAAATATCAATTTGATAGTTATAATAACAATTATCTCCCTTACCAAGACAAGGTTTCCTCTTGCCTGAGCAGCATTTAATGTACAGACACCCAAACGGCAATGGAGATAGAGGTTCCCAAGATGGCCATATTCATTATTAACCTAGTGAGAAACAATTGAATTCATGAAATAAGAAACTTATTATTTCCATTTGATGAATCTCTGGGGAGAATAACATTTTCATTAACCCTTTCATAGCGCATTTTGTTTTCAACCAAAAAATGTCATTTTGCAATCAAAAAATAAAAGTCGTATTTCAATATTTTTTACTTTTTCTATGCGATAGCTTCCTAAGGCAGGCATTTCAGGCATTTTTGTTTTTCAATCTAATATTTTATGCGCTGTACCTGCTTAAAAATTTTCTTTGATTATATTTGTATGTTGCTGTCTCTACAGTTACAATTTAATTGGCTGCTATCACAGTGGTATATGGTCTCATGAACTTTCTTGTGATGATGGTATTGACACCAGTTATAGTTAGATTTTTAAACCTGCATCTCTGGGTGATCAGATTGACCTGCTGACTTGGTCAGGAAATTTTATACTAACAAATATAACCCAAAACAAGAACTCACATAAATAGCATATCTACTTTAAACTAACATAAGTACTAAACCATTTTACAGGCATATATTTAGGAGGTGCTCCTAGGCGATAGTGGTTTGCAAGGCCCCTAAACGATGTAAGTTTTCGAGGTCCACGACTCATGAACTCTGAAAACGTGATTAAATTTTATGGAGGAAAACGGGCTATTAAATTCTTAACAATTTATTTGATACAGTAAAACCCCTTATTTACACTTTTCTAGGGACCTGGGAAAAAAGTGTAAATTGCGGGAAAGTGCAAATTGAGGGAAAAAGAAAAATAGATAAACTGATTTTACTTTTAAACTTGCTCATTTGTTACAGTAAGACTAACAATAAAATCAGTGTTAAAAGAGCTAAGTTTATAAAGAGTATATCTATTTATTCATGTACTTAACCAGCACACTTTTTAAATAATAATATTAAAATATGTGATGAATTAAAATGCTAGTCTAGTATGCCTGGGTTTCCATTACATTCTCCACATTACATTTGTCTGGAAAATTGTACGGGGAGTAAAGGGAGAGGGTCGCATCTCTGTGATTTGCCCCTAGGTGAAGGAGAACCTAGCTACATGACTGGCCCAGCCTTTAAAAATACTCAATCATCAATGAACTATTGAAAATATGGCAGTTATCTTATGGCAAAATCAATCATTGTCAGTGTTATTCCAGAAAATTTTAGCTATAGAAATATACTTGTCATGGTGTCTATAATAAAGTAGCTTGTCCTTTCCAACGAAAACTTTCTTCCCTGATTGATTAATCCCTGCTTTATTTTGAACAAGCACTCTCCCTCTCTCACTTCCTTTATCCTTATGGCCAACAATATCACCATTCCCGTAAATGATATCCACAGTTCTAGAGTTGTAGTCAATTGCTCAAATTACAAAAAGAAAACAATAAAATAAAAAGAGGCAAATGAAAAGAATATTCTGCTTATCTATATACATTTTTGTTATTCAATTTTCTATTTTGTGTTTAGTATGAATGCAGATGTCGTAATTTTAGCTGATAATTAGAATTAGTTCGATTGTTAAATTGATTTGTTAGTTTTGTAAGTGGTTGCTCAAGTATTATTTTAGGCACTAGAATGAACCTCAAGTCACGAATTCGCTGGATTGACATCACTGGATACAAATGGCAGTAAAATAAGGAGATGTTAAACTCAAGTTATCCCAAAAGTACAGAATAATTTTAAGTTTACAAATAGGACACTTAGCAGATCTTCCTTTCTGCACAACTCACAAAGCTTGTTATGTTTCAAGGGGATTAAGATGATTTTAATGACTGCTGAAGGGATTTCTCTCCTACCACTCCTATTTGGACCCATTGCTACAAAATGTCACCATGCAAATGACGCAAATTTAATAAAAATGTCAATCCAAAACACATTTCCCACTCAAATAATGCGATCCGCTGCAACTGGAGAAGCGCTGAGCTACAGATGTTCGTGAGTACATATTTTTTCGTGCTTTATTTAAGTGCCGAGTCAGGATGACGTTAACACGAATCATTGATGATGTTAATTCGAATATGGGTAGTCATTTTTGAATGATGTTAAGTCAAATCAACATTAATCGACGCAACGTTAAACCAAGGACACTGTACTTTCTCTCAACCTTATACTCTATCTACATATATACTTTATTTCCTCCAAGTGCAGTGAATACATTAATCTATGATTTAAGTAAAACAGTCATACCTATTTTATTCTAATAAAACATAGTAAATGATTCTGATGCGACTTCATTTAACACATTTTATTTATACAAAATTTTAACCAGTAGAAGAATTTTTTCCTTACCTGGAAACTGAATCCACCATGAGGAGGGTTACGATTTTTAGATTCTCCAGATGGTTCTTCAATGGCAACAGAAAGGTCAACAGGGCAAGTGTTGCGAATAAGAAGTACACGGGAGTTTTGATTTGGATCTGATGAGTTTGAAACCCAACAGTTTTCTGTCACCACTTGAATAGGGAAAGCTGAAAACAAGCATGAAACACGTTTTCAATGGCAAATAAACAAGCTTGAAAGTTAAATTTAACAGCTATACCAGAGTAAGAAAACAGTTTTCCCTTAGAATATCTTCATCACCATTTTTACGATTAATTAAATATATTTCGCACATTTTTATACTAAGCTATAAAACAATATGGAATTTGTAAATTAAGACAAATTCAAAATGGAATTATTTTTAGAATGACTAAAAAATATTAAAAGAAAAATGTGCTATATGCAACAATACAAAATCGACAATAAAAAAATAATAGTAAAGAAGGGTGCTATACATTCTGAGATTAACATAACCTAATAAGATATATCATATTTACCAGCATCCAATATGAACCTGAATCTAAAATGATTTCCCAACTTTAAAAACTGTCTCTACAGAAATAAATTTTATGATCCAAGCCCATGTGATTTATAGAGACATTCAAAAAGTCAACATAATTTACAGAGATTTTTTTACCATAAGAAAGATGAGAAAAGAAGACGTGAGGAGATCAGGGGTGTTTGAGATAAGGGTATGGCATAGAGCAGAAAAAATAGTTGGACTGGCAGAAAAGCAAATGAAGTTTTAGATACAGTAGGGGAAGAGAGATGCTTAATTAGAGTAATAAAGAAAAGGCAAGAAATGGGTAGTCTTATTATGAAAGTAAGTCATACTAGGGAGGACACCTGGAAGGAGGCAAATAGGTAGGAGAAGAAAGGGAATATTATATGCATTAAAAGAAGAGAATGGGAGTGAGAAGATGAAGAGAAAGGTCTTGAATGAGAAATACTGGGTTGGGTGAGCCATAAACCCACTGAATGGTAGAATAACTATCATGATGACTTCATACGCAATGTGATGAGACAAAATAGCATACTGAATTGTAAATTTGTAATAAAAAACCATTGTACACAAAAATAATTTAGCTCATGTTTCATTCATAGTAAAAGCAATGAGTCAAATATAATTTTATGTTGCATTTGAATTTAAGACAATTCTTGATTTTCAAAGGCTGAAATTTGGAGAGAGAAAACATCTTGGATATGAGTAAATAGGGTAGTTCTAGGTTACTTGACTTGTTTTTTGCACCAATGTATTAAATTTTATGAGAAAATGATACACAATGAAGAATAACAGTGCTAATATTTATGTAAAACTATAGTCCATTTCAGCATTTCGTGCGGGTGAGGCGTGCCTACAATTAGACCCATGGGGTGAGGGGAAGAAAATACCAACCAATAAAAGGTCGTAAATTTCCCTCTCCGCTCAAAATTTCTTGACGAGTGCTGTTGACACGATTGCTCACGCTTTCCAATCGTATTTCGGCGACGGCGGAAAGCATGAACATGCTTCATCCAGGTCAACTGGAGCATAGAACTTCACTCAGCAGCCACCGATGAATTAAGCAGAATTGGAAACTTGGCAACATAGCATCGTAGCCAAAGCGAAATAACCCGAACGTGAGCGGAATACTTTGAGTCCCAGCTGCACGAGCTGTAGAAACAGATTATAAACACCTCCATCCCCTATTAAATATTGAAAATAACAGGTAAATTAAATTGATTAACCTCCATCAATCCAGGTCTTAACATGGAGTGTCTCATCAAATGCCACTTCAGCCGGAGCTCCACTATTGAAGTCAACAGGCACAGTGTGCTCACGGTCACGGTAAACCTCCATGTGATAGATTTTGTTTTGCTGGGGAGATCCCGATCCTCCGCTCATGTCGACTGTGTCCTGTCAACAAATATACATCTTTAATGTACTGACAAAATGATTTTAACAGGACTCGTTGCAGACACAAGTTACTTTAGTATTTTAATGCTGAAAAGGATGAACTCTAACTGCCGTAATTAATGCAGCAAACCGAGTTCATCCTTTACAACATTATCATATTGCCTTAGTCAATAATTTCTAATCTGGCCGCTAGATGCCAGCAACTTCGACTGTTATCAAATTAGTTTTAAACTGAGCTACAAAAGAATTAAGTCGATGGTTACCACGTTTGTTTACTTTGAAAACTGTTAATAACAAGCATTATAAATATAATATAATAATAATGTCCATTTCTAGGGTGCTAAAGTTTAAAATGAACTTAATATCTTATGAATTGCCCAAATAACAGTTATAACCTCCTTGAAGGATAAAAATTAATTCATTACTTTAAATTATTTGTTTACACAAATATTGGCAACCAAGTACAGTAAAACATCCATAATAACAAGAGTTTATAAAATGAAAAATATTTCTTCCAAAGCCAATGCATGCACATGAAAATAACATTTTAAACAAAACATTATGCACATATGCTACACTGCATATAAATACATACAACCAGACAACTATTAAAAGTTTCATCTGAACTGCTCTACATTTAAGTTTCCTATATCTGCTACAGAGAACTTCACTTTCAATGAGGTTATAAAAAACGTAGAAATGTGCCACAGACACAAAAAATCAGATTAAACTTATTGGTACAGTGATATTTTATGGTATAATAATAAAATTTTAGTGTCCGAATGCAAACATTACATAAATATCATCTTTACGACCAAAATATAGGAAAAAATTAATTTAAAAAGTAGATTTAAAACAAACGAGAAAACATTGTAGGTGAGAGCTCACCAACGAGGAAGAATCATCAAAGTTCATAGGCCCAAATCCAGAACCAGGAAACATAGGGGGATGATGACAGAGAACAGGTATGCGATTTGGACTGACTTCAAAAAGATCGCTTTCGCTGCCATAGGCGCCTGAACCTAACTCACTCCCAACTCCATCGTCACTTGGCCCAGCAAAGTCCTCGTCATCACTAACCACCGGGCCAAACTTGACAAAAACCTATGAATGGCAAACAGAAACAAGTGAAGACATTTGCATTATCAAATCAACATGCACATCATATTGTTTGGCTTTTTAATAATTGGCCAGCACTTGCATGTTTAGGCACTGCTACATTCTACTGCCATATTAACCTTTAAACGCCAGATTTATTTTGGAGAATTTTTATTCATTTTATGGAAAAATTACATATATCATGAATTATTTGTACTAAAATGTTCAAATAAAAAGCATTTTATCGTAAAAATAATGAAAAATTGCATACTTCTGTTTTGTAGGAGAAAGAAACATGTCAAAAGAATATTATGAAAAAGATACGTCCGTGAGCTATTGCATTTTGTGCGCCCATACGGCACATTCGGCGTTCAAAAATTAAAGAACAAAACTGTCAGATTAACTCTTTTATTGCAGTTGTAACATTTTCTCTCAACAACCGGTATATTTTCCATAAAGCAGTAGGATAAATTAAATTTACACTTTTAATTCAATATGGCAATCATATTTTTTGACTTATATGACTCAAAATAAAGTAAAATTTATTGATATCTATTGGAAACAAATGTTGTTCTTATATTTATTCTGTGGTCAATGGATTTCAGCTAAAAATAAATGGCATAGCAACCGAGTAAAACATAGATGCTAATTAGAATATAGATCCTATTAGTTGCCTAAATGGAAATATATTGAATCAAGCTGTTACAAAAACTAAGAAACGTTATCATAAAACTCTATGGAAAATTTCAATTTCTTTCAGGTAAACTTTTGAAATAAAATTGATACGAATAAATTAGCTGAAAAAATTGAGGAGTAAAACCTTGACAATCCTGCAGGGTTAACATTGCAAATATGAGGTACTTTCAAGTTATAAGGTCTACAGATCTATTTTTCACAAATGTTTTATGGATATGATTAGCCCTGATTTTAGAACATTTATCAGTTAGTTGTGTGTTTTCTTGTGCGATGACAGCACGATACATGTTCCAGAAAGTTGTTCCTAGCACTCCTAGTGCCAGCTTGTTTGACATACTGAAAATGGCATTGTTTACCTTTTAAGAGCAGCGTGTGATTATCAGATATTTGAATCTTGCTGGGAAAAGTTCAATCGATATTCACCGGGAAATGTTGGAAGTGTGTCCTGTAGGTTTTATGGATGTGAAAGTGTACACAGTTGGATGCCCAAGCTTCATGAAGGACAAGAGTCATGCAAGAATGAAGCACGTCAACCAAGACCACGAACCAGTCATTCCAGGGACACCATTACCCGGGTTGAGGCAAAGGTTATGGAGGACAGAAGATTGACAGTGGATTAAATTGCAACATCTTTAAGTATATCTGTTGGCTCTGTGCATAAAATTTTGCATCATGACTTCAAAATGAGCAAAGTTTCTGCTAGATGGGTTCCCAGACTACTTTCCGAGGAACAAAAAGATAATCATGCCAACCTATGCCAAGCACTGCTTACGCAAGATGCTGCAATGAATGGTTCTTTCTTCTCTATGATTGTGACAATGGATAAGACATAAATTCCACTGTTCAATTCAGAGACTGAGCATCAGTCTGCCCAATGAAAGCAAGTGAGTCCTGCTGCCAAAAATATTTTGTGTTGTTGCAAGTGCCGAGAAAATGATGGCTGCAACTTTTTGAGATGCTGATGGTATCATCCTTACACACTGCCTTCCTAAGGGCACTACGGTTACAGGAAACAGCAATGAAGAGGTTCTGAAGGAGAAGTTCCTCCCAGCTTTGCAGAAGAAATGTTCTCACATCGTGAATCATTTTCAATTCCACCATGACAATCCTTCCCATCATACTGCCAAGGTGGAAGATTTTTTAGAGAAAACAAAATTGAGATTATCCCACATCTGCCATACTCGCCAGACCTCGCACTAAGTGACTTTTGGTTGTATCTGATGATGATTGATGCACTTCGTGGCAGGAGTTTTTCGAGCCGATTAGCAGCTGCTACTGCCATTTATCAGTGGGCTGAATACACCCCCAAAGAATGCTTCACTGCAGCCTTCACAGCTTGGAAGAGAAGGTGACAAAAATGTGTGGAAGTTCATGGGGACTATGTTGTAAAATGATATGTTTCACTCCTATATATCGTTATTCTTGCAAAATAAATTAGGATATCTTATAACTTGAGTGCATCTTGTATATAGGGCACTTCAAAAAACGTTATCACTTATACAATAATAATAACTTTGTTTTTAATTTAAATACTTATTCTAAAAATGAACATGCAAGGACTTGAATAAACAAAAAGACACAAATTATTACTGGTTATTAGTATCTTATTAGCACCATATAAGAGGTATTTTTAAGCATTTTGCATAATATAAAATTTTGTAAATATTTTAGAGAAATACATTTTCCAGCCAGTCTCCTATTAATTTCAAAACATTTCCATAACATTATGTACATATTATAGACAGGCAACCAAAAACCAAAACTGCTTAACCCCTCAACACTGATCAATGCAGCCACATACGAATTCTTCATATGCCGCTGACCGACGTAGTCACTACATCATGGAGATTGCTAATGTTTTTAATTTTTTTGGCCAAATGAGTTTTCCTAAATCTGATTTTTCTTGACGTATTTCAAAAGAGTAACCTTTGACCTTCCTATTTATGTTTCATTCTGCAATTTTTATTTACATTAACACACACACACACACACATATACATACAAATCGCTATGCAGAGCAACATATAACATTAAGTAGGGGTATATTTTCAAGAAAATAAAGAATTGCATCATGGAGAAAAGTGACACTGGAAGAAATTTACAATGTTTTGGGATTGTTTATGCTGATGGGACTTATTCAGAAGCCCACATTTCATTCTTATTTGGTTTGGTCTCCGCTTTGATTGCTTTGAGGACTACCACACCAAGCAGAATTATTAAGGTAAGCCATTATTTTTTTGGTATTTTTTGTCTCTTCTCTCTCTATCACCAGTATGCTGTTCTAGCACCGTTGGTTATTTTCAGAATTTTTTTTAAATTTGTTTACCGAAAAACATATGGGAAAGCTATAGAAATCTAAGATAAAACAGGAGCAATATACAGTAAACTTGGAATAAAACATGTAAATTGTTCCTGTGAATGCATTAAATAATTCATCGATGTGTTTCACACAAAAAGAATAAATAAAACTTGTTTAAAATAAGGTGTATAAATACACACAGTTTTGCTCCAGAATAGCCAATTTATTTAAATACTCTCCGGCCTCCCAGATGGGTTTGATTTAAATGCTGCCGCGCTTGAGGGGTTAATGGTTATAATCTATAACATCCATTTTGCAATTGACATATATTTAGTTCAATATCTCATTTCTGAAATATCCTCACTTACTACAAAGGAATATTAGAGCGCTTACACTATTTGAAAAGGAAGTAATTTTCCCATCTGATCCACTGGTGCCTCCACAAGAAGTAATCAATGTAGAGAGCCAATAGTGGGAGGCATTCTGCTTGCTGGTACAAGATGGATCATTGAAAGCCATCCACACTACTCCCAAAGATTCGGCAAGGTGTCTTGGGAAACTGACAACAATTTTTTTTCGCTCACAATCCACCATCATGGCTTTCTGGAGCATGGCAAGAGGGGAGGAGAGAGCTTTTCCTCCCTCACTATGACTTCTCTTTTCATCTTTGTCACTGCTGGGTTCGATGCCTTTCAATGCAATCCAAAAGGGAAAATGATTAAACAACTTGCAAATAAACATAGTAAAATATTATTCGTCAAAAACCAACTACATTGACTCATAATATGTCTCAATAACATGGAAAAAGAACTAATGCTATCATCTTCATATTAAGCTAATACATTTGCAGTAAATGTAAAACCACTGCAGTACAAAGACAGATATTTCAGATGCACATAATGATAGAGATGACTCTAAAAAAAAAGGAAAGTTCACTATGGTTAAAGCTTGGGATGGATAAATGATGGTTCACCATGTTTCTAGGGTGCTTTTGATAGTAATACAGAGGAAATTAGCTAAGAAAACAAAGGTAAGAATATTTTGTGGTAAAGTGTAAGTTGAAAATAACTGCTGTGTTCAAAAACACATTCTTCAATATTTAAAAAAATCCCACACAAAGATCATAAAGCAGGAAAGCCATTTCATAAAAAAATTAAAATAATTCATTTCAATGTTAGGTTCATCAATTAGAAAGGTGTTAGCATTTTCAGAAGAGATCTGTCCACTGAGCAAATGAAAAAAAATAGCACACACTATTTTATTTTTAACCATATATATTCTATAATTTTTTCAGTCTTGTCAAATCATATGGAAAATTAATATATGTATAATTGTTGAGTCTACATTTTCTGATTAAGCATTCTCTCACATTTGATGCATAAACTTTTAAATGCTTTTACGAAATACTACCTATGTGAAACACAAATTGATAGAAAACACCACAATCAACAAGTTATGCCTTGATATCCACTCATTCAAAATATACATATTGCTAACAAGTTGTTACAATGCTAAGATACTAACATGTTATTGCCTCACCAATGCAATGGCTTAAAATTTCATCAAAAATGTATAACCTAATTTTAAGTTACCATATATACCCATCTATAGGACGCACTTTTTTCTAAATTTTTGGGCTCAAAAATGTGGTGTGTCCTATACAAGGATACATAAATGAAAAGAAACAAATTTTATGAAAAAATTACGAGAAATTTATTTTAATACTAGTGGTACCCGCAAAACCTTTTACGAAGTCAGTCAGATATCTGCATGTTTAAAAGTAATAATAGCCAATTTCTCCTTATAAAATTAGACAACTGATATTTAGTCATGTTTGTTTTTATAATTTATATGTGCAATTTTAATTGACTCTCCCATATGAAAAAGGATGCATTCCAGTGTTGAAATAAAGAAAGAAGATTTTTTCTTTTGGTCGATCGTTAAAAACGTCCACAGCTCACACTCAGTTTACTGAATATAGTAATCTTTAATTATTAATGTTGCAATCTATTAAGTTTGACGTTACTACAACTATAATTTCGATGCTTCATTAACAACGCGAAGCGAATAACGATAGTCTTCAGTCTATTTGAAGGCTTAATAGATGCTGATTGAATCATAGGCAACAATGCGGGTCACCTTGGCAACACCTGGAAAGAGTACAAAAAAGCCATAAAATTTCGAAAAGAAATGCGTTTCTGAGAAATTATTCTGTGTAACATTAAAACATTGCAGGAATAAGATATTTTATAGTTTTAGCCGTCGAACAAAGCAAAAACAGAGAAATTCTGTCCATATTTACGAGTTTTAATGAATGAAAGAAATAAACCTTGCACCTTAAAAAATCAAAACTGTGTAAACATATGGAAAAATATAATCGTCTCCTGGAGTCGAATCCGAGACACTTCCGTAAACGAAAATAGTTTTCCTGGGGTCTCCTAGTTGGCAGAAACAAAATGGCATTTACAGCATGACAAACTGTTCAAGAGATAAAAGGAAGGACGGATGGATGGGATGGTCAGACATTGAGTAATTTTATATAAAAATGATAAAAACCAATAAATTTACATAATTTCTTATCATAAAAACACAAAATCATATGAGAACAACTATAGAGTTTTAATAAAAGGAATAATGAAATTTGAATGCTACGTCTGTACAAATATAATGGAAGCACATTTAAAAATCACAAATTATAACCCATGAAATTCTTGTCTGGTGAGTAGCAAATCTGCCACTGCCTGCAACTGTCCTAGGTTGGTAGTATACGTGTCCTATATTTGAATACATTGAATTTTCCTAGAATTTTAGACCAAAAACCTGCCTGTTTCCTATACACGGGTTCATCTTATAAACGGATATATATGGTTTAAGAAAGGACAACTGACACCACTTACCATCTCTTCCTGTTGTCAGAGAAAGAACAATCTTCACCGAGAACAATAAATTTTTTTGTCAGTTAACAAACCAAGAAAATTCCACATTTTGAAACGGGAGAATTAGCTTGCCACAATAGTTCAATGGTGGTAGACCTGGGATCAATTCCCAGACATGGCAGAATTTTTCTCTTAGTTTACATCGTCTGCCACATCCCAGCATATGCCTATCGCATAGGTGATATATGATCTATACTTTCCATTATGTTCTAAAGGCAATCTCACCAGTGATGGGGCAGTAGGCTTACTTTGGTGAACCTCGTTGAGGACATCTGTTGGGAAAGGTAGATACTACCTTGGCTAACCCAGTCCTAACCAAGAAAATTTCACATTCTGAAACAGGAAAGTTAATCTGCCAAAATAGTTGAGCGGTAGAATATCCACCCAGCAAGTAGAAGGCTCAGGTTCAACTCCCAGTCATAGCAGATTGTTTCTCCCGATTTTGAATTTTTCAGATATTCAATTATTACACACCTTGTTCACGTAAACCATCAATAAAGCCACTGTCTGCACCCCAAGAATCAGGTCTCGAGTCAGATGGAGAATCCTTCAAACCATTTCTCTGCCATGAACCTAATGTAACGAAGCCATACTTATTTGATTAATTAACTTCATCAAGTAAAACAATTTATTTATTTGACTTCAAATTTTCTCCCAGTCATGCATTTACTTCTTTCATTTCTGCAAGTAATGTATAAAAGTCATGCAATAGTTTGAAATAATGGGTTTTTGGATTTTTTGCCTAGTTTGGTATGTCATTGCTACAAGCAGAATTTTTTTAATGCGATCAATACTGTAGTTTAATTCTTTAATATTGATAACTTCACTACTGTTGATTTAAGAGTGACCCCAAAGAATAAATAGAGATCAGATTATGGGTAAGAGCACAGAAATTCTTCCATGAATGTAAACTGTTAAAATCTCTGAAAAGAATACAACTAAAATTATATAAATTATTGAGAAATGTATTCAGTCACAGGCTAAGCTACAAGATATTATGTCACAGGGGCACTTTCTGCAAAAGGACATTTGTGTGCAATGCATTAAATTTTGCTGAGATGACATTATCAAAGTCACTATATCACATGCACAGTCTTCAACAAATATGAAAGATAGATCATTATAAAAATGTGTTGCTAAAACAGTTAAGAAAATTTAGCCATCTCTTGGTATTATATTCACCACCTATTCTACACACCTCACTTTCATTATTAATAAATAACATTCCTTTTACAAGCAAAATTTTTTAATTAAGATATAAAATATTTTCTAATAAGTGCCATAAAAACTACATAAATTTATTTTTGTAAATGATGTTTAAAGAAGATCTAAGGTACCAAGTTCTGCAAATTATTTTATATATAAAGAGATAGTCTGCACAACACCTTCTCTCAATATTAGTGAATATTTAAGTTTGCTACAGTAAATTTTAAGTAACAAACAACCAATATTTTCATGATCACATCAATTTCATCATTTTTTATATGCCTCAGGATAAAATCGATGGATGCAGCCTTGGCGTGGTGGAACTCCATATTCAGGAAAATGAATAAAATGTTTAGTAAAGAATCCACTTTAAAGTGGATTCTTTACTAAACATTTTACTGACTTTCCTGCCTCAGGATCATTATTTCTAATTTCATATCCTAACTACCCTCTAATTAACCTGAAATGTATTCCATGGAAACTTGAAAATTAATTGATCCTATTACAGAATTGGCTTAAAAACGATCTGCAACGAATAAACACTAATTATCAAATATAATTTTTAGGAGATTAAGGAGAGGAAATTCACGCTCTAATTGCTCTACTAATATGCAAGCCCATTAGGAGAGTGAGGATACTGGGGCAAAATCCCAAGGGTCCAGAAGAGTAGATGAAATTTAAAAATATTAATAAATTAATTGACCAAGTAGCATAAATATTAGTGAAAAGCATGATATATGATAGATATTAAAATTTGTTGCCACCTTGACAACACCATAGTGTATAGCATAAATGCAATATGTATATAGCTAGTACATAGAAATATTAATTATTAGTGATGCATCGTTTGAATTACAACTACCCTATAAGTAACTCCACCTCATATTTTGACAAAATTCTTCATTCGCTAGCTTATGTCTCCTGTCACATGGCCTCCCAGCCCACTCTTACCTAGAGGGGGCCACATGCCAACCCTTCCCCATGGCCTGTGTCAGCTCTTGGCAGCCCTGGTAATATGCCCTCGAAAAAATTAAAATTCATGAAATGCCTAAACTGTATCATTTGATTGAGGGTATTGTAGCACCACATCTATAAAACAACCAAGGCGTGGCAAAATTTGAAGGAACGATTAGAGTAAAAATGATTTATCTACAATGTTGATTATAACATAAAAGTACTGTTTGTTTCTGATATAAAAGACTCATCCACGTACAAGCTACACATAGTACAATGTAATAAAAATTATACTAGCATGCCTGAGGTTTATCTACAGAAGGCTTAAGGTATGACATCCTTGCCAGACCATTCTTAGACAAGGAAGTTATCATATAAAGTTTGTATCTCTGAGGACCATCCTATAAACGCTTCATCTTGACTGCAATGACATTAGAATTTGGTTATCTACTTTTTCTTACTTCTCTACAATCCTAGAGGCCTAATTAGTATGCATAGTTCAAAATATATCTTTGTACCATCTAGTCACCAATTATGACCTGCTAGTTTCTAAATTCTGGAGTTTAAAATCTTGATTTTATTTCAATTAAGCATATAATTTAATACAATTAATCTCTAAGCATTATTTCAGTGGCCTTTTAATATGCTAGACTAGAAATACTGTTTCTCTGTTTGCAAAATCCAACTTTTTTCATTGTGATATTACAACTGAAGTTTCAGTTTTTACAATGCATTGTCAGGCAAAAAGTGGAAACCTGGTCCTAATAGGTTAATTGGAATTGGAATTTATGAGTGGTGATGCTTTTTATCCACAAATACTAATATTACTTTAATTTTATACAGGATTAAGCATAGCATACAAAGAGGCCACAAGTACAAGCAGCAGAAACTTGAACATCTTCACTCACCTAGCCATGACAGAGATGTTCCTGAGGAACGACCAGAAAAAGGAATGGGATGACTGGAATGGACATGTCGATTTAAATGAGGTGGGTTTGTTGCTGATGACTTAGTATTTCGGCCATTCCCTACAAGAAGCCTCAGTGTTGAAGCTGATGCCGTCTTGGCATACAATACTGGTGGACCAAACTGGGTTGCCACTTGAATCAACAGTGCATCCATGTTGTCAGGAAGGATTTGAGGCCTGACTTCCAAACCACCGGATTTCTTGAATCCAAATCCAAAACGCCCAGCGCCCACACCACCAGCTATGGATGCTACTGCAGCAGCTGTACCCCAATTCTCCACCTCTTGGTTACTCTGTAAATAATTGGAATACGTTACTTCAATTATTATGAATATGAAAAATCTGCCGCTTGAACAGTTAAATACGCTAAAATTTAAGTTCCACCATATTCACCTTAAATTTGTACTATTTCATAATAAACTGAGAACTTGGCTGCTTTTAGGATCTCTATTATTCCACTGCATGTTAATTCAGGTCGTTGCTGCTCTTAACCTTCTGCTTCCACTCGTTCTTCACCAGCATTCCCATCAGAGGCCATTAATTTTTCCAACTTTTCATTTTTTAATTCCTCCTGGTGAGGCTGTATTATCTCTTCAACCTCTTCTCCTTTTATATCACTAAATCACTCACCTCCAATAGCATTTGCAAGGAAACAATTTTTTCAACCTCTCTCTAAATCTTTTAAGGCCATTCACAATTTCATAGCTTCTAGCAAGGTTCCATGGTTGGCATGCCTCTCCAATAATATCAATAGCTGTTAAAACTGCACATTCAGTCCAACACGGGCGTGCATTTTTATTTATGAATCTAACCATGGCATCAATAAATATGTGCTTAACTTCTCCATATATAGAAGGGCTTAAATGCTGTGACGACCCATTGGATGTAAAATTCACCATCAGAGTCTCCATATTTATAGAGCAAATTACATGCTGTTAGCTCTGGGATCGTTGTCAATATTTACTTCCGGTTGACAATTAAGAAAAGAAAAAGGAGCGTTACTAAGACGTAACTAAGCATCAATTGTTAACAATAGTCTTCGGTAGGTGGCGTGGTGGTGGCTGCTAAAAATATAAGATATCTCTTAAACAATGCATTATATGGAAAAATGTATCAAACAAATGTTGTAGAAAATGAAATTTCCTACAACTTTTATTCCAATACATTTGTACATTTATCAAATATTAAAGCAAATACTTCAAAATAACGGATGTGACAAGAGTAAACACCCACTTCCAGTTGACCAATTTTTATCAAAAACTAATCAGAAACTTTTATAAAAATGTTAAATATAAAATTTTGCGTTGACCTGATTAATAGTTTTTGAGTTTGAGCGCCCACAAAAATCTATCACATACATACAGACAGAAATCATCAAGAAAATAGTCAAAACATGTTTAGGGGACCTCAAAACATGTATTCCGTTGAAATCTCGAATTCGATTTTTTTCATGAAAACAATAAAGGGTTAAAAAAAGTCGTATATTTTAGTTTAGGGAGACAATTAAAGATATACTTTTTGTTTCTTTTTACTTTCTCCATATACGAAGTATAGAGAAAGTACTGTTTTCATGAAAAAAAATGGAATTCGAGATTTCAACGGAAATACATGTTTTAAGGTCCCCTGAACACGTTTTGACTATTTTCTCGATGATGTCTGTGTCTGTATGTTATAGATTTTTGTGGGCGCTCTAACTCAAAAACTATTAAACAGGTCAAGCCAAAATTTTATATTTAACATTTTTATAAAAGTTAGATGATCTGATTAGTTTTTGGTAAAAATTGGTCAACCGGAAGTGGATGTTTACCCTTGTCATTTATCCGTTATTTTGAAATATTTGCTTTAATATTTGATAAATGTAAAAATGTATTGGAATAAAAGTTGTAGGAAATTTCATTTTCTACAACCTTTGTTTGATACATTTTCCCATATAATGCATTGTTTAAGAGATATCTTATATTTTTAGCTGCCACCACCACACCACCTACCGAAGACTATTGTTAACAATTGACGCTTAGTTACGTCTTAGTAACGCTCCTTTTTCTTTTCTTAATTGTCAACTGGAAGTAAATATTGACAACGATCCCAAAGCTAACATGTAATTTGCCATATAAATATGGGAAAGTCATGTGTTGCCCACATCAGTTTATTTTAAGTCATATTACCCTAAATTGCCAAGTATAACGCGCACTCATGCATAATGCGCAGGCCAACCTTTGGCTGTTTTCTGCATATCTCCAAAATTTCTAGTATAATGCGCACTTGTGTATTACGCGCAGGACACCCGCAGAACATGGGATCATTGAGATTAGCGTTTTTAAAGAATGCTACACTATTAGTGCCCTTCCCCAACTCTCCTGTGCAAAGGAGAACATTTGGGAAAAACCCCTGGATACAGATTTTTCCCATTCTTATTTCCAAAACAATGACCACTCGAGGGTCAAAGAAAACTGGTTGGGGAGTGAGGTGTAAGGAAGTGGTGAAGGTGTCATGAGATGTGTTGGGACGGTGGGGGTGGGTAGAGGTGCACAAAACAAAAGAGGGACCCGACCTCAAGGGCGGTACGGCAGGAGGCAAGAAAAAGCTAGCGTAAACAGCCAGAGAATCTGAGTGTGGGAATGAATGTGGAGGGAACACATGCCTGTTGATAACTCACAGACAAGGAGACGACCTGTAATCTGCATCGCCCATTCATTTGTGGTTTGCAGTCTGGCTATAACGTTGTGATCAACGAGGTACGGTGCTTAAAGTACGGAGTTTTGTTCCTCTTTGACAGAAACCAGGTGAGGTATTTTCCAGGATTTTTTGTTTTCCTTAAAAACATTGACATTATTTTTACTGAAACTTGTTGACTTTGTCATTTATGGAGTGTTACCTATTTAATTTTTGTTTATCCTGACTAAGAATTGGTACGGTTTCTGTGCGGTATTTCTTGATTTGGTAATGCACAGTTATTGAACCTAATGAAAAAATATTAATAATGTTTTTTTTTTCAAATTGTAGACCCACCGTTGGAGCATAACCCTATTTAAAAATGCCAAAAAGAAAGAAATCTTACACGGCACAGAAAAAGTTAGAAATTGTGGAATATGCCGTGATTCACGGTAATTGGTCGGCGGCCTGTTTCTTCGAAGTAGCATTCGCGAGTGGCGGTCCCAAAAGAATTTGTTGAGTGTTCTACCTGTGGCAAAAAGGGCACGAAGGAAATGAAAGGCGTTTTGGCCAGATCTGGAGCAAGAATTGAAGGACTGGGTCTGTGCGCAAAGGAGTGAAGGAAGAGGAGTTTCAACTGTGTCACTTAAATGCAAAGCAATACAAATGGCTCGTGAGAAAAATATTAATAATTTTAAAGGCAGTAATTGCTGGTGTTATCGTTTTATGAAGCGAAATAGTTTAACAGTACGAGCAATTACATCTACCGGACAAAAGTTACCAGAAGATTGGCAGGTGAAAGTGGAAGGGTTTAATTTGTTTGTTGGGCAGGAAAAGAAGGGCGTTGAACCAAGTCAGATAGGGAACATGGATGAGGTACCTAAGAGTTTCGACATGCCATCAAAATTTACAGTTGACGTTAAAGGCACCCAAGACATAAAAATATGCACTGCTGGAGCTGAAAAATGCTGCTTTACTGTTGTGCTATCAGTGATGACTGATGGAGAAAAGCTTCCCCCAATGGTAATTTTTAAGTGGAAAACCATTCCTAAAGAGGAATTTCCTAAAGGTATTGTTGTGTGCGTAAACCCAAAAGGCTGGATGAATTGCGATATGCTGCGAATGTGGTTAACTGAGGTATGGGAAAAAAGGAAGGACTCATTTTTTAAACTAAAATCGCTGCTTGTATTGGATTCAGCTAGGCCACACATAGCAAATGATTCGAAAATATTATTGAAAAACATTCGAAGATTGCAGTTATTCCTGCAGGTCTAACAAAAAAGCTGCAACCACTGGACATCTCCGTAAATAGATCATTCAAATCGAAAATATGGAGGCACTGGGAAAAATGGATGGTAGATGGTTTCCACTCCTATACAAAGTCTGGAAGGATGCAGCGAGCTTCTTATGCTGAAATTTGTAAACGGATTGTGGAATGTTGGGCCGATGTAACCCGTGAATGTATAATTAATGGTTTCAGGGTATCGGGAATTTATTCCCCTGATGTTGATGGGGGGTATGGAGGGTATTGTGATTCATCATCTGATGAAAGCGATAATTTTTCGCTTGAAAATTTACCGGACTCATTGGTTAAGGACTTGAATAATTACGATATAAATTGTGACAGTGAATCAGAAGATTTTGATGGTTATGTTAATTAATAATCGAGTGGGAATAAAAGTTTATGAAGAATTTGTGATTTTTTATTTTTATATGTGAATGTGTTTTGTTTTGGAATTTGTTATCTTATTTAAAAAGGCATTGCATACATTTTTTTCAACTAATAACTTCGAATCTGCCTTAATTTGTCTTAGGTTGAATAATAATTAGGTAACTGAAATTCGATTTTGTATCTGTAATGATTGCAATGCATGGTAATTTATGCCAGAAAATTTGTTTTTATCAACGGAACAAAAAGAAAGAAGTTTCGATAAATTTCAGCCATTTAGTGATTTCACGAAGTTAGTATTTGAACGCTTTAAGGCATTTTATTTTATAAAGCAGTACTTCTTATGCATAACGTGCACTAGTACGTCTTATGTATAACGCACACTAAATAATTCTGAAAATTTAACAAAAAAACCTTGTATAATGCACGTGTTATAGTTGGGAATTTAGGGTACCAATTCCACTGAACTCCAAAATATGTAATATTATTGAAAAAAATCAAGGATTTCACAATTTTAATTTCAAAACTAATATAAAATTACTGATAAGTATATAAGAAGGCAATTAAATTTCGTCTAATTTATATGTACAAACATTTGCAATCAATTTGGAGCATGAAAATCGAAATTAAATCACAAAAACAAAAACGGTATAAAATAGAAAAATCACCAAAAACAATATAATATCAACAAAAATGAAATATAATAATGAAATAACCAAAACAACAATCATAACAAACTGCTATGGAGTGCAAACAGAAGGAAAAATGCTAAATGTATTCACTCAAAAGCTCAACAAATAACTGCTGTGAAAAGGTCTTGGAAAAACCGATCCCAAAAGGGTGCATCCTTATCTCCAGTGGTGAAGGGTCTTCCAGGAGTTGAGGAAAGAAAAGGCATCTGGAAAACTCACTGAATAACCTAGCGGTTAACGGATTCATTGGTAGGGTAAAGGATATCTGAAGCTAAAATTGAAGAATCTGGGTTGTAAAGAAAAAAATTTGGCTTGCGTGGTGAAAATGATCGCACGAGTTCACTACCCCAGGGTTTTGAAAACCTGCTCTGAGAAGTCGAAATTGTGCCTACTTCTGACCCCTGTTGGTTGGAACATAAACTTCTAGGAAGGAATGAAAAAAACTCGGTTAAGTTTCGCAAGGGAAGGAAAAACTACAGTAGCTCGAGTATACTTGGAATTGTCAGAATTTGACCAAAAACTTGTTCCGAGTATACTCAGGGAAGCAGTTAAAACCTCGAATTCGATTTTTTTAATAAAATCAATACTTTCTCTATGCTCCATATGGAGAAAGTAATAAAAAAGAAAAGGATAGCTTAAATACAGCAGTTTAATTAATAGTGCCACCACCTAGGTTTTGATACTTAGCATAATCATGATGATGTTAATAAGGCGAGGCTATGACCTTCGGGCCTGTGATTTTGGTGAAATGCAATCTGGTGAATATACCGTAAGAAAGATGAGGTTTTTTCCAAAAATTTTGGCAAAAAAATTAGAGATCATCTTAAAATTGAGTACCAAGTTTTAAATGCTGCCTGGAACACCCCCATACTGATTCTGTGTCCACGAAAATGCATTTATTTCTGCATACACAATACATTACATTTAATTTATTAGTACAATACATTTATTAGGTGTTCTTCACCAGCGAAGCAGAAGTAGCGAAACACATTATGGTCACGTACCTCCATCCACATATTTAATCTCTGAAACTACTGGGCAGATTTAAATTAAGTACTAGCAGGCCTATGCAGATATTCTGCGTGAAAAGATAGAACAAGAACATTATTGAAGACTTAACAGTGTTATACAGTCTGGGTTGTGCATCTAGATTTGGAATTTCTGTGAAAACAATTTTATCAACATCTGAATTGCAGATTTTATCAGCATCTCTTAAAACCAATAGCATATGGGCATGAGGCAAACCCCTTTTATTAAATTCTATTACCATTATCATAGCTACAGGAACTCCCAAATCGTGTTTTTTCATTATACCATCCATAATTTCCTGAAGCTTGATATGGAATTTCATGTAACAATTATTGAAGTTTTTTTAATGATTTTTACAATGAATAATTAAAAGTGTTAAGTAACTATGAAGCTCCGGCAACTCTTTAACAATAGTTAAGAGTAACATGGCCATGCACAATGAACTTGTAATGAGTTTCATAATGATTAACTTTAGTTATAATGATTAGCATACTCTTTAAAATCAAAAGAACATTACTCACTAAAAATTTGCAAATTCATAATAGAACTGTTGACATGTTCAGTCATAAACTTCCTTATACATAACATTCTTTGTGTAATCTCCAGCTTTCGTTCCACCTTGCTCCCTGGTATCTGCAACATAAACTCTTATATTGTTTTTTTTTACATCTAGAAAAAGCTACATACAACTGGCCGTGTGTGAAGACTGGCCTGGGTAATAATATTCCTACATGCTCTAATGTTTGTCCCTGTGCCTTATTAATTGTCATTGCATAAGCCAGCCTGACTGGAAACTGTAGTCTTGTAAAACCAAAAGGTAACTCAGCAGCTGATGAGCATAAAGAAATTCTGGGAATCAATGCTCTATCACCTTGTTTACTTCCAGATAGTAATTTACAGTTAATTACATTTTCACCCAAACCTTCTATTATGAGTCTTGTACCATTACATTTCTTAAGAGCATAACTATTGCACCAACTTTTAGAAAAAGGTGATGTGGTGGCATTCCAGATGGTCTTTAACTAGTAGGAAATTCTATGGGATAGTTCAACCGCTCTCCTGGGTGATCACAGATTATAGTCTATACTTGTATAACATTTTGCTTCGCCCGTCAGTCATTTTAGAATTTCCTCATTCATTACATTTACATCATCATTTGGTGGTGCTAAGATAACACGCTTTTTAATGTTCTCTTCATCTTTAAATGAAAAGAACTTGCCGAATATCTCATCAGAAAAATTATTCATTGTCAAAAATTCATTTGGAATCATCACACAATCCTTCCCAAAAGCATTGTGTTCATTTAGTTCTCAATTTCCTAGTTGTAATAGCCACATTTTCTGCTTATATAAATAGTCAATTATCTTTATAAATTTTCATTTTTAGATTCCTTTCCAAAGACTTTTACAATAAAAATGTTGACTAACATAATTTTCATTCTCAAATTCTTGGCTAACTTAACTGAAAGCTATAAACACATATTAAGACACCAGTAAGTGATTAACCAACTTACCACCACTAATATGCTGCCTTCCACTCCTGTTGATCCAAACCTCCAACGAATAGGAGCCCTAGATTTGAGGACAAGAGTGACATTTCGGGGAATTGGAAGTGGACCCTCTCCCTCGAGTAGCACCGTCACAGGGTACGAAGGTGGAGTTGGTGATGTAGTCGAACTGCCCAATTTGCCTCCACCAGAATTTCCCTCCCCATCCCCTTCTCTCTCGTTTTTTCTTCTTACACTTGGATTCAGTTCAACAATATAGACATCCCTGAAAGAGTTAAATACCAATATTTGTTAGATTTATTTCAAAATAATGACATTTAAATTTCAATATAACTCTTTCAAGAGTGGATGAGCTCTCTGCAGACTGGCCCATTTTGTCCAGAAAAATCCAAGATAGCCACCATCTTTAGGAGAATTTGAAGTGAAAAGACTATACTTTTGGTTATAATAAATTTTGCAGTTACAAAACGATACTGAAAACATATTTAATATCAATACATTTTAGTGAAATTGCAGCTTCAAATCTGGCATAGAATCCAGATATTTTGCAATGGTTCCCACACACTGCATTGTTTACAGCCTAAGAAACTCGATTCCAGCCAAATATTGCCTTCCAATTCAAACCCAAGGAAATCTGAGCAGGAACTACCTTCAAAATTATACCTGACAATTTCCCAAGAATTTCAAGACCCACTGAGAAATTTTTAGTTTAGTTTCCAAGTAATTCAAGTTAAAAATCTCTTTAAGACTGTACATCCTCACATAAAGAATTTTCTAATTCTTGCTATTGTATCTCTCAAAATTTTGATAAATATATACAGCAACTCATACACTGGTATGTAAAGCAATGTACAGTATTAATCCAAAAGTAAAATGAAGTTTTTTTCTGAAAGGTATGGCAAAAAAATTAGGGATTGTCTTAAAATCGAGTATAAAGTTTTAAACGCTGCATGGAACACCTCGTCGCCGATTCTGTCTATGAAAATGGATTTATTTATACATTCATTTCATTTTGTTTATTATTACAGTACATTACATACATCTTATTAATAAAAGTTATACCACCATGGACTAATTCTGTCGCCAAGTAGCTGAAGCGTAGCATAAGACATTTTTTGTTACCATTTTAAAATTACTTATAATCATCGTACACACTCAGGACTTGAAGCAAAGAATGCCTAAAATAGCATAATTTCATTTTCCTGCTGTTGATTTTCGAATAATAGTCCAATTGGTCCACAAATCAGATTTTAATGCGATAATTTGATGCATTTTTACGTGAAAATCTTTTGGCATCAAGATGATTTGTTGCCAGTTTTGTCTAATTGTGAATGACTGACGGGGATTATTAATTCGTGTCACATCTTTCTATATATTCACGATGTTTCTACCCTATTTTGAAGCTTAAACGATACCTTGGCAATGATAAACAATACGCCAGTAACAAAAATTAATATAAATTCCATAATTCATGGACGATGTGCATATACACAAGTGTTCTTAAGTTAGATTTATTAATGATTAATTTCTTGATTTTTTTAAATTTTGGGTACATTTTCTGCAAAAGGTGAATAATTTTGGCAGCAGTTCACTTCTTTAACCTATGTATTTTCTGTTATAATTTTGTTGTTCACAAATGAAATTTGTTTTCCATTCAAAATTTATTAAAAAACATGAGCTAAAACTAAAAAAAAGGCTATAAAACCCAATGCAAACTAATTTGGACAAAGATTTGATATGAAACATTTCTAAGTTTCAGTTGATAACCATACATTTGAGTATCATTATAAATGATAATTATAGAACAAAAGCCTATACTCGGAATGTTTTGTTGCAGTTTGCAAATGAAATTAGTTTTCCATTCAAAATTTATAATATTAATAGGATTAAATAAAGGGTAGTTTATTCTTGGTGATTTTTGAAAAATTTGATTTACTCAAAAATGGCTATAGAGAATTTGATTAAAATCAATCCAATTGTAGAGCCTGATGTCACAAATAATACTGCGTAAGCCATATGTCTCTTGAAATCACTATATGACATCCAGTGACATTACAATGTACACTAAGCTACCTTACCTAAGCCTTATGACGTCACGCCTCTGCCGCGATCCATTCCAACTCTTACTACAACCTTACAGTTACACTAAATTGAACGATATCTCATATTTGCGGATAATATCATTCATAAAACACATTCTGAAGAGATAAACGATATTGCACAACAATTAAGGGTACTTTATTCTTGGATATTTTGAAACAAAATTCAATTTACTCAAAAATGGCTCTAAGGATTTTGATTAAAATCCATCCAAACGTACAGTCTGATGTCACAAATAATACTAACTAAGCCATATGTCCCAAAAAGTTACTATATATCGTCCAGTGGCATTATTTCTGTACAAGACGCTCAGCACATGCATCAGAGGGGAGGGGCAACCCGGGGATTCCCTAGTCTAAAATTCCGTACTTCTCCGTTAATCCCACTTATTAGTGAGAGGTATTAGATGTGAGAGGTTAATGGTGTCAGTCACTGTTGTTCTGTTGCTACGCATTATTAACATAATTGGCAATGATTTTCCAAGCATACAGAGTTAATTTCGGGGCACAGAGTGTAGTGAGATCAAACGTATACACGTATGTGAGAAAGTTTGTGCAATGTATATTGAGCCGTTTATTTTATTTTGGCTCACTTATTGTAATCAATTTGGATGGAAAAAATTGATTTCATAAAAAACAACAAATACAACAAAAAATTCAGTAGAATAATGAGCCTGTTCCTAAAAACAAAAATTTGTATTAAAAATAATGAAACAATACCATGGTGCATTGTAATGGTTTTTGCTTACGACGAAGAACATTTCTTTGCCAACGTTTACCTTATGACTACACGGACAAACTTATAATTGCATTGTGAAAAATTTATGATTACTTTCTGAGCCAAATGGACAATGCAGGCCAGACACCTATTTATTTTGACATGGCATCCAATTACACAGTTAACAAAAAAGGCGCAACAATGTCATTAAAAATCTTTGCGGAATGAAAAAATGCACATTACTGCAATGCTGGCAGTGTTAGCAGATGCCACAAAGTTATCACTGTATGGCATTTAATAAACTGGTATTACCAAGTTTTTTCCTGAATAGACCTTGTTTTTATTGTGGTCATCTTAAATTCGAAGTCATCTATCTTCCTTTCAGGTTAATATATAGAGATATTTTAAGGAGGGCAGTCCTGTATATGGAGATAAATTTGAAAGTGCATTTTGTGGGCAGTCTAGAGAGCTCCGGCTTATATGGGCAACTGAAAACCCAAAGCAATTTCAGGCAGACTAGTTGTGAAAGGGTTAACATGATCATAAAAAAACATGCAAGCACAAGTAAGATGGATATGGATGGCGTAGTAAGTTTGGATGGCATGAAGATACAATGTCATAAACAAGAAAACTCTTTCAGAAACACAAAAAAGTATCAAACTATTTTTAAAATGAGCCATAAATTATTTAATATAATACAATGAGGTATTTATGCAAAATGAAGTTTCAGAAAAAAGGCATGCTGACCAAATGGCATGGGAAATTAAATATTTTAAACTGATGATCAAGTTGTATAAAATTCAGTAAAGTAAATGATATTACTTAATTGTTCTAAAACAGAAAATTAATCCTTTTCAATACTTAAAGTGTGCTGAATTCATAACCATTTTGATTCATTACTTCAATACGTCAGAAGTTTCTGCATTCATGTATCATTAATAAACATAGTGAAAGTATTCATCAGAGTATGGCAAATAAGTTATCTTTGAATTAATTATAAACAGCTGTTGAAAGATAATTTCACAAGAAGGATGTGTAGATCTTATCTTCAATCTTTAACTATACTAAAGAATTACCTATCAAAATAATGACCCGATTTTAATTATAAAAAGTCTGATGTGGCCACCACATGCCTTTCTCCATATCTGTAATATTTCTAAAAATTCCAAATAGGTTACATCATAATAAAAATGTTAAGAAACTGTGAGAAAATTTTAGACTTGACAAAGAATAGAAATAAACTCAAACCATAGTCTTCCAATATTGGATATAGCCACAAAGCTCCAACAATTAAGAAAAGAAAAAGGAGTGCTACTAAGACGTAACTAAGTGTCAATTGTTAACAGTAGTCATCAGTAGGTGACATGGTGGTGGCAGCTAAAAATATAAGATATCTCTTAAACAATGCATTATATGGGAAAATGTTTCAAACAAACATTGTAGAAAATTAAATTTCCTACAACTTTTATTCCAATACATTTTTACATTTATCAATATAAAAGCAAATATCTTAAAATAAGGGGTGTGACAAGAGTAAACACCCACTTCCGGTTGACCAATTTTTACCCTACCTAATCAGTTCTTGTGACTGTCATAAAAATGTTAAATATGAAATTTCGCATTGACCTGATTAATAGTTTTTGAGTTAGAGCATCCACAAAAAAAGCTGTCACATACACAATCACACACAGACATTATCGAGAAAATGGCCAAAACATGTTCAGGGGATCTCAAAACGTGTTTTTCGTTGAAATCTCAAAATCGATTTTTTTCATGAAAACAATACTTTCCCCTTTACTACATATGGAGAAAGTAAAAATGGATAAGTGACAAGAGTAAACACCCACTTCTGGTTGACTGATATTTACCAAAAACTAATCAGTTCTTGTGAATGTCATAAAAATGTTAAATATAAAGTTTTGCGTTGACCTGATTAATAGTTTTTGAGTTAGAGCACCCATAAAAAAACTGTCACATACATCATCAAGAAAATGGTCAAAACATGTTCAGAGGACCTCAAAACGTGTATTTCCATTGAAATCTCGAAATCGATTTTTTTCATGAAAGCAATACTTTCCCCTATACTACATATGGAGAAAGTAATAATAAAAGCCTTCTCTGCTGTTACATAGTAACGCTCCCTCCCCCTCTCTCTCTTCTTCCTCTCTCTCCCTTCCTCTCTGTCTTACATGTAAGAGTAATTTCGCCAGAATAAAGATGATTATCTATCTATCCCTCCCTCCCTCTCTGTGCCTCCTTCTCTCTCTCTCTCTCTCCCTACCTCTCTCTCTCTCTTGCCCTCCCCATCTTTTCCTCTTACCTCCCTTCTCTCTCCTTCCCTCTTTTTGTCTCCTTCCTTACCCCCTTCCTTTTGTCATCTTATTCTATCACTCCCTTCCTTCCTATCTATCTTCCACCCTATTCCCCTTCCTCCTTATCTTTCTTCCCACATCCCCTCTCTCTTTCTCTACAACTAAACAGTCACTTAGATAAGCAAAAGAATCTATACTAAATTCCAATCCCATTAGGATAACATATTTTGCAAAAAATCCAACAGTGAAGGTTTCCATGATGGTAAACAATTTTTCCTTAAAGAAATGTGAGATATTATTGTATAAAACAAATATGTGGACTCATATGACGCGCATTCAAAAATCGATAGTAGAAAAATAAATTTTAATTTTTTTTTAGGCGTTCTTTAGTCTAAGTCCCAAGTTTGTACGATGATTATAGGTAATTTTTAAATGATAACAAAATAAAAAGGTTTGCACTCTAGGTTTCAGCTCTCCCTATGATATTCAACTGGAGAGGAGAAATGCTCCTGGAATCAAACTCCTGACTTCAGAGTAGATTGTCCACAGCTTAAAAGTTAAACGAGGCATTGTCACGTGATACCTGAAAGTTTGGTCAAAAAAGAAGAAAAAGTTTTTGAGATAAGAGCAGTGTTCTTATTCCTCGATTTAACCCCATAAATCATTATGGAATCACATGATTAGTGATGGGTATAATCGATTCTTTCAATAATCAAATAAGTGTAACTGAGTGACTGTCAAAATCAATTATTATTCGAATGATTTCGGTTGGGGGTGGGATGGGTTAGCCACCCGCACAACATGCAACCTATGATAGCTATTTTTTACAAATTTATAATTTCCTCAAAATATTTTGTATCAATTTAAATAAAATTTTATACGATTCCTCACATTGTAGTAGGGTGTCTTTATGACGTTTTTCAGCTTTATATCTCAAATAGTTTCCGAGATAGTAGGGAAGGGACAACTTGAATTGCCACTTTTTCCTTTCCTACGGCTGCTACTTTAAAAAAATTAAAAAAATAAAATACGATTCATAATCAGAAGATTATGGCCTTTCATTTGATACTCAACATGTATTGTATGTAGAAATGAATACGAGTGATTATTTGATTATTCGTTGAAAAACGAATACGAGTGATTATTCGTTGTGAAACGAATATGAGTGATTATTCATTGAGAAACGATTATGAGTGAATAATCGATTATGGATATCCAATTATACCATCACTCTGATGTAATCGAATAATTCGAATGATCTCCATAATTGAATAATTCGATTATGGATATTCGAATATACCATCACTACACATGATTACAAAAACTTATCTTTCTTTAAATCGATTTTTGCTAAAAGATGATAAATGAAAAATGAAAACTTAAATAAAGTAAAAAAAATAAATTAGTTAGTTCCTAAAAGAATATGACCAGTTAAGAATGTAACTAAATCTTAATCACAAGGATAAGAAAAAAATTCAGCTTATTCAGTTTATTTATGTTAACCAAAAATGGAAATGTAATTTTAGAGTAATTTATTTTTACATACCATGGATTGTATCCAATATAATTCTCGTGGAAACAGCCTTCAGTCTTCTGCTTAACAGCCATTGATGCTGATACAACAGAGCTCTTCTTGGAAGAATTGGTGTTACATTCTTTAAAATCTGCAGTAGCTGCAAAAATAGTATGTTAGGTATAGAGATAAATCACCATTGCACAACTTTTACTAATTGCTACACAAATGCAGGAATACTGATCATTGTCATTCACATGTAAGCTTATAATAACGTTTCCCTTTCTTAATAAGCAAGCATTTCACAAACTGCCTAAGTACATTCTAATTTGTTTTTTTTTCAATTGACTGATTGACCAGCGTTTTTTTAAATTCACTGGCATTAGATGGTATATATAGACCAGGGCTCTCCAAACTATTGCACAAACTCCCTCTACTTTTTTGTTCCCAAGTTCAGTTTAAACTTTGGCACCCTAGAAAAGGACTAATTATTATTATATTATATTTATAATGCTCATTATTAGCAGTTTTCAAAGTAAACAAACTTGATAACTCTCAACTTAATTATTTTGTAGCTCAGTTTGAACTTCACCGCCAATGCCACTATTTTCGATGATGAAACTAGTTTAAATTTAAAGAAATGCCATCATTTTGGAATGTAAGGTTTTCATTTGCTATTATCTTTGTGCATATTTTGAACGTAATGTAAGGAAATGTTATTTTGTTTTGTTAGGGTTTCATTTTTTATTAAGAATGTTTAATGTAAATCTAAGAATTTCTATCGCCTTGTAAACGTAAGATTTTCTGTCGCATATTTTGAACGTGATCGCCAAAAGAAATGTTACCACTTTAATGCATCATTTTTTGAACAATTAAAATAAATTTTATCACTTTCTTAAGCTAGGTTTTCATTTTCTGTTACACATTTCGAACATAATTAATAAAATAAATGTTTCCACTTTATAATGCGTTTTTTTTGCAGCTTGGAAATTTTTGTTTCAGAACCTAAGAAAACATCCGTGCCTCACGTACTCAACATTCCATTTCAGTAGTTAATCCATTTAAATTAAAGCATTTCCTTGGAATGAAAAAACAAGATCGAAAATTGCATGCGAAAACGTGCTGGGGGTTAACTGCACAATTGCCAAAAGAAGTGTTATCACTTTGTAATTCTGGGTTTTCATTTGCTATTACCTACGTGTTGTGAAAGTAATTAAAAGAATTTTTTTCACTTTATGATGCTAGGTTTTCATTTGCTGTTACGTTTTCTTTTATTTTCTGTTAACCTGCATTATTTATGATGAAAAGTGAATTTTTTAGGTTGACTCGGAACCGTACTCCAATTTTTACATTGCATCTTATGGGAAAATAGGAGTTGCACTTCGCGAATTTGCATTTCACATCAGTTTTTTTGGAACCAATTAATTATTCACGGAGTTCAAAAAGGTGGTGTATTTGAAATTTAAAATAGCTGTTTAATGAAAAAATAAATAAATGGAAGTGAGATAATCAAACTTTTTGCTTATTCTTGTCAATGCAAATTTTTTCCAGTACTTGACTTTTTTTTTCTCTAGAACCAGTAACAATTTTCACTTAAAATGCAAATACATCATTGTTCATGCATAAAAGTGATACTGAAATACTCTTACATTAACCAAGGAATCACTCGGACATCATCATTTTCACTTTATTTTTTTATTGCTAACAGAAATGTCATGGCCATCTTTAAATGACTTACCATAGCCAACCTTGAGGTTGACTTGATTAGCACCATCTACTTCTGTGAAAGAGGTTATAGCACCATGGTGATTGTGCACATACTGCAAAAGATCAGCTTTGTTCAGCCAATTGGATCTCAAAATTTGGACAGGCAAGTTGCTCTCAACAAGAGAGTCTTCATTCACCTTCAAATAAGAAAGATTTGATCTAATTAGCGAAAACTTCATGGTCTTCAAGCAAAGGTATAATTGAAATAAATAATTATTATAACGATACAAAAATTACATGGGTTTAAATTTCAAGAAATATCGTTAATTTAACTAGTTTTGCAGAATAACTGCTAAATTCCAAAGCACTAATAAAACCCGAGCGAGGAATAAATAAATATCCTTTGAATAAAAGAATATTTTTCCCATCAATGTGACAAATTTTGGAGATTTTGTGCCATGGATAGTAACTGGCGTTGAATATGAAGCAATCTGCAATCTAATGGATAAGGGCCGAGTGATAAAGATGCAAAATTATCAATTTTATAATGTTTATGGTAATTTCATGCCATATCAAAGGAATATAATATTCAAGTTTTTATGACTTCACAAAAAATTACTTTAAAAAATTATTTATTTAGCAAAGGGATTCTCAACCTGTGGTATGCGTACCACAAGTGGTACATGAAAAAATAAAAACACATGGTTTTGCCTTTAGCTTAAAATATTGTTGTTATATTTACGTAATTCAGTTACAAATTTACATGCATAATTGTTGGCACATAGCATAATTATAATATTTGAATTTAAATTGCCGTCAATCTCACTCGGGTGATGCGCGAACGTTTTCATCTTTGATTTGGTGGTACAAAAAAAAGATTAAGAACTCCTGATTGGCAACTGATAATAATCTTTTGAACAGCTAATTTATAATTTTTATTTAATCAATTTTCAAACATACCGTATTAATCTGAAAGGGAGATGAGTTTTTTCCAAAAACTTTGGCAAAAATATTAGGGATCGTCTTAAAATTGAGTACAGAGTTTTAAACACCACATGAAACACCCTGACACCAATTCAATGTTCACAAAAACACATTTATTTAAACATACATAATACATTACATTTAATTTATTAATACAATACATTTACTCGTATTCTTGAAGTTCACAATATGCAAACGAATGGCTTTCCATCACATAGGTCAGCGGTTTCCAAACATTACAAAGCCTCACCCCCCCCCCCTCACCTAAGAAAACTATCTTTGCACCCCCCTCTATACTATGTTCAATTACAGTTTATAAACAATACCTTCTGGACATACAATTACCATTAATAAAGCCACCTTAAGGAAAGACACACATGCAAATAATACTTCCTAGCCAATTGAGGCCTAGAATTTGGCTGCAGCATATTGTAGGTCTCAAGATTAAGATGGTTAAACGGACAGTAAATATATGAGAAATCCTTTGCACCCCCCAAGGGGAGCATGCCCCACAGTTTGGAAACTCCTGACATAGGTACCAGTAGAAGGAGAGTGTTCACAAGCCTACATCAGAACTTGTAATTGGCTGAGTAGGAAATTTGATACATATGGTGTTCAAAATGGTGACACTAAGATTGCCCGCGTTTTACGCATGTCTTGTTACAATTTAAACACATTTGTAACTTTTCGATTGGTGCACCAGTGGCAGATGACAAGTACACCTGCACTTTGAAGCCTATAACCTCTATGAAAACATGCAACTGGCACAAACTTCACTAAGTTTTAACGTGAAGTTAGGACTAGCTATTATTTTTAACAGTTATTTATAAGTTACTCCAAATCTTAGGACTGAAATGACAGATTGTGTAGAGAAGAAAGGCTCCTCTGTAAAAGGGAATGCATCTCAAGGTATAAGACAAAGTCTTGATAGAAATTTTAAGCTAAAAGTGGTGCATTATACTGATGAAACAAACAATTGTAAGGACAGGAGGAAATATAATATGATAAAGGGATATGTGCAAACATGAAAGCAAGCTAAACAGAAACTTGAAGGTGTTAACTTAACACGAAAATCATTTAGTGGACCCAAACAAAGTCGATTTCATGAATTAGGAGAAGAAACTGTAAAATATGTGCGTACTCAAAGGACGGACAGAAAACCAGTGTCACAGGAAATCATTAAACTGAAAGTTCATGAATTAGCAAGATCACTAAACATCCCATGGTGAAAATTCATGCCTAGTAAGTGGTTGGTGCATACAAATGATGTATCACAATGGTTTTTGCTTGCGACGAAGAACTTCTCTTTGTCAATGTTTACCGTCTGACTACGCAACCAAACTTATTGCTTTCCAGAAGCATGTAAATGTATTGCGGAAAATTAATGATTACCTTCTTAGCCAAATAGGTAATGCAGATGAGACACCTATTTATTTCAATATGCCATCCAATTACACAGTTAAAAAAACGTTGCAAAAAACGTCACAATAAAAACTTCGGGGAATGAAAAAATGTGCACTACTGTAATGCTGGGAGTGTTAGCAGATGGCAAAAAGTTGCCACAGTATATTATTTTAAAAATTGGTATTACAAACTTTTAACCTGTATTGACCTCGTTTTTTACTGTGGTCTTCTTAAATTCGTATTCGTCTTACTTTTGGGTTAATATGGTATTTCCACTTATGCGTTTTTATGATATGAAAATTTTTTGTAAAAAATTACCAATAATTGCTCTTCATGGATGGCTTAAACTTTTGTCAAATATACTCGGTGGCAGAGATTTAGTACATTTAAGTTGAGCTGATATTATCACCATGTTGATCACTAGCCATCTCATAAGTAACTACTATGCCAGCAAAGGAAGTTGAGCCTATCTCGGGATGGCGAAGGATTGCCTTAGAGATAAATCGAAAGCTTTATTTTCACACCATTACAATATAACACAGTATAACTAACCACATTTTAAATGTAGATTGTCATTTTACATCATGTATGAACTTTTTATTTTATAGATTCATCAACGTTAGATATCTCATATAACATCAAGACTCAAATCAATAGATGTACAAAAGGCTAAATTTAATCTGCAAAGCCTAAAACAGGGGCCCATGAGTAGCATGTAACCCTCAAGAGCGCTTCATGTGGTCTGTGAAGCTATGGTGAAAAGTGAGCTGTAAAATTCAATATAGACGATTTTATATTTTACAGCCAATAATTATGGTCTGAATGCATTTTGAATGCTACTAAATTATTTAGACTTGATTTCCGCTAATATGAAATCAAAGAACCTCTTAGTAACTTATGACATAAACACTCATCCAGCCTGCCAAAGCTCTCATAATTTCTAATGTGGCTCTCTGGAGCATTCACAACTAAGAATATAGCCCACCATGCAGGAAAACTTGCTGACCCCTGGCCTAAAACATCAAAGAGAAGTTTTTCTTACCTGAATAATGATCTCTGAGGTTTCAGGTAGAGCGAGGGAGTGCAGCCTCCACCTGACTGGATGATCAGCTGATAGGACAAGCACCAAAGTGGACAATGACACAGGAGGAGGAAGAGTGGCTGGGGTTCCATTTTCCGCGTTACCCCAATCCCACCAGAGTCCATTCATTGTCACGTCCACAGGAGGTAGATGCGAAATTGAGGCAGGATAAGGCTTCTGTTGAAATAAGAGAAATACAAACTTATTAATTCACCATAACAATTCTTAGGGGTCCAGCACGTTGTTATTCTCTTAGGGTTTCTCCTGAAAACTTCAAGTACACTTAATGTACACACATAATGCATGATGTTGCTCTTCCTAATGCATTTCTTAAATTGTTTTTGTCTATAATAAATAGTTGCTTCTCACATAGGAGGAAGCTATAAGATGATATAATACCTAAGGTACTTCTAGAAGAGCTACAGGTCTGAAATTGGGAACGATTATAGGCCAATGGATACAACCAACTGATAAAAATCTAAAAATTTTCATTTTTTAGGGTAGTTTTTGTTTCATTCCTTCCCCCATTAAGAAAATCTTGGAAATCAGTCAGAGGAGCTAACGAGGAATGCCCAAAGTAATCATCAGGATACCCCTGGTCTCAATACAAGGAAGCGACAGCACTGGCAATGATGTCCAACTAGGCATCACCACCGGGCCCCTCTTCCATTGGTTGCTGAATGGCACCATATATGATTCGGCAATCCCATTGGTAAAAAAGGCGTTTTACCACCCACAGCAGGAGTTTAACACCTTCAAAGCACAATGGAGTTAATTCTGCAGCCAATACTCCACCTTTGCCACTTTCAAGGGTCGAGAATTGCCGTTGGAGTGGACCTTGAACAATTGGGATTGATATCAGTGGGAAGATCCACTGAATGAAGCACCATTGTCAGCTGACAGAGCAAAATTAGCAAGAGCATTTATACTTCCAGAACACTGCCACGATGAGAGGGTGTTGATCTCTTCCATGGAAGGGAAGGAATTGGAAGAGAGGAATGAATGGCTGGGAGGAGTGATCAACACGCCACACCATCCTTACCAATTCCATCTGCCTCCACTGACCCTGAGAGAACATCAGACCCAAGTTGGGAAGTCTACAGTCAAATCTCAATTTAGCGCCAATATTTGTCCATCACTGACTTTGGAGTTAAAGCCAGAATGATGGTAAATCAAGGTATATGCTTACTTGATGTAATAAGGTGGATGTTCTGTTCACAACGATTCATGGGTGGTATGCAGGGGTGACACCATATAGGGGGTACTGAATTAGGGCCTGACTGTATTTCCATGTTCAGGCAATTATTGGGGCAAAATCCAACACCTTAAAATGTACCAGATGAGGAGACAGCCCAATGTTTATGGGTGTTCGGACATTAAGAAAGAACCTCCTGGACTTGAGTCGGAAAGCACAAAAGGATGAATGTTGGCAATTCTCAATTTTTCTAGACACTACATGTCCTTGTCGCTTGACTGTTTGTTGCTCCCTACACATCCATAACTTCTTATTATCACTATATTGAGAAAGTTTGGGACCATCCATACATGACATCAGGCACTGACTTGTGTGAAAATGGGAAGCATATGGTTTTTTAAAAATGTGATGTCACAATAATAACACCAGAGAAAACTATGTACGTATACTCTTTTCCACCCTTAGAAGACAGCATTATGCATATGGCGTGTGCAGTTGCCAAATTTTCCCAGGGCTATATGCTTATGCCTTCATCTTCGACGTAAATTACCCATTTCTTTTCACTTACAAATGCTGTGTCTAGTTAAAAAAATAGACGTATTTATGTTTATTTCTTTGTCGTAGATAATCCATTTCCCTTCATTTACCAAATGTTGCATCCACACGCAAGAAAATTAAACTCATTAGATAATCACAGCAGATATTGTTTACTTCAGTTGTCATGAAGATTGTTCTCACTGATAACAATTAAAAAACATGGGAAAAAATTTCTAAGTTCCAAGTGAATTACGACTTTCTCATTTGATTTTCTTGAAATTGGCTACCCTTTTGATAAAAATGTACTAAACAAAACATGCTGTTTGACTAGTTCTACAATTTCTGGTTGAAGACTTTCTGTTATAAGTGATATTTTATGAGATATAAAAAAAGATCATTTTTTTGTCATTAGTAAAGTGGCTGGAACAATTTTTGAAACGAGAAAAAAGTCTGCTATGACCGGGAATTGAACCCGGGTCTTCCACTTGCCGGGCGGATATTCTACCCCTGAACTATCGTAGCAGAACATTTTCTCTCGTTTCTGAACACGGATGTTTTCCTTTGTAGGACGGGAACTAGCCAAGCTAGTATCAAACTAGCTAGCTTGGCTAGTTCCCGTCCTACAAAGGAAAACATCCGTGTTCAGAAACGAGAGAAAATGTTCTGCTACGATAGTTCAGGGGTAGAATATCCGCCCGGCAAGTGGAAGACCCGGGTTCAATTCCCGGTCATAGCAGACTTTTTTCTCGTTTCAAAAATTGTTCCAACTTTCACAGCTTATGCCTGTCTGCATAGGATCTTCGGATCATATCATTCCATCAATTTCAAGTAAAGTGGCTGATTAAGCTATGTACACCATTTATATCATTTTCTTATTTTCTTTGCCCTTATATCCTAAATGACAAATTTCATGAATATCCGTCCAGTATTTTTGGAGATGAAACATGCAGATGGATGGACATTCTTTTTTTGCTTATGTAAAGAACGCCTAAAAATGATCCGTGGATTGAGAAAACAGGACGAAAAACTGAAGGTGATGAGATAAGAGAAACAATCTTCGTAAGGTTGGTCTTAAATGACCACAACTAGAGGAGGAAGTGATGGATAGTAGAACAGAGGAAGTTTGGTATTGCTTTATCGATTAAAATCGTTACGTAAGAGGCAAAAAGAGTTGCAGAAGAAAAAGGACTAGTTGAGCGTACATATTGTTATTACATATGCATAACATTTATTATTTATCCGATTATATTAAAATATCATCTTGTATTTAAGTTTAAGTAAGTACTATCAGTAAAGGGTATCTATACATGCGACATGTGCAGCACACTCTGACAGCTTTAATTAATACAACTGTGGGGTTCAAGCATGGCACATTTAACTATACAAGCCTCAAAGCAATTATTTATGTTTTAGATAATCCCTATTTATTTTATGAATTAAGTTTATCTAAAACATTATATTTTACTGTTATCATGCCATAATATTTTCTGTAAATGTTGCCAGATACGGACTTAAAAATGGCTGGAAATGATACATGACATGGCCCTTCTTGAACCCTTCATGAATCGAAATACTTTTTTCCTGAAAAATCTTCTAAAAAACTGGGGTGCATCTTACAGTATGTGTATTGTGTATGATATGTGGATTTTTTTATTTCTGGTGAGTTATGTTTTGATGTACTTATTTTTTATGATGGATTTTTAATGTGGTAGTGATTATTTTGTTTTGATGCTTTTTAGTGTTTGATGATTTACATTTTGTTTAGTACTTGTGAGTGTTCTGGTAGGGCTTTATTATTCATTTGGAGAATGAAGAGTTTAGAAGGGGTTGATATTATGACCCTGTTACTCAGCCCTTGTAAATTATGCAATTTATGCATTTATTGTGAATTGCGTACAGGTATACCTCGCAATACGCTCGGTTGAGTTCCAAAAAACCAGAGTAACACGAACTAGCATATTGCAAAACACATTGTTATGTAAAAGCAATGCTATAAAAGGAGATGCATTCCTAAATGGATTAAAATCACGGGTAGGCATGAGAGATATGCTTCTAAAAAGGGTCTTGTTGCATGAAATTATGCTAAAAGACTGCAAAAATCCCATTGAAAAGCATGTCAAAGGTAGGAGGGGATAAAAGAGTGTGCATGCGATATATATTACATGCATATTTTATACAATACTCTAATTATCATCAAACTATAAAAAAAAACAATTCATACACAAAGACTTTCAATCCCTTAAATTAGTGGCTTAAAATATATTTACCATTTGTAAATATATATTTACTTTCTCATATGTATTATATAGAGAAAGTTTTGTAATCACCAAAAAATTGACTGGTGTTTTGATGGAAATACATGTTTAAAGTGTCCCAGAGTCTAAAAAAAAAGTTTTCACCATGTCTGTGCATGGCTCTAGATCCTAAATGGTTAAACGAAATTGAATGGTATTCAGGAATACTATACATAGATTTTTATGCCCAGCAACCACCCAACTCTCTCAACAATCTTCATCCAGCAATAATACTTTAGCATTTCTGTACCTTCGTCAATCTGTAAACACTTGATATGGTATAACTATTTATCAAACTTGAATTTCACATAACCAATATATTAATACCATTTATGTGCAGAAGACATCTTCTGCGGTTTTGTTGTTTTTGTAGCAGTATGAGTTCCTTCCAGTCGAGAAAGAGTGTAGTGAGACCAAATGCATAAATATGTGAGAAATTTTGTGAAATGTATATTGTACTGATTTTTTGTCATACGCATGGTGCATGTACAATGCATACAGATTTAAATAACCTTGATTCTAAATTACATATCATTTACATTAACCCTTAGAGTGCCAAGAAGCACGATCGCACTCCTTGTAACTCTCGCCTAAAGTGCCAAGAGCAAAACCGCGCTCCTTCGTCAGGCTCTCGTATAAGTGCTGGCAGTTCACGGTCTCTCGTCAGATGGTATCTTATGACAGTCTACTTACGACAAGGAAAGAGTGTAGTTTCAGAGCCTGCCGCTAGTTTTCGTCTCATTTTGTTTTGATTTTATGCGTTTTTGAATAAGTGGATTATATAAATACTCTTGGTGATGATGATGATTATGTTGATTCTGGCGATGAAATACAAACTCCCACAAGTTGTGAACCTCGTTTCATAATTTCAGATACAGAAAGCGGCACTAGTGACATTATTGTTCGTCATAGACGTCGTATTGCAGTTCTAACTCAAAAGTTCTGATAGTGAAAGTGTTGTTGACAATGAGGAACGTGATGATGATATCTATAATAATGAACAAATTAGCATTAGAATCCGCTAGGAGAACTATTGAATATCGGCAATTAGTATAAATTAAAATGTAAGCACAAATGTTAGGATGTACAGGAACAAGTGTGTGTATAAATTATGTGTTAGTGTTGTATAAAAAATTTTATTTTTCAAAAACCTCCAATCCTAAGAGAGTGATTTCTTTTGTGTGGCCAAATAACATACTGGGACTTCAAGAAATACGACAAAAATGCGAGTTAAGTAATTCTTTAAAAACATTTCTAATTTAAAACTTTAATTTTGTTTTTCTAAAAAGGTAATTTTAATGTTAAACAATCCTTTTACAATAGTAGTATGATATCTAGTCCTTAATTCCTATGTTCTAGATAGAGAACCATATGTACTGAATGTTCTGTAAAACTTTCAAAAATATACCTTTAAAATTGGGGGAGGTCATTTTTTTCCTACACTGCTGTAAATTCGACAAAAATCGCCTGGCAATTTCGGCATGGCTACAAGAAAATTGACTGGCACTCAAAGGGTTAAGTAACATATTTTTATATTCTACATATTTAGGTATTTTTAATTTCATGGGCTAGTTCAAACATGATTGAGATATGGACTAGGAATTAAGGAAATGCACAATGGTTTTTCTATAAAAACTGGATGTGATAACCACTCATCTGGGTATGCCGTATATATATGTCATGCTGTTTTCTCGGCTGTTTGCTATGGGTATGCCGTAATATTCCGTCACGCAGCTGCATCCTTTTAGTTTACCGTCTCGGCAGTAAATGGGCTTCACTTCTTTATTTGGAAAAGATATGCTTCTCGTATTTAGACCCTGACTTTGCTTTGCAGGTTGCATTTCTGTTACCCTAATTTTAAAATTAACAACATTTATATGTTATTTATAATATTATTATTTTTTAATTTTTCAATCACTTAGTAATTGTGTAAATTTTTAATGTCTTTATACCATATTTTAGGAATTTGTGTTCATTAAATATTATTAAAAAATTAAATTTTTACTGTAATAATAAATATATGTTAACATTTTAATTCATGTCTTGTGGTAAAAATAGTTTAAGACACAAATTTCAAGAATAAACAACTCAAATACGGAATAATTAACATATTTTTTAATAGATTTGCGATTTGATTCACCTCAATTGCAATTTAAATGCCCACCTCCAGTTTTGAAAAATTAAATACCCAGATGAGTGGTTAAGTACTCGGGGATTACATTTTAAAATGTTTTCTTCAAAATTTAGGTTGCATGAACAATTCCATGATGTACCGCATATACTTGTGTATAACGCGCAGTTTTAAGACCAAATTTTTAGATCCTAAAGTAGGGTGTGCGCTATACACGGGTAACACTTTTGTGCAGTTAAAATAAAAAAAATTGAAGTGTACCTACCTCATACCAGATTCTCACTTTTTGGGTAAATTGATGGGGAAATGCGCTAATTATCAATAATCCACCTTGTACATATATTAATTGAACATATCAAACTCCTAATTACTTCCTTACAGTTGTATTTCCATCCTCCAAATATTCCACATTTCACTAGCTAATCAGCTGATTGCTGTAGTCTCCCGCAAAACACTTCAAAAACAAAAACCATAGTATATATGCAAATTGAAATAATTTTTTTTAGTTAATGAATAGGTATATTATATATATGTAATTAATGATGTAAGTAATTTAAAACCCATATAATTCATCTTCCTCATCATCTTCAGCACCAAATAACAATGCAAGAAAAATGACCTCGATACACAATGAAATTTAAGATTTCATATTAAATACTGTCATTAAATATCTCTAGCCATTCAATATTCCGTGAATAAGTGTTACGTGTAGTTTGATAAATTTAAAATAAATTGCCGTGTTTAAACTTCATTCTATATTTCACCTTTAAGCCTGAAGTGTTTTGCAAATTTGTAAGAAAATTTCCACAACATTGAATTTTCAGATTTAAAAAATTAATTTTCAGGGGTTTTTACAAAAACTCGGGACGGGTCTGTATTTATTAATTCATGGTACTCTAGTTAATACCTAACATGACAATATAATTCTAAAATTTTGTTCTTTTACCCCTCAAAATCTAGGGTGTGTTATACACAGGGTATATGAAAAAGTCGGGATTTTTGGCAAAAAGTATGGGTGCATGTTATACATGAGTATATATGGTAATTAATTCTAGTGTTTAAGTAAAACTGCCCCAAATGAGGGATTGGTATGAATCATTCTCCATCATTCAGACTATAAATGCATCAAGAAGAATCTCTATAACTTATCTATCTAAACTGTCTTGGTGAAAAATTGAAAGCTATGTGCAAAAGCCACTTCATTGTTAAACACTGTAATTACAAACACATTTTGAACACAGTCACTTTGAATCAGATGCAAACATTTGATAAGGTTAGAGATGTCTTAGAACATCAAGACTCAAATCAATAAACACACAAAAGACTGTATTTACAGTGCTTACAGCATAAAATGTTGAATGTTTGGTTAAAAACTACCTGGAAATTCATCCAAATTAAAAAAAAGGAACACTTCCATGATCATAACTTTGAATTACATCCCACTTCAACATATCTGACATCAAACCAGCAAGGTATCACTGTATAATAATACAACTAAATATAACCATATTCTTAAGTCTAAATTACCATCATAAATTCAATTCACCTGTTTGTTTCTCCCACTGAAGGCCTTATTGCCAGAGGGTCTTTTGTCGTGGGTTGACCCAGAGACATGAGTGAGAGAGGAAGCCAGAGTATCTTCAACATCTTCACCGGCCACATCGCCATAGCCCACAAGGTGAAGCACATGGACCTCCGAGATGGCAGCATCTTCCAATCCCAGTCGAGAAGGAGATGAGCAACCAAGTGCTGGGCGAGGAAGGGTCAGCCAGGGCGTGAAGTATGGGGTCTCCAAAGGTGACTGCACTACACACAGCACAGGATCTGCTACATAAAAAAAATAATCAGTAAAATATCTCAAAGGCTCTGGTATTTGTTTGATGAAAACTATACACATTCATCATCGTCATCATAGGTAGTCTGTCTGTAGGCAGGTCCATGATTATTGGGGGTGCCGGTGGTGTAGTGGTTAGGACGCTGGCTGCTACTCGCCCGATGCTTGAAAAAGTCATCGGGTACGAATCCTGCACGAGTAGGATTTTTCTCAAGGTCACACGGCCCCCTGTTTGCATAGTTTGAGGAGACCGTGCAAATTCAGCTGTTCCGTCCTTCGGAAGGGACGTTAAGCTGTTGGCCCCCCTGGTGTTCTTTGTAAGAGCAGGCAAATGCCGGCACCGGGTTTCCCTCCTCCCTCCCCGGTTATTCATTGCGCTACCTCTGAGATACCCATTTGTGCTGTAAGAGAGGCGAATTGACTGGGCATACATACATCCATGATTATTCATGGTTAAACCTGGTTCTCCATATACTCCTATTTTCCGCTGTCCTCTTCATATCTTGATAACTCTCTTTCCCTTTCAAATCGTCTATCAGCTGAAACCTTTTCCTACCTCTTTCCCCTTTTCCATCTAGTTTTCCTTCTAACACGTCTTTAATCATACTCTCTCTCCTCAGGTAATGTCCAACCCAGTTTGCCTTCCTCTTTCTAATAGTCTGTATAATCATTCGCTTCTCTCCTACTCTTCGTAGCACTTCATTCATATCAATTCATAATATTCATCGATATAATTCTAAATTAACCCCTTCTGTGTCAGTTATTGTTATTGATTCTGATTAAAAAATGTCAGATTATTTTACTGTATATTTAATTAGCCCATACACTGTATGTATTAAAAAGATGCCTTATTTTAACAATACATGTATTAAAGATATTTAATGCAAATATCAGTAGATCAGTCTGTCTGTCTTTCCAAATCTCAAAGCACTAAAATGTTAAACGAAATCAAACAAAAACTCGTATTTTCTGAAAAGATGAACGAAAAGTCCATCCAATTACTTAAACTGGTGTCTTAAACTATACTATTTATTCCAAACCTTTCAAAAAGTAACTATAATATTAGTTTATTATTGTCTATTTTAATAAAAATTCGATTTTCTAAGTAACAGCTTGGCCGATTTTGATCAAATTCCCTCCAGTAGCTTGGGTATTAATCTAATAGTTCTGGGGGGAAAAAAACAAAATAGCACTTCAAAGGGCGATGCAACTGCCACTTAGGGTGCATAGATAGAAGAATATGATGGTCAGCGAAAATATACGGGCAAAAAATGAAAGATACGATAAAAAATAAGTTGCTCATATTTATACGGGTAAAAATATTTTGAAAGATTAAGGTCGCCCATATTAATATGGCCAAATCAAGGAAGGGGTTGACGATTTCTTTTAATGGCTACTAGCTTAAAATATCTTGACTGGATTAATCCACAACTGACAACATCACTTGGAAACATGGATAACTTTTAAAATGTTAATTCAAAATTTTTTCAGTTATTTTTGTAAGTATGACAGAAAAAAGTTGAAGTGAAGCAATCCATGTATACAAAAACTATAAAATTCATGCATAAGTTAAAATTGATGTTTACAAATGAAATAAAAATAACTAAGTAGCTTAATTGATGACAGTTAATTTTGCTGTTGAAAGCGTGTCACAATGAGAAACTCACAGAGATTTGGTGGAATGGACTAAATCTACTTTTATATACAGTGCAGTCTGCTTATTAGAATCGCTTAGGGCAGGGGTCAGCAACCTATGGCGTGTGCGCTAAAAGGTGGCATGAGAAAAGATTTTACATGGCATGATATTTCAGAGAAAAATTGCAAAAATTGTATTTTTAAAAGAATTTTACTTTTATTTTAAATGTATTTTGTACTGCAATGATAACAACATTACATTCAGGATGCCTTATAGTATGATAATAAGTTTGCGTTAGTGTTCATCATAGTTATTCTACCTTTCAGTAGATTTATGGTTCACCCAATCCACTTTATGGACAAAATAAATTTAACAGTGGCAGGCATGGAGGTAAAAGATTATGAATATTGATAAAGAGGGGCACCCAACAGAAAAACATTGCCGACCCCTGACTTAGGGTAATGGTGATTTGATTGTATTCAATGACTAGTTCAATTAAAAGGAGATGAGTTTTTCTTAATAAAATAATATTTTTGCAAAATAAGCATTTTATGGATGTGTAAATTTGCAACATCCCAATTGAATATAATAGAATATGCACAGTAAACTCCCAATTACCCATGCATGGATTAACTGGTTTTTGGATTATCCATGTATGATTATTCCATCTTTTTTCCTTTTTTAACAAATTTGTTACTTTAAAAAATCATGCACTACAGTATTCAGGAATGTATTGACCTTTTGCACTTATGTGTCACTTGAAATCTTTTGCAGAAAGGGGCTGAGTTTTAAAGATTTTTCCTGGCCAGCTCATGATGGCATTTTTTTGTGTCTAAGCAACCTCCTGTTGATAAACAAGCTCCTTATTGATACTTAAGAAGATGATTCATTGAGCTCTGACCAGTTCACAATTGCATCTTTTGATGACTCACGACTCTCTTTGATTATGGTTGTTTTTTACCTATCCTAAATCGGATGGGAAAAAATGCAGAAAATGGATCCAATGGAAGCAGTGCTAGGTGGCCACACAGAGGAGAATTTCCCATTTGACTAAACAAAACTGCAGAGTTTTAAGGTCAGCCAAAATAGGATCACAAGAGTGTAGTGAGACCATATGCACATGAGGATGATTGTACAATGCACATATATAGTACTGATTTTTTAGTATTTGAAATAAATTTTTCAGCCACTTTGGAATTTGTGTTCTTGGCTAGAAACAAAATTTATAAACATGCTTAAACCCCAAGTTCATATCTCAATTCCAACTTTCTAAAATGTAAACAAAAATATCCTACTCTCATTCACATGTTAATCAAATACAGTAAGAATCTTTATCATAAATGGACACACGCATAAAATTTACAAGGAGGCATGCCGAGTAAGTCTGAATGGAAGGCTTTCTCAGAAAGATTCCATGATAACTTAGTTGGTTTTTTGGGTTGATCACTGGATTGATGCTTCATATGGACTACATTTCACCAACAGTAGCGCTGGCTTCTTCAGGCGAAGTGTCATTTATTTTCTTCCCTTCCCCTATATACACAACATTCCCACATCCTTTTACTTCTTGTCCATTGCAATATACTTTGTTGTTGCTTTTCGTAAGTTGCAGTTCATGTTATCTTGAAAGAATCTCTTCTATTGTAACCAGCTTTTTGTCTTTTCTGTTTAAATTTTCGATCTCTCAGATATGTATTGCTATTGCATCTCTTATTATCTGCAGGAAATAGTATTCCTCTTGGGACAAGACCCTTGTGTCCTCAAGATGGATGTGGTGGTCAGCTACAATTATACAACAAAAGAGCAAGTGGAAAAAACAGACAGTGGACAAAAGAAAGTGTATAATAATGTATGGGCAATTTATGTCATTGGTAAAATAGAGTAAGGAAATTAAATTTTTGTTGTCAAAAGAGCAAGTATAGCAATATGAAATCCATTTAGATGTATATTTTTGCAAAAGAACTTATAATAAGGGAATAATTCTTCTCTGAAATTCTCAGCAGCAATAATACTAGAAGTAGACACAATGCATCTACCAAAAATTTGAATATTCCATTATTATCAGTCATATATGTAATTCCCGAAAATATTAATAGCAAAAAACAAGAGAAATGGGCACAATGAAACTGGTTAGGAGACTTGAAATTTATTACATTCGAATACTACTACTAATATTACTGAATAAATTCGATCAAGTCATTGTAATTGAAGTACAACAGATAGCAACCTGTCTCGCGTATCTCACCCCCCCCCCTTCCTTACCGCCCCTTCATCCTCTCATTCACGCAATACACTCCCCTCTTCCGAGCAGTTCACTCCTTACGTCTCTTACCATCGTGCACCTAGAAAACAATGTAGTAACAAAGCAGACCACTCCCATCTTTCCCCCGCTCCTACCAAAGTGTGCCAGGACAACAGTGTAGTATGCTATTATACAGGCATCTCACTCCCCCTACTTTATGCCCCTACCACCATGTGCCAGGACATAGTACCAGAATCTTTCACCTTCGGCAAATTATATATAGACCATACAGCATTTAAATTCCAACTGCTGTCTCACAGACAACTTAGATGGGATATTTAAATATTATATGCTTCAGTTTGATAAATTATTATATCTAAGGTCATCACAGCATTCCACAGTCTGGATGATATCATGGGCCTATGAATTCATATAAGCAGACTCAGCACTCAGCATACATTTAAATGCATGCACGGTCATGGGAGTCAACATTTGGTGTACATTTAACGTACGTACGGACAATAAGGGCTAATTGCAATTGTAGGTCCAGTAGGTATTGTTTATGACCTGTGATTGAACATGATATAGAGGGGATGCAAAGACAGTTTTCTTAACCCCTCAATATCGAGAGACATACTGAGTATGGCGGGGCAAACTTCATATGCTGTTGACCGACATACTCAGTACGTTGTGGTCATAGCTCACCTTTTTTATTTTTTTGAACCGATGAATTTTCTTAAATCTATATAACCTTCACATATTTCAAAAGAGAAACCTTTGGCCTACCTATTTATCATCATTTTGAAATTTTTGTCTTTCTTATAACATTTAATATGCATTCAATTTTGTGATTGAATTTTCATGCAGCTACGGGAATTGGGGAATCGTGTCTTCTAAAAACCCCTATCAAATGCTGAGACAAACCGTACCTCGACACGAATGCTACTGCAAGCTGAAAGGAGATTTTGACTCTACTTATCTGCCCACAGATTTCTCTTTCTCTTTGACTTTTCTTATGCGTCAGTGATTGAGAGCTATAAGATGAGGAGAACCGAACTATTGTTCCGCTCTCAGTACCATGTGCTTGCTTGAATATTTCTTGAGAGTTGTATGAGAGAGAGAAATGTCTGCAGGTGCCCTAGTTTTGTTTACAAATAAGCCACTGCTGCTATTTCACGAGCGAAAATGATTTTGGAGTGAGCGCATGGGCCCTTATGCTAAGTTCGCAGGGAAAATATTCTCGTGTCGCTCTAAAGATGTTCGTCTGAAGGAAACCTTCACATTGTACAGAGACAATTTTATTTCTGTTTTGTAGTATTAATTTTTAGGAATTAAATAATCATGGCATCAACGAGTAGGAAAAGGTCAAGCGAACCAAATAAGGAAATGGAGACGGAAGCGTTAATGAAAAGTGACTCAGAGGATAGTATTACCTCAGACAGCGATAGTGGTAATTGTATTGAAGATTGTACAGAAGTCAATTTACTAACATACATTGACAATGAGCAAGAGGAAGAGTGTAGAAAACTTTGTTTGGGAGAGCATGGCAAGTTACAAAGAACAAAGGGAAATTTTCGCAGTTGGAAGAGATGAGTGAGGAGGTGAATTGAGGTCTCCCCTGAGTGTGATCGAACTGATTGCAAGCAATGTAAATCCCAGTAAAATATCAGAATAGATGATTCATTGAAGTTATATTTTCTTGTAGTAAATTTCATGGTAAATTGGGTAAAGCAAATGCCTTAAAAGTTAAAAAAAACTTTGAATTTTTTATTACGCATACATTCCAATACAGACATCATATCTCCGCTTCTACTAAACGAAATAATAGAACAATTTTCACCATGTAACTTCTGTAATGATGGAGAATGACTACTGTATAACTCAGAACTTTATAAGCTATATGAAATGTCTTTTAACAATATATGAAAAGGAAAATATATTTCAAATTTTTAGTAAAGACATGAAAAAGTTGACCTGCGAGAAACTTTTTCCTTATTTGGTTTAGAGAGGTGCATCCAGCGAATGAAATGTTTATAAAAGCTTAAAAAAGATTGCATATCAATAACGTTAATAGTTTTCACAATACTAAAAGATATATGAAGACAAGGATGCACGCTTGACTGGCTGCCGATCAGGGTGATTTCTCTCCTACAATGAGTATGCTTGACGTAAGAAAGTGTAAAATGTATTGTCTATAAATGTCATGTTCTACTAAAATCCCCAAAAATTTTAGACAAATCCAATAAAAACGAAAAAGATTGTAAAATTTTTCAATTTTCAGAAACCAAAATCGCAATTTTTTAAAAAAACTCCTACCTCAGAAATGGGATTTAATTAACTGTCCTCGGTGTTTGAGGGGTTAAGTGAGGAGGGAGCACGGATTTGAAATATTTGGAAATTGCTGGTTTACACTCTGGACGAAATTACTTTGGGATTGACACTTCGGGGTCGAGTATAACAGTGAAATTACTTCTTAAAATAATAAGTTAATTTTTTCAGGAACTGTAAAAAATAGTGCATTCTTCATAAATACACAGTTTTTATTTAAATGAAATATTAAATTATTTAATAACAATAAAAAATTATTGCCTATTTCGGTCTATGCCAAAGCCGATATATCGGCCGTGGCACTTTTCGCCCGAGAAGCAAAAGCCGAAATATCGGCCCGTGGTACTAAGAGGGTTAAGAACTTTATTTCTCAAATAAAAATTGAGTTGCTAATTGCGCTATATCGAAAATGCACTAATGAGGCATGCCTGTACTGATATTTTAATGCGGATCAAAATTAAATTCAACATATAAAATACAGAATTACTTTCATTTAAAATTTCAAAAAAATTTGTTGAGATCAGCAACTTAACATGCACATGGATGGAGGGATACATATGTTAAGGCTAACAAGATCTAACACAATGCAAAGAAATGTACTTATAAATGGTAAAAGGAAGGAATGATGCTAAATAACAATTTATCACACAACTTTTATTATTAACACATTCAGTGCGGGTGACTTCATATGAAGTCATGCGTACCCTCCGCCGCTGGCGGGTGACTTCAAATGAAGTCATCGGTCTTGGGACGCCATTTACCTTTGGTTTGGGTGCTAGCATGCTTGGGGTGACCTTTTTTCATTGCGATGTTCTTAGTTCTTCCCTAACCATCTCAGAGGAAGCAGCTGTTTCATCGCCAGCCGATTTTTTGGATATCATATCTAACTATGATAATTATAGCCCCTTAACATTTATACTAGCAAAAATGAAAAAAAAAATCCCCATCACCGGGAATGGCAAACAAATTTGCGCCCCCATGGAATGTGTTAACACATACAAGCACAAACAAAAAACATTATCTCCCCAAGTACTCTTTTTCATATTTTAACCCCAAGATACTTAGTCTGCGTGTGTCAAGCTATAAATTAGTTACCATTTTTATTTTCACATTTACAAAAATAACGAGCCAATGAAAATCTCTTCCAAAATTTACATATCTCTGTCAGCGCTTTTACAGATAAAAAACTTAACAGCATTCAAGTAGGATGCAACGCATGAATGATTACAGCTTAAAGTTAAGGATGAGAACGACAAATTGTAACTCAGACATGACAACAAACAAAAGTGGAAATTTAACTTTGCATCTGTAAGCTAAAACATGCTCACCTGAGGCCTTTACAGATGTGAGCGCTTTTACAGATAAAAAACTTAACAGCATTCAAGTAGGATGCAACGCATGAATGATTACAGCTTAAAGTTAAGGATGAGAACGACAAATTGTAACTCAGACATGACAACAAACAAAAGTGGAAATTTAACTTTGCATCTGTAAGCTAAAACATGCTCACCTGAGGCCTTTACAGATGTGCTGGGTGCCATGCAGAGCAGTAGGAACCAATAAAAGGCCATGATACAAGGCAACAGGGACAGGAGCAGAAGCTCCACGCCCATGGGTCCTCGAGTACAGCTGTTTTGTTTTTGCCAACAGCCCTACTACTGAGGATGCCCATTCAGATGGGATCCAAATGTGACTGAAAAAAATAAATAATCACACACATTCAACCGAATATACCTAAAACCACATCCACCTTGAGTGTCATAGCACAAAGAGGATATGTCTGTGAATAGCTCTAGCCTAAAACATTCAAGTTGTGAGAAAGAAGAAAGGATTTCATGGATAACCATGAATGGAGTACTTCACAATAAAATAGAAACTATAGCATTGCAAATCATACGCACTAATTAACAGGTCTTATTACAAAAATCAAGGACATCTATGCAGCTGTAATGCACAATTCAAGATTGAAACCGAGTACATATCTATATAGAGAAGGTCAAGGTCATAGAGATAGTTTTTAAACCACAAATCAAGTACAATGCCAAATAACTCACAGATGTTAGGAAATTGTGTGCTGCCAATAACAAACTATCAATTTAATATGCATTAAACAATAAGCCTTCATAAAGTTAAAATTACTAATCTCGGCAATAAAATCTTTTTAACAATTGAATACCAAAGAAACACTTTTTCGTTAATAATAAATCATGAATAGGTTCTTGTATCTCAAAATAAGGGATGGAAACATTATAATCCAATGTGCAACATATCATATGGAAATATCCGGAAATAATTTACAAACAGATGTTCTGATAACCCATTGACTTTAATTTCAAGATGATAAACGGTCAGTAGGTCATACCTTTACCATAACTAGAATAAACAGAAGAAAAAATTGGTTAAAGATGCTTACCTGATTCATATTTTCTCCTCCTGAAATAGTTGGTAAGACATAGTGGGCAACCAAAAATCTAAAAAAGAAGATAATTCCGAATCAGAAATCAATATATACCATATCCAGAAATAAACACATGCCAAAAAACTCCAATTTAAATGCAAATATTAATTATGAATGGCAAAAGAATAACGTTGCTACATATTTGTTTCAGAATAAATTAGTATATGAATTGCCCTCGTTTTATCGAGTCAATATTATCTTCTGACGAACACACAATAACAGAAAATGAACACAAATCAGCATTTGTTTATCATATGTAGAACTTAAAGAAAGCAATAATAACTACCTTTTACTAAACTGCTGTAAATTAAAACTATGGGAATGATTTCATCAAACTAAAAATACAGTGGATGACAATGCAAAAAATTTGCGTTATTTCCACTTGTAAAATAATAACAACTTTTCTGTAAGTCGAGTCGCAATAAAATTAAAATAGGAATTATTTGAAACAATATACCCCAAATATCCCACATTAAAATGAACTAAAAACAGACACCAACCTAATTCATAAGAAAACATAAAATTGATACAATAAAAGGGTGTGTCAAGCCCAAAAACTTACAAGATCACAACTACGATTGAATAGAAATTGGCAAAAAAGAAACAAATGTGAACGCATATGTAAACAACTTCTTTCATTCAGTGATTTTCACGTGTAACACATTTTAGAAAGACGCACAATATAAAGAGACAAATCTTTATGACATTGTTTATGAAATACACATCACTCGCAAAAGTTTTACTCGTAAAAACAGCTTTCATGACACAAAACACATTATGTATATAATAAGATAACCTCCTTCGCCTAATTTTAACAATGTATCACGTAATCAGTTCCCTTACCATTTTAACCAATATCTGCGAATGTTGCAATTAGGAATGAAAGATAACCTTAGCTTTCTTCTTCCTAAGACGTCCTCAATGGCCACTATGCCTCATGGATTCAACTCTGGGTTATGACGCAACTAACTAGTTCATCTTGTCAACCATTGACCTCTGTTTCGCCGTTGAGAAACCTTAGATCTAAGGGTGAATTATCTATGTAAACACAATATAAATTTTGATCCAAGGGGTAACTTTCACAAACCAACAGTTCATATTATTATTCTGTCAGATATTGATAAGGTACGAAAAGTCGTACTATACAGCACGAAACTTTAGACACAAGAACCATTATTAATCAAATCATCGGCATATTTTTGTTATACATTTATTACGGTGCTGCGCGTCTTTACATTAGCTTACACATATCGCTGACAGATGGAGCTGGGTTAAGTAATTATTCAGGCGTGGCTTCCTAGTAGATAAGTAGTGTTCATCATTGACAATAGAGGGAAGTAAAATTAGAAATTCGAGTCCTCGTGTATGGTAGTTTTTAATGGTTAAGGTTGATGTTGTTATTATTTCGTTATATTTTAGCGTATTATTAGAATAAATGGCAGATAAAGGACAGTTTTACAATTTTTTATATCAAATGGATTGTTAGTTTTCGTATAGCTAGAAATATTTTATAATATTGCATTGCTTTTGTTTTTTTATTTTTACGCGCTTAATTTATTGTTATTCTTCAATTATTCGTCTCGTTTTTCACGATAAGTACATGTTGAAGTTATATTTATGATTAACTTGTTATATAAAGAATAAATTGGTTAATTAGGAGTGTGTATTGTTTAAACCAAATTTTTATGGATTGACACCAATGGTGAGATATTTTTAACGCTTTATATTTTAATATACTTAGTTTTAATTATTATTTTTTAATTCCACTATTAGTCATATGTATTTGAGTCACTGTGCATTTATATTTTATTTTATTTTAATAAAGAGTCATTCCACGTCAAATTTGTGATACTTTTTAAGTTCAGGAAATTTTCTCAGCAGAATTACCGAAATTTTAATTTTTGTCTGGAGATATATACCTCTGTAGCAAAATTGTTTTTTATCCTTGGATACTTTGTTTCTTTTTAAATAAATTAGTATAATATGTATTTCAAGAACATACTGTATTTATTTAATGTATATCTTAGTGCTTGGTCTGTAAGAAAAGCTTTTCAATTATTCCTTTTAACTACTAACTCTTTTCCTTCTAAACTAAACTAAATTTATTTGAATCGCCTTTATTTTTAACCTTTGATTGACGTTAGATGGTGCAGAATCCCCACAATATTGGCACTTCTTATTGTAACACATTCAACCATGTAATTTTACATTTAGCAGGTTTTCTGTTTGCTTTTCAAACATTAAATAATTATATTTTTTATGACGCTCGACTACCATCTGACGGGTTAAAATATCTTCTTTAAGTAAATTTTCTGCCTTCGAATATTATCATAACGATTTTTGTACCTATTTTATGAGTGAATATTGAGCTATTTTTAATGGAAGACTTATGTTATCAAGAATAAATATTTGTCTTACCTGATAAATTTATGAGAGATTGAAGGAAGGAATATGTATTTTTATACTGATTATAAATATATATTCAGCCAAAATTTAAATTATGTGAAAGCTCTGCTTTCATTGACACAAAATATCTTATTGCTATAATGCTGAATATCTATTATTTTTCTGTTGTTAAATAATAATTCATTCAACTAGAAGAAAAGGATTTTATTTTCTGTACCTTAATTGAATGTGTCTCATCCAGTGGTGGAGCCAGAGAGGGGAGGGCTGGGAGAACTCATAATTTTGACAAATGGCTTCAAATTCTATTGATTTATGCAGAAAAAGCGATTTCAAAAACGTTGATCTGACTCAAGTTTTGCATAATTATATTTCTACAGACAACCAACCGAAGGCTAGATTTTGAAAATATTTAAAACCTGTTAAACTTTTGTAGTTTTATTTGTTGTTTTTGTTATTATTTCTTGTTCAGTACTTATAGTTTTATTTAGCTAATAAGTAAATTTCTTGGATTCACATTATCAGCTAAATTGAGCAATGATAAGGTACATGTTTTAAGGTGTCCTTAACATGTTTGGACTGTTTTCTGTCTGTATGTGATAGGATTTTGTGGGTGCTCTAACTCAAAAACTTATACCTGTATCAATACCAATTTTTATATTTAGAAAGAGTACTATATAACGAAGAGCTGATTAGGTTTTGGCAACAATCGGTTCAGCAAAAGTGGTTGTTTACGCTACTCGTTTTGGTTTTTGGCAAATAACTTTTAAATCTTAATAAATGTAAATGTTGTTCATTATAAACTTCATAGATAATGTTATTCTCTATAACTTTTGTTTGAAACATTTTTTCACAGAACGCATTTTTAAGGAGATTTTATTTATTTTTAATATTTGATTAATGTAAAAAAGTATTTGAATAAATGTTGTTGAAATTTTAATTTTCTGCAACTTGTTTGAAACATTTTCCCGTATAATGAATTGTTTAAGAGATATTTTACAGATTATATTTTTTAGTTGCCACCACCTTCTGGCGACTATTGTAAACAATTTACGTTTAGTTGCGTCTTCATAACACTCCTTTTTACTTTCTGAATTTATGTAGTAGGACTGTTGGAGCTTCGTGGCTATATCCAATACCAGAAGGCTACAGTTTGAGTTTATTTCAGTTCTTTGTTGTCTGAATTTTTCTCGCAGTCACTTAAAATATTTATTATCATTTAACCTATTTGGAATTTTTAGAAATATTAGAGGAATGGAAAAAGTCATGTGGTGGCCACATCAGATTTTTTAATTCCCTATCGTCTCTTCTGTTATGGTTAAAACTTTATCCTTAGTAGGCTTTCTTTTCTCTTTCTTCAAGGTAGCATATATTCGAATAAGTACGTAATTCTCACACATGCCTCATCAGTCTTAGTGCCTCCGAGTTATCATCTTGATGTTAAATATTTGATTTAATTAGCAGATCTAACCTGTGATTATTATTTTGGTCAAGGCTGTATTTATTTTGATCTTTAATATTGTATCTTTGTGATTTGATTTATTAGTGCTAGATGCATCAACGATTTACCCTTGCCATTTTTGTGACATTAAATTCCTAAAAAAAACCAGTGTGGGTTTAGTCCTAAAACCTTTGAAGTGTAGGAATTTTAGTTTGTTGTGTTATCGCGATAGAGGTATTTATGTAAGTGATGCAGAGTTCTCAAGAGTTGTGCGTATTTAAAGTAACTGATGGAGAAAAAATTTAATTGACGCCATTTTCGTGGCTTTTTTTTAGCCTACTTTGCAGAATGGACATAGGCTTATGGTTTTGTCATTGTGTCTGTCTGTCAGTCCCCCTTATTAACTTTTGAACCAATGGACCGATTTTCATTAAACTTGGTGGAAATCTCCTGCTACATGCGCTCAGCTCCCGAAGTTAGTTTTTGTTGCGAAGATTGAAGTCCCGGGTTCGATTTCAGGAATTATCCTTCTCAATTGATGTATATGGTAAATCTGAAATCCATCGTGCAGGGTAATTTTCTCTTGCACATTAAAATATCTTAGAATTTTAATATCGGTGCGAGTTTTTTTACTATTCTCTGAGGAAAGGAATGAAGATTCTAATTTTTATCGTAGGATTTTGCTTATCGATTGTATTTCGCGTAAATACTGGCGATTTTGCCGTTTTTATCACACATTACGAAAGTGTTGCCATAGCAACAACCATTGTTGGACTCAGATTCGGTATATTCTAATACGTACACGCGTTATTTTTGCCGCACAAATACGCGTGATCAATTTAATATTCCGTTCGAATGCATTTGTAGTATTTTATAACGGTAAATTATGAAATTTGGGAACATTAAGAGCAACATATCCGCGATGACTGTAAAGCTATTAAAGCCAATATAAGCATTAAATAAATGAATAAATGGAAAGTAGGCATCATAAATTCCCTTTGGATCATCTTATTTAGTTTTACGTCAATCTCCCATTAGATTGCTGTATTGTTATTTTGCATTACTGTTCTCGTTTCTTCTTCTCTCTCAGGGTGGAACAGGTTCAATAATTAAAACTTGCAATGAGTGTAGTCGAGAACGAATTCAGTCATTGTAGAATACATAATTTGAATGCGTAATAATAAACATCAATTCAGAAAATTTACTATTGGGCACGGCATCAAAGCGCATTATGGCGATCATTTATAAGTTGTATAGGCATATTTTTTTAATTCGATAACATATAATTTTACAAGATTAATTCTTTTAGTGTTTTATTAAAATATAACAAGTAAAAAGAAAAATATATTCCTGAATATCTGTTTTAAAATGAGTTTCAAATTGCCCCAACTGTTTTTGAAATTTCGTTCTTGTTTTATTTAGCTAGCATGAAGACGATGTTGATTTAATGCAAGCGGGAACTTATACCACCACATTACTGTTTGTTCTTCCAGAACAACTTTCTTCCAATTAAGTTTTTAATTCAAATAGTTGTAAAATCTGCATCAAAACAAGAAAACCTGAGAATGGCGGTAAGGTATAAACGTCTACTTTTTTCGTCTTAAATTTTCGTGATAATGTTGAAATGTCACTTTGGTATTTTAAAATGTATATGTTTACGCAATCAATTTAGGCACAGTTTTTCTTACTGATTTTGCTTTTCCTTCAGATGTATTAGGTTCTTTAAATATAATAGGCCCATGTTGTTATTAAGAATAATCACGGATTGACTTTTTGTTATCATAATTGAGAAAACCCGTTGCAAAGCTACATCCCTGCAGGTGGTGTGATATATATTAAAAAAAACAAGTTGGACAATATTTATTTTTGCTGTTTCATACTAAAATATTCTCGAGAGGAGTGTATGTGTTGATTTAATGCATTTTAATAATGAAACCCAATTTTATTTTAATTGCAGCCATTGAAATCATTCTCGCAACGTACGATGGAGATAATTTTGACGCCCAGTGATGACGGATTAGTTTTTCTTGAGAAATTTATTTACTTATATTATATTCTAGCAGTCACATAATTAATCAACTTGTAACACCGCATTAATGTAAAAAATAGTGATTTTGCAGCATACTGTTACACTATTTTGATATAATTTTATAATAGACATTGGGAAATGGTATTGTAAAATAACCCATATCGTTAAAAAGGGATTATTAGTAATTTTTACAATACAAATTTATCTCGGGATTAATTAGTTGATTTCATTTAATTTTTTTACAACCTGACATTACTAGTAATGTCAGGTACTTTATTCATGATTGTCAGAGAACAATACATATTTTGAAATAATAATATATTTTATTTGTCCCATGATCATACAGTATGATATAGGATATGTCAGAAGAAGTAATATACAGTACAAAGAATTATCGATATACAATTAAAAAATCAATATACAATATCATCATCATCTGCTTACTCTCTGGTAAAAATCATTGGTTTAATAACACATTTTTTCCAACAGCAAAGATCTTAATTGGTTTTTAAATATGTTAATACTTTCTATAGTTTTTAATGCAGTAGGCAATCGATTGCATAGATGGAGGCCCATTACATAAGGGCCATTTGTTGCCATCTTACAATTCTGTTGTGTTGTGTAAATATTTAAGCAATTTCTGGTATTGTGATTATGAATATGGCTATTTGATGTGAAAGAAATGGAGAGTCTGTCTACTAGTTTTTTTGCATCGCATTAAAAGCTATCAACAGTTGGGGTGACTGTAAAAGATCCATCTCGCCTTAACAATATATTTCACTTTAATTGTAGTTAAACGATTTTTGTTCTTCGGGCCCTTTTTTTGGTTCGCCTCTCAGCTCCGCCATTGTTCGACTTATTAATGACGTTGAGTGCAGAATAAGTTAAATTGCTGTTTAGTAGATTAAAACATACAGGGCTTAAAATTCCTCGGTCGGAAGATACCTACAAAATTTTCTCTAATAGACGATTCTCATTTAAAAACATAGCAGTCTCATCAAGCAATATTCTTTCAATCTGGCACGAGGAAACTCTTGTGATGATAAATTGACAAACAAATATCGAGACCTTGAATTCTGCTGCGTCGATTTCCATCGTTTTGGAGCGTATAAAAAGTTTTACTATGGCGTTATTTTATTTATTTATTTTTATTTTTATTTTAAATCCATCCCGTTAAACTATTTTTACTTTCTCCATATATGAAGTATAGATAAAGTTTTGTTTTCCTGAAAACAATCGAATTCGAGATTTCAAAGGAAATACACAAGTCCCATGCACATATTTTGACTTTTTCTAGATTATGTCTGTGACCGGAATTTTGTGGGTGCTCGAACTCAAAAACTATTAAACAGGTCAACGCGAAATTTTATATTTGACATTTTTGTTGAAGGGACAAGAACAGATCAGTTTTTGGTAAAAATCGGTCAACCGAAAGTGGGTGTTTACTCTTTATCACTTATCCGTTATTTTGAAATATTTGCTTTAATATTTTATGTATGTAAAAATGTATTTGAATAAAAGTTGTAGGAAATTTAATTTTCTACAATCTTTGTTTGAATCATTTCCCCTTATAATGCATTGTTTTTTTAAATTATATTTTTAGTTGCCACCACCACGCCACCTACCGACCACTGTTGTTAACAATTGACAGTTACGTCTTAGTAACGCTTCTTTTTATTTTCTTAACTAGCGACGACCCGTCAAAAATGACGGGATGATAATAAAAATCTAAAAATAGAAATTCGAGTGTTTGTAAATTTTCTCCTGAAAAACAAAGCGAATGAAAAAACTTATTTTTTAATATCTCAAACTAAAACTTCTTTAATTGTTTAGTATTGTTTATTTTTGGCAAAACCTCTTTGAAGATTTAATGATTAGCGTAACAGCTGTTTTAAAACGACGTTTTTTTGTGAATGCGCGATCCTCGCCTGGAATTAATTCTCCATGATATGGTGTGTTGTGAACCTGGGTTCTTAAATTTTCATGATTTCTGCATCGTGTCAATTTTATGCATATACTATAAGAAAGCATTCAATAATGAAGATCTCGAGTTCAGGAATCTGTTCTGTCGTCATGGGAACCTTTCACACAAAACGCAATATTTTCATTAAATTTTGAATTTTTATGCAAAGCTTGCGCGATTTTGAACCGAATAAAAAAATCTACGATAAGAATATTTGTTTATTTTCCTTTCAAATGGCTTTTATCCGAAGGTCGTAGGTCAATTACTTCTAATTTAATTTTGCAAAAGAAAAGAAGCCTGCAGGTTATGTTATGGGTAATGTATCACCAGCTATGGACTCGAACTCGGGACGTTTTTCGTAATTTTTTTTTCGTCAGAGCATTTTTACTTATAAGCAGACCATTTCCGCCAAATTTCATTGTTATATGTACATATTTGATCAAGTTATTCGTCTTTTAATGTATTTTTACCACCAGTTACGCACGAACGAACCTAGGATTTTATTATATTTGGATTGTTAGAACTTTGTGGCTATATCCAATATCAGAAGGCTATGGTTTGAGTTAATTTCTGTTCTTTATAAAATCTAAAATTTTTCCCAGTTCCTTAAAATATTTATTATCATTTAACCTATTTTAAATTTTTAGATATATTACAGGTATAGAGAAAGTCATGTAGTATCAGTTTTTTACTTTCTCCATATACAAATTATAGAGAAATGTTGTTATCATGAAAAAATCGAATCCGAGATTTCAACGGAAATGCATGTTTTAAGGTCCCCTGAACACGTTTTTATTATTTTCTCGGTGTCTGTGACCTGAATTTTGTGGGCACTCGAACTCAAAAACTAATAATCCGATCAGCATAAAATTTCATATTTAGCATTTGTATTAGATAGTCAAGACCTGATTCGAGTTGAGCTAAAATCGGTCTATCGGAAGTGGATGTTTATTCATGTCGTTTTTCCGTTTGTTTCAAATATCTCCTGTAATTCTTCATTATCGTAATCGTATTTAATAGCCTAAGTTATAGATAATTTTATTCTCTACAACTTTTGTATTTAATAATTTTTGTAGATCCAATTGTTGGGGAGATATTTCAGTTCAATATTGACATCTGTGAATATTGACAGCGATTCTAGCGCCGCCAACTCGTAAATTACCAACTACATATGGAGAAAGTCATCTGTTGGCTATGTCAGATTTTGTCTTCAATTATCGCGCAACATCGTAGGAGTTTATTGCAAATGTTATTAAGTCTAAATACAATTTTTCAGCGCCAGCATGTTCTTTAGTAAATAATATGCTGCCGCTGATAAGACATTCGTATCTAGACTTAAATTAGGAATTTCAATTAGTTAATCCGTTATCGCTGAAACTTACATTGGCAAAATGTTATCTTTTTTTATTAAAACGGTGGTTAATAATTTGTTAGGAGAACATTGATTGGGGGATGGTTATTTTATAATTTCTTTTCCTCTTTTATTTGCGTCAGGATATTTATTGTGTGGTTCCAAGAATTCCTTTTCGATCCAGCGAAATGAGACCGGAGAACAACAACCATCGATGGAAACTTCGGTTTTTGTTGTCATGGAAATTCAAGCCATTTTTCTCGTATCCGCGCCTAGGTAAGTTGCGCCTTTACTCTTAAAACTTTTTGAGAATAGAGATTCAATACAACTCCTAAATGTCACCTGGCTGACCCTATTAACGATTGGGGCTGCCGCAGGCGGAAAATGTTAAGAGGGAATTCCACCACGAAAATTTTCTGATTGGAAGATAAGAAATGGGAAAATCGGTCTGGAAGAATTGTGTGTTGATGCGTTCAAAAGATCGCATTTCTAGTGTCCCTATCGTCTAGATTCGCGATTTACAATTTTCACCCTCTGCGAAACTAAGGCTATACGTTGTATTTGCTATGTAAGTTGGTCAAGCGAAAGATGGGTAGAAGAAGGGCATTTCATTGGTATTACCAATACGAAAAAATAATACTCAGCTATTTCTACACAACGCCTGTGAAGTAGATTGCATTTCTTAACTATGCAGGGGCGTAACTATGGAGGGCCCTTCCCTTCATAAATCCTCGAACTCCTCCCCCCCCCCTTGACTCCCTTGCAAATAGGGCTTCCAGAACGGTTATTACCGTACCCGGTTAACCGGTTAATCGTTGACTGTTCTCACTATTCATTAACCGGGTACTTTCGTCCGATTAACCGTCTTCTGAATACGAGAAAAATTCTTCCCAAAATCGCTATGAAAAATTAAAGGTGAACAAATTGTTTAAAATGAATAACAGTGAAATCGTTCACATTTCCATTAGTGGTGGTTGTGGTTGGGGGACGTAGAAGAGGAAATGGAAAACAAAAGGAACCAAGGAAGCGAGATCTAGTTAGCTGGAAATTACGGCCGACAAGTTTACGGAGCTATTCTCTTAAGATATTTTTTTTCAATTTGACAAAACTAGTACCATGGAGTCCAGTTTCAAAATATTTGAATTTTTTAGTACCACATCCAAGTCAATACGGTACATAGTACATCAGGGGAAAAATATGTTATGAATACCATATAGTACGTCATACGTCAGGCAACACTGCTGGAGAGGCATTCTATTCGCCATAATTACTAGGCAGTTAGGTACCCTTCACTCTCGCCCTTCCTATTCTTTAGCCCTTCGTGGCTTGCACTATCAACGCAATATATGTTGCAATTCTAAAATCGCAGTATTTGGAAAGAACCCCATGAAATAATGTAAGCTACATTGTCGCTTTTTCTGAATTTTTGCATATGCAGAAAGTAACGGAATCGTCGTCAATTCACGACCGAGATTCGCAATTGACAGTACGAAAGGGGGCCGGCCGTATATTAATGTATACATAGTTTATTTTGTACCGGTTAATTGCCGGTTAACCGGTTAGCTGATGGAAAACCGTAACCCCGGTTAGTGAAAATGCCGGTTAATTGGAAGCCCTACTTGCAAAGTGATATGCAAAAAAAATTAGTTAATGAAGTATCCCATGTTTCTATTCTTAATAAAAACTTAGGTTAAAAAATATTTTGACAGTTATGCTGCCCCCTCCTCACAGCTCATGCTGCCCCCCTCCCAAGTTGGGATGCTAGTTACCTCCCTGCATCTATGATTTGATTGATCAAATAGTTTTCTTAAATAATTATTTAATTAATTCCTAATTCGATGCAGAAACTATGTTAAAAAAGCGTGTTTTAAAGCTTAGGTAATGACATCCCATCTTAAATAATACTATATTTTTATAACAGCGGTTCCGGAAATGTGTGCCGCGGGAAACGTTAAGTAAATAAACCAGCGGTTTGGAAATGTCAGTAAGTCTGACGAACAATAACTTTTGCTCGAATAAATTGATAATTATGTTTTACATACCGATGAATGCATACAAAAGCTGTGATACCCGAATATATAAATATGACATCTTGTTTTCAAATACTGTTTATCTTTTAAGGGGCGCCTCGTGCAAAAATATTGGGGACCACTGTCTTATAATCACTGTTGATGCAGACTGTTTTGTAGCCTAAATGTGAATTTGCTTTTGAATCTTATAGATTACTAGTGTATTGCCCGTCATATGACGGGTGTATAATAATATTCCCTCCCTCTTTTCCTCTCTCTCTCTCTCTGTTGTAGTTTTCCATTGTGACATACACTATGTAGGATTTTCGCAGGTTTTCCACACCCTCCCCCACCCCACTTCTCTGCGGATGTTTTCCTGCGTGGGTATTACTAGGAAGAACAAACCTGTTTTTACCTAGGTTTTCCCCAATAACTTAAATCTCTCTTCACTTATATCTTTTTGTTTTGTATATTTTATATACTCTTCATTGTAATTCTTTAATTTTTAATTTTCATGATATTGACGAAGGGTTAAATGTAAGAATGGACCTTATTGTCCAAATTTCGCCCGAATAAAGAGGATTATCTATCAATCGGTCTCCCTCTCCTTCGGCTCAAACCTTTTATTTCTTCTTTTGCAATCGAGTTATCTGGTTACTCTCTGTATCGTAATGATCGCTTAGGCAAATGTGGTGGTGATGTAGGTTTTTACGTACGAAAGGATTTGAAGTGTAAAGTGATAGCTGCAAGTGAACCTCAATACGCCAGAAGGCCTGAATTCCTCTTAGAAATTGTAGTCAATGCAAAAATAACTTTTACTCGGAATAATTTATCGACCTCCCGAAATAGTCCATCTATCAGACTTAGATGACATATTTTCGAATTTTGCTACCAATTACGAACACATTATAATCACCGGTGATTTTCATGCCAATTTCTCTCTTAATTTCCATGATACTGATTATTTAAAATATTAGTTTAATTCTCATGGTCTCAATATCGCTCCGCTGAATCTGACTAATAACACCCAAACAGCCTCAACCTGGATCGACTTAGCCATTACGACAAACCTTGAAAAAGTAATAACTCGTGATCAATTACCAGTCCCAGGAATTTCTTCTCATGACCTAATCTTCTTAGCATACTCACTCAATTCGCCGAAATTCAAAAAAACTTTTACGCGTCACAGAGATGTAAAAGGGATAGATGATTTTGATTTAATGAAAGAGGCTTCTACTCTTCCGTGGTATTCTATTGAATTTAACGATGGTATCGATAAAAAAAAGTTTAAGCATTAATCACTTTATAAATGCAATTGCTTGACCACTTCGCACCTGAAAAAACCATTAGCATTTCCAAACCTCGCGCTTAATGACAATATTAAAAGAATGTTGGCGCATCGCGATTCGGTTTTTCGTTTGTTCAAAAGTACTGAAGACGATAATATTTTCGATAAATATAAGCGCATTAGAGACAAAACTATACATCTAATCAGAAATGAAAAAATTAGATTAATTCATTCAATAGCTAGTCCGAACGAATAACCCTCGACTATTTGGAAAAAAACATAGGTCGATTGGTATTGGCAAACAAAATGATTTTAAACTGCCTCCATTCATATCATTAGACGCGTTGAATTCTAAATTTTCTACACCCCCGAATGTTATTAATGATAAAATGAAAAGGGAAACTATTAATTCGATTACTGTCGCAGCGGAAAAATCAACTAAGGATTTTAACCCGTTCAAGTTCATCCCTGTCACTCAATTGCAAGTGCTCCAGGCATTTCGAAAAATTAAATCTTAAGCTCAAGGCCCCGATGGCATTCCCGCTATCTTCATCAAGAAATTGATACATATTATTCTATCAATAATAACTAATATATTTAATTGCTCCATATCTCAAGAAAAATTTCCATTGCAGTGGGAACGCGCTTTCATAAGCCCATTACCAAAGAAATCTAAATCAACTGAAATCAAAGATTTTCGCCCAATAAGCTTTTTACGTATGTTATCAAAAGCCTTGGAAAAATTAGCACATGAACAAATCACGCTCTTTCTTAACCGAAGTCAATTGTTAGATCCTTTCAATCTGGCTTTTGTAAATCTCACAGCACCACCACTACTCTTGTAAAAATCACCGGTGACATTCGCCGCGCTATGGATAAAAGGGAAGTTACAATCCTAGTACTACTGGATTTCAGTAATGCTTTCTACTCGATAGACAAAGATGTTCTGCTATATAAATTGCTCGCAATGAACTTCTCGCGTTCGGCCATAAATTGTATATCTTCTTATTTAAGCGATCGTTCCCAACAAGTTATTTCCATTAACCCTTCATCTGATTGGGTTATCAACGGGAGAGGTGTCCCACAGGGATCAATTTTGGGTCCCCTACTATTTTCTTTATACATAAATGACTGCTCCTTGTCACTTAAATACTGCAATCATCACCTTTATGCAAATGACTTGCAAATGTACTCAAGTTCTACCGCAAACGATCTCGCAAAAACACTAAAAATTATCAATAAGGTCTTAGAAACGCTAGAGGTCTGGAGTAATAAAAACATTCTTAGTATCAATCCAGAAAAATCACAGGCCATCTTAATTGGTTACCCTAAGATATTAGCAGCTATTAATCAATCTCAAATAATTCCGATCAACATAGCAAATTCAACTATACCTTATTGTAAAGTGGTAAAGAACCTAGGATTGCTTATAGATGAAACCCTCTGTTAAGCCCCATATGTTGTAAATGTGTGTAAAACAGTAAACTCATCTCTTTACTCACTTAAGAAGTTAAGTAGCAGTACTCCAGTTTCTCTTAAAAAAAGCATCTGGTAACTTCAATAATTATTCCGCATTTTGACTATGTTGATATTGCGTACCAAGATTTCTCTCAAGAGCTATCGTTAAAAATTCAGAGAACACATAACGCGTGCATCAGATATATTTTTAATCTGACGAAAGCAGACCACATTTCTGAGTCACTCGTCAAATTAAACTGACTAAATTTGGAGTCTCGGAGAGGCCTCCACTTGCTTTCATTGCTATAACAATTACTTAATTCCAACAATCCGCATTATCTTGCCACCGAATTTACAAGTATAGACACTTTAAATAACCGTAATACCAGAGGGAGCCATAAACTCCTTATTTCTCATCATAGAACAGCAAGGCCGGATTAAGAAAATCGGGGGCCCTGGTGCACAATTTTTCGAAGAACACTTATCCCCACAATCCCACATACAGTGTCCGGAGCATCCGTGAAGCCCCTCTACTCACGGGGCCCTGGTGCTACTGCACCACTGCTCTCCGGTTAATCCGGCATTGCAGAACAGTAATTTTTAACAAGCCCTTCATTGTAACTGCATGCAGACTAAGGAACGACCTTCCCCAAACAATAAACAAGTAGTTCTGTAAATGAATGATCCTCCTACTTTACTTTCAATACAATTTTAATATATCACAAGTAGGGGTGTACACAGGTATCCCGTGCTACAGAAGTGTTTTTCGTCAACTTCGCCGTAGTATAACCGTATCTTGACATCAGAAAATTATTTTCCCTCATATTGTAGTAGCCCTGCTTTTTTGATCCGTTCTAAACAGATTCATCTCGTTTTGCCATTCTACACTCGCCCTACAAACGAAATTTCTTTGAAATCTGTTCAGTCAATACCTTCCAAATTCATAGTTACAGAAAAATTCTAACCTTGATATTATGGTAGTCCTGTTTAGTCTTCCCGGTTTAAATATGACATTATGGTTATTTATTTATATGAAGATTAAATATACTACATTTGGTTAAAATCCATCACGTCAGTTGTCTAGAAATACTTGTAAAAATATTATTTAACTTTTTATTGCGGTAGCTCTGCTCCTTAGCTCCGCTGTAAACATCTTGATTTCATTATGGTGTGTTGTACAAATCTTATATACAAAATTTAATTGAAATCCGTTCAGCCAATTCCTTCCAAATCCTTAATTACTGAAAGAGTTCAATTTGTTCTTGTGGGGCCCCTGTTTGGCTGATTCGGTTTAAATATGATAATATGGTTTAAGTATGAGTGTATATTATAAGTGTTAAATTTGGTTAAAATTGATATGGACAGTTCAACGCGTAAAAATATTTTTTAATCACTTATATTGTGGCAGCACTGCTTGTTATATCTATACTAAAAGTCTTGATTTTGTTATTTTATGTTGCACGTCTACTTCATACAAAATTTAGTTTAAATCGGTTGTGCCAATTCCTTACAAATTCATAATTACCAAAAAGTTTGACTTTATAATTGCGGCACCCCTGCTTAGTCGATCCGGTCCAAATATGTCATTTTAGTCATTAATTTATGTGAAGATTCTATGTACCATATTTAGTTGAAATCTGTTCATTCATAAAGAAAATGTTAGGGGGGGGGGCACACACATACACACACATGTACACACGCATATACACACACATGCACACACGGACACCGAGGCGATCTCATAAGACTACTTTCCATTTTTTGGAAAGTAGGCTAAAAATTCGCACTCGCTTTCCTCATTCAAGCGACACTTCTATCAATTTCTCTTATCCTTTCAAAGGAACAGTTAAACACGCCTAGTGCTTCAATTTGATTTATTTATTTTTTAAAACTTGATTTTGACAAAACAATACTTGTTGTAAATGATTGTATTTCATTCATGTATTTGTTTTTCTTTCCATTTTGTTTGGACATACCAATGTTAATATCTATTCATGTTGTCATTTTTATATGTTTATTTTATCAATGATCTATTGGTACTGTGCCAATTTTTTTTCTCTTTATGATTTTCATTTATTTATAATTTGTTCTGAATTTCCTTTATTGATGCCTTTAGTGAATCTCTGTAGTTTTTTCGGTTTTTTATATGGATTTAATTATTCAACAGTCCATATTTTTTCCTCCACAAAAATCACATCTTTTCTTTTCAAATACTTGTATTTTTATTGTTACCTGCATTTACATTGCTAAATGTTTTATGTATTATTATATATGTTTCATGATGAGAGGTTAGGTGGAAGATGGGACTTCTTAGCCTCAATCTCGCCCCAAATAAAGACCACATCAATCAATCAATCCCTCCCTCTCTCTCTCTCTGCCTCTTTTCTCCCATCTCTCTCATTCCCTCCTGCCCAAATCCATAACTCCTGTTCTCCGTCTCCCTCTTTATCTCTTTCCCCCCGCCCTTTTCTATTTCTATACCTCCCTTACTCTCTATGTACCTTCCTTCCTGTCCCCCTCCCCACATCCCCTTCTCTCTACATCTATATAATCGTTTAGATAAGCAAATGAATACAAACTAAATCCCAGTCCCATTAGGATTACGTAATTTCGCGAAAAATCCTACGATAATTTAAGGCAATCTATGCACTCGTATATATTACACTTGGAGATTTACCTGGATTCGCACGGGTTGCTGTTTAAATGAAATATAGAACATATTTTATTACTAAAATTTATATACTTTATTTAAAACTTTTCATATTGATTTATTAAATACAAATTATTTTATTCCAATGCTTTTTTATAGACAATATTTCTTGTTTAAAATTTAAATTAAATAATATACTATATTATTACACCACGTTTAAGCACGATTCGCTAAATAAGAATATTTATTAAGTATCTAAATAAATAAACCGAAACAACATTAAGTCCTTGGACTTTAACAATGTCATTGTCGTCAAGGTATTTATCGTTAAAAATGCAAATTTAGTCCAAATTAATGGGAAAGAACGTGAAATGCGAGCGATTTCGAGTCAAAGACGATAAGAATGAGAAACTATGATCGTTCTTCTTAAATACTGTGCAGGTACGAAGTTCTTATGTCAATTTGTCGAATTTATATAAGCAAATGAATGAAAGGCTGCACTCATAAAAGTCAATTTTTACGTGTTATCTTACGGGGAATAAAAAATGCGAATACATTTTTATGGGAAATCTGGCGGGAATTTAAACTACCCTACGGCTTTTCCCTTGGTGCCCCCAATAATCGTGCCAGTTTCGTTACGAAACCTTTGAAGGTGTGGATTTGTATAGCATAACATACATCCAAACATTTGAAATTGTAATATAGACCTATGCGGGTCGAGACAACAATTGATTCTCGAAGTTTAACAATGGCGTGGTCGGCAAGGCAACATCCCGTTTAAAAGCCGATATTTCCCCAAAATATGTGATTTAAATGTTTAATATGAGAGATTTCGAACGGTACACGGAAAAATATGAATAGAATAAGAAACTTCATTAATTCTCCTAATACAATTCAAATTCGAAGATCGTACGTCAATTCTTTCTAATTTGAATTTCCAAAAGAATTAATCCTGCACTTTAAAAAGTCGCCTTTTACGTGTTATCTTACAGAAAATGGAAATCGCCCCCATGGAGTCGAACCAGGGTCTTTTCTCGTATTTTTTCGTCATTTAATTTTTATATCTAAATGAAAAATTCCTGCAAAATTTCATTACAATCAGTCAGTGGCGCGGTCTGGTGGCGTGTGGTGGAAGTTGTTGCAGACGATGTAAGAGAATATAAGAATAATAATTCTTGCTGTAATTCATATCAACGCCAACAATTCCTCAATTTGCACCTGAGTAATTCGTAAAAACGGTCGCATCTCTATATTTCGAATATGAAGTGAAGTTTAAAAGAATCAACCCAGAAAATAAAACATACTGAAAGTGATATCAGCGTTAAGAATTGCACCATAACCTCTATAACTCGAATCATCGACTACTCGAAGAAAATGTTTATTCCCGCCGGCATTCATATGCATTGAATTCATGCACTTAGATTCGACTTTTCTGATGCTGGAATTAGTTTTATCTTTCTCTCGAGTTATCGTAAATTCCAATAATATTAATTCCAACTGAAAACGTTTGACCGCACTCGTATCATTGATATAATTCCACTCCGTGCATAGCGCCCGTTCTACGCCAAATCCACATAATAAACATTATTTCCACGCAATTTAAAAGCGTTGTGTGCCGGGCGTATAAATGGCCTGTTGCTCTTCCTGCTAAAGCTACTTGTCGCTGGATTCAAGCCGTAAAGTGCAAGGATTTTGCGTCCCGTCTTAATATCACTCTTTCAGGACAGGTGTCGGACGTCTTTTGGAACGAGGAGGCCAAATAGGAAGAACTGGAGAACTTCTTCTTGTTTTTCGCCGTCCGCAAGCTTTTCACCAGACGCGTATATCCCCTTCTACTCTTCGCCGCCAAATTATTAATCGTCCTCCCGTCTACTCTCTTACTTGGCAACAGGAATTCATGCTACACCTATCTAATTTCTCTCCATCAACCAGAGATTCACATCCCTTCACCGCCCCATCAATTCATTCCCCGTTCCAACCGCTCTGTTCTTCCTACTCTTACCGTCTCTATTTCTCTTTTTTATATAATATTTTTTCCCCTTTTTAGCGCTTTTCGCGCCAATGCTGAAAAGCACTATCATCTTCGTGATGTCCGTCCGTCCGTACGCATATATCAGGGAAGAATTGGCTTGACCGATTTCAACCAAATTTGGTACACGTAATATTCACATAAATTAATGACCAAAGTTGCAGATTTGGACCGGATCGACTCAGCAGGGGTGCTACAATTACAAAGTTAAACTTTTCTGTAGTTATGAATTTGGAAGAAATTGGCCGAACCGATTCCAATGAAATTTTGTAGGAAAGAAGCGTGCAACATAAAAAAACAAAATCAAGATGTTTAGTACAGATATAGAAATCAGGGCTGCCACAATACAAGAAAAAACATTCTTTTTCATTCTTTTCACACATATTTGTGTTGAAATGTCTTCATCAATTTTGGCCAAATTATAATATTTATAACGTACACATATATAGAAAACAATAATAGCAAATTAAAACTGAATCAGCCAAACAGGGGTGCCACAATTACAAATTAAATTCTTTCACTAATTATGGAGTTGGAAGGATTGGCCGGACGGATTTCAATTAAATTTTGTTCATAAGATTTATACAACATACCATAATAAAATCAAGATGATTAAAGCGGAGCTAAAGAACAGGGCTACCACAGTAAAAAGTAAAATAATATTTTTTTACAAGTAATTCTAGAGAACTGACGGCATGGATTTTAACCAAATGTGGTTGGTGTATATAATCTTTACATAAATAAATAACAAAATTATTATATTCCCACCGGGTCGAAGAAACAGGGCTACCACAATATCAAAGTTAGAATTTGTCTGTAACTATGAATTTCGAAGGTATTTGCTCAATGGATTTCAAAGAAATTTCGTTTGTAGGGATAGTATAGAATGGCAAAACGTAATGAACATGTTTAAAACGGATCTAAAAAGCAGGGCTACCACAATATGAGGAAAAATAATTTTCTGATTTCAAAGCGAATATATTAGTATACGATTATATTACGACGAATTTGACGAAAAGCACTTCTGTACCACGGGAAACCCGTGTACATCCCTACTTGTTTCTTCCTGCCGACTTGTTTTTGCCTTATTCGACTTTTTGTTCTCAGTTTTTATTCCCGTTCGTTAGCTATTCTTTCATCTGTCGTATTTATCTTGCTTTCGATCACCGAGATTTGTCATGCAGTAAAATCCAAGTTTACAGAATACCGTGCCTGTTCCGGTTTCCAGAATATTCCGGTTGATCGACAAGCCTATTTAGACGTGCCATATTGCACGAATAAAAAAATCAAGAAAATATTACGCTAGTAAAGAAAATAATCAAAATAAAGTATCGTATTTCTCGGCATACAAGACGAACCAGGGTATAAGTCGCACCCCGATTTTTAGCCTACTTTCCAAAAAAAGGAAAGTAGTCTTATGAGATCGCCTCGGTGCCCGTGTGTGTGTGTGCCCCCTAACATCTTCATGAATGAACAGATTTCAACTAAATTTGGCACATAATATCTTCACATAAATTGATGACCAAAATGACATATTTGGACCGGGTCGACTGAGCAGGGGTGCCGCAATTGCAAACTTAAACTTTTCTGTAATTATGAATTTGGAAGGAATTGGCCCAACCGATTTAAACTCAATTTTGTATGAAGTAGACGTGCAACATAAAATAACAAAATCAAGATGGTTAGTATAGATATAACAAGCAGTGCTGCCACAATATGAGTGATTTAAAAAATTATTTTTACGTGTTGAACTGTCCATATCAATTTTAACCAAATTTAACACTTATAATGTAAACTTATATACAAAACCATATTATCATATTTAAACCGAATCAGCCAAACAGGGGCCCACAAGTACAAATTAAACTCTTTCAGTAATTAAGGATTTTGAAGGAATTGGCTGAACGCATTTCAATTAAATTTTGTATATAAGATTTGTACAACATATCATAATGAAATCAAGATGTTTACAGCGTAGCTAAGGAGCAGGGCTACCACAGTAAAAAGTTAAATAATATTTTTACACGTATTTCTAGAAAACTGACTTGATGGATTTTAACCAAATATACCATATTTAATCTTCATATAAATAAATAACCATAATATCATATTTAAGCCGGGTAGACTAAACAGGACTACCACAATATCAAGGTTAGAATTTTTCTGTAACTATGAATTTGGAAGGTATTCACTGAACAGATTTCAAAGAAATTTCGTTAGTAGGGCGAGTATAGAATGGCAAAACCATATGAATATGTTTAGAACGTATCAAAAAAGCAGGGCTACCACAATATGAGGAAAAATAATTTTCTGATTTCTAAGCAAATACATTATAGCTGGGAGCACGAACGAAGGCGGGTGGCAACGATATGTAGAAGGCAAGGAATTTCACTTGGGTTCTCTCGCTCCTTCACTTGGCCAATCAGCGTCAGTCAGTTACAGCGGCTTTTGGCGTGCGGTACTTACATTTGCGGCGTGGTATTCGTGTTTTTTTTGCTTGTTTTACGATTGAGATTTAAATAGTACCGTCTTGTGGTGTTCTAAAATGGAGGGCGAAGGAAGTGAACGCAAGGTTTTGCACAAACAAGCAAGAGGAATCGTATATAAAGTTTATCAGTACTTCAAAAACGAGACGGAGCATGCAGACGATTCAACAGGTACAGCTGGTTACATTGTTGCCAGCTGTCAAGATCGAACGGCGAACGCTTGTGGCATAGCGGCATAGGACTTCGTGCGTTGTTTTTCCGAGCGTAAGCTTATGCAGGCTGGCGGTTTGGCAGCAATGTAACGTATATTTCTCTCTCTCTGCGCAGTAATCCATAACTCATCCGCCTTCCTTCGTGCTCCCAACTATAGTTTACGATTATACTACGGCGAATTTGACGAAAAAAGCACATCTGTACCACGGGAAACCTGTGTACACCCCTACTTGTTATATATTAAAATTATATCGAAAGGTAAGTAGGCGGATTAGTTCTTTCCAGAACTACTTGTTTCGATTTTTCAGGAAAAATAGCATCTTGGTTCACCAAGGCAGTTAGAAAGGACCACGTCGCGTATCATTTCCAGCCGTGATTAAGTTCGAATATGGCATCATTTACAGATAATATTACGGCGTAATAACAGTTAAATATAACGTTTTAGATAAAATTAATTCGTAAAATAAATAGGGATGATCTAAAACATAAATAATTGCTTCGAGACTTGTATAATTAAAGATGTCCTGCCTGAATTGGCATTCGTATTAATTAGGCTGCCGGAGTGCGCAGCACACGTCGCACGTATAGATACTCTTTATCGACAGAATTTATTTACACTTAGTGCAAGATGATATTTTAATTCCTAATAAATTGAATGTATATCCAATACTGTTAAGTACGCGTTTTATATCTATTGCTCACTTACGGACGCATCTCCGTGATCTTTCGATAGATGGCACTTAGTCCTTTGCAATATAATTTGTATAAGATGTTTACGATTATCCACACAAGGTAGTAGAAAAAATAGCTTCTACGTAACTGTTCTTTCACTTTTATTGACTTACTCGATTTCCATGCGTTTTTGCGTATTCAATCATCTGAAGCTTATTACAAATAAGGCAGGCGTATCTTTTCACTTTTGTAGCCATTGAGATCTCAAAACACGTAGATAAGGGTATTTATCCTAGGTAACTTTTATGACATCTACCGCAATAAATAATATATTTCATGGCCTCGATCTCGTTATTCAACGGGCCCATATAATAAAGCGCAATAATGAAAATACATAGTTGGAATTCACGTTGCATAAGGCAGTAGTTCTCAAACTTTTTTATTTTCTTACCACCAAATAAAAAATGAAAATGTTCGCGTACCATCATAGTGACATTGACGGCAATTTAAATTCAAATATTATAATAATGTAATTTGCCAACCATCGTGCATGTAAATTTGTAATTGAATTACGTAAATATAATATAACAATATTTTAAGCTATAGGCAAAACTGTGTTTTTATTTTTTTTCGCGTACCACACAGGTTGAGGACTCCTGGCATAAGGTATTACTGTATATATTAACAAAATTTTCATTATTGATAATGTATAGTTTAACTGTTTTTGCGATGAATTACTGCTAATTATTGCATTTTGGGAATGAGTGTGTTCGTTAGTGTTAGTACGAGTTAGTATTAAAAACAGTAGTAATCTTACCTTCGGCGTAGAAGACGCAGGGTGCTTTTGAGGGTAATTTTTCTGAAAAAAAGTTCGTCTTATATGCCGAAAAATACGGTAACTTAACACTTGAGCAGGGCCGCCAAGAGCCGACACAAGCCCTGTTAAAAGGGTAGGCGTATGCCCGCTGAAATAATTAACATTTCTACATACTAACTGTACATGCATACTGCATTTTTGCATTTACGTTAATAAACACTGTGTGTTAACAAGACGGCAAAAATGATCTCCATAAAATTTATGTTTATCACTTATATTTCTGCTACTTGGCCAATTAACTTATTAGTATTTTCAAATTTCATATACTCTTCCGGGCCCCGGAGATTTTGTCTCGGTATCCCCACCCTCTCGGTGAGCCTGCATTTGAGTAAGGCAAGTAATACCGTGCCACATATGGACGCTTTTATTAAATGAAGGACAAATGAATATCGTAAATATTTATGTACGTAATGCATGGCGTTAAAAAATTATTTCCTTACTCATGTTTTTCCTTTTCTTCATTTTCTTCTTTCTCTTTGTTTAATCTCCTTATCTCTCCCCTAATTTCTTTCGACTTCTCCTTTTTTCGTTTCATTTTCTTTTCAGAGAAACTCTATCCAGTGTTATTAGCTTCTCTTGACACTCATTCTTGGCCAGTTACGTAAGTCCCTTGCGTGTAATCATATTTTTATTTTTACATATTCAGCTTTATTCCTCTTCCTCTTTTCATTCATATCCAAACGAAATATATTCATTTCTTCCCCGTCGCGTCCAGAAAATATTTTCGTCTGATATTTCCAAAATAATGGTTTTCCATCGTTCGGTCTTGGACATTATTAGTTCTCACGAAGTAGTATCTTCCGAGAATTTTATTTCGACTAATTTTCCCTTTATTCTTCGCTTTACTTTCCCTATCGTGCCTTTCTTGATACATACTAGCTTCCAATTTTTTTCGCAATTTTCCTGTATACACTTCCTAATTTTATCCGTCGCTTTATCTTTTTGCACTCCTGTGTTTTTAGCTCGAATCCTCTTCACTCTCCCCATTTTGTGTATTTCTAAAATTCTTAATACTCTCAACTCCATCATAATCATCGTCAAAATATCATTTCTTATAAACCTACCTCTTTTTTAATTAGTCATGTATACCTATTTCTATCTACTTTTATTTCATTTTAAATCGGTCTCTTTCTCTTAACTTTATCAGTTATTTGTTCTTACACATTTAGTATTTCATCATTACCCATTATTACAACATTATCCTTCTACTCTCACATCTATAGCCATAGAAAACTAATTGAGGAAACGGTCTTCAGTCGATATATTGATTTAAAGTATAGTGTCAAATTTTATGCATGTAAATGAGTAGCACGAAATATCATTACCTGTATGTAATTAAATTTGGTATTTATAGTATTTGAGTCGCATATTTATTGGGCGTTTATTGTATTTTGAATTAGTTGAGATATAATGCTGAAATTAATCGATTTGGAAGAGTAAGCTCTTATATACCGTGACTTCCATTTCCCATATCTGTCCCACTTCTGCAAAGTCGAGTCCTAGTCGTCTCGAGTGAGGCATCCAATCAATACGAGTGTTAAGAGCCCTCACAATTCGCGATAAGAAAATGCAAAAATTAAAACTTGAGTGGAAGGATAAGAAAGCGAATCGAAATGTAAGTTTAGTAACTGATACAAAGAAATATTTTCATAAAATTTTCCCATTGACTGCTTGGGCATTGATCGTTGAACATCGTTTGAAACAAAACTTTTCCTCAGTTATCGCTCACGTTTTCATATACGAAATCAGGTTTATGGACGTGCATAGGTCTTTTTCACTGCAATTAAGGTATACCTGCATTGAATAATCATTTTTTTTGACATTCAGTTTTACCAACCCACAAGAAGCTGCAGCCACACGTTCCGCCAACCTTTTGTTCGAGTAAAAATGTTTAAAGAGAAACACACGTTACAATGAAAATCCTTTGCTACAGAAATTCGACACGTGGATGTTTATTTATTTAATTTCTTGTATCTCCATTTTCCTCCAAGTTCAACTGCATCGCATTCTGCTTCCAGCCTTTATTTCCCAAAATATTCTTTCACTATACTCCTTAACCCTATTTACTCCCATCGCATTTTTCTCCCGCCCTCCGTTCTCTCTATTCCCTTTATATCTATACGTCCTCTTTTCCTCGTTTTCCGTTCCCTTTTCGTAAAATACTCTTCTCTTTATTAATATCCAACGTTTTCGCTTTACCTTCCACTCGTTTCGTTTCTTTCTTCTGTCCTTTATTTCCATCTGCCTCCTTACCCTCTCTCACTCCTTCGCTTCCTTTCCTACCACAATTCCTTCCAAACTCCTTTCTCTCCCAATCACTCTCTCCACCCCCTCCACCCCTCTTCCCCCCCTTTTCTCTCTTTACCCTGCAAGACTCCTTTCTCATCCTCCTACTCCAACTCTTGCTCCTTTCTTCACCCGCCTTCCACCCCTCCCATCCCTCTCTCCTCCAACCCTTCTCCTCACCTCTCCACCTCCGCTTCCACCCTCCGCTTTCTCTCTCTACCACTTCTCCTTTGCCCTCTATCTTATTTCGCCCCTTTCCTCGTCCTTTCGTAGTCTTCCTCTTTTCACATTCGCTCTTCCCTTGGAAAATTCTCTCCTTCAGCTCGCATCTTCTCTTTTCTCCTCCGCTCTCTCTCTCTATCCAGCCAATGAGTCCAGGTCCAGAGCAGACACGAGATGACTCTTCAGACAGACGTCTATGGCTTCGACATGCCTCGAGGCACCTTTTCCCGGCGCATGCCGAACTAAAATGGATGGCAATCCACTCGTGAGATGTGGAGGAGAGGAATAAAGGAGGCGGTGGAGGAAGAGAAGGGATCGCGGGGTATATGGAAGGAGTGGGAGGGCGATAGGGAGAATGAGGGAGAGAGGAGTGGGTTGGGAGAAGGGTAGAGAGATGAGATAGAGGTAAAAATGGAAGAGAGGCGAGGGTGGGATCGGAGTATGCGATGACTTCAGGCTTCAGATCGTTGCTATGGTTTGAAGGTATTTCAGCAGTGTGGGGATGTGCGTCGGGAGGAGAAAGAATGCCGGTTTTTGTTGCTGCACGAGTTATTTATGCTTTCCTCCGTTTTCGAGGCTTACCCCGAAGAGTTATTTCCGGAAATGAATTAAATTAGATAAAGTTATTATTTCTTATGCGTGCTCTATTATTGAGCTGCGAGGTCGTGGGTCTTTGGATGGTTTTCAAAAATCTGATTCTATTGTTTTAGCCGCTGTAGGATTTTAGCGTCCTATCATTTTGTCCTAATCTTTTCTTGATCATCTTTCTTATTACAGCGCATAAATTCTGTTGTTTAAAAGTTTCAGTTTAAATAACTAGCCGTTAAGTTGTACAGAATGCTAAGTAGATTAGCTGGAATTGCCTGGTTTATCTGTTGTGTATACTGCAATTTATAGCGATATTCAGTTCCAAAATTTTGAAGCTATCATGTAATCTTACTTCCATTGGATATTCTTTTCTTATTTGTTTTATATGGACTTCTTCCAATTTCGTTAAAGATTATCATCTGTCGATATAATAAAGTTTCAAAAGCTGTTTTGATTGTCAGTGTATATTGAATTCGTGAATGGGTTTAAACTATTCTCCGAAATTACGCTTAACTGGTTTATTCTTGAAATTTAAAAAAATATGGCTTACGAGTCCTTGTGAATAACCGATCTATCTAAATTAAGCTGTAACATATGGTGTCGATGCGAATGCCATACTTTGGTATACATAAATCTACGAAGGTAGCACGATTATATGTAGGCTACATTGGAGTCAATTACGGCGAAGTTTAAATTTTGATTTCACAACGTAGTATGTTCTACATATTTTAATGAAAGTTTTTTAGACATCATATGTCAATGTTTTCAAAGACATACAAAAACCAAGAGTAAATCAAAATTAATTAGACATACAAAAACCAAGAGTAAATCAAAATTAATTCAGTATAAAGGAGTTAAATGACAATGCCTACTGTTGTCTGATTTAAAAATTTCGATAAAATTTCCAGTCGGGAAAAAACATGGTAATAAAACATGATTAAAATGCGATAACATGTATTTATATTCTCTAGGAAAGGAATCATTTACAACTATTTACGTACATTAGATGAATGGCTAAGTTTAAAAAAGATATAAACGATAAATATTATTTATTAAGTAAAATCTGCCATGAAATTGCTCGATGTAATTGATAGGATGAACCGATACCGTAAGGTCGAGAATCTTAAATTCCTTAATCCGTAATTGATTAAACATCCGTCCCCATTACGTTTCCAAATAGCTTACGAATTTAATATAGAAATATATTATCATCATTCGAATTTTAAAATTTCTACTTTGTATTTTAAAGTAAAACCCACTTCTTGATTTTTGATATCTGAAACGGCACGAGCGAAGCAAGGTGCATGACAAAATATACACTAAAATGTTAATATTTTTTATCGCGAAACTTCATAATCTCTGAAATGACATTAATGCGAAATAATAATGATTGATCAAAGGCAAATTTCGCTGCCAGGGTTTACGTTTCCGCAAAAAAACAGATCTCACAAGACGTTTGCATCAAAACATACCACAAAGACTTATACCGTTGAGATGGATTCCTCGCATCACAAAGCGTAATAATTTTCATCGAATTTCGGGATGAGTGCGCATTAGACGACGGTCAGAAGTGCCGAGAGGGCGGGAGAAGAATCGGAAAGCGAGAGAAAGAGAGAGGGGGATGAAGGAGGAGGAGGAGTGGTAAAAAGAGGAGGGGTGAATGGAATGTGGAGGAGAGAGAGAGAGAGGAAGGGGGAGAGGAAGCCAAGTGACTTGAAGGGGAGGGGAGGAGAGGAACGGAGCCGAAAGGGAGGGAGAGGGGGGAGGGGAAGAGTGAAGGAATGGAAGGCGCAGGGGAGTGCAGAGAAAGGGAGTGGATGGAGCAAGGGAAGTCGGCAAAGCAAGGTAAAAAGGTTGTCTTGACAGAAGACGCTGTCGGGATGGGGGTAAAGGAAGGAGAGGGCGGGAGGTTAGTGATGGTTTGCTAGTGTAGGAAGGTATGGGAAGGGTTGGGGGTGGGAGGGAGGGAGAGAGAGGGAGTGGGAGGAAGGGAGGAAAGGGTGGCGTTTGTGGTGTGGGGACAAAGAGGGTCCCGTGGCATTCTTTTTTATCGGACGGAGATGGAGAGAGGAGGAGTCTTGTGGGAAGGAATGATGAAGGACGCGAGTGGGAGAAAGGGAGGGAGGGAGAGACGGAAGGGAGGGAGGAGATGGGGAGAGAGCGTAAGAGAAGTACGGAAAGAGGAGGCGGAAGAGGTGGAGAGGGTGGGTGGATGATAAGGGGGTGGGAGATGAGAGGGTTGCGAAGAAACGGGGGGAAATAGGAAAAAAAGGAAGGGGAAGTGGAGATATATGCACGGGGAAGGAGGATAGAGATAGAAAAGAGGTTGGGGAATGGTAGAATCATAGGGCAAAAGGGGAAAAATCTGGGAAATGGAGGAGAGAGAGAGAGGAGGAAGACTTCGAGAGAGAGAGAGAAAAAAGAAAGTTGGAGACGGATGAATTACGGGAGAGAAGAGATGGAGGGAGGAGGAGAGAGAGGTAGATTCGCCGTGAGTAGTTAGGCGCGAGCGAAAAGGAAAAAATCCTGGAGAGAAGAAGAAGCATAAGGGAGAGAGAGAGAGAGAGAGGAAGAGAGGAAGTGACAGCTGGTTATTGACGATGTCGAGAATGATGGATAAAAGAGGTAAAGCGTTGCGTTAATATATTAGAATGTGGCGGACGGATTAATTTGAGCTTTAATTTGATTTAAAGCGTTTAATGTCAGAGCGATTGCCCTCACAAGACCTTTTTGTCCGACGGAACAAAAGAGATGCTCGTTTTCGCCAAATGTACTTTTTGATACATTTGAATGAGTAAGATAGGTGTGCGGCAAAGAAGTTTATTAAGAGGAATGTAACCTAATCTCCCTCGCGCATTATGCTTTTTGTTCAATATTTATAAGTGCTTGTCATGTCCCAAATATTCTTCGCGTTTCGTTTTTACTAAGTATTGTGTCTAAAAATTCCCTTCACAGGAAAATAAAGCGAAATGAACTAAATTTTGTAAAAAAGAGAACTAAAGGAAAATAATATCTCTGAAATGAAGAAAATTTGAGTTCAAAGCGTTTGAATTATAGAGGTTCCAGTGTATTTTATTTACACCGGAAACCTTGTTTTGGCTAAAAGGAACTAACATACGCGTGTACTAGTAGAAAAGCGATTAACTAGTCGGCTCAATAGATCCCTTGTACTTTATTTAAAGCTACAAATAAAACTCGTTTTATAGTGTTTTTTTAAATACTAGTTCATCTCAGGCCATAAAAAATATTTAATTTTGTCCATGGATTCAGTATTCCCTTATTGGTTTGGAGTAATACAGTTTTACTCAAAATATAGTTGAGCTGTTTTCACTTCTTTTATTCGAATTTTATGGAGGTATTTTACGCATTGTTTATTGAAATAGTTATTTTAGACTTTTTCTAGGAGCTGTCTTAATAATTTAAAGTCGTAGATTTCTTAATTAGTAGTAGAAAATAAATTTAAATGTTTTTCAAGTTATTACTAAAGTTGACGACGCATTGGAATAATCAATTCGAAACATTTCATCGTCTAAATATTTAGGCATTGCTATAACTTTGTACGATTTAATCTAAAAAAAATGTGATCTTTCAAAAAATATTACTCTAGACAATGTTTAAGCTTTCTTATTTGGGTTTCGAGTTAGGATCGTAGGATTTTTGATGTTTTTTTTATTAAGTACTAGCAAATATACCCGGGTTTTTAAATCAAGATAAAAAATATTGAGAAAGATTTGAGAATTAAATCAAGGAATGAAACTAAGTTAATTTTTATTGTATGGTATGCAATATTTCGTGTCTTCCAATCTTTTGCCCAAATAAATAAAATTTTCCCGCATCCTTTATCGACAAATTCGCGACTTTGTATTTTTTATCAAATAATCATAGTAACAATCGATGGAATCACTTTTAAAATACAGTTATTCCACTGGAATTGATCTTCAGTGGTAGAAACTATCGTATCATGTGGTCATGAATCTCAAAAAAAATTAAAACCTTGGGCAGAAAATGCAAACTCTAGGGATGCAACCGGTGGAAACACGTTTGAATGATAGCATAGTCAAATTTAGCTTAACCATACGTTGTTCCATGCAAAGGCTGATTTTATGGATCTAATTTGTCACGTGAATATTTTAAAGTCAAATCTACGAAACAAAATGAGTTCCCGGACTTTGAAATAGATTTTGGCGATATAAAGCGAGTTAGTATGACATGGAAAGTTTTGTTATAATCTAATAAGTATAATTGATGCATACAAATGTTCAGTTGAAGAGAAAGCAAAGTGTACATATAGGTATTTAAGGGAGGAAGAAGTTAACGATTATATTTTGGTCGAAATTAAAGAATTGTTATAGAAGTTTTCTTATTGTACCTTCTGTTGTATTTTTTACTTTATTAATTTCCAATGTTAATGGAAAAGAAAATTTCGCTGTCAATTATAGGGAATATGCAGAATGTATAAAAAGTTTTAAGAGAAAGAAAAAACAAAATTGCACATTAAAACTGTCTTCCACTAACCTTTCTAAACAACTAGCCAGATGTGTTTGAAAATATTTACGTTGCCCAACGTATGTTGATAAGTTCTAGACGAAATCTCAAATATATAAACTAGACGAAATCTCAAATATATCAAAAATGATGTAATTACGGTAGAAATTGGAAGCAATTTGGTCGTGTTACTCTATAGCTGATCTTCCGAATTTTTTTTCGTGGTTGTCCTCTTTGAACAACCTTAATTGTTCCTTTCTTTTAGTTTATAGGGTACCTTGTTTATAACGGTTGTCACGTAGATTATTTTGGTGGATAACAATTAATGGTCCTTTACCCTATCCGCTCAGCAAATCCAACAGTACGCTCAATCCCGTGTTATTTAAATGGGAAAAATTAAAAGAGAAAAACAATTTTTTAAATTAAAAATGTAGTTGAAATCGGTTTTTTAAAAAACCCTCCCATTTTACTTAACTTTTTACTGCGGTAAAATCGCCCCCTCTTCTTGCTTCTGCGTTCCGTAGTTGTTGAGTTATAAATGCACAAACAAACATGCAAACAGATTCTTCAAAATATTTATTAGTAGAGAATAGAGGCAGATATGGTAGAGATAAATTGTTGTTATTATTTTAATAGCTTTTGTGCGTGCTCTCATCGTTAATAATTTATTGAAAGCACTATAAAGTACGAGGGGTGTTAAAATATAAACGAGAATTCGGTTATTGTACAAAGGCTATTCAACCCGTCTGAGCACGACTTCACTGACAGGTAGAAACATGTCTAAACCTGCAACAGGGCCTAGTCTGATCCCTCTCCATATCCCCTATCAATTGCAGTCAGGATGTCTGAGCAGCAAATATCAAGGAGTGTTGCGCAGCGTATTATCATTATGTTTCTTACAAACGAAGGTGTCATTCCTTCCGAAATTTATACCAGACTTCAAGCTCAGTTCAGTGAAGAATGTCTGTCGCAGGGAAGGGTGTATAGCTGGGCCAAATCATTCAAAGAAGGACGAGAACGTGTTGAGAATGGACCTCATGCTCGAAGACCAAGAACTTCTGTCACTCCAGACACCAGGAAGGTTAATGGCGTCAATTTTTTGGGATTCAAAGGGGATAATTTACGCGGACTTCCTCACAGAACAAACAACTATCAACGCGGAGTATTATTCAAATCTCCTGACTCAAAAAGTGAAGCCGGCAATCCGATCAAAACGAAGAGTACCCCAATCCGCAGTCTGCTTCCTTCAAGACAACGCTCGTCCTCACACCGCTGCTTTGATCGTGCGAGCTCTCCGAAATTTAAAATGGGATGTACTGCCGCATCCACCATACAGTCCCGACCTGGCATCCTCTGATTATCACTTGTTTGGACCACTGAAGGAATTTTTAGGAGGAAAGAGGTTCCGCAATAATGGCGACGTGATCGGAGCCGTGCATGATTGGATAGGTAATCAATCGAAAGACCTCTTTGAAACCGGAGTTAAGAAGCTTCCAGAACGCTGGCAGAAGTGCATTGCAGTTGAAGGGGACTATGTTGAAAAATAGTGTAAGTGAAATTTCGCAATTTTCAGTCAATAAAATGTTTTAGTCAAATTCTCGTTTATATTCGATTTTCTACTCTTATTCATTGAATTCTTCTACTGAAATATCACACTAAGGAATTTGATGAATATTTTTGAAATTCAAGACCGCATCAAATAAATGAAATGGAAAATGCAAAACTCCGTTATGGGATGTATTTATAACCATAGAACCTCTGTTGTATTTAAAAGTGAGTTCATCCCATATTTGTCGATGATGTACAGGGTGGCGCAACAGTCACTTCCCATAGGCATTTTGAATAATAACAAGAAAAACTATTTTATTTTTTGGTTATCAAATCAAATGTTCCTATCGTTTGCCATGAACTTCGAATCACTTTTTGATCCGACGAATACATGAAGTTAATGGACAACAATTCAAACATTTGATTTAATAAACGAAAAAGAAATTAATATTTAAGTGTCGTTATTATTCGAACCTCCACGGGGCGCGACATTTGCACTAAGTACCTTTTTTATTATCGAGGAAACTATTGCTACAACAAAATTATTCCCTGTCGTTTTTCTTTCTCATAATTTTCCATTAAATCTCGTCGCATAAAATTTGCCATCTCTATATCGCCGTTATCACGCGTTCCTAGTATTGCGTGTTTTATCTTGACACGCTTAATTCATCTCCCATGCGAGCTTCTTTCCTTCCTTTCTTTTGGATTATGGAGCGATACGTGGATGGATAACTCGTTGTTTCAGACGCGAGACGTCCTTCGGTCTTCCGTTTTTTCCCCCCTCGTCTAGTACTAGTACTTTACTCTCAAAATTATTTATTCGAATAGTACTTCGACTTGGCATATCGCACGGGTGATCTCTCTGGGATAGTGCCTCGGCAAACGGTTGCGTTTTAAAGGCTCCGTGCCTTCGTTTCCGACCGGCTCGTAATCTCCACACGCGCCGAGTAAAGGACGCCCACCTCCGAAAAAGCAACAATGATCGGTGACTGTTAATTACCACTCGCGCCACCTCCCAAAGGCGCCGCGAGGGGTCAGGGCCCGAGGAAAAAAAAAGGGAAAAAATCCTTTTGGCGGAGGGTCAGCGGGAGAGGATGGGAGAACGTTGGGAGGGGATGGGGAGCAGGCGAATGGACCTCTTTGCAGGATCTTCAGTGGCTATCCGTGTCCAGTACTAACCGTAAGGGCGGCGAAGGTGCAAAGGGAAGAAGAGATGAGATTCCGAGGGGAGGGGGGGAAGAGAGAAAGGGGGAGGATACGGAGGGCATTGGATGGAGAGGGCGGGGGAGGAGAAGGGTGACAAGGAGAGACGGCTGCAGGAAAGGGATGGGAGGAGGAGAAGAGATGGTCTGGGAGGGAGGAAGGAAAAGGGAGGAAGGAAAAGGGAGGAAGGAAAAGGGAGGAGAAGCGGCGGGAGGAGTCACAGGCGGACATAAAAAAGGGACTGGAAGGAATGAGGGGAGAGGAGCAGGGGGGGGGGGGGGGGAGGGTAGTTGAGAGATGTGATATAAAGTCTACGGGTTAGTCCCGTGGCAAGAAAAACCTGTTGCTACCGTTCAAAAAGCAACAACCGCGTAGAGGGAGTGTGAAAAGGAAGAAAAAGAGGATATGAGGGAAGGAAAAAGAAGGGGGAGAAAAAAGAGGGTAGGAAGTGGCGGAGGGGAGAAGGAGAGGAAATAAACCGTGGAATAGAGGAGGAAAAGCGAGAAACAAGGTGTGAGAGAAAGAAAAGAGGAAAGGGAAGTGAAAAGGAGGCGAAAGGAGGAAAACATTGGAAGAGTAGAGAAATGTGGGAAAGAGAGGAGTGAAGCTGTGGAAAAGATACGGAAATATGGAGAAACAAGATGATCCAAAGGGAATTTATGATGCCTACTTTCCATTTAATCATTTATTTATTACTTATATTGGCTTTAATAGCTTTAAAGTCATCGCGGATATGTTGCTCTTTGTGTTCCAAAATTTTATAATTTAGCGTTCTAAAATACTACAAATACATTCGAACGGAATATTAAATTCATCACGCGTATTTGTGCGGTAAAAATAACGCGTGTACGTATTAGAATATACCGAATCTGAGTCCAACAATAGTTGTTGCTATGGCAACACTCTCGTAATGTGTGATAAAAACGGCAAAATCGCCAGTATTTACGCGAAATTCTAAGAAATACAATCGATAAGCAAAATTCTACGATAAAAATTAGAATCTTCATTCCTTTCCTCAGAGAATAGTAAAAAAAACTCGCACCGATATTACAATTATAAGATATTTTAATGTGCAAGAGAAGATTACCCTGCAAGATGGATTTCAGATTTCCCATGTAAATCAAATGGGAAGGATAGTTCCTGGAATCGAACCCGGGACTTCAATCTTCGCAACAAAAACTATCCTCGAGAGATGGGCTCATGTAGCAAGAGATTTCCACCAAGTTTCATGAAAATCGGTCTATTGGTTCAAAAGTTAATAGAGGGGGTGACGGACAGACAGATAGACAGACTCGACGACAAAACTATAAGCCTATTTTCATTCTGGTAAGTAGGCTAAAAAGTGTGGTAAGTAGAAGGGAGAAGAGAAGTAAAAAGAGGGGGAATAAAGAGGAAACGAAGAGACAGGGGAGATAGAGGAAGACGAGATAAATACCGCGTAAAAGAGGAGGAAATACGGGAAACAGATGAGCGCGAAGCCTTAGAGGAGAGATGAAGAAAAAGAAACGCGGAAAGGGGAAGGAGGAAGAGATGACAGAGGAGATACAGAGAGGATAAAAATAAGAGATACGAGAGCTGATAAATAGAGAGATTGTAAGCTGAGTGGTAAAGAGAGTAAAGGTAGATAGGAAAAAATGGGAAAATATAGAGGCGAGAAACGAGCTCGTGGCGTTATGTCCGTTTCGCTTTGAAGGCGGGCGCTTTGTAGAGCGAAGGGATCGTGCGTGTGTGCTCCTCGAAGGAATCTTATGGGTTGGAGCACGCTTAGAAACAGATGGAGGTAAGTTTTAGGAGTGCGATGGCGCGCATATCTGTGCAGCGAAGGTTGTTGGGGATGGAGGATGAAACGGTGGTAGGGAATGGAACTATTTCTCCCATCGATGCTTCGATAGATTTCTTATCGCTAAGAAAGATTGTTTTTATTGATAGGAACATGGAGACTAAGATGAGATTGCGGTCTGAACTATTCTTAAATCTCAATTTTTTTCGTCCGGCTGTGGGCTTTATTTTATTATGGCGTAACCTGTTTGAATTAAATATTTTTTGCCAAAAAAATCGCGAAGTTCTACGAGCCGACGCAAAAACGACGAGAACGTTGTCTAAAAGCGGTGACCCTCGCAGTCGCCGGGGGGCGGGGAAGATTCCGAGCTAAGATGCGGCCCGAAGAACCAGAATTTATTTTTATAAATATGATTTGTAGAGAAATTAATTGTCTATTGTGTGCAGTTACTTTCATTAAGTGAAGAGAGGGGGGTGTATCTTTTGCAGTTATGTGAATGGCTTAAACGCAGGGGTCGGCGACCTTTAACATCATACGAGCTACTTGAAAACAAATTGAGATTTCAAGATCGACCACTTTTTCCGATGACGTTTTTTTACAATACAATTGTTATTACAATATTTTCATGCGATACATTACAAAGTGATGAGCTAAAATCGTATATTATTGTTTTTGTCGGCGTTAACATTCGAAACTTTTTGTAATTTCACATGTATTTTTTTAATTTCTCGATTTTTGTTAAGTCCTGCGCGATCGACCACGATATGCTTCGAGATCGACCGGTTGCCGACCCCTGGCTTAAAGAGTCAAATCTGTTTATGCTTGTCTTGGTTTATTTATTTTTTTTTTTTTTCAAATTATAAGCTATTCGATTTCTTATATTTTATCCTAAAGAACATAGTATATTTTCTATTTAGCTATAGGCTTCCCAATACCAAAGTCGTGATCTTGAATTCTTCTGCAGGTAACTAGTTATATTCGTCAATTGTTATTGGTCTCAAGTAATGTCTAAAAGTTTATTGAAAAATTATCGTGGAAGCAATAGGAGCCTCATCGTCTTAAACTGAAAAATGATGTTTCTCCAAAAGTGATAAAAAAGTTGAACAAACCAGTTGTCTTGTTTTACGTTATCCTTCTTTAAAGAAATATCCTTTCTCTTCTGTTTAATCGATTAGGAAAAATAACTTGGGGAAACTTTAGTATCTTAGATTTTTCTTTAAGTCTATGATTACGGAATGGACATGTAATTCTCCCTGGAATGTATAGTTTAAAAGTTCTCTAGTCAAAAGTGTACGGATATCAAAATAACAATGAATAAAGAATCGCAAGTGATAAAAACGAAACCCCTAATTATTAGCCATCTCGTTCGAAAATAAGCCCATCCCAGGTTCATAAATGCTAGTGGAAATTGTGAATAATTTGTAGGTGCTTGCTTCTCAGCTTCTTTTCCTCCACTGCAAAGTAATGTACCTTTTTTCCTGCCTTCCATTCTCCATGGCTGGAGTTACTGGTAATTGATAGAAATTATTTACCATAATATGTGACAAAATATTCCTTTTTAGCTCCCATATTATGTTTAACTTTAGCATATGTGTAGTTGTGCCTATGATTATCTCCCCAAGAAGGATACGACGTGGTTATATTATTTGTGTCGTTGTTTACTTTCGTAGTAGGTTGCCCGTTGGATGCTTTATCAATCTATTTTTAGGCTAAATTAGTCTCGAATTCTGCTTGCGTCATTTTAATGAATCCTGGCGTATTTGCTTATCTATCTATCTATATGTGTGTTTGTAAAAGGATCGTAATCAGTGACCGCATTCTTCACGCCGTTTTTCTTATCGTTTCATCAACCGTGCTCGGTGTCAAATATCAATTTTGGCCACTATCGGAACCGATCTTTTCTAAACTTTCGGCATTTCGAGGAATTTACTTTTTACATTTTGTTTTTCGAAATTCGTTCCGAGGCAATCGATCTCTCAAAAAATAAAAGTTTTGTGGCAATAAACAAGGCGGGAAAAGCGTATATTTGTCGGTTTATATATTTTTTAAGGGCTCGGGATACATTAATTGGAAGCGGAATGGCTTCATTAAAACGCAACATAAAATTTATCAACCCTTACTACCGTCGTCATCGCCATTAAACGATTCAACGCCACGCGAAATACCTGCGCTACCTCGCGGTCGTTATCTCGAGTATAATATTTATCGGAAACCTCGTCTTCATTTTTTCCTTCCTCGGGAATTCATCTGTTCGGTCGATTCTTATAAAAACTTCCCTTTTTGCGCGTTTGAAAATTTTCTGTTTTTTTTTGCCTGCTCCTAATGAACATTTATGAAACCACACTATGTATTTCTACGCTGCGATACCAATCGAATCGCTTGTTTTCGTCTCTTCCCAATCAATCTCATCCATCCTACGACCAAGTTTCGCATTGGGTTTATCCGTTTTTTCTGCTTTTAATCTATCAGAGCCATATAGGGTTGCGTTTTATTGATCAATAATCGATCCTCCTCACGTCTTTCCCATTAATGTAGGTGTATATTGCATAAAATATTCTCAGATCCGCGGTTTTTTGTGTTCCTACATCGATAAGGGAATTCTTTTATGTCTGAATTGATACGTTCTCTATCGAAAAATATCTTTTTCATCAACTGGCGCGTCTAACTTTTAAGATAGTAAATACCACCGGCACCTTATGTTTTACTACTCACTTTAAAAGTGGCAAAAGGGAAGGATTTGTTTTAGAAAGAAACTGAGGGATACAGTCCTGGCCATCACACAATACGATACTCAATAGCATATGTATGGTTCAAAAAAGAATTACCGCCCTCAAATTTTGGGTAAAATCAATTTGATTCATTATGTCTCTCCAATAGTCATTAATAAAGCGGTTCTCAACCTGTTTAGCGTCGCGACGCACACGACGGTCGATGCTCATGTGCGCATGCATACTACTAACAAACAAAGGAGGAGCAGTGTGTAATAATGAAGAGTTTAAGCATAAAATTTGCCTTTTATGCTGTTAAAAATGACAAAAGAGAAAGACAAAAACTCAGCTTCACAAAATTTGCTTTATTTCTTACAAGCCGTGATTAAAATTGGCGACGACACACCTTCCAACTCGCGTTTTGTCGCTACGCATCGGTTGAGAACCGCTGCATTAAAAGGACGCACATGTCGACTATCAGATGTCGTCAGTGATAATTCATTGGTCGTAAATTCTAAGAAAATACTCGTGACGCTATTTTGTGATTTTATGGATATAAAAACTATAAAAATAAATTTTAAAGAATGTACTGACGAAGACTGCTTTGTAGCCAAAAGTTGCAACTGGTTCTTCCAACGTTCATATAGATATCGACTCTCTTAATAAGGGTGAGGGAAGTACAAGGAATAGTGGAAAATAACTTGAGTAACTTTTAAGTTAATAAATTTATGTCTACCGACCTTGAAGGCAATGAATTGGGCGGCTATTGCTTTCATGAGACCAAGAAGGGGGAGAAAATAGTAGAGACAGAAAATAGAAGAGACTTTATGCCCGTTAAATTGATGTTATGAAACAAATTGAATCTGAACATTTTAAAAGACTAATAGAAATTCATCTTACAAAACAGCCCTTTGACTTCGCAATTCATCTGAAAAGCAACTCTCTCCACGCGCAAAAAAATCATTTTTAATCTTCTCTTTTTCTTCTGAATTGTTACGATAGCTTGCAAAAGCAATACAAATAACCTATGTAAACTACGTGGAAAGATTAATTACTCACAATCTGCCACTCTGATCAAGAATAGACGTGTGGACAGTAAAAGAATTCAAAATTAAATACAACAATCTACTGATTAACCGGGTGTTGAATAACCGGAATTTTGTAATCAACTCGTAAGACTTTTATACGCGTGTACTTATGCTCGGTATTTACTTGACATGTATCCAGGGCCGACCCAATGTATGTACCGGCGAGCAGGGCGACTTGGGGCGAATCTCTATGAACTATCTATACATTATTTGCATATGAATAAACGTTGGATGCCAATTTATATAGCGAAACAGGCGAGAACCTTGATGAAATCCCTTTTATTTTAAATTATCAATTATTTTACGGAGCACTAAACAAATTAACGTGTACTTACTTTTAAAATACCTTAACAAAAATTTACGGAAGGGGATTCGGGAGGGGTTTCACGCCCGGGGAGGCAAAATAACTCGGGCCGCTCCTGCATGCACCCAATAAAGGTACTAATACGTAGTGCCGTATTAACTGACCTGTAAACGTACATTGTACTATAGCATTAAATTATACTTTTCTGTTATTACATACTTTACTATTGCAGCATTTGCATATCTTTCATTTTTATTTACTGTTGTACTGACATTTATAGGCACCACAGTAAATAAAAATATTGACACATTGATGAACCGGAATATCCGATTAACCAGGATAGGCTCGGCCCCGACGCATCCGGTAATTCGAGAATTTACTGCTTTTGATTCGCACATTAAAATCAGAGTAAATGCAAAAGATCTGAAATCAGGTCGGAGGTGTGAAGTTTGAAGTCTGTGGGGTTAAAAAACGCGGTCGAGGGAGAGTAAAGGAGATAGCGAGGAGAGAGGGAGAAGATAAGGAGAGAGAAAAAAGAAGTGGAAGGAGAAGCGGGGTTGGAGGATAAGGAGGAAGGAGAAGAAAAACTAAGTTTAAAGATGAAGAGAAAGTAGACGTGGAGGAGATAGCGAGGAGAGAGGGAAGAAAAAAGAGAAGAGGGCTTCGGCGTTAAGGAGGGAGAAGAGCGAGAGAGAGAGAGAGATAGGTTTAATGGCGAAGTGGAGGTAAAGGGAAGGGGATAATACAAAGGAGCAGAGGATGCAACAGAAGTGGTAAAAGGACGGAGAAAGGGAGGGAAAGAAATGGAAAAGGCGTAAAAAAGGAGGGAAGAAGCGTAGGAATGAAAGGCGGAGGTTTAATCGCCCATCCCCCCTTAGTGATTTGTTTGGTAAAGAAACAATATCATCTCGAGAAGTGGATGATCTAAGGAAAGGTTGAAGGAACTTTGTAGATAAAAAAGCACGACGGAACGGGTGTGGTGTCCGATGTATATGTGGAAGTATAAATGAGAGTTGGGTGCGAGGGTAGGAAGGAAAATATTTTACGGATTTCGCTATACTCTCTCTTTCTCCTGTCTCCATCCCTTTCCCTCTCTCTCTCTCTCAACTCTCTCTCTCTATGGATCTTTTTTTTCACTCGCAAGGTGGACCTCTCTCGGACTCTCGAAAAATTCCTTTCCTTTTTATTCTCCATATCCCTCTCTCCGTGTTCCTCTCTCCTCACTCCCGATCATTCTTCTTCTCGTCCTCCACCTACTTCTCTTTACCCCCCTCTCTCCAACTCTCCTCCTCTTTCGCTTCCTCCTCCCTCCCTCCCTCTTTCGAAAACCCAGACTCCCGAATCTGCGCGTCTCAGACGAATTCCGAAATTTCTTGAGCCGGTGGGGGGTGGTAGTCTGGCGCGGGGTGGGTCGGTTTGGCTTCTGCAGAGGCGCAGACATATCTTACCGGGGGTCAGCATACGATTAAAGGCGGCTACACTCCTCCTGCCGTCTCCCGAAGCGGCGATAAATCCGCCCCCGCCTCCCGAGAGAAGCTCCTTTGGTGGGAGGGGGGGGAGGGGGGGAGGAGGAAATCCCCTCGTAAAAGTCCATGTAAAAACAATAACGCAGCGTCCAGGTAGGTTTTTGCGCCGGCTGGCGGGTAGTTCGAAAGTGGTACCGGGCTCGGAGATGGGTTCGGGTCGTGGATGCTGGGAGGAGAGAGAGGATGGGAGGGAGGGAGAGTGGGAGGAGAGGGAGAGGAGGCAGAGAGCGGGGATGCTGCGAGGGTAGGAGAAGGGGGGAGGGAGGGAGGTCGGGGTGACTGCTCTGGGGTAGTAGGACGTTCCGGTGGCATTAAAAACCAGTAAATATTCGCCATGAGAGGGGGATGGGGGGAATAGACCTTTTCCGGAGAGAGGAAGAGAGAGAGAGAGGTCCCTTTTAAGGCGTTTGGCGGTCCTTTTGAGGTCGGATGGTTTGGCTGTCCTTTTTTCCGAGTATCGCTCGACATGCTCGTAGCAAATGTGTTCTTGCGCTCTCTCTGGTGGGCGCGTCTGGAACGAGTATTTTGCGGCCGAGTGAAGAGGTATATAAAGGTGATCGGGGAAAAATAGGGAAAATTTTTTAGCGAAACGAGAGAGAGAGAGCTTATATGTACGGAGAGCTTATAGGTACGGAAAAATAAAAGGGACGTGTTTGCTCTTTCGGAGGCGGCGTTACTTTTTTCTCCCGGTGCTTTCTGGTCGGAAACCTGATTGCGTCCGTGAGATGGAATGGTAATTTTTCAGTTCGCCTTTCGGAGGGAAGGATTTTGTGTGTTTCCTAAAACATAAATTCATGTTTCGGTATCTAAGCGACCTTGAGTCATAAAAAAGAGGTGAGGTTCGCTCTCCTAATGTTCTGTGAAGTCTCGACGTATCTTTTCAGAGGCAGAGAGAACCGGATTACATTACGCTATGTTGCTATTTACTTCGAGCTGTGATTCTTCGAGTCCTACTGCCAAATACAGTAGTTAACTACCGCGATACGCATGCAGCAACGTATACGCAACGCTGTTCTGAGGTTGATCATATTACCGCTGCTTACAGAATCGTCGGCTCGGCTCCTGCGCTCAAAAAGGTTTTTTGGCGATCTTTCTTTTCGAGTCCGTTGTTCGTTTCGCCTCAGAAAAGGGAAAAGTGAAAGTAAAGCGTGTTGCGTGTTGCTGAAGGTATGCTAAGTACACGGTTGTACGGATGAATCCATCACCAGTCGCCCTGGCGACCTTTTTGCGTGGTCGTCTCACTCGGGGGTTGAAATGCGAGAACGCAGTCGCTGTCTTCAACTCGGCCGCGTGGGTTCGTTTCGCGAATCAAAGAGACGACACTTTGGGCCTCGCGCTGTGAAATAGGAATGTCAGAAAATGCATTTATCTGATAAAATGAGAACCTAACCGATTGACCACATGGTGGATAAGTGAAAGTCGTTGAGGTCTTGTCAAAGGGGAATCTTATTCGCTCGATTACGCTCGCGCGATCTTTTCTGTCTTTGTTTGTTCGTCTTACAAGTTGCCTTCGAAGGAATGTTTATAACGGGCAACTTTCGATTGCATGAGAGTGTTTTAAGTTTTTAGTCCCCAATGTGACTGATTTTTGCTTTTGTGAAATTGGTTGGTAAAGGAAACTTTTAAAATTCAAGGCGGCAGGCATCGTCTCGTGGAACTGTTTCATGATGAAGAAATAAACATTAAAACTTTGTATTTTCGACAGTTTTAATATTTTAATGCGACCCATTTCTTTACCTGTATCAGATCGTAAGTACGATCCTACTGAAATATTAAAACTGGAAAATACAAAATTTTCAATTTATTTGTTCATCAAGGAAACTTTTATTTTTGTGTATCGGTTATCAGTAATACAGGTTATTAATATTAATGTCTGGGGGAAGTGAACCATGCCATCTTAAAATGAGACCAAAGTATATATTTATCGCTTATCAGGTGTTTAGTGTTTTTATATAATGTTTACTGCTCAGTCTCTAAGACAATCTTTCTTGAAATTTCAACGTTTTCAAGTCGTTGAATACGAGCTGCCTAAGGAAGCGGCACATATTTTAGCGTTTTAATTTACTTTAGACGTATATAGAGCTGCAGCTGCGAGGAAGTAGTTGCAAATCAAAACTTGCCAGTTGATCTCGCTCGTACAGGATTTTATTGGGTGACTTCTCTATGGCGACCTTGCATGACGTAACATTTCATGATGTAAGAACACCGTTCCGAATACACTCTTATGTCCGTATGCAGCGAACATGACTCTCCTGGTAATTGTGTTCGGTAAGCAATCGGCATGTTATTAGTGGAGTTATTAGTTTTCCGACGTGTTCTCTTCGGTAGGCGAGTTTCGCAGAATTGCGATAGCAGCCATTATCTTAACCCTTCATTCATTCTGGCACTATTATAATAGCGTATTTATTTATGAGGTTGATAAAAAATGTAATTGCCGGACAGTAATTGCAGATAAATATAATTGTGGTAAGGTCATCATAACGTTATACACAGTTTTTGACTGTAAAATTGAGGACAAATTTTTACAACGTTAAATGCATTCCTATAGCAAGGATTAGCGGCTTATGTATAATATATACTATACCTAGTCTAATTATTGTAAAATGCATATGGTTGCGTTGCGGCTTGGTGCGAAACAACAGCATTTATTTCTCAGTGGCATAAGTAATTATTCGATCTCTCGGATCATATGATCTACCAAGGACTGTTTACAGATGGGGCAAAAGGAAAGGATCTGCTATCCAGCAGATCTTATTATGTTGAGTCAATTTTTCTAATTCCATAACTCCAAAAATGTGCCTCGTTGAAGGTTGCTATCATTATACAAAATATATAACCGTTGAGAAGCGTCAGTTTGTCGCATGTATGTGACCGATTTTATGCGAAATTATGAATGGAAACAAAATGACAAAAAATAGCACAGGTTGTTCTACAGTTTTTGAGAAGAGTATCGTGTGCAATTTGATTAATTTTTATTTCATTCCTTTCATTTTATTTATTTTTATTTCTGAAAGCGATGTTGTCAGTATGCCTCTAATCGAAATCTGAAGGTAACATTCCTGTTTAATATATTTTCGCTGTTATAATCGACGCAAGGGTGTCAGTATGGCGATTCAAAACGTGGCCACTATTGTGGAGTAGTATGTTGTAGCATGGGTTCTCGGCCTTTTTACACTCATCTACCAATAAGAAGAGATTGTAGCCACGGTCCACTCACCGGAATGCAATAAAACTGCGGACCACTATCAATTTCATCTCTGTAATTTAAATCCATTCATTCTTCTAAAAATTCTGGTCCGCGGAAATAGTCCCAACTTGCTTACAATTACTTTTAGCTTTCAATTTTGTTTTTAGCCCACTTTCCAGAATGGAAATAGGCTTATAGTTTTATCGTTGAGTCTGTCTGTCCGTCCCCCTATTAACTTTTGAACCAAATCTCTTGCTACATGGGTCGAGATCCCGAGGGTAGTTTTTTTGCGAAGATTGAAGTCCCGGGTTCGATTTCAGGAACTATCCTTCCCATTTGATTTACATGGGAAATCTGAAATCCATCTTGCAAGGTAATCTTCTCTTGCACATTAAAATATCTTATAATTGTAATATCGGTGCGAGTTTTTTACTATTCTCTGAGGAAAGGAATGAAGATTCTAATTTTTATCGTAGAATTTTGCTTATCGATTGTATTTCTTAGAATTTCGCGTAAATACTGGCGATTTTGCAGTTTTTATCACTCATTACGAGAGTGTTGCCAAAGCAACAACTATTGTTGGACTCAGATTCGGTATATTCTAATACGTACACGCGTTATTTTTACCGCACAAATGCGCGTGATCAATTTAATATTCCGTTCGAATGTATTTATAGTATTTTAGAACGCTAAATTATGAAGTTTGGGAACACAAACAGCTATTAAAGCCAATATAAGTATTAAATAAATGATTAAATGGAAAGTAGGAGTCATAAGTTTTGTTTGGATCATCTTGTTTAATTAATAAGGCTAGCTGCCTTTGGACCATAGGTTGAGGACCTTTCGATCAAAGAAATGAATTTTTTTAGCTACTGCGGACTTAATTTGACTTACGCACTTAAACGTTAATGACGTTAAAATCGACTTTTGTGGAATACCATACTTAAAGCTGAAAACTGATACAATAACTCGAGACATAAGTCACACTTACTGACTAGAGCAGTGGTGTACGATCCCATCGCCACTCTCCACTTATGGCGAATCGGCCATTGATATGTGGCGAATTGACACAGTCTAATTATTTTTATTGGTTTAATTGATAGCGTAACTTTGTGGAACGATTCCATATTCCCTGATTTATAATTTTATTAATTTATTAAATCGTACAGTACTAAATTTATCTGATACGATAAATTTGGCATACAAAGGCCTCTTCGCAACATAATAAAACATTTTTTTAATACCCAATAATGATTCGCACCTTCTCATCCCCTGCTGCCGCTGCTATTTAGCGTGCATTTTATGTCAAATTTCGGATATTGTGTGCTATCCGCCCCGTTCTTCCAAATACCTATTTATTTTAGGCATTTTGCCTACCCCCAACCACTTAACCCAACCCGGGGAGGAAAATGGAACGAATCCAACCCCCAACCCGGGGGCAGGAAATAAAAACATATCCAACCCCCAACCACTTAACCAAACCCGAGGAAGCAAATAAAACTAATCCAACCCTTAACCACTTAACCCAACCCTGGGGGAAGAACTAGAACGAATCCAGCCCACAACTATTAACCCAACCCAGGGGAAGGAAATGGGACGAATCCAACCCCCAACCACCTAACCCAACCCGAGGAGGGAAGTAGAACGAATCCGACCCTAAGCCACCTAACCCAACCCCGAGGGAGGAAATAGAACGAATCCCACCCCCAAAAACAACCCAACCTGGGAGGAGCTGAAACTGTTGTTTCTGTTGTTCACAAGGGTTGATTTTATTAAATAAATTCTGTTAAAAATGTTATTATTTGTTAAATTTGTTGTTTCGAAGAACGGGGCGGATAACACACAAGATCCCAAATTTCAGTGCGCCACTCGGACATATGAACTATCAAGTTGCGCATTAAAATTTTAATGTTTGAATTTAATGATTTATTTGACAAATAAATAATTTAAATCATTATTGCGTATCATTTATAACCTTTTGTTTAAATTAAGTTCTACGTGGGAGAGAAAACTATCTCATTTAATTGTTTCTCGACGGATACCATTTAACGACATAAAGATTATAAGTTAATTAAAGCGCTCGTGTAATGTGGAAATTCTAATCGACGGATGCAGTCCAAAATTATAATCAGGCAACAAATTTTGATAAGGGTCACTCATATCTAATTTAATCAAAACCCGTCCGGCGGTTCGAAAAAACGAAAGTCACGAAAGACGAAGGACGTGACGCGCGCATAAGGCGTTCCGCTACTACCGCTTCGCTGGTAAAGTACGCCTAAAAAACGAGCATTTTCTGACCTTCAGCCACGATAATTTTGACTATCACAACAACTTCACATTTCCTAAAAGTGAGCGCACCTACTGTTTTAGCTCATTATAGCTCGCATTTGTAATTTTTCACAAATACCTGATGGATTTCATTGCTACCTTTACAAAGAAGGCGACGACGAAAGTCATTTTTCCCTCATTACAGTTCTTTATTCTCAAGAATCCTCTTAATAATTAACTTGCAGTCAGTGTCAGCACCATAGACGAGCTATTATAGCGCGAAATCTATTCATGTCTCTAATTACTTGAAGAGATTTTTCGTAGAAATGCTAGCCTTAAATTTACGAGCGTGCGTCAGCACAATCTTTCTCTTTGAACGAATATTGAGGTTATCCTGCCCTGAAGATGATTTTAAGAACTAGAAGCAAAATGGAATTTTCATTGTTGGATCAATAATTTTATTTTGCGTTTATTTAACCGTCCAACATTTCAGTATAGAAGAAATAATATTTTGTCGTGGAAGTGCGGGGAAAAAATGACATCTAAATAAGCGTATATTTGCCATAAACTCAGTGTGCGCGATGAAAATATGCGGCTAAATTTTATTTGTTGCCGCTGTAATGTCGAACATCAATCGCCTTAGGGCTCATGTTATACGCTCAGTTCAGGAAAAATGAACAGGGGCAATGAACGAAAAATGAGACATTTTATAGAGGATGAAGCTGAAGATAGTAAAAGGAGCAAATGAGGGAGCAATGGAGGGGAAGAGAGGTATAGATCTATTGAAAGCTTATGGCACCTGCGCGGAAACACGAATTCAGCATGGAAGAGTCCATTCTCTAAAACGAGCTACGCGGGGGTGAGGGTATATACGCATGGGGTAATCAGTCATTCTTCACAGCCACCTTCCCCTTAAGCTTTCCCCCTCCACAGTCACCTTCCCCTTCGCGCATTTAGGTGCCATAAGCTTCCAATAGATCTGTAAATGAGAAGGAAAGAAGGCATGAAAAAAAAAGAATGAGTTTGAAAGATGGTTCGCTTAAGGTTAGTTTTGGAAGCAAAATATAACACGCAGCAGACCTCGATTATAGCGACTTAGGCCAGTTCGACGATTCAGATGTAAATAGGGTAAATAACCATTTTACAAATATACTTTCGGTGTATTACCACTGAAGACTGCTGCTTTGTAACCCAAATGTGCAACTAGTTTGATAACCTTTTTATGGCTATTGGAGATACCTAAGATGAGTACTTAATTTTTCAATTTTTAATACAAAAGTGTTATTTCTGAAATTTATTTTCAGCCATCAGACGAACTCTGAATTTATCTAGTGAGCAACTCATTCATTTCTCGGCGTTTAAGTCATCATAGCTTCTTAATATTTTTACTTTCAAGTTTCATCTATTCTATACAAATGAGCGAAATTTTATTTTAAAATACTAGTTTAATTGTCCATCTGCCGGCATTATTTAGCAGTCTCTAGGGTGATATGATCTGCTGGAGCCTTTTCGGAAGCGAACCGTACCTAAGTAATATATCACGTGTATAGTTGAATTAAGGATGCAGACGATGATGATTAACCGTTATTTGTTATCCTTCGTTTCAACATGTATTTCTATCTCTTGACCAGAACGTGATAAAATTTATAGCAATATAGCTGGGTATAATATTTTGGCATTAGAAAGAGGAAGGCAAACTGGGTTGGACATTGCCTGAGGAGAGAGAGTATGATTAAAGACGTGTTAGGAGGAGAGTAGTAGTATGATTAAAGACGTGTTAGAAGGAAAACTAGATGGAAAGGGGGAGAGGGGTAGGAAAAGGTTTCAGCTGATAGAAGATTTGAAAGGGAAAGAGAGTTATCAAGATATGAATAGCACAGCGGAAAATAGGAGCATATGGAGAACCAGGTTTAACCATGAATAATCCCGGACCTGTATACGGACAGACTACCTATGATGATGATGAATATTTTGGCAACATCACTAAACTGTTTGGATCTCATAAATAAATGAAAGAACTTGAATAATAAACAGGAGAAAAAGGGAAGCGTAGTTTTTTCGCCACTGGACCACAGTTATAACTCGTATTTATTTATCTGTTTGGGAATGTCTTTGGGCACATATAGCGATTCGGCACAAAATTGTCCACTTCGAGGAAAATATATGGAACAGGTTTTTTTCGGCGGAATATTATGCGACCCTCGTTCGGAGGTCTTTCCAGAGCGCTCTCAATCACAGGGTCTTCTATGGCCACTATTACCACTACGCTTACAATTCTTCTCATCTTCCGCTCAATCCTTCTATCTCTCCTCCTTATAACCTCAGTCACATCTCTTCGCTTCACTTATCCACCTCCATCATCTCATTCTTTCGCATCTCCTATTTTATTTTCTCGGTGCCCGGTTCGTATTTCGCCTTAATCTTCCACTTCCTTCGTCTCCTTCTTTTGCCTTCATGTCATTCTCTCAAGCCCTTTTCCATGTACGAATAATGCGCGGCATGGACGACAATTTTCACATTTTTTACGAATGAATTTTAGCGAAATTTGAAATTGACGGCGTCAGTATTGCACGCTATTATTCCAATGCATAGAAATTCCGCAAACTTTTGTCTTAGAATGTCTCTGCGCCGTTCGAGAAAGTATTATCGAGCTCACTTTACCACTGTGAAATCGAAATTTAAAAACTAAGTTTTTTCCACTTTTTATCAAAGTTTGGGAAAAACCAGAGGAGCGGTTCGGTTACAAAGCAGCCGTCATCGGTGGCGAGCCATTGCTACCAGATTTAAAGAATTGTATTTCTGAATCTATTATAGTAAGAATTCTAAAATCCACTCTAATATGGATATTAGAATCTACATATAAAAATGTTTTTATCCGTGAATCGGAACTGATGACGGCTGGTTTGTGGCTGAAATGCGTATCTAGTTTCCCCAACCTTATTACGGTTATTGGAGAAACATTGCTTTTCAGTTCTCCTCGTGATTGACTTTGCTATCGTCATTTTTTCAAACTATCCTATTCTTCCTAAATATCTTAGGTTTCTTTTTTATTCGATCCATTCCAATAGTTCTCTCTTGTTTTTTCTTCTCAATAAGTAAACATCTTTTCACTTTCACTCTTGTCCAGTTCTCCTTTTCTCTTCTCTTCAGTCCTCCATCCCTGTTTATAATCCCTTCTTCCAGTCCTTTTCCCACTTTCTCTCTCCCTATCCTTCGTGAGTGTGGCTTCGAGCCAAGAGGTGGCGACGAATCCCTTCGAATGCCGATTTGGGGTCCCTCAAGGACGACTAACGGATGGAGTGGGAAAAGGGCCCCTCTCGGCACGGACGGGGACGTGGCTGCTGCAGCGAGCGAAGCACCGGCGGCGGACCCCGTTGGGCCCACCGACAGGCTTCCAATCGAACGGCCAGCCGGCCTGCGACACACCATGAGGATCCCTCACGCGACGCCACACGCGCGTGCGAGCACGCATAATCGCGCATAAAGGGCGCTCACGAGCACGCAAGGAGACGCGCGCGTATCATCTTCCTTCCTTTTTTAATCTCCTTCGCGTGATTATCTGGTCGCTCGGATGGACAGGATGAAGGGCGATGCGTGAACGGGTGTTATTTTAATGGGCGAACGTGCTCCGTAGTTTATACTTGGTTACTGTAAACGAATTACCTTTTTTACGTTTACTTTTATTATAAATTATGTATGTATTTGTGCGTGCATACTCACATATATACGCGCGCACACGCACATAGACACACAAGGTCGAACACCTGTACCTCCAACCTTAAGAGAAGACAAAATTCTGGTCATAAAACGTAAAAATCGACATATAGGAGTACTAACAGGAAGAAATATTTTCTTCGTGAGGTTGAAATTCGTATTACCAAGGTTTTATATACAGAAACGCGCGCACATAAGTATGTATGGTATGACGAGTTTGAATGCTGATGTTATTGGTGCGCGTACATTAAAAACATTCAAAAATTCGTTTCAATCGGTCGTGTATGCCTCGACTTTTTGATGAGTCGAGAAAGATATATTCCCGTTAGTACCCAAGTTTTTATCTCATTTTGTATAACTCGAATTTTCTGCAAATTGCTTGTTTTTGTTCTTCCCCTTGTTTGGGATATTCGATCGACTGTTTCTATTTTTATATAGGTTTGACGCGCGGATTCCGGAATAATATGTCGGTCTATTTTTCTGTAGCCCATTTATTTAATTATGTACGATAAAATATTCTGAGGACTTGAGTTTGCACTTTGCTTTCCTGGATAATACCGTGTAGAGTGAAACCGTGCATAGTTGGGTCGGTTTTGCTATAGGAATACATTTGATCTCAACATGCCACAATTGCTTCCTAATTTCCTTGTAATAACGTCTGAATCGAACTGAAACATTTTTGTGCTTTTTAATTTTCGAATCTTTTCAAGATCGTGTTAAAGCGAAATTGGTGGCTTTGTAATCTCAAGTAAGTTCTCCAAATAGAAAACCGCGCTAAATCGAAAACGTGTGTATCGAAAACGTGCAATTCGAAGGGTGGGTGTATTTTAATCACGATCTCAGATTTCTCCAGCTGAAATTGCATGGCGGACAAATAGATAATTCAAAAACCTATGGTGGGCCGCATTTCCTAATAATATGACAAATAGCTTGTTTGAAACTCAAATACAAGATTCAAAATTGTACACATTTTAATCAAAAAGTGAACTACCGTACAATCCTAATTATTAATCCTTTTATTATTGTTTCGTTTCTCGATGTTATTCCACCATTGTCTCGTACGTGGTATCTCTTCTGCCCACTTGCGGCAGAGTCACATTAATGAGAGGGTCGTACTTGCTGAAGTGGTGAGTCACATTTGGACCCTTATCCGACTGTTTTAGACACCTGTACTTGCGTATAAATAGCAATAAATCGGGAAATTTCGGATAATTATAAAAATAATTTCCGTAAACTTACAGCATTGCTGTGTTGAAATTTTCGAACATCGTTGTGGCGCATTTAACAAATGACAATCGTAAAAGAATCGTTGCAATTTATCCGCGAAGAGGGCCCGGCGGGAAATTCCTTTTCCGCTGGCAGTCCCATTTCTAATCCGGCATACTTTAAAATCCACACGCCAACCGTATTGAAGCCGATAATTTATTTGTTTAAAAAAACGCCAACATTAAGAATGAGAATGTGTCCCGTGTCTCCCAACACCCAAGCCATTCGGAAAATGAAATAAGACATTTCTCACGAGAGGTCTTCTCTTCCCCTACTCGAGCTCAAAAGACCTCTCCCTCTCTCCCACGCCCGCCATCTCCTCCTCATCCCTCCCTCCCCCTCATCTCCCTCTCCTCATCTCTTGACCGCTTTCAATTGATTTCCGCTGTCACAGCAATACTGCGCTCTCTTCCTTTCCTAGCCCCGACATCCAGTCATCTTCCGATCCACATGCATTCTCCCATTCATCACTCTCCTTTCCCCAAACGCCTTACTCACCAACCCTCCCCTTTGACCCTCCCCCCTTCCTCCCCCCTCTCCCACATCCCTCCAAGACCCAAGGTAGGAGGCCCAACCCTACGCAGCTATAGATGGGGTATCGTTTCTTCGTTTTCCTTCCACCTCTTCTCTGTCTCTCTTTCGTCTCCTCGGCCCCTCCCCCCCTTCCCAACGCACACAAGCGGCACTACCCTCTTCGCTCCCTCTCCTTTTGCCCCTCTCTTCCTCCCTCGTTTCACCTCTCCTCCGCGACACCCTCATTTTTCATAACTCCCTATTTTCAATTCTGTCCTCTTCCGACCATGCTTTATCTCTCCACCACCTCTTCTTCCATAACCCTCTCCCGCCCGTTCTCAACCACCGCCGACTTCGCCGCCCACTTTCCACGCACCAAAACCGCGCGCGCATTCTCTCTCCCTGTCTTTCTCTATCTCTCTCTCCTCTCCCTCCTGTTCCAAACAGCGGAACGGATTCAACTACCGGGAAAACCTCTATGCAAGATTCCAATCCTGTAGTAAACCATCTCGTTCTCTGATGCTCATTTGATATTTGCCTCGTGACTGTTTAACTCGCGTTGCAATTGTAAACATTAAAGTCTCGATGTAGGAGATTCATATATCCACGAAACGGCTACGTAGAACATATTCGAATTTAAATTGCAAAATAGTCCGCATCGGCGGTGATCAACCGACCGTCGATTCAATATTCAAATTTGAAGTCTAGTTGTTCAAGTGGTTAATGCATTGAAAATAGGAAACAAAGTCCCAAAATCGATAATTATTGGACTTAGAGATTGCCGGTTTTTTGGATTTTATCCGGTTTCTGGGCAATATATTTATTTATATAGCCTAAACATAAATTATCTAATAAAGTTCATATTAAGTAAGGAAAAATAATCTATGAAAATATAGGACAATGTTGTTTAATTTTTTCACCAAAACATGTTCTTCTTTTCCTCTTAAAGTGTAATATATTCAGGCGTGGTTATTTGAACGTAATTTACTTTTCGTAGGCGAATGTTGAGCCGCTAGAGATTAGTTTTTCGATCAAAAACTTTTTTTTGCGCTAATTTCATTACGTCTTTTGATAAGGTCTCGTAAGTTGTTGTTTCATCTATTCGAGATTTTATGGAATGTTTTTATTGAATTGAATAAACAGACAAGGTCCTGTTCAGCTGTTAAAATATACGGTTCTTATAATACAGTGGCCAGTTTCGTAGTTGCTTCTACATCATCAGGTAATTTATGTGTATAAGATTCGACTATGTCTAATTTATATGCAAGTGCTATATTCCACTGTCTCAATAAGCAGTCAGTAAATGAGAGTTTTTGTTCACAATTTTTCCATGTAACGTAAAATATATCTTCCGTATTCATTGGTAAGTTAGGGAGATTTTAGAAGTTGTAGAAAGCTACTTTTGGTTAGATGGAAGGAGGTTTGGCATTTCATAAGATATGTTGCCTCGGAACAGACTTATCGCCAGTTTTTTACCTCAGGTAATAGGTATAAGAAGGATTATGCATGTTTCTAATGTTCAGTCAATTGGACAAGGATCTGTCCTTAAGATCGCTACTGTAGTGTTTGTTATGGGTTATCTGTATTATAATACTAAACTCCTTATTAAAATTCTTATCTGATTGGGACGAAATAATCAAATTGCGATCACTTTGTAGTTTAAAGGCCTCATTGCTTAGTTGCCTTCATCGTATGTTTGATAAAAATCCGTAAGCTAGCCGAGGTGCTTCAAGTTTTAACGGAATCGATGAAAAATGAAGAATTGAAGATAAGAGTGTGAATTTGACGGCATTATTAAAATTCTTATCTGATTAGGACGCAATAATCAAATTGCGATCACTTTGTAGTTTAAAGGCCTCATTGCTTAGTTGCCTTCATCGTATATTTGATAAAATCCGTAAGCTAGCCGAGGTGCTTTAAGTTTTGACGGAATTGATGAAAAACGAATAATTGAAGATAAGAGTGTAAATTTGACGGCACTGAAGATAGGAGGAAACGAAAAGAGGCTGATTAGGGTTGAGTTGTGGATGAAAAAATGGGAGTAAATGTATAAGTAGAATATTTATTACAATGGAAATGTTTCGAAAAAGAAAATTTGAAGAATAAACGGACTAGGAGATAGAAGAGAAAAGAGGGTCCAAGAGAGTGGGTAATTCCAGAGGGCAGAAAGACATAGTCGGCCGGGGATTTAATAAAATAGGCAACTAAATCCGGATTGTGGGATTAGGTAGATACATAATTGTTTTGAATCCAGGTGACTGGATTGAGTGGGTAACGTGATTATGGGTGATGGCGGGATTAAGGATGGAAAAAGACTGGTGGTATGAGAAAGACAAGGAGGAGAGTAATATTGTAAAGAGAGAAAACCGGAGAAGTGAGAATAAATAAGAGATAAAACATATAAATGGCGGTATTTTTTCGTGTAAAGAGATTTAATGCTGTTGACAATTTTGAGGATTTTCTAATATAATTCCTCCTCTCTGTAATTAAAATACTAACCAGAAATTTTATGCAAAAGATTGAAACTTTTAGAATATCGCCTTCCTGTTACTAAAATATCCCATAAACAGCAAGGGCAGTAAAGGAGTTCAAAGAATAACTTAAATAATTATAAAACGGTTGAGAAAGCTGTATGCGTATTTCAGCTACAAAACAGCCATATCCAACAGTGGTTCGCCGACTGTTATTTCTAAATCTTTGTAGCCGAAATATGTATATGGTTTTTCTCAAAGTTGTTATGGCTTTTATATTTATCTCTATTATCAACTAGATATCAGTCATAGAATGATCTCGATAACTCAATTTTGAAACCGTAAGAGGGTTCAAAATGGCCGATTACATTTATGCGCTTAAAAAATTGATGTTGTTGAATTTATTTGTTTTGAACTCATTCGTAGTAAAACTTTTTAAGAATGTTTATAAAGATGTATGTTGATGTGAACACAGTGAGACGATGGATTCAGCGTTTAAGTGGCGAGAACAAAGGAATGAATGGTGAGCATTGCTCTGGTAGCCGACGATAGCGTGGCAAAGATAGACGCATGTGTATGTGCAGTGATTGGTAAGGGTAATGTACAGACGATCGTTGGTAATTCGGACTGTGTGCGAGATGTTACCTTCCGCAGATGTAACCGCTCCCTCGAAAAGAAATCAGATTTGCCATTCGCACCGATCTGCTCATGCGATATGAAACCAAAGGAGATTTATTTCTCGATAGCATTGTAACAGCTTGCGAGGACTGGGTGCACGACTTTTGTCCGGAAACAAAGCGACAATCGATGGAATAGCGGCACGCAACGAAAATCGAGGGACAGTCTCTGTTTGGGAGGGTGTGTGCGGGGTTACGGTACAGACGAGGAATTATTGATTCTGTGGGAGGGACTTTATTCTGATCGTAACCTTGATCCGTTGTAAAAGTGAAATTCCGTACTTCAGAGGTCGCTCAGGAAAAACGGATATGTATTATTCTTTTACGAAATAACGTGAGACCACGCGCAAGTCAGAAATTGATGGAATTAAATGATCATAAGATCCTAAACCGACAGGCAGTAGATGTAAAGTTGGAAATAATTTTGAAATGAGAAAAAAATCTGCTATGACCGGGAATCGACCCGGGGTCTTCCACTTGCCGGGCGGATATTCTACCACTGAACTATCTTAGCAGATTAATTCTCTCGTTTCTGAATGTGGGTGTATAACGATAGTTCAGTGATAGAATATTCGCCCGGTTCGATTCCCGGCCATAGTAGAATTTTTTCTCCTTTCAAAATTATTCCCAAAGAATTGATAGATAGATAGATAGATTGAATGATTGATAGAAAATTCGTGGATATGGCCATCATCGAGTCAAAACTTGGCAGATTCTGAATTTCGCTTGGGTCTGTGAAAGAATTCCATTCACCGAACATTTGTGTAGAAATTGCTGCATGAGGATAGCCATAACTGTGACCAATCCTGGATTTAAGCAATATTTCTTAGCTGTCAAAATTACATGGAGTTAGCATAAATTTACACGATAAGATGAATATAAACGGGATTTTTTAATTAAATAACTGAAAAACACATTTTTATGCCTCAAGTATGTTTTGAGACATTCTCATACGATTTCTTATGCTGCGATTGGAATAAAAAAATTACAAAAATGCGGAAAATTGACCCGTCTATTGAGGACGGTGGAATAAGATCATAAGAGCTTGAGAAAAGGATTATTTTATGTAGCGAACTATGAGAATTGAGGGAACAGTTGAGAAAATCACGTTTCGGAGAAAATGCGTAAGGAGGCTGGAGAAGTAAAAGAGGCGTTGATAGGTTGGAAGCAACAAGAGTAAAGGATTAAGGCAAAGTAGAAGGACCAGAGCGGTTATTACGGCACACATTGGTCTTTTAATTTATGAAATTGGTAAATTTTTGGGATTATAGGAAGTATTAGAAAAGAGAGAGAGAGAGAGATAGAAAAGAAATAGGAGTTTGTGTGACTAGATGATTTTGCGGAGAGATCAAATGGCATGGTTGAAGAATGAGTTTGAATGAGGAGAGTATCACGGATGAGAAAAAATAGTCGGAAGCGAACAGAAAGAGGAAGCAAGAATAAGGTGTTGGCTAAGTGGAGAGGGGGTGAAGCAGGTCGAAAGGTGGGGGAGGAGACAGATTTCACTGAGTAGTGGGCGGATGGCAATTAAATTATCTAGCTCACTTGATGCCCCGATTCCAATTGATAATCTAGGTCAATTCCCCTAAACGTAAAATGATGAAAATGGGATGCGCGTTTAATATATAACGTCATTTTAACAATCACAGATGCTAAAAGGACGATTATAATAAGTAAAATGACATATTGTCACAAAACTGTGTTGCACGGATAAAAGATTTAATTCGATATTCTGATAGAGTAGGGAAAAACTGTCAACTTACATTGGTCTCCGAACCTGCATAACCATAATAGCTATTTCCAAATATGGGAACTAAACAGCGACTAAGTTGGATACAGGTTTATGCCGGCACGGAAAAAGATTATTAAAAATTTTTGTTCCCAAGTAAATATATAAATAATTTTTACTCAAATATAAATTGCGCTTAAAGGCACAGTTCAAAACTTATTAATCAGTAATAAAAATTCATTCCTACTATGCGTGCTATATGGATTCAATTTAACGGTAGATTTCGCTATTTAAGCCGAAAAAATGGTTATATTGTGAGACCACACGTAAGAAAATGTAACATATTACTAACAAACGAATTGCAGAAGACTTTTATCGATCTAAGGAAAATGTATAATAGTTAACCGACTAGGATAACCAGATTCGATGTAGCTGAAACGGGGACAACCGACAAAAAAAGCTATTTTTAGTCTTTTTGTCAGCGTTGTTTTAATATTATTTTGTGTCATAGGAGGCAAATACCTTACGGTTCAAGAAATATGGCGACAATTTTACCTCAGAATAGATCGGAAAATAAATGGGAACTAGTATTTAAGAGACGAATATTATAATACATATGGAAGAGGTCTTACGCGATTTTACAAATAGCGGAAAATCAGAACGTCTAGTCGCCCTAATATCGGCCCGCATATACAGTCAATGTCGATACAGTGTAATTCCGATTAATGCACTTCTGAGATTAACGTTCTCTTTATTATTACCCATATAGTTCTAACTAACAACAAGTAGGAACGTACCCGGGTTTCCTGTAGTACAGAAGTGCTTTTCGTCAAATTCGCCGTAGTATAATCGTATAATAATATATTTGCTTTGAAATCAGTAAATTATTAGCCTACTTTCCAGAATGGAAATAAGCTTAATAGCTTTGTTGTTGTGTCTGTCTGTCCGTCTGTCTGTGTGTCCGTCCCCCCTAATAACTTTTGAACCAATAGACCGATTTTCATGAAACTTGGTGGAAATCTCTTGCTACATGGGCCGAGCTCTCGAGGATAGTTTTTATTGCGAAGATTGAAGTCCCGGGTTAGATTCCAGTAACTATCCTTCCCATTTGATTTACATGGGAAATATGAAATCCATCTTGCAGGGTAATCTTCTCTTGCACATTAAAATATCTTAGAATTTTAATATCGGAGCGAGTTTTTTACTATTCTCGGAGGAAAGGAATGAAGATTCTAATTTTTATCGTAGAATTTTGCTTATCGATTTAATTTCTTAGAATTTCGCGTAAATACTGGCGATTTTGCAGTTTTTATCGCTTATTACGAGAGTGTTTTTATACTCGCCTTACAAACGAAATTTCTTTGAAATCCGTTCATCCAACACCTTCGAAATTAATAGTTACAGACAAGTTCTAACTTTGATATTGTGATAGCTCTGTTGAAATATAATAATGTTGTTATTTATTTATATGAAGATCATGTACATCATATTAGGTTAAAATTCATGCCGTCAGTCCTCTATAACTACGTGTAAAAGAAATATTATTTTACTTTTTACTGTGGTAGCCCTGCCCTTTAGCTCCGCTTTGAACATCTTGATTTCAATATGGTATGTTGTACAAATATTATATACAAAATTTATTTGAAATCCGTTCCGCCAATTCCTTCCAACTCCATAATAAGTGAAAGAATTTAATTTGTAATTGTGGCACCCCTGTTTGGCTGATTCAGTTTAAATATTCTATTATGGTTTTTATATATGTGTGAATTATAAATATTAAATTTGGTGAAAATTGATGCAGACATTTCAACACAAGTTTGTGTAAAAATGTTTTTTATTTCTTGTATTGTGGCAGCCCTGATTTTTATATCAACACTTAACACCCTGATTTTGTTTCTTTATGTTACACGCCTATTCATACAAAATTTCATTGAAATCGGTTATGCCAATTCGTTCCAAATTGATAAATACCGGAAGGTTTCACTTTGTAATTTTGGCACCTATGCTCAGTCGATCTGGTCTAAATATGCCATTTTGTTCATTAATTTATGTGAGTAATCTATATCCCAAATTTGGTTGAAATCGGTTAAGCCAATTCTTCCCTGATATATGCGTACGGATGGACGGACATCACGAAGATAATAGTGCTTTTCTGCAATGACGAAAATCACTAAAAATATTATAACGAAGTATTTCGTTGTTATGTTTTGATTTATGTGGCCCTGACACCATTTTTTACTTTCTCCATGCACGAAGTATAGGTAGAGAAAGTATTCTTTTCATGAAAAAAATCGAATTCGAGATTTCGACGGAAATACATGTTTTAAGGTCCCCTAAACACGTTTTGACTACTTTCTCGATGTCTGTGTGTCTGTCTGTCGGCCTGTATGTCGGTCTGTCTGTCTGTATGTGATAGGATTTTTTGGACGCTCTAACTCAAAAAGTTACACTCGTATCCAGGGCCGGCTCTAGGAGCGAGCACTTGAGGCACAGGCTCAGGGCGCCGAATTTTAGGGACGCCAAAATCAAATAAACTGATGTGGGCAACACATCACTTTCTCCATATTTATATGGCAAATTACATGTTGTTAGCTTTGGGTTCGTTGTCAATATTTACTTCCGGTTGACAACTAAGAAAAGAAAAAAGAGCGTTACTAAGACGTAACTAAGCGTCAATTGTTAACAATAGTCTTCGATAGTTGGCGTGGTGGTGGCAGCTAAAAATATAATATATCTCTTAAACAATGCATTATATGGAAAAATGTATCAAACTAAGGTTGTAGAAAATTAAATTTCCTACAACTTTTATTCCAATACATTTTTACATTTATCAAATATTAAAGCAAATATTTCAAAATAACGGATAAGTGATAAGAGTAAACACCCACTTCCGGTCGACCGATTTTTACCAAAAACTAATCAGATCTTCTAACTTTTATAAAAATGTAAAATAATAGTATTTGAGTTAGAGCGCCCACAAAAATCTATCACGCACAGACAGACAAACAGGCAATCGAGATAAGAGTCAACACGTGTTCAGGGGACCTTAAAACGTGTATTTCCGTTGAAATCTCGAATTCCATTTTTTTCATGAAAACAATACTTTCTCTATACTTCGTATATGGAGAAAGTAAAAAGTTAGCTGTAGTTAATTCTTAAGAAATCTAATGCTCCAGCCCAAAAGGACGCAGTATATGTAAAAACATCACACCAGTTATGAAATGAGTGTCGGATTTCTATTGTTACTCTTTTCAAAGCAAAATTTTCATTCCAATGTTCAGCTTGTTTTTAGCATTAAAAAATGATCATATTGTCATTTATAGATATAAAAACCTCTAGAAAGTAATAAAATTGATCACGAGCAACCTGACGGTACAGATGCGATTGTACCCGGTAGCGTTCCGTAACGAACCTTTTTAGTTATCGCTACGTATGTATCGTGGTATCGTTATGAAAATGATTTGGTGAAGCAATTTCTTCTGAAGTGACAATAATAATCTGATTATAATAATTTCAATATAATAATGTGCAGCAATTTAAATAACGATTATTAAAATTTCAAATTTTGAGACGATAATTGGCAAACCTTCAGCTTGTTGTAATTTCAGTTTCTATGTAGGGTGTATACCGCTCGGGCAGCTTACGCGCCCACTCAATCCCCAAGACAGAGTATTTCTAACCATGTGTGAAGTGATTGGGTGGGTAAATGTTGATTAAGGAAGTAATATATCGAGCGTCGTAACTAGCTATTTTAATACCCGAGGCAAACTACCAAATATGCGCCCCCTCCATAAAAAATTCTCTAATACCTATTTTTTTACTATATGGATTTTGGGTGAATAATTGATAAATAAAAATAAGCTATAAAAGATATAATTTCTCACTATAAATGTACATTATTTAAATACGTAATTATAAATATAATCACATACATACATAATTTAAATACAGAAAATATAAATATTTTAATATTAAGGAATTATTCTACGTGATTTTAATGCAACGTACTCATCAATAACATCATCGAAATTTATAATTTCTCATATGCGTAATGTCTGGAACAAGTATAGTAGTGAAATCGCTCTTGTCCTTGTGCCATGCAACCTCGCAGAATTTACTATTAACAATTTTTGCGCCCCTTCTTTAGTTGCGCCCGGGGCAGATGCCCCGCTTGTCCCACCCTAGTTATGGCACTGGCTGTATTTATTGAAGAATACCACGAGAATAAAAAATAAGTAATACAATGGATGTTGAAATTTCTTTTCTATTTAATGATAAATTAACGCAGTGTTATCAACATATCTTTACACCACTAAAACAATTTATTACCTGTTTCATTGCATATTTTAACATTTTGAGGTTGAATTAGAATCGTTTTACACCTATAGATTTTATAGTATAGTGTAGGGTGGTTCTCATCCTTTTACCTTGGACGCTTATCCCATTCTGGGATATGGAGGCGGTCAAAAGCATAAAAAAACATTTATTTTATAAATCACCGGAAATGACGCAAAAAGTTATATAATTTAAAATATTTAACAAATATTATTTTTAATTAATGCTTGAAACAATTAAAATTTTCTCAGAAAACAAACTGATTTTAATACTTAACCTTACTCATCTACTTAGCATTATGAACAATGTAATGTACATACCACATTAATGAAATGCTTGACAATCCATGTTGGCAGCTACCTATTCGTAGTTTGGGGCGTAAGATGATGTCTCTGCTCGCATGCAGTCATCTAGATGGGTGTCAGTCAATCTTGAACGGCTCTTAGTTTTAATTATCTTCATCGATGAGAAGAGGGATTCACATAGATAGGTTGAATCAAAGTAGGATCTTATTCTTAAAGCAGTACCGCGCAAAGTGGGGAATTTAGTGGAGTCCACCAAGCTCCAAAATTTGTCTCATTTGTCTTATTCTGAAGAAAGCTAATGTTGCATCTTTAGATTTTGCAACATGCTTGGTAAATATTGATTGCTGAGCCAATAATTTACATTTCAGATCACTAACTTTCTTTTTCCTAAGTTCAGAATCCCACGGATGATTCACTTCAAATGATGAATATTGAGTCTTGAAATATCTTCCAATGTTGCGCGTCTTTGGCATTGCCACACTGCCAGAATACGGTAAACAAACAAAACAAAACTCTTCCTCCCACTCATTTTTAAAATTGTATGCTTTCGTTATATTTTTATCTGACATTTTTATTAGCCCTTCTTCTTGAACACTAAATAAAAAATTAAGTATAACGTACAGATGGATAGCTGAAGTTGGGCTGAAGGGGCAAGTTTTGATAGATATCCAAAGATGGCGTCTATCGTACAAATTTTATTCGTTCGCTGAAAAGAGCGAGTATAGAAATAATGAGTCTCACCAATCTATTATTATCGGACGGAAAGGTAATTTTGAAAGAGGGATACAAATATCGTTTACAATATAAACATTTTTAACATAGCACGTGGGAGATCAATTAACGCTAGCACCACTACAGCAATTCACTTATTGGCCTCTTTCCAGGCATCTTGCAGAAAAACAAAACATTGCACAGGCGCCATAACAAATTGCGGCATTGTAACACGGATTATTCACGTTAACCACAAAGAAAGGAGAGGGATTAGGGAAACGACAACGCACCCGAACTATATGAAAATTCACACCAGACTGGCTTCTTAACCCTGGGCAAAGAGCCCGGAATCTCGTAAGGGAAACTTGCATCGTCTGTAGGACATATGAGGCGCTTGTATGTGGCAAGCCTGTTTACATTGTAAACAAACCATTGATCGTGAACACATGGCTGTTGGCTCTCTAATTAAATTTTTAAGACTTTTTTCAACGATCTCCCTCAGATAATGGCTATGGCTGGTTTGAGGGAGAGTGCTATCGAGGAATTCTTTTAATTTTGAGCGTTATGAAGAAACAAAGGTTCCCTTCATAGCGTCCACAGGAGGGTGAAAAATCTCGGGCTGAGTTAGTTGGATGGAAAGGGACGGGCTATATCTCGTCTCGGGCGACATGGTGTCTGGGTTATTGTGTTATTGTTATATTTCGCTTAGGCGCCAGCAACGTTTTCGGCGCCAACGCAAACGAAAACATTTGTAACGAGATTTTCAAGGCTTGCATCACTAGATTAGAGATTATGTGCGGCGGTCACCACGTTGAGAACCTCTGATGCAGGATCTCCTTTTTATAGGCAGATCCTGTATATTGAATCGAAGGAGCATTTTCTTCGGTTATACCACTGGTCGCCGCGCCTCCACCGTAACCCGCGGTATGGCCATGGAACCATGTAGTTCAGCAACCGCACCCCGAGTCGGAGATCCGGCTTCGAGTCAACCGTGTCGGAATTCTCCCTCGACTCTTTTCGCGTACATAGGCTACGCGAGGAATGGATCGTGACGATATTAGTGGCGCGTTTTAAGGAGGAATCGGAGGATCATGGAGGAAGAAAATGACAAAGCGGAGAGAAACATTATGGCAGAACGAAGGAGAGAATAAGGATGAAGGGCAAAAAGTGGGAGCGAGGGAAGAGGAGGAGGAATGAGCGTGGTGGAGGCGAGTCTTGGGGGGCACACGCGTCGAATCCCAAATACGTAACGGTACATTGGGAGGGTTGTCTTCGAGGGTGGAGGGGGTATGGGGCGGCGGCGTTAGAGTTTGAGGAGGTGGAGGGGGGAAGAGAGGCGACCGAAAGGGGCGGGAGGGAGGGGAAGGGTTATTCGGTGGGTGATGTGAACGCTAGGCGCACGGGAGGGGCGCCAGTGTCACGTCTCTCGTGGAAAAAGCCATAAGACACACGGGATAGAGTGGATTGTGAAAGAGGACGCTTGGAGAGGAATGCGAATCGCTTTTATTTATAATCGACAGGGATAGTGTCAGGGGGGAGGGGGAGTGTATACGGTTACAGTGTGCGAGAGTTGTCATCTGGACCAAATGAATTCGGATGAGGTCACCCGTCGAAAATAATAAATAAATACAGAAGTTCGGATTAGCGTCGGTCGCGATGGATTCTTTTTTCCCCCCTCCGCCCGAAAAATGTTCGTTGGACGAACAAATCACGCCGTCGGTTATTTTACGGCCCAGAAGATGAAAGATCTCCGTCGTCGTAAATGTATTTATTTTTTTGTGAGTGATATCCGGTGACCGATATTGAGGAAAAAAGTCACGCGTTGATGAAAGACGATCGTGTAATTTTTTTTTACCGGGAATTTTTACCGCCGCCGTCACAATATCGACCATTACGTAATGGTGATAAAAATCCTTAAGATCATATCTTTCAGAGTTTACAGCAAACAGATGTACGTGTCCTGGAGAGAATATAAAATTTGTTGAAAATATTTGATGAAAAAGCGAGATCGTAGCTCTGTGCTGTGTCGTGGGAAATTTCCTTTCGTCGTGGTTGAATGTAGAGACGGCGAGGAGGTAAAAAATGTTAACATCGGTGCAACGTACTCTGTAGAAACTTTCTCGCATCCGTGCGCCTCCATGCAATAATTTCACTAATTGAGTTAATTCGTATTTACGCGCGTGAAATATTTTCTCGCTGATTAGCTCGTAGCAACAATGCTGCTACCGGTAGTGGGGAGAACTCGACGGTAGGGACGGTAGGTGGACTTATAATTTGCCATCATAATTTCATCGCTATGCATTGTTATATTTGAGGCTTAAAGCTTACTCGGTATTTTTATAACATTACCTCTATAACTTTATGAATTTTAGTCAAAATCCTTCAGGAGATATTTGATTAAATAAAAAATAAACTAACCGCGATTTTTTCATTATTCTATATAAATATGAAATGTATTCGGATTCTGCTGAAGGGTTTATCTTCTATAGCCGCGCATAGACGACCAACGGAATCGATGATACTATGTACAGTCATTTCCAAAAGTGATCCAACAATTTGAGCGGCGTCGCATTCGCGGCGGACTGAATTTTAACTTCATATCTACGTGAATGTTATGTCAGTCGGTGACTATGTACCTATTCCTGTCGTGGCGCCACCTCAGCCTTCAGGGTCTTCTTCTTCATCTAAAGGCTAAGCCTTGTCGCTGCAACCATGAACTCCTGTCCTCTGCCATTCTCTTCAACATCTCGTATTTCTCAACTCCCATCACTGACTCCACGTCATCTAGGTATTTCTTTCTTGGTCTGCCTCTTCCTTTCTTCCCGAAAAGTTTCCCCTCCAAGATGTTCACAATTAATCCATTATGTCTAATCACATGGCCTAAAAATTTTGCCTTCCTTTCTTCCATTCCTCTGATCAGTTTCCTTTCTTCTTTTACTTCTTCCAAAACTTCAAGGTTTGTCTTTCTCTCTGTCCAACTTGTCTTTATCAATCTTCTCCATATCCACATTTCTGTCGCTTCCAGACGGGACCTCTCCCTCTTTCCTAACGTCCAACTTTCACTACCATAAAGTAAGGTACTCCAGACAAAAGCTTTTGCAAAGGATTTCCTTACTTCCAAATTCATATGACTGCTTGTCAGTAGGTTCCTTTTGCATTGAAAAGCTTGCTTTGCAAGTGCTATTCTTCTTTTCACTTCCTGTACGCATCTATTATCTTCAGTAATTGTACTACCTAGGTAGCAAAACTGCTTCACCTGCTCAATTTCCTGATTGTCTATTTTGATCTTTGATATTGTCCCTGCATTACTTTTGCCTATAACCATCAATTTGGTTTTCTTGATATTTATCTTTAATTCCCACTGTTTTAACGTGTCCGATAATACTCTCAGCATTTTATTCATTTCTCTTTTTGAATCGCTGAATATTACAATGTCATCTGCAAATCTAATGCAGTGTATTCTAACTCCATTTATTTTTATGCCTTTTGTCTTTTCCTTCATAACTTCTATACTTCCTTCAATGAACATATTAAACAAATATGGAGATAGAGGACATCCTTGTCTTACTCCTTTCCTTATCTTTGCTTCACTCTCTAATCCATTTATATTTATTCTTGTAGTTTGATTTTGATAAAGCTTAAAAATTAATCTTCTGTCCCTCCAATCAATACCTATTTTTTCATAGTCTTAAACAACAGTTCCCAATTAACTGTATCAAAGGCCTTCTCCAAATCAATAAACGTTAAATATAATGTCCTGTTCATTTCTAAATATCTTTCCATTATCACCCTGAGGGCTAATATAGCTTCTCTCGTTCCTCTCCCACTTCTAAATCCAAATTGATCTTCACTAATATAATGTTCTATTTTCAGGGTATACGCGTTTAAAAAAGTAAAAGAAAACATTTGCGCTGAGTTTCTTCTTCCATTGCTTGCCACTTGATAGCATTTTCGTATATTCCACGTTTAACACCGACGTAAGAAGTCGGTTTTGCTGAAGGAATGCACGAGATTGAAATGCGGTACATATATCTTTTTTATAATTCATTGAGTTAAATTGTTGTTGCAGCCATCATAATTTCGTTTCACTCTGTTATTAAGTGAACCTCATCTTCACAGACGAATCGTAGGTAATTGCAAGGTTAATCGATCTCCGAACTATGTGTGACTGCATGTTAAAAATGCAGTTTTCTGACTGGCTTTGCAAATGTTTTTGCGGGTACCAATAGATAGATTAATTTTTTCGTGCGCACGCAAAATATGGAAAATGAAGGGAAATGGATTATCTACGACAAGGAAATGAACGTAAATACGTCTATTTTCTTTACGTATACACATCGTTTGTAAGTGAAAAGAAATGGGTAATTTACGATGAATGTAATACGTGAACATAAAGATTATATTACAACTATTCGAGTAAGGTATGTTTTAACGCCTCTGCCTTGCATATATGCACGCATAAAGGTGGTGATGGTTGTGAGGGTGGTGGTGGTTGTGAGGGTTGTGGTGGTGAGGGTGGCGGTGAGGGTGATGGGGGTAGTGGTAGTGGTGAGGGTGGTGGTGGTGCTGAGGGTGGTGGTGGTGCTGAGAGTGGTGGTGGTGAGGATGGTGGCGGCGGTGGTGGTCGTGAGGGTGGTGGTTGTGAGGGCGGTGGTGGTGGTGGGGGTGAGGGTGGTGGTGAGGGTGGTGGTGGTGTTGATGAGGGTGGTGGTGGTGAGGGTGGCGGTGTTGGTGAGGGTGGTGGTGGTGTTGGTGAGGATGGTGTTGATGAGGGTGGTGGTGGTGGTCGTGAGGGTGGTGATGGTGGTAGGGTGGGGGTGAGGGTGGTGGTGATGAGGGTGGTGCTGGTGAGTGTGGTGGTGGTAGTGAGGGTGGTGATGGTGGTGAGGTTGGTGGTGGTGGTGAGGGTGGTGGTGGTGGTGGTGAGGGTGGTGGTGTTGAGGGTGGTGATGGTGGTAGTGATAGTGGAGGTGAGGGTGGTGATGGTTGTGAGGGTCGTGGTGGTTGTGAGGGTTGTGGTGCTGAGAGTGGTGGTGGTGAGGATGGTGGTGGCGGTGGTGGTCGTGAGGGTGGTGGTTGTGAGGGCGGTGGTGAGGGTGGTGGTGGTGTTGATGAGGGTGGTGGTGGTGGTCGTGAGGATGGTGATGGTGGTAGAGTGGGGGTGAGGGTGGTGGTGATGAGGGTGGTGCTGGTGAGTGTGGTGGTGGTAGTGAGGGTGGTGATGGTGGTGATGGTGGTGAGGTTGGTGGGGGTGGTGAGGGTGGTGGTGGTGGTGAGGGTGGTGGTGTTGAGGGTGGTGATGGTGGTAGTGATAGTGGAGGTGAGGGTGGTGATGGTTGTGAGGGTCGTGGTGGTGAGGGTGGGGGTGGTGGTGGTGGTCGTGAGGATGGTGGTGGTGGAGGGTGGTGGTGGTGGTGGGTCTGGTGGTGAGGGTGGTGGTGTGAGGGTGGTGGTGGTGGTGAGGGTGGTGGTGGTGAGGGTGGTGGTGGTGAGGGTGGTGGTGTGAGGGTGGTGGTGTGAGGGTGGTGGTGTTGGTGAGGGTGGCGGAGTTGTTGATGAGGGTGGTGGTGGTGTTGGTGAGGGTGATGGTGTTGGTGAGGGTGGTGGTGGTGGTCGTGAGGGTGGTGATGGTGGTGAGGGTGGTGGTGGTGGGGGTGAGGGTGGTGTTGATGAGGGTGGTGGTGTTGATGAGGGTGGTGGTGGTGGTGAGTGTGGTGGTGAGGGTAGTGGTGAGGGTGGTGGTGGTGGTAAGGGTGGTGGTGGTGAGGGTGGAGGTGGTGGTGGTGGTTGTTAAAGCAGTTATTTGAAAAACGGATGTGATAAGAGTAAATACCCATTTGCGGATCACCTATTTTTACCAAAAACAAATCATTTCTTGTCTCGTTAATGAAAATATCAAATGTGAAATTACCCGTTTACACGATTAACAGTTTTTGAGTTAGGGCACCTATAATATTTATATCACACACACACAAACTTAGATATAAATCATCGAGATAATGATGAACACGTGTTCAGGAGCCCTCAAAACGTGTATTTCCGTTGAAATGCAAAATCGAACTCTTTCATGAAAACAAGACTCCCCTTGACAGCGTTTGGTGTAAGTAAAGAAGAGTGGAAAGATTCACACATTTAGCCACGTCCACGATTGGCGAACGAACATACAAACGCACATTGACGAATACAGCGTGGAGGTGTCTTCGAACGCGAACGAACACGAGCGAACAGCGATCCGCTATCTGTCGGTACATCAAAGGGAAATGTTCGTTCGTGTTCGTTCGCGTTCGTATATTGTGGATGTGTATTGGCTCAAGGGTTCAGGCCATGATACTACTTTTTCAGGTAGGTCGTTTCGGTGGACGAAAACGTGTCCAGTTCGCGCATGACATTCCACTTTGTAGCGGGAAGCTTAAAATTTGTATAAAAATTAACGTAAATCGGCTACTGATATCCATCTTTATATTCTTTCACCTTCTTTATTATATATAATGCATTTATAAGTCATGCTATGAAATACCTACATGTTCATTTGCACATACAATGATTTTTTAACGAATTACCGGAATCGGAAAAGTTTAAGTTTGTTAAGAACGTTCGGCATCAAGTGAACTTTGACGAAAGGAAAAGACTTCTAAGAAACGTCTCGGACTCATCTCAAAGAGAAGGGCTTCATTTTCCGTATGAATATCACTCAAATACCGATTTTTCCCAAGTTAACTTTTTAATAACGAAGTGAAACGAAATTATGATGGCTGCAACAGCAATTGAACTCAATGAATTATAAAAAAGATATGTGTACCGCATTTCAATCTCGTGCAATCCGTCAGCCAAACCGAATTCTTACGTCGGTGGTTAACGTGGAATATACGGAAAATGCTATCAAGTGACAAGCAATGGAAGAAGAAACTGCAAAAATGTTTTCGTTTACTTATTTAAACGCATATATCTCGACTGTTTTGAGAGTTGGGCCTTGTCACTTTCGCTATTTCCGTTAAGTAACGAATACTAGAGAACCGGGGAATTTGATAAAACCGATGAAATCGTCGATTCGAAATTCGTAAATCCACTTGTACTTCTACCATAACAACTAATTACGCAGCGAGTTTACTTCAACCCTCCCTCAACAACCTCTCACTTGGACAAAAAAACAATTCCATGGGCCTGCTTACGCTATCATCACGATGCCAGAATGACTGTTAACTAACAATGGCGAATTATAATAGTACGTTCAAACGATCGCCCAAGACGCGGAATAATCTATGTTAACACCGGTCGATACGCAAGAATACATCGTATTTTATTCAATAATAAACCCTGAAGACTGAGGTGGCGCCACCACAGGACTAGGTGCATAGTCATCGACTGACTTAACACGTAGATATGAAGTTAAAATTCAGTCTGCCGCAAATGCGACGCCGCTCAAATTGTTGGAATACTTTTGGAAATGACTGTACCTTTTCGGAACTTCCCGTGGAATACGTACCGGTTCATCACCGCCAACCGCCAAACCACTAACGGCAAATTATAGTAGTGGTAGGAAAATTGGAGGTCGTTTCCCGTACCCGCGACTCAAACCGTAAATTTTTTTAAATGGGTAAAAATTTATTGGCAAAATCCTATATCAACCTATTATATTAAATGTGTCACGACTGTTGTAGCATGAGGTTAACCGCAGTGCAGAAGTAATTCGTTTTATTCGATTGTAAGGAAGGCAAGTTTAACCACTCAATCGGGATGGCGAGAGAACAAATTCGACAGGGAGACGATAAGTGTGAGAGGAAAAAAGATTCCATGCGATATTGACGCTTGAGTCTAGCAGTTTGCATCACAGGATCGTCGTACTGAACTTTGCTTGTCGCGGTGTGTTTGTATTGTTAAACTCAACGCTTAAGAATTTTTAACTATGTACTCTTTTCTAAGGTTACCGATATTGGCTTCTATAATGGGGTGTATTCCTAAAATATCTTCGGCAGATATGTACTTTCGTTGCGATTAATGTTAAGTTTCACGGTTGGTGAATCAATATGACTTTTAGAGTACTTTCCCTAGCTTTTCAATCACCATGAGTGGGAATTTTGTCCAATTTCAATCCTCAGATGGCAAAATTTGATGTGCGATCGGCAAAACCGGTCACAAAGTCAGTAATTACGAATAATATTAATATGAGCGGCGAATCTACTTTTCCTTCAAGTTAGTTTCAAGAGATAAAGATTCATCTGTGTACATAATTGCATTTGAAGCGTACAGTTGTAATGGTACATAATAACGGTGATAATCCTAAGAAAAGTTTATTGTAAACCAAAGTTAATAGTCTTAACTCTCTTCAAAAATGGTACTTCAGGAATAAACAACCATCGAGTGAAAGTTACTAGTGATGAGGTAACTTCAGTAGTCACAAAAAGATTTAAAAGAAGCCAGATGTGCATTTCAACTTCAAAGTAGCGGTCCTCGACGATGATAAACCGATTCTTATTACAATATTGAACACGCATCATAGCATGATTTAGTAGAATAAATGTTAAAATATAACAGTGACCTATCCTCTTGACAACCCAACTAAGATAATTATTGCAGAAGAAATGAAATCACAATTCGTATGGCCATATCGAGTCGGTATATTGTTTTTTTAGCCTTGGTTTAGCTTATCATATTATGATGTTATAGTAGACCTTTGTTCTCATGAGGGTCGTTAAACAAACACCGAAGTTATTTTCTTACTAATGTTTCCTCCAATGAATCAGTTACATCGGCGTATATCTTAAATGTCTCTAACTCCCATACATCTATATATTTTGTGACCCAGGACTCCTTGTATAACCTACGTGCATCAATACGCGTTAATAATGCTATCATAGAATAAAGGTAACACTATAAGAAAACCCTGTGTTTGGGCTTCCTAAAACTGATTGAATACTTAGCTGCGGCGATATTAATTGCAAACCCAAATAGCGAGATGCTCCAAAAATTTGTGAACGATTACTGATATCGGTTTGGTTGAAATTTTCCTGGAATGCGCCAGTCACTCGGGCATGATTCGTGCAAGCCCTCCCCCCCCCCCACTTCGTTCCTTCCGTGAGGATCCTGACGAAGAACACTTGCATATTACACATTTCGCGATTAACGTAAGAGAACCTGCTAACGCACACTATATCCGGAGGATAGCTAAAGCTCGACGTCACTGTTACTCAAAGAAAGTTCATTTACGTCAGTACTAGTGTTTTGAGTTCCCGGCGGTATTTCTTCCCCGGGAAACTGGGATTAGATTTTCAAATATCCCGAGAATCCCGAGAACCGATGTATGTGTGTGTGTGTGTCCTACCAACAACTTTTGCATCAATTGACCGATTTTCATGAGGTTTGTGCTGCCAGGGCCCACCTCCGGGATATATTTTATTTGGCGAAGATTTAAGTCCCGTGTTCGATTCCAGGAACGTTTTTCCCTATTTGTTTTACTTAGGAAGTCTCAAAAATACATTGTGTAGAGATGTATTCATTAATGCATTAAAATATCTTAAAATTGTGATATCGGACCGAGGTTTGTACTGTTCTAAGGGAAAAATTTCAAACTCCTAATAACTCAGTTACTAAATAGCATTTACTGAAAACATAATTTCAGAAATTCTATTGGTACAACATGCATAAAATTAAAAAAATCAAAACTAATTTTGATAGCTTAACATTTGGGGCTGAAATTCGGAAGAATATCTAAAAAACAGCTATGAAGGCAATTCTGAAAAATCTCAGCAAAAAATTTAAACGAACAATTCCCGGGGATCATTAAAAATTTTCCCGGGAATCGAGAGTCATAAATATTGAGTAAATTCCCGGTTCCAAAACTCTAATACTCTAATCAGTACTGCTTAGTAATCGCATAAGGGTAATGAGCCAAAATAGTAGTATTCTATTGTTTTTAATAAAATAACTTGATTATTTATTAGTATATTTAAGTGTAATAAAAATAGATGATTGTTTCTCACGGAAGCATCGATAAAATGGACCATTGGAAAATTATGTGTGTATGTGTGTGTGCATTTAAAAAGACGATAGATGTTATCACCACTTTCATTGTATTTGAGTTGTGGTGTTATTTTAAAAAACTTGTTTTCTACTGTGGAATGTTATTCTATTCACCTAAGTATTTTCCTTTCCGTCCAATTTTGTCGCAATCTAATGGCGTATTAATCAGTTTGGGACATTCTCTCAAGTTATATAAGCTCATTTTCTGCCCCAATTCATGCGTTTAATTGATCACGTCATTCAGAACTTTAAAAAATGTAAAAGCGCGTTAAACAAAATACGTTACGGTCTCTCGAGAAACTTTTTGGGATTCCGTTGATGTCTTTTTTCAGGCAAATCTTCACAGTGGATCATTTGCCGCCAAATTATGAAATGACCTATGCACTTCACCAATTATGTTTCTCCGTCAGCCTTAAAATGGTTTCGAAAACCAGATGCGCATTTCGGCTACGAAGCAGTCGTCATCAATGGTGATTCACCAGGAGCAGATTCTTATTGCGAAAAGAATCCACTATCGGTGAATCACCAATGATAACGGCTGCTTGCCGTCGAAATACGCATGTAAAAGCGCGTTAAACAAAATACGTTACGGTCTCTCGAGAAACTTTTTGGGATTCCGTTGATGTCTTTTTTCAGGAATTAAAATTTAAAACTCCTGAGCCGTAAATTAACCCAGATAGCACTCACACGTCAATAAGATATAAGGAAAATTAAAATTATACTTACAAGTTTGCAGGACGATGATGGCCTACAGGGACCTGTTGTCAAAAACTAGCCTAAAAAGAAGAAAAAGAAAACACACACGCACAAACACTCTGGAAATCTCTGGGAAACCCGCTAGATACGTATTTCGGGAGCTATGCTCCCATCTTCAGTAGCTGAAGTCGTATGAATTGTTTGTGTTTGGTCTTGTGTATTTATGTGTTCCGGGTAAAAGTGAAAGGAGGGCAGAGGGGTGGGGGAATTCTTAACGGTTAGAGAGTAGAGGGGTGAGTAAGGGATAGGTCCGCGGTCGTTATTCATAACCGTCTCTTTGAATTTGTTTATGAAAATACTCTCGTAAGCGTCTAGTTTCCAGTCGGTTTGTGTTGATTTTAAGAGAGACCATGTTTTCGATTTTAATCGGGTGATTGTTTTCCTGTATGTGTATTGCGACGCTAGACCTGTTAAAACTATTGTGTTTGAAGTGTGCAAGGTGTTCTTTGAACCTGGTTTCTAGCTTCCGTTTAGTTTACCCTATGTAGACTTTCTCGCAGTCTGTGCAAGCGATTCTGTATATGCCGGATCTTTGTAGAATCGGGATCGTGTCTTTTGGATTGTGTAGTAAGTTGGAGAGTTTGTTTTCATTCACAGGTACTGCTTTAAGGTTCTGTTTTGAGAAGATATTTGATAAGCCGTTTGTGATGCCTGGGACGAAGGGGATTTTTACGTATTTTGGTTTTTTGGGGGGAGTGCTTGTGAGAGTAATCTGTTTTTTCAAAGAAAGACTGCGCTTGTGTTTGTGTAAAATATTCTCTATCATCTGAGGGTCGTAACCATTGATTTTTGCGCATTTTTTGATATATGTTAATTCTGTGAGGTAATCAACTTTAGAAAGAGGAACCTGTAAGAGTCTATGTACCATTGAGTGGAATGGTGCTAATTTATGTGATATTTATATGGTGGTTGGAATCAGAGGGAATGTACGTGTCTGTGTGTGTGGGTTTGCGGTAAATCCCGAACTTGATTTGGTTGTTTTCTCTTTTTACGAGAAGGTCAAGAAATGGCAATGTATTTTGTTTTTCAACTTCATGTGTAAATTTAATGGAAGGATATTGATCGTTTAGTTGCTGTAGAAAATCAGTTATGTTATTATTGGAGGTATCGAAAATCGCGAAAATATCGTCAACGTATCTTAGCCATAAGCGTGGGAAGTATTTGAAAGTGTTTTTGCATTGTTTCTCGAAGTTTACCATGAATAGGTTGGCTAAGAAAGGTGAAAGGGAGTTTCCCATTGTTGTACCGTAGTTTTGTTGGTAGAACTTTTTGTTAACTTGAAAGAAATTTTGGTTCATGCATAAGCGTGTTAGTCGTACTAATTCATCTACTGTTTTTAATGGTAAGTTTTGATCGGTGAGCCATTCTTCGAGGAATTGTAATGTTTCATTGATGGGAACGCTAGGAAAGAGAGAAGAAACATCAAAAGAAACTAAAATTTCACTATCCTGTAGTATTATGTCTTTAACTTCGTTAATGAAATGAGGACTGTTTTTTATATTTGAATCATGTTTGATAGGAAATTGTTTAAATTGGTCATTAAGCCAACGTGAAATTTTATATGTCGGGCTGTTGATAGACGAAACAATGGGTCTGAGGGGAATGCCGTCTTTGTGGATTTTGGGTAAGCAATACATCCTAGGAACCCTGGGGTTTGAGGTGTGAATTTGGAGGCTGAGTTGTTTCGTGATGAGTGTGGTGCATGTTTTAACAATTTTGGTGGTTTCTGATATCATTTTGTTGATTGGATTTTTTAGTATGTTTGTGTACGGCCCTTCATTTAGCATTTGCTCAACTTTGTCGAAGTATTGGTCTTTTTGCATTATGACTACAGTGTTCCCTTTGTCTGCCTTTAGATAAAAACAATTTTTATTATTAAGAGACTTGATTGTGTTGTGTTCGGAATGTTTATGTTGTTTTTTATTCGTTTTTTGGCAATGTTTTCTGTTATCTGTGATAATGCGGTGGATCTGATGATATCTTTGCCGTTATTTGATAGGGTTTTAATAGAAGATTCAATGTCTGCCACAATGTCATCCATAGGTGGGTTTTTATATGGAAGTGCGTATTTAAGTCCTTTTCCGAGTAGGGAGAGTTCTTCGTTGGTGAAGGTCGTATCTGTAAGGTTTATTACATTGTCTTGGTTTTGTTTGGAATTGCAGGAAGTGTTTCTCTGGTTATTTTTTGTGAGAAAGTAGTATTTTTTGCGAATTATCACGGATTGAATTTTGTTCAGATGATCGTCCCATATGGGAACTTCGAAACCGGATAAATTTTTGGTTATTTTTAGGTGCAAATCGTATGCTTCTAACTCAAGAGAGGATCGTTTTCTATTTTCAGGCAAATCTTCACAGTGGATCATTTGCCGCCAAATTATGAAATGACCTATGCACTTCACAAATTATGTTTCTCCGTCAGCCTTAAAATGGTTTCGAAAACCAGATGCGCATTTCGGCTACGAAGCAGTCGTCATCAATGGTGATTCACCAGGAGCAGATTCTTATTGCGAAAAGAATCCACTATCGGTGAATCACTAATGATAACGGCTGCTTGCCGTCGAAATACGCATGTAAAAGCGCGTTAAACAAAATACGTTACGGTCTCTCGAGAAACTTTTTGGGATTCCGTTGATGTATTTTTTCAGGCAAATCTTCACAGTGGATCATTTGCCGCCAAATTATGAAATGACCTATGCACTTCACAAATTATGTTTCTCCGTCAGCCTTAAAATGGTTTCGAAAACCAGATGCGCATTTCGGCTACGAAGCAGTCGTCATCAATGGTGATTCACCAGGAACAGATTCTTATTGCAAAAAGAATCCACTATCGGTGAATCACCAATGACAACGGCTGCTTGCCGTCGAAATACGCATGTCGTTTTCCAAACCTTTTTATGGCTATCGGAATGGCAGCTTGTCAATTTTATTTCAGTCGTAATGCGAACTCGAGAATTCTCTCTAGAATCATAAGTATCGATACTTATTTATTCACTATGTACCTAACATAAATAAGACAATGGAGGAAGTTGTGATGACATTAATGTAAAAATTATAAGAAGAGTTTAAACCAATTTAATAACCGGCAAGTTAAGTGAATAAGTGACCAATGTAATGAAAATCCGAGATTTTTAATGCTCGCTGATATGATGAGAAGAAACGAGGAGATAAAGATTATTAGTATTTGTATCTCTGGACGATTAAAGAAAACGATAGAACTATCTTGAACGAAAAAGTACTGCCTCTTGCTACATTCCCCTCTCAATTCATTTCATCGTATTATGTAAATGAGCCGTCTATAAAAAATGTAAAGGCAAGGACACGCGAAATAATCAAATTAGGTCCTTTATTGCTATAAAACGCGCCAAAAAGGCAATGTGAGAATATTGGGCAGCGAAAGTTGAACGAAATGCTAGGAAAATGTTGATAACAGGAATTTAATAAACCACCCCACTATTCCGAAAATTGAAAATATGTGTCAAGAAATTACCATATTGAATCAGACATGACCCTAGGGCAGGGGTGGGCAAACTTTTTACGTGGCGGGCCGCATTAACAGTTGCAGCTTCTTAGGCGGGCCGCATAAACAGATGAAAATGCTTCGGCGGGCCACGCTAGGGTTCACATCGTAAATAACGTGAGGTAATGCCAGGGATCCTGTTATGGAAAAATCAATAATAAATAATATGTTATCCCCATAACATCACTAGAAAAGATTTTCCGGCATTAATTTTAAGCTACAAACATGAAATTATCACTATTTTATATTACGGTTGGCTTTCATAATGGCATCGCGGGCCGCAATTTGCCCACCCCTGCCCTAGGGTAATTGTTAAAGATCGAAAAGCTGGCTGGCACTTAATAAATTTTTGTCGCAATCAGCTGATATTTGGAAAAATGGAACTAGAAGTTAACCCCCTCCGTCGAACCACTAACTTAAACATACTGCCGCCTTTTCTTAAATCCTCGTGAAGGATTTTTTTCGCCATCCAATACTTTTCATTACACTTCATAAATTTCTCTTTAACTCTATTTCTACCTTTTTAAAATCGGTTGAGCGCTTTAGAAAAACATTCTAAAATTGAATTGATCTGAAATTTTCCGATAAAAGTTAAAAAAAGTTGTGAAAATCACTCCTTAACCGTACACAATCAAATGTTTAGAGCAATGGTTCCCAAACTTATTGTAGACGCGGAACCCTTTTAATGATAAACAGAATTTCGTGGTACCCCAGCCTTCAAGCAATTTTTTATATATTTTTACAAACGGGTATTAAAACATTTGGATATATCCATTTGTCAATATCACACCATAATCAATTTATTAGAGATAAAATTAATGCCCTAGTTGCCTGTAAACACATCCAAATCGTTGATTTATTTAAAAAACTAATTTTATCACGACACCGTTAAAAATCAGGTGCGGCACCCAGGTTGGGAACCACTGATTTAGAGACACATAGTAGAAAAAAGGTGAAAGAACAGAAGGGAAAAAATGGCAGATAAAAGACAATACAAAAGAAAAAAAACACTTTCGTAAGAGTCTAGTTGGTATACTTGTTTTAAAAGAGCCAAGTTATCGATTATGGATAATTGGTTTCTTGTATAGGTGTCGCTACGCTTGAACTGTTAAACTTGTTGTGTTCAAAATGTGCTACTTGTTCTTTGAAGCGAGTTTGCGTGTTTTCGTGTCTTTTGTCCTATGCATACTTGTTCGCATGTTCCGCAAGATATTCTATAGGTTCCTGATTTTTGTAAAACCGGTATTGGGTCTTTTGAATTGTGTAGGAGATTGGCAAGTTTATTATTGTTGTCCTGTACAATTTTAAGGTCGTGTTTGGAAAAATGTTCCAGAGTTTGTTGATAGTGACGCCGTACGCGAAGGAGATTGTTATGTATTTGGAGTTCGAGGTGGAAATGTTTGAGCGTCGTGTGATTTTTTATGCGTAATTTGTTTTTATGTTTTCGTAAAATGTTTTAAACCAATTGGAGGTCGCAACCATTGATTATTGCGCTGTTTTTTCTGTTTGAGTTATTTATTAAAATCTGTTTTAGAAAGAAGTGTAAGTAAGAGTGTGTATCATGGAGTAGACCGTTGCTATCTTATGTGCGATGTGATTGTGGGAGTCATTTAATATCCATTTGTCAGTATGTGTGGGCTTTCGGTATATGTTGAATTTTAGTTTGTTTCGTTGTCGTTTTACTTGTAAATCAAGGAATGGAAGGTTTTTGTCTTTTTCTTCTTTGTGTGTTAATTGTATGGGTTCATATTATTCGTTTAAATTTTGTAAGAAATCTGTGATGTAGCTTTTTGATGTCAAAAATTGTCAAAATGTCATCAATGTATCTGAGCCATGTTTTAGGGAAGTAGCTAAAAGTGTCTTTGCATTGTTTTTCAAAGTTTGTCATAAAAAGGTTAGCTAGGAGGGGGGAGGGGATTTTCCATGGTTGTACCGTGGTTTTGTTGGTACATATTCTTATTGATTTTTAAAAAATTCTGTTTTATACAAATACGTGTCAATTGTACGTAATAGTTAATTGTTTCTTGAGTAAGGTTTTGTTCTCTGAGCCAAGTTGCTAAGAATTTTTTCAAGTTTCATCTATTGGGACGCTAGGGAAAAGAGAGACTACATCGGAGACTAGAACTTCGTTGTCTTTGAGGATTAAATTTTTTATTTGGTTATTAATGATAAGAAGTGAAAAATATATTAATGAAAAACGTTTTGTCTTTTTGTTCCCTTTTCAGTTTGACTATTGACTTTGGAGTTGTCATGTGTATTATTGTGGATACTGCAAATAATCAAGTTAATATTTATCTGAAGTAAAAGGTTTAGTTGTCGTAAAATATTTATATAGCCTAAATCAATTAAAAAAGAAAAATTATTACGCAATTAAGTAATATATCTTGAATAAAAAATTATATAGTCGAACATCCATAGCTTGAAATTTTATGAAAGACAAAAAAATTCGAAACATAAAACGATAAGTCCACGAGCACTATTTTTTCTTTTACTAGAACATCCTAGCTGTAGTCATGCGTATTATATAGGCTTAAAGTTGTATTTCAAACTTTTAAGTCATTCGATGAAGTCACTTTTCTTGTGTCATTTTTCAACGTAAGGCCTAGTTGTCGATTCCGTATAAGTCACCCATGGCGATTTTCGTTCTTCTTTTGTTGTTTTGGAAAATTTTTGCATGGAGGAACATTTTGCTCTTCCTCACCGGGTTGGGTAAGTTGGTTGGAGTGTTTTTCGTTCCTCCTCAAAGGAACATTTTATTTTTTTACTGCCATGTTGCGTTAAAATACTTCTAGTTTTCGCTTTCTTTACTGCTGCTTGAATACTGCCACTTTATCTTTTTTACTGCCATTTAATTTTTTCTACTGCCAAATACTAATCCTTTTTTCTACTGTCAATTTATTTTTTACTACCAGTTTTATTCCATGCCATATAATAATAGCTTCTTGATTACATTTTATGACTGTTATTTCATAGATCGGTTCATTTTTAAAGTATCATTAGTCGCTTCTATATTTGAGAAACCTAATAACATGTTTTATCCCTTTTACGCATCTCTTTCAAAATGACCAGAATTTCGTATTTATACAACTTTCTTTTCGTTTTAATTTCGAAAACCTTGGAATATCAGTCCTCTTACTTATTAAAAAGAAATAAGCACGTCGAATACCACTTCGTTGGCTTTTTCTCCGTCCATTTTACTTTCTTTCTCACGCCCTACCCATTTAAAAAACCCTCTAATTATCGTTTCCATCTCAGCGAAACAGTAGCAATGCGTGAAATTGCGTATCGTAACGCTGTATTAAGTCATCCTCCACAATTAACCTCAATATATGACCAATAATTAGCATCTGTTAATCTAATTAATTTTGTGCGCTTACCGAAAGCGTAACCAAGTACGTTGGACATGAAAAAAGTCTCAAAAATGATATAAAAAATGGCTTCAGTACGATTTCACTTCACGAGGAACTAAGAAAGCTATATTTGCATAAATTCTTCTATGAAAAGAAGGAAATGAAGCTCAACTCGTGAAAAATGGAATTATTTGGCCAAAGGTTCTGTAATACTACATCGAACACTCGTTTAGATCGGCATGGAAAACGAGTTGGGCTTAGCGATATAGCATATACGAGACATGCTTCGATTGACGAAATAGGACCTTTAACGTGTAAGAAACGTTTTTAGCTTCCAATTTTTCGCTCATATCAGATTAGTTTTGTGATGTGCTTTCTTTATTACTTTCTCCATATAGGTAGTATGAGAAAGTATTGTTTTCATGAAAAAAATCGAACTCGAGATTTTAACGGCAATACTTGTTTCAAGGTTCCCTGAATACGTTCTGACTATTTTCTCGATTATGCCTGTGTGTCTGTCTGTCAGTATGTATGTGATAGATTTTTGTGGGCGCTCTAACTCAAAAACTATTAATCAAGTCAACGCAAAATTTTATATTTAACATTTTCATAAATGTTAGAAGATCTGATTAGTTTTTGGTAAAAATCGGTCGACCGGAAGTGGGTGTTTACTCTTGTCACTTATCCGTTATTTTGAAATATTTGCTTTAATATTTGATAAAGGTAAAAATGTATTGGAATAAATGTTGTAGAAAATTTTATTTTCTACAACCTTTGCTTGATACATTTTTCCATATAATGCATTGTTTAAGAGATATCTTATATTTTTAGCTGCCACCACCACGCCACCTACCGAAGACTATTGTTAACAACTGACGCTTAGTTACGTCTTAGTAACGCTCCTTTTTCTTTTCTTAATTGTCAACCGGAAGTAAATATTGAAAACGATCCCAGAGCTAACAACATGTAATTTTCCATATAAATATGGAGAAAGTCATGTGTTGCCCACATCAATTTATTTTTTAAAATTATATGTATTGATTTATTTAAAAAAATCGTTGTGATATTATTTCCAACGAACACGATTCACTAGAGAATTATCGAGCTCGTCTTATGGCCGAAAGGAAATTCACGAGTAAGCCTCGAAGTTTCAAAAATTTAAAAATTAAAATCATAACCTTTTTATGGCCATTGAAGTCACCTACAATGACAACTTAATTTTTCCAATTTTTGGCATTCACGCGCTTATGAACGTACTGTTTTAAACTTGTTTTAATAAGGTATCGATTCAAATTACTCATGTTCTGAAACTAAGTAAATATTTCGATTTTATATATGTACACGGGGCTCCGCCCCTACGCGCGTAAACCAGGCGAATTCGTCCGCTGCCCGTGTGCAACCCTGAACCTCCTTCTTTCGGCATACATTTAAGGTAGAAAATTATATCTAGCCCTATTTTCGGGCTTCTCTCTCCCTTCCTCCCACTCCCCCCTCTCACCCCCTTCTATTCCTCCGTCTACTTTCCTATATCCCCCCCCTTTCCCAAACTTCCGATTTCCCGCATTCTCTCCCTCCCCCTGTCCCTCTCTCTTCTCCCTCTCTTTCTTTCTCCCCTTTCCTCCATACTGCCATCTTCCTCCGTTATCCCAATACGGTGCAAACAAGGAACGAACGAAAAAGAAATCAAAAGTCGAAAGTGTGAAAAATGAGGAGCATCGACAAGACAAGCCCATTGGCAAGGAGAATGTTTAGACTATGGTCTGCATCAAAGCATTTGTTGCGAGTTAATTAGATCCAGATCAATAATTCATTATGGTATCCTTAACCCTTTGAAAGCATCTAGCCAATGCAATCTTTAATTAAATTGCCATTTTCCTTTTAAAAGCCGTGAGCTCGTTGCTAGGGTAGTTAGAGTTTTTCATTGTTGTGCCTCAGAAAAATGCGCTTTCTTTGCGATTAGCGCCCTTCTAGAAGTATCTTAGAATGTGGCATGAGATATCTAGGAGGTTAATACACAAGATTTTTATATTATAAATAGATAAACTGGCTCCGAAATTTTTAATACTAATATCATTTTCTAAGAATGCGATGTTTTAGTTTTTTTTTCTAGGAGGAGGGCGACTGTTTAATTATTCATATTCTGAAGCGAAGAAAGCTTTCGAATTGCCGTATCCACTGACGCGGTTTTTTTTAGAAATTTCGCGCGACCGGATTTCCTCCACTCTGTTGCAAATCCCCACACACACACATACGCTCACGTATGTACACGTAGAGCGGGAGAGAAACCCGGCGTCGGCATTAATCCCAACTCTTACGAAAGGGACCACGTGTCCCTTCCGAAGGATGGATTGCTGTACTTGCGGATTCTGCTCGCAACACTCTTGAGAGGGGGAAAGGCCTGCGTTAAATTTAATCCGGCTTACAAAGAGGTACAAGGTGCATACCGTCCAGGTCACCCCTGTGTTATTATAAACTAACTTTGCAGAAGAAGTTAGAGAATCGTGTAAGTAATCCGATTGTAATCTCGCGAGAAAGGCAGTAGATAAATATTGAACAGTAAGCATGGGAAAATAATCCTGCCTAAACATCCGTTCCCTTCACGAGGAATTTGTAATGGTTAAGGAGATGTTCCAATGTCAAAAAATTATATTATTATTAATTATATGAAAAGGCTGAAGTGATAAAGTGGAAAACGTCATTAACTATATATCCAGACGTATTCTCTTACCGGTTAAACTTGAGTAGGAGAGTGAATAAATGCAAATATCTCGATCATTAACTGTGAAATTTAGCTCAAACTGAATTTATCAACTGCATAAATAGAAGAAACCGTAGATTTTCTTTTAAAGCCACGTAGAAGTTATGGCCAATTTATAACCATAACCAAAGCATGGAATAAAAATTACCTTATCCTACGAGAAAAGCTCAATTTCTCCTGTACCAGAGATAAGGAAGTATTTGTTGGTTATAATCAAAGGTATGTCGTCAGAGAAATCTGCCATCGCTATCAGCAATTAAAAATTCTTTGCTTTTGTTTACGAGTTGCCCGTGAAATTCTCATCAATGTTGTGAAAACTTTGTTCTGCTGGAAACGATTATATACAGTATAGCTCAAGAAATGGTTCCCAACACCCAGAAGATTCACACCAGCATAAAAGTACATTATCGTGACACAATTCAAGCTTCAACAGTTTATTGGTAGTATAATTTGAGATTATCAGTGACTATATTACGTTGTATTATTTCCGTTTATGGCTTTTTTTTACCTGTTGCATGTTGGTGTTATCTTAAATCTAAAATACAACATTTGGCTGGTTCTAACAAAAAGGCCGGAGACAAACCAACTCTTAATAAAATAGCGCTAAAAATGTATCTTTGGTAGAAACATCAAATTCATCCTCTTTTTGTTCGGGAAGTAGTTACATTTAACTTCTCCAGCTACAATAAAAGCCACATACAACACATGGGAATTAAACATAAATTATTTTCTTACGGAAGGAAATTTAAAAAATCAAAAGTTCAGAATATAATTACTTATCTTAGGTGTCTCCAATAGCCATAACAAGGTTATAAAAAGCCAGATGCGCATTTCGGCTACAATACAGCAGTCTTCAGTGTTGATTCATCCGAAAGCAGATAATAAATAAACAAGTAAAACAACCCTTGCAAACGCAAGAGGTGGAAGCACGTTTTCTTAAAACTTTCCAGGCTTCTTTTGGCTTTTGGGATATGGGTTTTGGGGCCGAAACGAATGAAACGTCCAGTTTGGGTTTGAATTTTCGGTTTTCTTTCGCATAATTTAACCAGCGAAAGGTTTTCTTGAAATCTCTTTATATTTTAGAATGTCGCAGTTATAGAATGTTTCATAAGTTCATTTCAGCGTTTTAAGAAGAGTGCAAGTTGAGCATCCAAAGCATTATATAAAACGCTGAATAAGCTCTCGGCGCAATGGTTACACTCCATAAATAATTATATCTGGATGAAAAATGGACAAAGCTAGTGGTCGATGAGAAGAAAAATATAAAAGATGGGAGGAAGAATTGCTGAAGTTTGTTGCTGTCAACGTAGGGGCAGTCCGCTTCTAGGGAACGCTGAAGAGTTTAACGGATTGAGCGATCGAAAGTGGAAGTGAAGGAGTCTGAAGTCTGTCGTGATCTATTTTATTTATTTATAGGTTGTCCGGCGAGATTGAGTTTGTGTTGCCTCTTCTTCCACTTGACCATATGCGACGCACAGAGGAAAGATTCCAAAAGGTATTGGAAAAATAAATGCAGTGTAACCTCGGTAGAGTACGGCATGTACTTCATTATAGCGATCTAAAACACCGTAACCGTCAATCTCTTAACGTTTTATATATATATACGGAATTTAATTTTCGGATATTGCGAGTTCTCGTTAGAACGTGCATTTTTATAAATTTTATAAATTCTCGAGGTTTCGCTGTACATTTTAGTTGGCATTAGCCTTCAAAACAGCTTCCTCGCTGATGGAACAAGAAGAATCTGTGTTGAAGTGTAGAGGAAATGTGTTATCAGATCTGTATCTGGAGTGAGGATTACCGGTGCATCATTTCGAGAGAGTTCAAGAAAGCATTATCATGCTCACCTCATGGCTGAAATCAAACGCACAAACTACAAAAATCTCTTTATTTTAGAATGTGGTGTCGGTTCATCATCACAGATTACGGTTGCTTTGTAGCCGAAATGCGCACATGTTATTATCTGGAATTCCAAACTTCTTTTTATGATTATTGGAGAATTGCAGAATTTGCTTTCGAGAGAGGGATTTCTTATTGGAATGTATCTGTTACACACTTCAAAGTATACCATACGATGCTCAATAGCATAGAACAGGGGTCGGCAACCTTTTCTGCGCGGCGGGCCACTTTCGTAGCTGTGAATGCTTCGGAGGGCCGCATTGGAAGTCACATGCTTCTACGGCCCAGATGGGTGTTTACGTCAGAAATTATCTAGAGATGTGGTCTCATATTACTATAAATCAAATAAATAATTTACTAGCGTTAAGATCACCAGAAAAGATTTGAGGCCATAGTTTTACTGTGAAAATATGAAATTGTCAAGATTTAATTTTACCGGCAACTTTTTCATCATAGCCGCACGAAGAGCTTTTGGGGACCGCAAGCGACCCGCAGGCCTTATAGAGTAACAATTATTATGTCAAAAAGTACGCGATAGATCGCTTTGAACCATGAAGACACTCATTTTTATGCGTCGATGTCGTATATATGGAAAACTAGGTTGAAGGTAAACACCGGCGACTGGAGATGAAGGGTGTCCGTGAAGGGAAGGTGTGTTATTGGGTGTGTTGGTTACTAGGATGGGAGATTGGGGGATTTGGAGGTCAGGTGTGAGAGGAGGAAGAGGGAGGAAGGAAGGGTCGATATGCGATGTCTAGGGGCGTGCGTCATGCAGAGATGGGAGTGGGTGGATGTGACCGTTGGGAGAGTTGGGGCGTGTGGGGTGGATCGGAGGGGGATGCGGAGTGCGGAGAGGGGGTGGTGGAGGGGGTGGCTGAGTCTGGGAGTGGGTGAAAGCGTGAAAGTGGTGAGGCGGGAGAAATCTTAAGAATATGTCTTGGAGGGAGCGAGTGCTAGGGAAACACGTAGAGGAGGAAGTTTTGATTCCATTCTCTCTAATCGCACTCCTCCTCTCGCGCATTCTTTTATTTTCTTTTTCTTTCTTTCGCGTTGGAAATTATTACTCGTTTCCTTTCGGCTTCTCCGGCAAATTTGAATTTTTTTCCTGTCGTGTTTTATTATATCGTATGGAACGTGTTGTTAACATGAATTGGCTGTGTTCGCATGAAAGGATATGCGTGCGTACGTTTACGTAATTTATCTGTTTCCGTAAGAACGCGCCTTTAAATGCACGAAACCGTAGGATGACGAACAGATCGATTGATTGCCGTCTTTCGGTTGCTTTCTTTGAATTAGCATTGTTGTTTTGGGAGGAATAAACGCACTTATTTTATTAAATCGACGTTAAAAAACGGATAATGGTTTAGGTAAATTTGCGTCAACCTCGCAGCGTTTTCACGTACAGCTTCACGAATTTTAATGGGAATGGATTGGATAATACGAAATAGTAGTGTGGGGGGCTGTAGGTTGGCTACTTGCGTACATGACCGCGTCTTTTTTACGACTTAGCTCGAATTGAGCTCGTGATCTACCGTCACGAAACAACCGCGCGGTTTTATCAACATAATGTGTTTTTCCTTCATGCCACTGGCCGGGTCGAATAATCTGGACTGACCTGTGTATTGGAGTATGTAATCCCATGCTCTAAAAGCAATCAAATCAGACCGTTCAAACGGAAATACGTTCCGTATAGAATTATTGTTTTCGGCTCTTTTTACTGTACTCCCGGATATGCTTGCTACTAATTAAATCCATGCGATTGAAGAACAGAAATAAAGTTACTCAGTTTTAAAAATTGCATATTTTACCAACTGTACTCATATCATATATCCATGTAGTCCGAAAGAAAACAAAATAGATGAAAAAATAGGAACATTTCCAAAATTTTGCTACAAACTACATGAATTTACTTGTGAATCAATGATAGATAGGAACTACTCATGAAAAAATGGTTAAAAAGATGTTTCAGATTAGCAGTCTTCTAAAAATAACTTCCTTAAATAATTTCGTCGTAAAACTTGTCTGAAATATTTTTTTGTTCAATTTTTTTTGTGATAAAGATTAATGTTAGCATCTTTAATTTTCTCTGTTACTATTACTATTACCTATAAGAAAATTACGACTCATCAACTTAAAAGAAAATGAAAGAATCTTGCAGCTGAAACAGGACATGGTGTCGCTCGGAAATATTTGTAGGAATGCCCAATCAGAATTATTGGCATCGAACATTTTAATATAGAGACAAACTAAATTCATCAGGAATGAAGATTGAGGAGGCGTCATATTGCTTTGACGCGTACAGAGTTATCACGCCGAGCAAAACACCAAACTCAGCGAGTGATATCACTCATTCATAAAGCGAGAATGAATAAGCAAGGGATGGTGTTCGATCGGCGCGATAAGAGAATGTAGAAGAGGCGAGAAATATATATATATAAATATATTGGAGATGAAGCCATGCGGAGATTGAGATAGAGGCAGGCAGTCAGCGAGGATGATTGAGAAGGGAAGAAGTACGGGAGGGAATTTTAGACCCGGCCGACACGATCCTTCAGAGATTTGTCGAAATCCCATTTATTTTCGACCAAACCAATACGTTTAACGCATCAAACAAAGTCCGAAAAAAACACAAAGCGTAATGTCCTCCATCTCCACTCCAATTCTCTTCGTCTCGCGTCTCCTTTTCTCCGCTTGTCTCTCCTTCCTCTTCTCCTTTTCGTCTCCTTTTACTTTCCTTCCCGAACATTTCCCCTTTCTCTTCTCTTGTCTCCCTTTCTAATCCGCGGAGTCGTTTGTCTCTTCACCTGATGGAGATGAATCTCGACCTGTTGTTGATATAGACCTTGACTTTACAACTCGTTTATAAACGAATCAAGTCTGTTTGTCATCTCACAGTTAAAATATTCGCTATAATAAGGGTCCCTCTACGGAAATGTAACCGGAGACCTCCAAACCTGATTTTTCGCGAATCGTCTATCCCCTCGTGTCCTTTTATTCTATGCGGCAGAATTCCCTTGTAACGAAACGCAAGTGACTAGCAAATTCGTTTGGTAATAAAAGTGTCGAAAAATCTGGTTTAACAATTAAAAAAGATTGAAAAATTATGTATTTGCTACCGGTTATGGAAAGGTAAAATGGAAATAATTCGTTTGATTTTATTATTTTGATCATACATTAATAAATTGGAGCTATAATTTTAACTCCCAGCCATCTCGTTTTATCTTTTAGGTGTGTTTGGAATTGACACTTGACCGATTTTAATCCGTGTATAAACTGAAATTGCTTTATTACCAGATGTTTAACAAGAATTACATGATATTCTTCTGGTTATTTCTACGTTAGGAATTGTTATAATGTTTTTTTGTGGTGATGTGTAGAAATATATGTCTAATTTCATTTTAATTATCATGTGGTATCATTGGTGAGATCTATTTGTTGAAGTAGCTCATAGTCAACAATTCGCAGCAGGCACGCTGCCCACCCATCTACTGATAACTGCAATCTATTAACGACTTTCCGTTTAAGGTGGTTACTTACACGGATCGGTAGAAGCTCGTCTGACACGGGTTCGAATCCTCCCGAGGGCATTGTCGGATGTGTTAGTTTTGCTATAGCCGATGCGTCCATTGTAAAAGGCCGTTGAGTTCCGTTAATGCACTAGTTAAAATACATTAATGAAAAATTGCACAGGAATGACAAAAGCGACGCACCTAGAAAATGAAAACTTTAGCGTAAGAAGAATCAATTATAACATTTAATGTCGCTATCACCCTTCGACAAACACTTCGAGCCGCGCCCGTTCAGCTCGCCTACCCGACACGCCTCCTCCAATGCGTCCGCGCGCATTCATGTATTCCTTCATCCTCCTCCACTCCTCTTCCAACTCCTCCTCCAAGGTCTACTACCGAGAAATGGCCCTCCCGCTTCCTTTTCGTCAAAACGGTTCCCGGGAAAAGAATCTTCATTGCAGAACGGACGGCAAAGACGTCCGCTCACTTAACAATACGTTGTCGCTGCGGACGGCGAATAATTAGTGCCGCAGACGGCGACACGCCCAAATCGCAAGTACCGATTCAGGAATTCCCAAATTAACAGAGGTAGGATAAAATATCTAAAATGCAAAATCTGTTTATACGAAATTCTCATTTATTAAAAGATGCGGCGGTGTGGGATTGCGGAGGCACCGCTATAGATTTCTTAAAGGCTTTCACATTCTATCTTTCGGGCCCCCTTAAAGATCCTGGACTTAGTCCTGGCTCATCCGGTGATGGCTACGCCGATGTCTGCATGTTATAAAGACGTGGTTATTAAGGATATTGAAACTTTGTTGCTTGAAGTTTGCACTAACGAGGATATGCCTTGCAACAATATAAGTACAATTATTTGCTTGGAGTTCATTTTTGTTCGTTCATTCATTTCACCGCGGTAAAAATATGACTTGGCAATTAATTTGTGGGTTTATGTTAGACTAATATACCAGTAATACGAGGTGGCAATGTAGGCTTAAGGCCTCGCGCATAGAGAAGCAAGATATAGTGTTAATAGAGGCATGAGCTAAGTGTGAGAAAGGAAATATATAGATTGAGTGTGAAAAGTCCCAACGCATAAAAGCGGTCATATATCCTAAATGATGACGAAAACCGTTGTAAAACAGTCTTAATTGACTACAATCGTTAAAAAATAATTATTTCTAAGGGTTCCGTTCGAAGACTTTGAGCTGTGATCGACATCTACCTCAGATATTCACCCACTGTATTGTAAGTATATATGCACATATATTATTAAGAATTTGATAGCCTTTTCTCCTGCATAAAATTTAACCACATGTTTTCAGACAGTCTTGGGCCTCGCAATCCACTATCGCCTATTGGTCTCGCACCCCCTAAATCCGGGTCTTGCTGTACCTACGTATTCATTCGTGTCTTTCATCGCGGTGCCTCCGTTTTGACGCGGTTGATATTATCATTAAGATTCCCAAACAAATTCTGATAAAAGCTCAGGATAAGGTGCTATTAAATAACGTTATTTTCCAGATATGATACGCCGCCCGACCTGTCAACATTTTGGACGCCCGCAGAATAACGCTCAGCAAGCGTCGATCTCTTCGCCAAAACTAAGAAGATGGTATGTACTTGATAAAGGTAGGCGAAATAATAATTCTGCCATTAATCTGTAGAACTTTGTGGCCCGTTTGGCGACGTAATGCGGTACTTTGTTTTTCTCGGCTCCATTTTATATTTTTCATTCGCTCGATCCTTTTTAGAGGAATACCTATGCGTCTACATTTATAAAACCGAAAACCGGAGCGACCATTTATGCGGTGATTTCATAATGTCCTCTCCCTCCGACTTAGTCGCGTTCCCGTGGTTTCGGAATGCAATGGAATCGTTTTGTTTTTCCCCCTCCCGATCCGCCTGAATCAAATTCGCATTCATTCTCAAATGATAAATAAATCACCCGCGAAACATAAACAAAACGACGAGCGGCGAATTCCACGAGACTCTCTAATATGAAACCGCACATGAAGAGAGAGAGAGAGAGAGACGAAGGGACAAAAGGGGTGGGAATTGAAATGCGCGGCCGCTTGCCGTCTGCCTCATTATTCTTCAGCTTCCGTTGCCGAAGAGAGAGAGAGAAAGAGAAAGAGAGAGGCGGTCAAGTGGAGTCATGATTGGTCCGCCGATCATGACTAATCACGAATCGGAGTTCCGTAATGCACGGCATATTCGTCCTCAAGGGCAAGCCTCGTAATTCACTCGATAGGGGACATGCGACGGGGTAGGATATGTGCCGCTCCGTCCTCTCAATACCGCATCGGAGGCCCTTTTCAACGCCACCACCTCCCTCCCTTTATTTTTTCAGCGTTTCCTCCTCCCCGATAAGTCTCTCCTTTTTTTCCAGATCCTCTCTACTCGCTGCGTCCTCTCTCTTGCCATACATACCCGAACTTCGCTTCTCCACGCCCCTTTTTCTACCCCTTCCTCTCGCTCGCTCCGTCGTCTTCCCTCCTTCTCCCTCCCTCACATCCCATTTTTTCTACTCGTTTTTTTTTGTCTTGTCCCCTCCCTTTTTCATCCTACTGGTCTCGGTTCCTCTTCTCATTCAATTTCATTCTTTCTCTCTCGAACTCTTTTTTCTTTCTGGGTTTTCCATGTTTTTCTCTCCCTCTTGTTACTTTATCTCTTCTTCCAAAAGAATCCCGTTTCATCTCTCGTTTCCTTTATACTTTTCCTCACTTTCCGGCTCGTTTTTCACTCTCGTATCTCTCCCCTTTCCCTTCCTTCCTCTCCTCTATTTCTTCATCCCTCTTTCTCCGTCTCTTTGCGTTTCCTTTGTGCGTTTTTTTGCTTTCCATATCCTTTTTCACTCTCGTCTCTCTCCTATTTCCCTTCCTTCCTCTCCTTCCCTTTTTCTCCCTCCCTCTTTCTTCTTCCTTATTCCTCCCCTCCTCTTTCTTCGTCCCTCTTTCTCCGTCTCTTTGCCTTTCCTTTGTGCGTTTTTCTGCTTTTCATCTCCTTTTTCACTCTCGTCTCTCTTCCCTCTCTTTTCCTTCCTCTCCTCTTTCACCCTCCCTCTTTCTTCTTCCCTCTTTCTCAGTCTCTTTGCGTTTCCTTTGTACTTCTGTTGTTCTTTTTTTCATCCTCGTCTCCCTTCCCCTTTCCCTCCACCATTTACCTTCTATCCTATCCCTCCCTCTTTCCTCCTCCCTCTTTCCCTCTCCCTCTTTCCCTCGCCCTCTTTACCCTCCCTTTATGCTTGCTTCGTATTTTCTCCTACTTTCTGTCTCTTTCACTATCATCTATCTCTCCTTTCCCTCCCTCTCTCCCCTTTCCCTCCCTCTCTCCCCTGTCTCTCGCTCTCTCCCTTTTCCCTCCCTCTCTCCCCTTTCCCTCCCTCTCTCCCCTTTCCCTCCCTCTCCCCCGTTCCCTCCCTCTCTCACCTTTCTCTACATCTCTCCCCTTTCTCTCCCTCTCTCCCATTTCCCTCCCTCTCTCCCATTTCCCTCCCTCTCTCCCCATTCCCTCCCTCTCTCCCCTTTCTTTCCCCTTCTCCCATTTCTCTCCCTCTCTCTCCTTTCTCTTCATCTCTCCTCTTTCCCTCCCTCTCTCCCCTTTTCCTTCCTACCTCCCCTTTCTCTCCCTCTCTCCCCTTTTCCTTCCTACCTCCCCTTTCTCTCCCTCTCTCCCCTTTCTCTCCATCTCTCCCCTTTCCCTTCCTATCTCCCCTTTCCCTCCCTCTCTCCCCTTTCTCTCCCTCTCTCTCATTTCTCTCCCTCTCTCCCATCTCCCTCTCTATCTACCTCCTCTCCTTCCTCTCTCTTCCTCCCTCTTTCACCATCTCTCTTTCTCCCTTCCTCTCCTCATCCTCTCAATTTCTTTCTCTCCTCGACTTCCACCGCAATCCCATTTCCTTTCTCCTTCTTTCTTTCTGCTTCTCAGTTTCAATATTTTTCTCCATTATCTTTTCTTTTGTCTCATGCCTTCTTCAATTTCTTCAGTTTTACATTCCCTTCTGATTTCCTAATCCTTTCGTTTTTCTTTCTCCTTGATATATATATTATTTCTTTTCTTTCTATGGTTCCATGTTTATCTTCTTGCCTTTCTCATGCCACTCCTCCCATTTTCCTTTCATCTCTATGGCTTTTTATTATATTTTCTCTTTTTCCTTTCTCTCATTTTATTTTTCCCATCCTCGTTCCTTCCTCTCCTCTACCTACTAATTCTCCCTTATTTACCACGTTTTTTCTTCATTCACATTACCCACTCATTGTCTACCTCCTTTCTCGTATTTTCTATTTTCCTTGATTTATTCTTCACTTACTCTACATCTCTCTTCCTTCCCTTTTCATTTTCTTCTACCTTTCGACTTTCTCCAATTCTCTTTTAACCTATTTCCACCCTCCACCTCTCGAATCTTTCTTCTCCATTTCCTCTGTTATTTATCCGTTTTTCTCTTCTCCTCTCTCCTATAAGGCACCTCTTATTTCCTCTCCTCTCTCCCTCCTCTTTTCATCTTTCTTTTTTCTCCCTCTCAATCTCTCGTCTATCGTCAGCCTTTTTTTTAACCCTTTTATTCTTCTCTCTCTCTCGGAGACTCGAAAAGCGTCTCCCCCTCTCCCCTCCCCCCTAAAATAACGAATGCGCCACCTTCACTTAACCCTCCTCTCTCCCCCTCTTCCCCTCTACCATATCCTCTCCGTTATAATCCCAAGGATGCCAGCCACTCACGGCGGGCGCCATCTTACGGTCTCTCCGCACGCGCACGCCGGTGCCCACCCCCTCCCCTTTTCCTCCCTCCTCCTCCCACGGGCGAAGGAGGTGCGTCGACAAGAGGACTTTGCATTCAGATCGTGACGCAGGTTTCCCGTCATTCCATGCGTCGGGCCTAAAACAACGGGGAGGCATACCCCACCAAACAGTGGTCTGGGATGCTCCAGCGTACTTATGGCGAAGGACGATGGTAGGGGAGGAGATGGTAAAGGGAGGAGGATAAAGGGTGGATAAGAGGGAGGGGTAGAAAAATTAGGAGGAATGGGGGATAAGGCAGAGGAGATAAAATAATTCGAGAGAGAATGTAGAAAAAAATGATCCAGGAGAAAAAAGTCCCGGCAAAGAATGGAGTATGCACGGGGGTTTTTAATTAAAAATATGGAATGGGATCGCGTTTTCGCAAATATAAAAAATCACGTATAAAAATTAATATTTTCTCTTGGCATGTTTGTCTAAAATTTAATGTTAAGTCGGTCATAAAATATGAGTTTTCCTCACTCGTTTGGAGGAAACGGAAAAAGAATTCCACGTATCGTAAAAGCCCGCTACTTGGACTGTCTCTGATAAAAAAATTTCTTCGAAATATTATGGCCAAGTTTTAACTCTTGGAATCTTTATTGTTCGTCACGAAAAAATAAAAATAATATGTAAAAATGTAATATGCGAAAACTATTAACTTACCGAAACCTGTTCATCGCAAATATAATGTCGGCGATATCTAAAAATATAAATATGTCTTGTGAGCTCAGAGACAGACGAAGTGATTGAAAAATTTTTCTCCCAATAGCCATAAAAACCTCGAGAAAACGAGGTGAGCATTTCGGCTACAAAGCAACCGCATCAGTGGCGATTCACCGACGGTAGATCCTTTCGGTTCTTTCAAAATATCCAGCGTCGGTGAATCACTCCAGATAACGGCTGCTTTTTAGCCGAAACCTGCATCTGGCTTTCTCCAGCATTTTTTATTACCATTGGAGAAACATAGTTTTAAATTTTATTTCGGCCATAAAGTGAGCTCGATAAGATAATCATCTTCGGTGAGATACTCATCTTTTCCTTTTTTCCGAGAAAATATGCCGATAAAAGGAGAAAACGAGACAGAATGACCGAGAGGTAGAGGTAATTGGAGGATGAATAGACCGATAAAAATAGGAAAAATTGAAAGAATACGCTAAGGAAAGATAACGAAGAGAGAGAGAGACGGAGAAAATGGTAACTTCGGGAGAAGCAGAGAAAGCGAAAATAGAGGGAGGGAGGAATCCGGAGGGAGACGGGGATCGAGACGGACAGAGAGAGAGAGAGAGAGTGAGAGAGATGCGAAGGTGGGGTGGACACGGAGAAAGAAAATTGATAGGGCGTAGTGCGAGCGGTGATGTAGTTGTTTAGCTAAAGATGGTGGGAGATGCGGTACGGGCGATAATCACCGTGGAGGAGAGTGTGTCTTAGAGAGGAGGGAAAACTAGAGACGCCTAATAATGAGAGAGAGGATGTCATAGCAACGCCCTGTGCGTCCCTCTCCTCCCTCCCTCCCCCCTCCCCTTCCATACCTCCTCCCACTTCCGGCCGCAACGCATCTTTCCGGAACGTAGTGCCCGTTCCTCTCGCGCCGATGCTCCAAGCCGACGCTCAATCGCGTTGCGTCGTCTCGCTTTCTTTTGTTCCTCTGGAGTTATTTTCGTCTTTCCACGGATGTGTGTTCGAATTCCTAGTTGGGTAAATATTTTCCGTGAGCGTGCCTCGGGTTTATCTCTCGATTCTGCAAATGTTCGACTCGACGTATTATTATGTAATTAAGTGAGCGAGTGGCACCTTGGTGGAAAGCCTACATCGACGACAAGAGAAAATCTGTTTGGTTGCAAGGGTTTTATTTTTGCATAACCTTAGCCAGTCATCAACATCTTTGACGTATGCTTGCTTCCTTAAATTGAAAATGTTCACGAATTTGAGCCATAAAGGAAATCTATTTGTTGAAAAGAATTTTAAAGGAATTCGTAAATATCTTATATTATTAAAACTGCTAAAGCCTGAAAATATTAACAACGTAAACTCTTTGTGGCTAAAATATAAAAAAAATCGTATAATTGAATGAAAAAATGTTGGCGTTCTCTCCAACAGTCTGATTTTACTGTAGTCAATAGCTCAATTTTATAGTTTCAATAAGTTATCGCAGACTTTGTCATTTTTTCGTTGTCCTCTTTTAAAGTATTAGGTAAGGCAACCTAAATTTATAAATATGTAAATACTTTTACTCTCAGATTTACGTAAATACTAGTCACTATTAATTCACAATTTCATTGGAAATCATAGTAAATACATCCCCTTAAATATGACGGTTAACAGTAAAAATATAACAAACATGTTTAATACTTCTCCATTTTCCGCCGTCATTGGATGAAATTAATGTTATATTCGCGAATATTTTCTTTTAGTGCATTCTTTGTATTATGTAACATTTAATTCGTTATTATTCTTGGTGATAAAGGAAAGCTCAGCACTGTGAAATTAATTCACAATGAATAGACAAAGAAATTTAAAACAACTTTGTAAACAATTTACTGCATAAAACAACTTTGATTCACAAATTCGTATTGACATCGTTTTCTTACCCTGCAACATCGTCAGGTGAGGAATACAGGTTTCATAAATTAAAATTATTCTATTTAGAGAAACTTCGCAATGTTGTTTTACTTTCTTTCAGTATTCTTTGTTATTCCAATTCAATTGCTATATCTGAGGTTTACGGATATTAGAAGATCATTCTCGTCATTTTTACATTTTCGATGTTATTCATTCTTTCGAAGTTGGCTAAACTGTCTTTTCCAGCCAGCGACAGGTTACTCCATTTCATCCCATCTAATGCAGCTATTCCATTCCCCTTCACCAAGATCTTTCGTGACTCTGCCACATTATAAGTCTATCTCGGTCGTTCTATCGGCATTTTTTCCTTCAAACTGACCATCCAGTATTTTCTTTATTGCTATGGCGAAGCTTTAGCCACATACCATTCCCGTCCGTCCCTTTGAATTTTGCGAAGCTTATAAAAGACAGCCGCTTCGTCACATTTCTAAGAGATCTCTCGGTTATTCCCTTTGCGCCGCATAAATGTATTCCTGCCATTATTCACCTCTGACGTTTTTAGTATAGTTGCCCATGGATAATGAAACGCAAGCATTTCTTCCGTTGGTGAAGACGCGAACTATTATTGAGATGAATTTCCTTTTAAAAGACTGTCTCCTGTCGTTTAATGGAATATGAAAAAGAACCGGTTCTTTTGACGAAAATATTTTAGCTTACTACGATAAACTCATGCTTAGTTCGTCAGAATTTCTCTATTGGAATACTGGTTCCGCGATTCAGATGTTGCGTGTCAATCGAAAGAGAATTATCGAGATCTCCTTATTCTCTTCATCTTTGAGAATAATCTTACGTATTTCAGTAATTAAATGTTTTTTATGGACTAGGGATATGCCCGTTGAAATTTAACGAGAAAGTTTTTAAAATGAAATTTCGTGAATAGATGCGACGCGAAGCTATTATCCAAGTCAATGGTACCTAATTACACGAAACCGGCAACAATGCAAATCACTAAGAATGCGTCAAATTCTCGCGTTAAAAACTGATCTGTTGGTCGATTCGACACGTATTAAAAATCAATGGCAGGAAAACAAACTATCGTTCATTTAGGCGTTCGTAGTTTCAAGCCTTGAACTCCTACCATGACTCTAAGTAATTTTAATATGCGAATGATTAATGTTCTACATTCAAATGTATTCCTTCCCGTAAATAACGCAACGAATGTTGTTTACATTCCTTGCTATAAAAATCATTTCTCTCTCCTTCCTTTCTCTCTCGCGTATTAAAAGCATGCTCTGAACTAACAATAGGATTTCCTGGCTTAGCAATGTAATGGGTTGGCAAGGCAACATCCCGTCAAAATGGTAAGATTTGCCCAAAATATGTGAATTAAACGTTTAACATGAGGAATTTCGAACTGTAGGCGAAAAAAGATGAACAGAATAAGAGACTTCATAATTATTTCTTTAAAATGGTTTAAATCCGAAGATCGTAGGTTAATTCTTTCTAATTTAGATCTCAAAAAGAATAAAAGCCTGCACGCCGAAAAGTCGATTTTTACGTGCTATTCTATGGGAAATTGAAATGTCTTCCTTGGAGTCGAACCCGAGACATTTTTCGAGACTTTTTCGTCATCACCTTAAAATATGCGAATTTAGTATTCCTGCCAAATTAAAAAAATATATCTCCATCTTTTATCGAGTTATTCGCATTTTTATAGCGTGACAGAGGGAGCCACAAAGGGACAGAAGTAGGCTTTTATAGATTTTAGTTGAACATCAATTCCAACGTTACAATAAAATTTTGGCTTTTTAGTATTGTTGCGTAGTTAATATTTTATACTAGTGCTCTGAAACTTTTTCCATGTACTGCTTGGACAGTTTTATTAGCTTCTTGGTACTCAAGCACCTTTTCGTCATCTAATTGACTTACCATAAAAGACCTAAATCTAATTCTGTTGGTATCCCAATGAGAATCGTCTGGTGCCACCTGTGGCTTTGAATGGCATTTTTCTATGCGATATATTCGATATCAACCGGGATAATCAATTGAGATTCTAGGTATCATATATTACCCCGGAGGTCAAAGGAGGCTGAGGCTGAAATCAAATAAAAAAAACTCTCCATCGTAACCGAAATACACATTTGATTTTCACAACCTTTAATGGTTATTGGATATATGTTGTCAACAGCGTGTTATTTTGCCTTCTTTTGTTGTATTTTTCATTTCAGTACCAATTATAATATTTTTTATTCCCGTAATAATGATGCAGTAACGAGATCATCACAGTCGAACCTGTGTATCTCGAGCTTAAAGTAAAGGAAGATATTATTATTACTCCATCTTTTAAAAACAATAGATTTAGAACTTCATCGTAACAAAATGTTAAAAAGAGTAGATTTCTGGGTCGTAGAAGTTACATTTTATTTGGAGTTACAGGATAATCGAAAGCTTACCTTTGATCAATAACTTTGGTTCGTTTTAAAACATTTGTATGTAGACGCATTAACTAGCCGCACAGTCAGATATACCGCGTGATAGACTTGAATGTTTGGTAAAAATAAAACTAAAAAGAAAATACCTATCCTTAGCGGTTCTTCAATAAAAACAATTGAATTGAATGGAATTTAAGGATTAAAAATGCGTAGGAGCGACTGGAGAGAAATGACGTAAGTTCGCAGTTGTGATTGTTTACAGTTATTATTCTCGTGACATTGATGCAGTAGTATCATCAGTGGCGCAATCTATCGGCTAGAGATAAAACAGCTAATCTTCCATTATATCCTTGTGCTTTGCTTGATACCTAATAAGCTAATCGCATTGTTGTTATTTCGCAAGAGTCTTTGTGTGACTCGGGCGACACTAAGGGGACTAGATGCCCCGCTTTTACGGGATTTTTCGGAACGGATCATTGTCTCGGATTTTCTGTATTTTAATCACTCGTTCTATTTTATTCGAATTCGTTGAGAGACGTAATTTATTTTGTATTGTTTTGCAGCGCGCTTATTACCGCTCCGAGAATCATAGGCGACCTAACCTTTCAAAGTGATTACTATATTTCCTAAATTCAATAATTTTAAAACGGAGGAATAATCTGTTAACCGTTTATATAAGTATCAAATGTTTCTTTTGAGACTCAACTGCTCGATATTCACTGAGATGTTTGCTTGAGTTCAGGAGATGGAAAAAACACTCATCATTCATTGTTACTGGCGAGATTTGTGACTCAAACCTCGAAAGCTGGTTTATCTCTATAGAATCCTAATCTCAACGCAATTAATTCTAAGTATTTTAAGTGTTATATTCCACATTTTTACAGTCAAAAACGTCTTTGGCCAATTTTCCGCATGGGGCGTTAGGCTAAACTATTACACCAGATGATATCAGAATGAAGATGTCAATTGTTTATATATTAAAGAAATCCTATACGTAATTCAAGAAGGAATTATCGAGCTCTCCTAAGGGGAAAATAACCTTTTTGTGACAATTGTAGAACCGTATTTTTCCGTTTTATACGCAATCCATCACTTTGAAGAAAACATTATTCTCAAAATTTAATTTTTAACGTCGTTCAACTTACGATTTAGAAAAGATTTGTCGAATTTGACGTCTCTCTCTCTCTCTCTTCGTTGGCTTGGTAAGTAGTTTTACCACAAATATAACACCCACGTTCCCGGCCGGTCAGAAAGTGCTCAATTACAATAGGGGTTGTTAATTATATTTACATCATTTTAATACCTTGCGGTTTTTGTGATTTGCTTATAAGTTTAAAATTACTATAACTACTAATTAATATAAATACAATACAATAAACATGAAAAAATAGAAAATATGTACATTGGTAAGGTAGTTAAGTCAAAAAGATACCAGTTAGCTATTGTTATTTTTTTTTTTATTTCGCATTTTTCCTTTTTTTACCTCATTTTTATTATTTATTTATTTATTTTTGGCTATATATATTTAATTATTTAAGACTAAACTAAATATAATAAGTAATTAAATATCTTATAAAATAAACTAACTAATTATAAAGTATGCAATTGCTAAAATATATATATACATAAATATACACATACACACAAACACATACACACACACACACACACACACATATATATATATATATATATATATATATAATAAAAATAAAAGAGAGTAGAGAGCAGAGATCTATATCTTCATATAGGTTTTTAATGGATTTAGGACCTTTTCAGGGCCATTAAAAAAAAATTATTTAAGTTGGGGTTATGCACAGATAGGAGTAAGTTAAGGGATAAGAGGTATTTGGGGGTTAATAGTGGTACCAGGAATTTAAAGCTGAAGGATATCTTTCGTCATCCGGTATTTGTGGCGTTTGGCGGTGTGATAGGTCCATATGGTTTATTGCATCGGCTCGATAAATATCGATGCGGTGTAGGCTCGCCCGAAGGAAAGAAATCGTTAGGGAATGGGCGTGCGACAACGGTGAAAGGCCAAGCACAAATTGTATTTAAATAAAATGGCGAGGATGAGCTGGCTTATGTTTAATGCCGAAGTGTGTCGATGGCTAAACAGTGTGAAGCTTTCATCTTCCACGTGGTTATTATGTTGTGTTCTTTCTTTCAATTGACTTGCAGAACAGGTCGTCGATCACACATTGTGAGGCGGTCAGCGGTGAAGAACGTTGCGATTACGTGAGAAAATGTCTATTTATTTCGACGGCTTTATGTTGCATTGGCGCTGATAAGCACAGGCAACACATTCGAAAAATTTCCATGAATCACGTTTAATGAGACAGTCACTCCCTATTATGAGTTTATGCTGATGTTTTTGGGTTTTTTTTATGGTCGGCGTTTCCTGTTAAAATTTTAGCCTCGTAATGAGCTGATGCTGCCGTTTCTTAAATTGATGAACGCGCGTTACATCTCGTTAGCCAATCTGAAAAAAATTCCGTAAAATCAGAGTCCATATGATAATAAATCTTTCTTTCAAAACTTTGTGATCTGGGTAAATAAAAGCAGGAGGCGTTATATTAAGGGAAACATTGTTTCTTTTGTTAGAAGTAAAAGGAGAAATGCCCCTAGGATATATTTCCTCCAAATATTTTTTCTTGATATCCATAAACCATTTAATTATTCTACAGTAGTTCAATAACGCTACCGAACTCAATTACATTTCGCGCTTATGCCAGGATTCATATCCGTGACGGCAGGCCACTGCACATCTGGCATATTAATTTAATATAGGCTTCATTAAAAGTATTTATATGGTTGCGTACAAGCAAAATTTATGGGAATAAGTTATGCCAAATACAAAATGGCATAAGAAATGGTGAAACGTTGTTTTAATGTAAGAGAAACTTCTTTAATGGAAAATAGTTTTAATTTCATGCAATTCTTACTACAGCTAAACCCCGATTTAGCGTCATCGTTTGTCTATCTCTCGCATTGGCGTTAATACGGAGGTGGCGGTAAATCGGGGTATATGCTTGCTCTCTGTAATCGTAAGATAAGTTCACAACAATTGATGGGCTGTATGCGGGGGTGGCACTATATAGGGGCTAAATCTAGGTTTGACTGTACATACTTCTTCAGTGTGATAGCCCACGAAAAAAATTATAACTCTTGTAAGTTGCTACCGACTCCATAGAATTAATCTTTTCACTTGGAATGATTTTTCATTAAAATCTCCTATTATGGTTTATGGTAATTTTATGATTGTTCTGATATGGCTACATTAAACTTAAATTGGCGCCCATTCGAATTCAAAGTTATCCTATTTGTTGCAAATTTAGTTCATCTGATCAGCACTTTATAATAAGCCGAGGATATAAAATGCTGGCATGGAATAGAGTCTAATAAAACTAACGCACATTATAAACAATGAGATATAATTAAGAAGAACAGGAGGGAATATAATGATAATACAATTAGGAAGGGTAGGACGAGTTGAAACTGACATTTGCTATGTCGAGACTCCATGGTTAAAGATGGGATTGATGAGGAAAGCGAAGGTAAAAGAGGAAATTGACGCAAAATTTTACAGTCAAGAGAAGATTTGAAGAGGAAAGAGAATAAAAAATGAAGAAGGTTGCGTGTAGTGTGGATGTGGAGAACCCGGTTTAACCTATAATCACGGACCTTTCTGGGAACAGATTGCCAATGATGATGATGAATAGACCAAAACCTCCATTTGCGACGACTGAAGTGTTAAAAGCAAAAGCTGGTTTATTTCTCATGGTGTAGATTGATTCGAGGAACGGATAATGTTTTGATTACTTTGGAGGCCCTCGCTGAACTAACTTAAGAAAACATCTTCCTTATGAAATTGTTACCATCACAACCGCTGACATATTATTTAAACATCTCGATTTCGCGCGTAGTCTCTTCTGTTTTAGGATTAATTCTCACTTTCTCATATCCAAATATATAGGGAAAGTTATACAATAGTGAAAAACAATCGAATAGAATATTTTGACGAGTAAACACGTTTTAGATGCCCCTGCCTCTGAAAACCTGGTTTTTGCGATTCCATCCGTCTCTTGTCTGTGTGCGGTCGAACAGTTTCTGAAGAAATTTCGTATTTATGCATCCATCCATCGTTTTGCATTGTAGATGTGTTTCTGAAAAGGACTGCGTGAAGCGAAACCTTGGAAAGTGGGATCGGCTTCTCAATAGGGATAGTGGGTTCATTTTCGGCGTCTTGAGCTTAATTTGAAACAATTTAGTTGCCGTGTATTTGGCACTGTATACCTTATTACCTCTCAGTAATAATGAGAAATTAATATTCTCCTTTTAATCCCACAATTTCAAAACCTTGCTATAACGTCTGTAGCAAAATCCTATAGTCCGAGGGATGAGTGTATAGGCCAAGGATCGGCAACCTTTTTGGGTAAAAGAGCCAGTTTTTTGTTTTTTTTTTGGTCTCATTCCGAAATGCTTGGGAACCGCACTATGACAAACTGTACGACCTTTTTTTTAGAGATTCGAATGATTCCAGTAAGCATGTTTAATTGCTGATAAAGATTATGGAGTTTAGGTAACTTCTAAGGAGCCACAAGTATGTACTCAAGGAGCTGCAGGTTGCCGACCCCTGGTATAGGCTATCACCTGGCATAGAAGCCTTTTTGAAATGAACCATTTCAAGCAAAAATTGAAAGAAGATTATTTTTACCGATTTTCAAATATGCACTCAAATTTCTCAAAAAGCCTGCATGAATTTTGATCAAATTTCTTCCAGCTAAAGAGTTTGGTGTCTTTATCAGTAGGTACTTTATAAATCACATGTAATCACTTTGTAACGTCAAGTGGCATTATTTCATATGAGATTTTATGCCAAGCTACCGCCAATTCCGACAGTAGCAGTGAGTGCTGTTGCGACGAGACAAGCTATGAGAGAATATTTTTTTCAAGTAAATAATTATTAACGTAACCAGTGAGGTTATTGTTTAGTCTAGAAGCGTACATATAAGGGGAAGCTTGTCCAGTGTATGTTACGTCGATTTTTCTTCATTATAATCGAGTGAAACGTTTTTATTTTTCCTCGTGTTATTCTACCTTTATAATTTTCTGCATAAGATTGTTCTACGATAAATTTCGACGCACTTCTAAGACAGTGATTATTCAGTCTCGTCGGAACGAGAATCAATCTTCAATTCGCGAACAAATAATTTCATGTTAACGCATACGGCGATCTGTACATGTCAATACGCCATCAAGACGTAGTGCTAACAGAAGTGTTCTTTCATGCCGTGATTCGCACAAGAACGGAAACGTATAAACGTTACGAATTACACTCGATCGTGTTTTTTCATATTTGCGATTTGAACTAATCGATGGCGGAGAAATTGTATCGCGTAGATTTTACAGATAGCATCTCCTTAACCTGGCTTAATAACATTATAACGTGCCGAACCCATAATATACCCAAAGGGTTGATTATTTGTTACGACAACTGACGTCACGAATCACAAGTTGCGATATTTACCCCTTGTCAGCAGTCACAATACTCCTCCATGTACCAAGTTTTATTAAGTATCCCATTATAAATATCCCTGTAAGAGCGAAATTGACCTATTTCTGGCATTGGGGCGTTGCAATCTATGCTGTTTTTAAGTTCTAGAGATACCCTCCGTAATATTATCAGTCATCTCGCACTGCGGTCACATTTTAAACACGGGTCATATACTTCGCCTCGTTATTATTCAAAAATAGCCACGCCAGAATTAGCAGCAGTCGTGTTTAGGTGTACGTCGCACCGTCGTCCGGCGAGACGAAGTATTGTTATCCAAAGCGGACGTCTTTACCGACCGTCTTGCAACGAAGATTCTTTTCCTGGGAACCGCTTAGACGAAAAGGAAGCGGGAGGGCCATTTCTCGGTATCAGACCTTGGAGGAGTTGGAAGAGGAAAGGTAGCGGAGGGATTGGGAATACGTAAATTACAGTCAGACGCCGTGGAGACGCGCAGTGAGAGGGCGAGTTCGACGATCGGTTTCGAAAAACGCCGACGAAATTGACGAGGACGTTTAAGGTTAAATTAATCTCGTTTCCCTCGCGATATGGCTAAATAACCGAAATCGAAACTCGGAAAGGACGAAATATCGGCGTTCAAAACTAGAGCGTCCAGTCATCCTGTCGAAGTCACGTGTTTATCGAAGATGGATACCGGCCAAATGGCTCGTCGTAACGGCATCGCAAAAAAAACGTTCCTATCTCAATTGAGGAGTCCTTTCGTTGCGAGTTTTTCAAATATCCGACGCGGCCAAATTAAGGGAGCGAATTCGAGGCACGCGGCCTCCCTTCGCCGTTTCGACGCCTTAAAAATTCCTTCTAAAACGTAAAAATTACCCCGAATGCGCCAAGAGAGTTTCGAACGTTCGAGAATCAGGAGGAGAACGGAACCCTTGACTCAATTGCTGATTATCCAGTTCAGCGTATATATATATATATATATATATATATATATATATATATATATATATATATATATATATATATATATCAACCGCCAATTTGTTTGAACTTTCGGCGACTGTCGAAACCATCTCCATGACGACCGCTCCTTTTCTCGGAAATCGTTTGGAGGCATAGTCCTTGGAAAATAATGTGCTAAACATTAGAGCTTTTTGTTGTAAAACCGTGAAAAGTTGCTGAATCTGAGAGCGCTGAGGACGTTCTCCCTTTACTTTGTTTCAACCCACCAACCCTCAACGCCACCTGCCCCGTCGCATTTTATATTTGAAAATTTGAAATTTTAATATTTTTCCTCATAAATAGCAAATTATTTATGTATTTTGCATGATATTAGATTATAATGTTTTAGTGAGTAATAAAATTGACTTCTATGGGAACACACCTATCCTGGAACTAATTGTTTCTTCATGAATTGTTTTGGATAGGCTTCTTATAGTTAAGAAGAAATTCCAGAATAAGCACTTAAGCATAAAAAACTCAAAAATTAATCGTTTGTCTTAGATATCTCCAATAGTCGTAATCTTATCTACTTTCGGTGAATAACCACTGAAGGCAAGTGCTTTGTAGCCGAAATGCGCATCTGTTTTCTTTTCATTTCCCTGTTATGGGTATTGCAAGTATTTAATTTTTCAATGTTTTATATATATAAACGCTTGTTCTGGTATTTATTTTCCGCCCTAAGACGAGCTCGGTAATACTTAAGTGAATCAGTTGAGATCTGGCAAATGCTTTTGTTACCAACAACGAAACAGTTTATCGAAAAGAGACTGCCTTCGTTTAATATGAGCGTCCATAAAGGGAAGGTAGTTTCTCTCAAAGAATGTGGGATTCCTCGAAAATGAGCATTTCACTTATTGTGGTCATTGGTAGTTATTTGACTGAAATTATTAAGAGTTCACTAATATGATAGAACTAGTGTATTGCCCGTCATATGACGGGTGTCAGTTACTATATGGTTGAAAAACCCGTCGTAAGACTGGTAATTCTACTGAAACCATACATCTTAAGTAATCGTAACTCATTATTCTGGAAAATAACAAAATTAGTTTATTTTTCTAGTGTAATTGCCCTTTGAAATTCAACGGGGAACGTAGAAATGAATAAATAACAGTTGTAATTATTGAGTAAGAGCCGGTTTAATATTTGCCAAAAATAGAGATTCGGGAGAATTTCTTTCTCATTCCTGTTTTCTCCAATGATGAACCCCTTGTCAAAAATGGAGTAATAATTTAATAATAATAAATAAATAATTATATTCCCTCCATCTCGCCGTCCCTCTCTCCCCTCGCTCTGTTTCCCTCCCTTCCTCTCTCTTTCCTTCCCTCTCTCTGCCTCTTTTCTCCCGCCTCCCCCCTCTCTCATTCCCTCCTGCCCCAATCCATAGCCCTCCCTCTTTTTCTCCCTCTCCCACATTATCTCTTTCCTCCCGTCCTTTTCTAATTCCATGCCTCCCTTACTCTATGATTGTTGCCATGGAGACGATTATTACCGAACTTGAGCATAGACGAGTGAACAAATGGGTTATTAGGAGTTCTTTACCAGCGAAGCGGTAAATAGCGGAACTCCTTACGGGCACGTCTGGTCCGTCCGTCCGTCGTAACTTTCATCTCCTAAACCGCTAGATGGATTTTAATTAAATTAAGTATGAGTGATCGTCATTATTTATCTTATTACAATTTATTGCCACGTTCATTTGAACTGAATTCGTCGATTAGAACTTTCACTTTACATAATTACTTTAATAAACTTATACTCGTATCTCGTTAAATGGCATCCGTCAAGCAACAATGAAATACCAAACTTTTCTCTCCCTAGTTCTTATATGATCTGTAAGGTATAGATAAAAAAATCTGATGTGGCCACCACATGACTTTCTCCACACCTGTAATATTTCTAATAATTCCAAATAAGTTAAATGATAATAAATATTTTAAGGAACTGCGAGAAAATTTTAAAGACTTTACAAAGAACAGAAATAAACTCAAGCTGTAGCCTTCTGATATTGGATATAGCCCCGAAGCTCCAACAATTAAGAAAATAAAAAGGAGCGTAATGTGTTTAAAATAGTCGCCGGTAGGTGGTGTGGTGGTGGCAGTTAAAACATTTAGTTTTAAAAATATCTCTTCAACAATGTATTATATGGGAAATTGTTTCAAACAAAGGTTGTAGGAAATTAAATTACCTACAACTTTTATTCCGGCACGTTTTTACATTTATCAAATATTAAAGCAAATATAAAAAAACGGATGTGACAAGAGTAAACACCCACTTCCGGTGACCGATTTTTACCAAAAACTAATCAGCACATCTTCCTTTAACAAAAATGTCAAATATAAATTTTCACTCTGATCTGAATAATAGTTTTTGAGTTGGAGCACCCACAAAATCCTGGTCACAGACACAGACACCCACAGACGTCATCGAGAAAATAGTCAAAACATGTTCAGTGGATCTTAAAAGGTATATTTCCGTTGAAATCTCGAATTTGATTTTTTTCATGAAAACAATACTTTCTCTATACGTCCTATGTGGAGAAAGTAAAAATTTATTCGGATAGAGAATAACATTTACTACAAGAAAGTCCACGAGACCACATAATTGCGAGTTATAGTTTCGGAGATAGAAATTCTAGAAAAGCCCGCGAAAAACATCGCATATTTTGTTTACATCGATCTCTAAGGCAAACAATAATCCATGTTTTTCCATCCCACGCCCTTATATGATCTGTGCGGTATAGTTTAAAAAATTTATTCTGGTAGAGGATATTTCCTACAGGATAGTCTACGGGACCACATAATTACAAGTTATGGCTTCGGAAAAAAAATTCGAGAAATCCCGAACAAAACATTGCATATTTTGTTTATATCGATCGCAAAGACGGTTCTCTCAGCAAACAACAAATAATAATTCATTTGTTTCCCTCCCATGTGCTTATATGATCTGTGCGGTATAGATTAAAAATTTATTTGGGTAGAGAACAACGTTTACTACAAGATAGTCCCCGAGACCATATAATTACGACATATAGTTTCGTGAATAAAAATTCGAGAATCGCCCAATCTTTCGATACCGTTTCATACGTATTTCCCATTAAGAACACCTTTGAAATCTCTGTGTATTCCATTTATAGAGTATACTTTTCCACCTTGTTTTCTTTTCCGCTCGACTACTCTTCAGCAATGGACAGTTGATCCAGACATATTAGCGAATAAACAGTAACATTTATTAAATTCGTTTGTTTAAAAAATACATGCAAAATATAATTTTGACATTGTTTTTAGTATTTTAAACCTGATAATGCTCTATTAATTTGTTTTCCAATTTTTGTCTATCACTGATAAAGTATGAACTACAAGTGATATTTATGGTACGAGAATTCCTTTGAATGACTAACATATACCGAAACATTTTCTGTCAATATAAGTAATCAATTCTGTACGTCAACTTTGGGAAACCAGCCTGCATTAGTCCTGGTTTGGACTTCTTGTCTTACGGGAAATGGAAATCGCCCCCTGGAATCGAACCCGGGTCTTTTTTCTTATTTGTTTTAGTCATTTAACTTTTATATCTGAATAAAACATTCCTGCGAAATTTCAACCTTCCACCTAATCGGGAAGTTTGTTAAAAACGCGTTAAAATGTTCCATTGATGACGTCAGCGTTAGGCACACAGTAGGGCTTTTATTAATAGAGACTAGCGTAATTGCCCGTCAAACATGAATTAAGTATTAAGTAAAAATAAAATTGAAATAAAATATTAATGAAACTAACTTTTATTTGCACTAAAAAGTAATCAGTGGATATGAAATTCACAAAATTCAGTGTTCCAGAGAGTAAAAATAGTTTTGGGCTAATAGAAATTTTATGACAAAGAAATACATTACGCTATAGAATTCTTATATTCCCAAAACTATTTTTAGTGTATGGAACATTTAATTTTGTCTCTCATTCCCTCTCTCTTATTTATGTATTTTATATCAATTCCTGCTTTCTTATAATATGCATGCCCCAACAACATTCTCTATATTCATTCATTGTATATATTTCATGTATATTTCATCTCATTCTGTATTCTTGTATATTTCTTGTTTACATTAAGTTATTACCTTTATGTTTCCTTTTTTATGACGGTATATAATTACGCTGTATATACGAACTCTCCCACTGTACATACTCCTTTCTATTTAATTTTGTAGTTTTGTATTATCATATGTACACTATCTAGGGTTTTCGCAGGCTTTTCACACCCCCCTTCTTAGTGGGTGTTTTCCTGCGTGGGTTTTACTGTGGAGGACATGCCTGTTTTTACCTAAGTTTTCCCCCAAAACACAAATCTGTATTCAATTTTATCATTTTACTTTGTATGATTTAGGTAAATAATGTTTATATAATGTTTTTTGTTATACCTTATTTTATTCTTTTTCTTGTATTTATTATATTGACGAAGGATTAAATGTAAGAATGGACCTTATGGTCTAAATTTCGCTCGAATAAAGACGATTATCAATCATCTCTCTCCTTCTTTCTTTCTTCTCCTCTCTCTTCTTCTCTTTCGTATCAAATCATAAAATCATTCTAAAGATATTTGATTTCGTTATGAAAAATCAGTAAAATTTGCTATGATCTGGTTTAGCTTTCATGCACAATCAAGTCAGTGTTTTTGAAAGTTATCTTTGTTATATTGCTTAAAAATTATTATCAATGAGTCCAAATTCTTATTCGAATATTAGCTAAAAATAAGAGGAAAATCGAAATAACAAGATAGAATGTATGAAGAATCTACAGATATTTACTTGGAATATTAGAGCAAATTATAAATCATTTAAAACGTATTGAATTTAACTTAATAATTGAATTGTTTTACTCTTACGCGTAAAAACAGGATAAAATGTTAATGAACAGTCAATTTTCCATCAAAGGAAAAATGAGTAGTTACTTACTGTGAACTAAATACTTGCATGAACTGCAATGCGTTTTAACTGTATTTTAGGAGCGCAATTTTCTTTTAACTATAGTAGTTTTGAATTTTTTTTCAGAAAATTGGCTTTATTTAATGAAATTTAAGTAAAAGTCATAGAATGTTATTTTTCAATGCTATCAGAAATTCGGTTCAAAATATTTTCTGTATTATCGTTTAAAGAAATCCATTAAAAATAACGTCATATTTAGTTTTATGAAATCTCACCATGGCGCATGATTCAATCGTATAAAATGTTTTGTAATGAATTATAATTTATTATTGTTATTTTTGTGCTGTAGCTCCTTTTAATTCGATGCAAATGCTATGTCCTCCTCGTCATTTTTCTCAATTTCTGGTCACTTCCATTCCCTTTTCCTTCCACCATATAACTACATAATAGATTCAGTATATGTATTATACCATTGTATAAAAGCCTATCCGTATTAAAGCACTAAAATGGTGCATTTATTTAGCATTAATATGAGACCAAGAATATAATTCAACTCTCTGGAACATACTATAATGTGAATTATATACTTTTTAATTTTGTCCACATAAAATATTGTTTCATTAAATCAAAATTTATTAGTTTTATGGCATGGCATGGACCAACCAACGGACCAACATAGCCTTTTATTATAAGGGGAGGATGTTTAATTTGGAATGAAAATGTTTATTTTTCTGGCTTTTGGTGACAAAATCGAACAAGATCCAATACGCGTTTAAGTTGGTTGTAATGATGAATTGAGAGGTTGGTCAAATAGAAACGCTACAAGTGTGTTATTTATATTTAAATGATTACTAGTCCGCTTTACTTTTTAAGACGAATCTTGCAGATTCTCAAGAGAAAGTATTGTTTAATTTCATGATGAATTTTGATCGACTGAAATGTGCATAGGATCATAGTTTTAAGAATACTTTTAAAATTAATCTACGTACGTATGATGTTTTTGAGGGAAATTTCGACTATTTTGAAATCAGATAACATTGTATAGGATAATAATGGCAGAATATTCGAATCAGGTACTTGCATATGTATGTGCGGGCTGATGTTACTTATGACAAGACCTAAAAACAAAGAGAGCTACTGCGTTGACGCGTTAAATGGAGACTATATGATCAACTTTTCAGTTAATTCATGCTAAAATCTCTAATCGATTTTATGAAATGATATTTATGAAGTTGAAAATTGCCATCATAGTCAAAATTTTCAACGGCTGTAGTCCCATCCTGGGCTAAAACCTGAGACATTTTGTTAGTCACTCTATAGCGCACAAAGGGTCGTTCTTGTGTACAGTAGATACCGGCGTGATGTCAGCGTTACGGCACCTTTGCATCAACTCCCTTAGGAGCCCTTGAAATATAGGCGATCACAATACATGAAAATGAGATTTGATAATTCTTTTGATGACGAAACGTTGAGCGACGTTACCGACGTCATTAATATCTTTGGGTGTGTCTGGAGTGAAAGAGTGCCGCTCCCAGATATTCTACGAGATTAGAACGAGGGCCGTTATATATTTCACGTCATTCTCCCCATATGCAAATAGGAGAGCTAATAGAGCAACTTTTACATCCAACTAATGATTAAGGATGGTCTGACATCCATTCGCTCGTTCCTTAATCTGTCTGCAGTAAAACATCTTACATTATTTTTGCTAAAGTTGATTTTTTAATATTGCTTCCGAATATGAGTGGCGATATGGATGTCATTGTCGAAAACGCGTCAAATATGGGAATAAATATTTTTTGTGGTAATAATGCTTAAATTTTCTATTGTATTTGCGATCAAATAGGATGGTCTGATTATTTACTTTGAGAAATGGTCGCGGGTTCATTATTAGACAGCAGTTATGATTTGTTATGGCTGTTGAAGATATCGGATCCAGAGGAGCGACCGCCCCAATTGCCCCTCCCCCCTCTTAATTCCGTCTCTGCCGACGACCATACAATTTGAAAATACCTGCCCCATCAGAATATTACTTTCCTTTGCCATACAGACTTAATCTTAGGTGTAGAAACAAGGAATGTTGCGCGAAATGAATTGAAGAATGCAACCGTGGAGGGAAATGGGATCGTCCAAGGGGAGGGCGATCGCCCACCCCCTTCCTCCCTCTCGGATCCGCCATTGATCTGAGATAAGTACTTCTCGTTTTAAATTTTTGATACTTAAGTGTGTGTTCCTGGGGGCAGTTACGTCGTTTCTATAATTTATCTGTTTTATAACTACGATTAGGGAGTAATTCACCTGAGGGGAAATACTTTTTTATGCGATGATTCTACCCATTGCAGAACAGATGTCGTCTCTAGGTTAAACTTGTCCACTCTTTGGCAGATGTAATTCTATTAGATTTTGAAAGCTTTTAGAGAACATTTCCGCGCACAAAAAATCCTTTCTTATGATTTAAAAAACTATCATAGCAGCCTTATTGCTGAAAGACTAGGCTGAGAGAGATATTAGCGTCAAATTTTCGGAAATACGTACAACTTCAAGTATAGGTTTACCCTTAGTATTTTCCATTCCACGCTATTTATTTCTTTGATGCATTTGCTATTTTCACTAAAATGCAAGTAAATATTTTTCCTATGTGAATAAAATGATAGTTAATTATTAATATATCATTAAAAATATATATATTTGCTTCAGGTATCTCCAATAGCCACAACAATGCCAAAAACCATATGCGCATTTCGGCTACAAAGCAGCTGTCTTCAGCGATAATTCACCTAAAATAGATTCTAATCGCGGCGGTCAATCCCTTGGACCGTCATTAGCCCGCTAGATAGCACAAGTCCTCGGCTGTGCGAACCCTTCCTCGACACCCGAACTTACCCTTCCCAGCGGGCTATCATCTGACCGCAGGGATGATTAAGCACGAATTAATCAAAACTTTTTAAATGCCTCTCTGATGATAACGCATCTCTGTTTAACACTACGTAGTTTCTGGACTGTGCACGTCTTTTAAACGGCTTTCTGCGGCAAATATTAAGAAAGTTGACATTTTCGCTCTGCCACATTTAAACGCTAATGTAATTCCTCTTTTATATACGTTTTTATTTCAAATATAGAGCATAGAACATCTAAACATAGCAAAATTCCCGTTTTTTTTTCAAAATGTGCCGGATTTTCTCCTTCAAAACTCATTTTGTCCCGGTTTTGACGATCAGCATCTGATCACCCTATTCACATGGGGTCTCTACATCTACATCTACATCTACAAGTTACCCTGCAATTCACCAAGTTGGTGGGTGGCAGGGGGTGCAATGCACCAAATCCTACCTAAAGATTGTCTAACGCAATTCGAAATTTCCTATTGTGATCTCTTATTGTCCTCGGAAAGAACGAGCCTAGATAACGCTCCGTCCTACAATCGATCTCACGTATTTTATCGTCTCGATCATTTCTACCTATATACGTCGGTGCCACAATTATTCCCACTACCTCCTCTTTTAGACATTCTGACCTATATTTCTCTAGAAGTTTCAACCTTGAGTGCAATCTACGGTCCTCCAGTGATACCCAGTTCAAATCGCTCAATAAAGAGGTGACGCTTTCCTTATGTTCGTACTTTTGTTTTACAAATCTGGCTGCTCTGCGCTGTACTCTTTCTAGTTGAATTATGTGTCCCTTCTCGTACGGATCCCATATGCTCGCTGCGTATTCCACTTGTGGTCTTACCAGTGATAAGTAGCTTATAATAATATATAATAAGTCTCCCATCAGAACATAAACTGATTGCGATAAATACGGCCATAACTTGACAATTGGTCTTTAAAATCTATTATTTTTATAGCATTTAAGGGGCCTGCAAAATTTTTTTTTATATTTCAAGCGCAAAAATCAAGTGGGACGAAATTAGAACATAATGTTGTCATGTCGCCTCGTGATATATAAGAGCGTTGAAATGTGGCAGAAACCGCGGGAAACAAACCCACTGGGTTGGTATATTTGAGCGAAATAATCAACTTCCTTAATATTTGCCGTAGAAAGCCGTTTAAAAGACACGTGTAGTCGAGAAACTACGTACAGTGTTAAACAAGTGCATTATCATCAGAAATGCATTTTAAAAGTTTTGATAAATTCGTGCTTAATCATCCCCGCGGTCAGAGGATACCCCGCTAGGAAGGGTGAGGTCTGGCGTCGAGGAAAGGTTCGCACAGCCGAGGACTTGTGCTATCTCGCGGGCTAATGACGGTCCAAGGGACTGACCGCCGCGAGGTCCCCGTCTATATACTTTTAACCTTCTAATCTTTTAGAATCTATTTTTAATTAATTATTTCTAATTTTTAGAATCTATCTAACCTTGCTGTGGCAATATATCAGTTGTTACTTTATTTGTGTTTTTATGTCTTAAGTGGTGCAACTTTACAGGATTAAAAAAAGACGTATTCGGTTATTGCTAGAGTGAAGTTATAACGAGGATTTCCGTTTAAGCCTCTAGGTACGATAGCGAGAATACTTATGTGGAATTTAAGGAATTAGCACGTACATTTTCCTAAAAAAAGCTAATTACCACAAGTGAATTTCAGCAACGTCCATTGATGAGCATATCCCACCGCCGTTCGCCAATTTCAGCAACCCGGATGATATACTGTAATGGTTCAACCGATATTCAGTCACCTCAAACACCTTCCAGGGAAAGGATTCCAAAAAGAGAATAGTAAAACATAAGTGGAGAGACGCAATGCTTCGATAACGGTCCATATGAAACGGAGAAGGGAAAATATCCAACATTTCAACGACAAAATGGAAAGTGTCTTGAGCGGATGGCTCCATTGTGAGGGATTGGAGGGATAGCACCGTTTCGAGACCAAAGAAAAACAACAATGGGAAAAAACAGGACGTCAATCCCTGCTTTTCCTCGGCCACTCCCGTATCTCCCGATCTCCCTCTCTTCCCCCATCCACGCCTCAACATCTACCAGGGCGCACCGACCCACACTCCCGCATCCCCTCCAAGTTGCCTCCCCCCCACCCCCACCCTCCACGCCCCCTCCATCCACCCGTGCCAACATACCACCACCACCACCTCCTCCCCTTTCCGCCGCTGACCCCCCGCCTATGCGCCACTCACCCAACGCCCCATCCAATGGTCCCTTCTTGAGTTTGTAATAGCAGGGTTGTCCCCACCCACACAAGAAGGGTCAGGAGAGTAAAGGAAATCCCGGCGAGGAGGAAGTGAGCGTGGAAGGAGGGATGAGAGAGAGAGAGAGAGGAGAGGGACGGGGTAAGCTGTATGAGACGCAAGAATGCGTATGCGTTTTATGTTTTATGTACATATTTATATTTATGCGCACGGACACAGTTTAACGTCTGAAACTTGAAAGATTAGAAGATTTAAAAACATGGTTTATGAGAAAATCGTATTTATAGAATTCCAATTGGTGTGATGGAAATACAAAGGAGAAAAAGCATTTTGTTCGAGTTAAAAATGTTTGAAGACTTATGTGTTGCTGTGGCGAAATCGACTCATAGTTGGTTGGAGCACTGAGGAAAAAGCTAAATACTTGATTCAAAATTCATAAAATATGCATGAAACTTTATTATATGAGCGCGGCGTCGTAGCTCAGCAAAATCGTCAGATTTGCTTTATTTTTATCGTAGATTTCCATATTTTTTTAAGCTTGGGAAAATTTTTATTTTTCTACGTGTTTTACGCGTCTTCTCAATAAACTATACAACGTGGACAGGTGGATATGGAGCAGGAGCTCCAATCTATTCCCTTCATTCGCCGAATGTGGACACGAAACCGACTTAATATCCTTTCTCCTTGAACACCACTTCACCTCCTGCCAGGTCAGAGGACGCTGAATCCACCCTGACCCTTTCTACACCTTGTTGCTTCATTTTTTATAGGCATGAGTATGATTGATAGCATTGCTCTTCCGTCTCTCGAGGAAGTTTCACCTCATTCATCTCGTCTCAATACCGTCCGTGTCTACAGCCTCGTATATACTTAAGATATTTACTGCCATATATTTTATAGGCACTTGTATATGCACAGACACCCACACACATAAATACGCATGCACATAAATACACTCACGACACACATGCAAATGAACTCGGAAAAGGGGTATTGGTGCACGTTCTTGGTACATGTCTATTCACAATACGTATTTCGACGATTTCATGAAACGTAACGAACTTGATATTATGGAAAGGCATAAATAGAAGAAATAGAGAACGTTATAATTTCCACTTGTACTTTAAATTATAGCTTCCGGCTTCGCAGTTACTACTAATGAAACGTCAAATAAAAGTAGAAATTATAAATTTTCATCACCCATTCTGTTAAAATGACTTTTTACATATTTACGCCTTCTCCAGTAAAGAGTATTGTAAGGTATAAAGTTGAATTCGAAGTAGGTAATACAAAGGTAATGGGGCTATATAGGGCCTACCGCGTACAAAAAAAGCGGATCGAAAGAGAGTGAGGCGGAGGTATTTTACGACACCGGACCACCCTCATGATGTCGAGCCCGTGGAAGAGGTACGTGGGATGAATGGCCAGATTGATTGCCCGATTGAGTGATTCATTTCGGGAACTGTATTCGTGGCATTGGAAAAATGAAGCGATGGATTGGCTGGGCGGTCGGGTACAACCGTCGCGGTGTTTTGACTAATGGATGGATTTGTCTTGTCATCTCTGGTCTCCACTAAGGACCAAAGGGGCTAGAAGGGGGGGGGGGGAGGAGGAGAAGGAAGGCGGGGTCCGTCCGTGGAGTGAGGTCCTCTTCATGGGACCGTTTTCGAGGAAACCATCGGTGTCGCAGGAGTATTCTGGTTGTGGACACTTTCAGTGGCGTGGCAAAGTTTTTGGGGGCCCCAGTGCAATATCCTTCTTGCCTCGTCCTCTAGTTATTTTTTATTTAAAAAATGTCAACCTTTCAATGAGAAAACGACTTGTTATCAATTGATAAGATTAAGACTACGCAGCTTCCAATATGACACGGCGGTAACAAATAACTTTCAATTATTTTATCGACTCTCGCTAGAAATACTGCGATAATCGAAAACAATTGCATGTTGCGTTCACCTGAAAAAGGGAAAAATTACGGTGTCGGAGAAACCCCGACCTGTGGGTTGGAATGGTTACAAATAATTTGCAAAAAAATAGCGAGTCGAAACGTTAATATGATAAAACGCAAATAATTGTTGATGAAATCCTTCTGTGTTGTAAGGGCCTCCTTTACTGGGGAGTGGGGGGGGGGGGGGGCGGTTCATTGTACCGGTTCGCTATTATAGTACGCTACTGTGATTCTTTCGTGTCCCGACTTTCATTATATTCCGCCGAAAGAAACGCCGGGTGCAAATGACGCTTCGTGAAATTGGAAATCGTGGCCCTCGTTCGTGCAACGGCGAACTCGATGTTTGGAGGCATTTAATTGCGTGTCAAGATTCCGTCATGAGTGACATATCGCAAAATCGACATCGTACGCCATGTAAAATGTATTATTAATGATTTTCTCATTTTTTTCTGGCGCGTAATGCCGTATAATGACTTCGGAAGAGGGACGGTGGAGGAGGCGATGGGAAAGGGAATACTCGTCGTATCCCGAACCGGTGTTGTCGTTCTTTATGTCCGCGAATTTCAAAGTATAGAAGATGAAATTATGCTCCTATAGCAACATAAGAAACCAAATGTTATTCGCTTAGAGTTAGAGACTAGGAAAATCAAGAGTTTGGCATCTCTTTAACGAAGGACGTATCTAATGGATGGAGTTAGAATTCGCTCAGACTGTTTACAAAAACTGTTAATTTTATTCAAAGTTTCCTTTTTATGTTCAGTTGAGTTCATATTAAAGTTGTGAAAAGCCAATCGAGTGCCGTAGGAACTTTTTCTTGATTTTGAATAGGATCGAGTACGGATTATTCTCATGGCTGCGGTCATAATGGCTTAATAATAAATTTAATTGAATTTTCGAAATATAATTTTAGGTACGCATGCAGCGAATAATACAAATAGCGGCATTATTATAGTTAGCAAAATGTATGTTATAAATTGAATAAAAATAAAGCGACCACAAAATGATCAAGATTCTATATGAAAATAGAGTTAAATAATATAGTTTTTCGCATGAACTCACACATATTTAGCTACATAAATAATCCAATGAACGTGGCCGGAGGTAGGAATATGCTCTCGCCCCCTCCCTCCCACTCCACCTCCCCGCCTCCCCCCCCCTCGCGCACAGCCGCTTCATCAAAGATAATTTCCAATATTGACCAATGGAATAATTTATTATTAACCGTTCTTTATTTTGACCGTTCGGCTGCATGAACGAGGTTTTATCATAAAGTTTGCAATTTTTCCGCTAAAAAATATGAAGTGATCCGAGACAACAAATGAAGAAAGTACAATCACCATTGGCCTCTTTTAAGTCCAGTTGAGCTGTTGCTTCTTGCACTCATTTTTATTCAGTTAATTTATTCTTTGGCATGCAAAATTTAGAGAAGAATATAATGGTATATAGTTCATTTTTTCGGCGCTTTATAGTTATGAGCAACGCAAGGTCAAGCGCTGGTGTGATATGGATCTACTATGATTTATAAGTGATAATTTCCTGAAATACTGATAGAATTCGTCCATATAGCGTACCAATGAGAATAAATACGTCAAAAGGTTTAGAAATCACTCGATTTTAATCATGGTTTTTATTTATACGCACCTGGCTCGCGGGTTTACGATAAGGAAATTATGCGATGAAGCGATTGTTAAAGCATTGATTTAACGAAAGATCTGTTAATACAGAAGAATAGAGTGAGATAAATTCCTAAATATAGAAGTATTGATTGGTTTGGTAGAGCCAAATTAATTTTTTAAGGTGAATATAGTTTTATTCTTCTATTCTATGTTCGTTCGACTTCTCATTGTTTTTGATAACTGATATAGTATTTGCGGTATGTAATTTATGCATTTATAAATTGTTAGGGATAATTAATTAAATTATTAAGTTTCTAACCTATAAGCTTCTATGTGAGCGAGGTGTACTTATCATATTTTCATAAATTATCTCTTAAGGTTAGCAGTATTTCATCAGTGGCAGAATTGACATAATTCCCCTCATTTTTATTGCTATTTCAAATAATTTTATCAGTTTGAAAAGGTGAAATGCGAAGGATATTTTGCCAGTTTATTGACTAATCAGGAAAGTATTCTGGTTCTCATACTAATAAATTAACCTCCTCGTCTCTTCCCGAGATTGTATCGAGATTTAAAAAAAAATCGAAGATGCGAACAATTGATTCTACATTTGTTACAGATTAAACCAAACTGAGGAAAAAATGCTCCTAAAATTTAAAAAATCCGTTTATTATTGACGATGGCCTACGTAAGGCACTTGAAGTTTCCAGCTGAATAAATGCCGAAACTCCGATTGATATCATACCATTCTCGACTTTTTCAGGTTATCAACGTCCCGATTTACCGAGTGTAAAATTTATTCACCGAAAGTTAATTAATCACGCGAATTTGAAGCGATTTCTACACAACAAAGCCATAAAATTTAGTTCGTTAAAGGGATATTCTCTGACTAAATTTCATTCGAATATAGAAGTCCCGTAACGTGTATATATATATATATATATATATATATATATATATATATATATATATATATATATATATAGTCATCCGCAAAGAGGCACGGTTCTCCAAAGCGAAATGGGAGAAGACATGCCACGAAAGTATTTCGCCTATAAATCAAGAAATCAATCAATAGAAAGATCAGTAAACACGAGGCTCGGGGATTTAATGGCCCTCCATTAGAGGGCCTCAGTTTATACTCAATTGCTTCGTAATCAGTGGTTTCGGGTGCTCAAGGGTGACCCTCCCTCATATCGCATTAGCCAGCCATCGGGAAGAGTTGGTTTTTTGAGGAGAAGGTCATGGAAAAGGAGGAAGTGGAGGAGGAGGAAGATGAAGAGAAACTATAAGATCGAGAAAGAGGAGTGTGAGAGGAAGAGCGAAGGGCGGTAAAAAGAAACAAAAAATATCTACCGAAAGGAACGGTCGGGATGGAGGGAGTGGAATGAAGAGATAACGAAGGCACGGATAAGGAACGAGACGGATGTTCGGAGGGGAAAAGGGAAGGGGAGAAGGAGGGGAAATATGATGGAAGGAGGGTTAGGCGTAGAAATGTAAAGAGTGAAGGGTTTAGAATCGGGAGTGAGTGAGAGTTATGGGGAAAAATGAGGATTAAGGGCGAGAGGAATGGAGTGATAGAAAAAAACAAAAGAAAAGCGACTTTATTTGGAGCGAGAGTGAGGCTTTCTAGTCCATAAATTAAGTTTTGAAACAATATTTAGAATTAACCTAAAAATTAGTATTAACTGAGAATATTAACTATAAATTTTAACAAAAAATATTTGCAATAAACATTGGAAAGTTAATACAAAATTACCATATATATTAAATATAGATTTATTTTATTAGATTATCATTGAGTATCGCGGCTTAACCCATAAATGCATGAGTTTTTAGGACTAGACTCCTTATGCCATTTCAGTATTTTGATATTATTTATATAAAAAATCTGAAATAACATTTCATATCTCTTACACATTGAAGAACTGATTTAGCAGATGAGAAATTGTATGCTTTAGGATATATATACTTCATTTTAGTTAGTGAAACCCCAAAGAAGAGCTTCGGTACACTTTTCAGACAATGTTGCAGATATGAAACACCGTGTACCTAAGATTTGTCAATTTCATTTATCTCAATATGTTTCTCTAATAGCCGGAAAAAAGTTAAGGAACGAATTGTACGTTTGTGCTGCAAAGCAACCGCCATCAGAGGCCATTAACCGAGAGTAGATTCTTATTCAAGGAAGAATTATCGGGATCACCTTATGGCTGTAATAAAATTGAAGAGCTGTTTCTCCAACGGTGACTATCGCAGAAACAATTTTTCAAGAAGACTTTTCAGAAGGAGCTATCGACAAGAATATTATTTTCAAACCGCATTCTAGCAACAGTAGCGAGAAATACATCGAAATAATTTGATTATAAAATCTGCAGGATAGGAAAAAGTAATCACTCAACGGAGAGCGGTGGAAAGAAAGGGTAATGGGAAAGGGAAGTTTAAAGGAGAAAGAGATGAAGATAAAAGGAGAGTGCGGGTGGTGAAGAGTGGGTCAGGAGCAGATGGGTGGCGGATGCGAAGCAAAGTCAGGAGAGAGAGAGAGACGATGAAGAGATACGGACGAAGGCAAGTAAGAATAGATTGAGTCGAGGGCGTGCCCCGCAAAAGAATAGAAATAAGAAAATTGAGATAATGGAATAGGTAACTCGGGGTCTTTTTTTCTCTCGAACGATTGGGAGGTAACCCGCGTAAGTAAGGGATATGAAGAAATTACGCGCGATCGTAACCGTTTCGGAGTCGTCCTCATCGGGGGAAAAAAAATTTTCCCGAGACGGGAGTGGGTGGAGATTGGCAGCCTCCCATTTTTTTTATTCCACTCTCGAAAACTCGAGGCGAAAGTTATCCTCGTAATCATCATCGTCGTGTCGAAATAAAACCCATTTTTATGCAAAGGTCCCTTTTTATTATCCGAACGAAATGAACGACGTTTCGTATCGAACTTTTTTTATTTTTATCGCTTCGGAAAAGTTAGATACTGCGTGCGTAGGGAGAGTATTGCGGATTGGGGAAGGGGAGGTTGCGTTGTGTGCGGCATGTTTTATGGTGGCGGAGACTGAAAAGATGGGGGGAGGGGGAAGAAGGGATACGAAATGGCGAGAGTGGAATGGGGATAGGAAGGGATAAGGGGGAGTGGCCGAGGGAAGGAAAAGTACACACCGCGGGATGAGATAAACACGGGGCGCTCGGATATTATATGCATGGAATAACATCGGATGAGCGATTCAACCGGCCGATAACCTCTGCTCACCCACTGAGGGAAATATGAGGGAAGGCGGCCGCGGAGGAGGGGGAGAAGTGGGGGGGAGATGTAGGGAGGAGGGGATGGGTGGGAGAAGAGGAGAAGACGGAAGGAGAGAGAGAGAGAGAGAGAGAGAAAGAGAGAGGAAAATATGTAAAAGAGAATTTTTTTTAACCGTTTGTGTATCCTGCGTGCAAAACTTTCTACGTTATCATTTACGGCGTTCTCTTGTCGGATTGCTGCGGTGATTTCCTTTCTTATAAATAAACTGTCGCGTTTTATGGGTTCTCTTAATGTCTGTGGGGGTCTTATTTCAGTTATTATTTTCGTTGAGGCTTTAGTATCTATATCTGTGGTGGTTCATTTAAACAGATGAGTTATATTGAGATGTTTATTTTTTCAGTTTTGCTCATTTTCTTTTTTTTTGTTTATCCTTTAGAATTACTTCTATGCAAAATAGTTTGAGGGTACTAGGGAAAATACTATTTCTTTGCTATTCTAAACTTTAGGAAAAATCGAAACGCTATCCTTTACGCTCAAAAAGTTTACTTCCTCGGCCTTTAAGGATAAATCATATAGTTATACATTTTGAGTTAAATTTGTGAATCCAGTATTTATATTTTGGCGTCGAATGGTTTAATTTAGGATCTCTGAGAATAAGTAAGTTTTCCATGCTGTACAAAACCAAACAACAAAACCAGGTTATCTGAGACTCAATCATCTTAAAAGCTGTAGGATCTCTTTGATTTTCCACTGAAAAATACTATTCTTCTTCATTCTTAATGCGATTTGCTTATCAGCTCCAAAAGCGATTGAACAGAGCATTATGATACTCGTTCGGGTGACTCAACGGAAAATCACTCGCTTTCACGTGAGGAGAACTCGTTCAAAATTAGGTTGGAGGAAGTTGCAGTTGGCAGTGTGCTGATGGATCTTTCTAATTTTCTTTTACGTATTCATAATCAGACTTTAGTGGAATGTTTCATGTCCTACTATGACTTTTTCATGGGTTTCATTGTTTATTGTTGGCTCGCGGGTTAGGCAGCTTTAAGAAATGTAAGAAAACTGCTCGAGTACAGCGGAATATAGATTTCTTATTTGGCCTTCCTGCGTCACTCTACGGAGATTTTGAAATGGACTTAATACGCAGTTCCATTTAAATTTCGCATGCAATATATTTCAATTCATACTTGAAGTATCCTACAAGATTATGATATAAATATTAATAAACCAGTCAGGGGAATTTTCACTGTTATGTTCATTTTATATCAATTTTCTCTCCAAATTATCAAAACGATTTCTCTTGTTAACACAAAAAAAATTTCTGAATAATTATTTTAATAAAATTTTAGATGGATCTGTCTTTGTTTGAACTATTGTCTCTTTCTTGTAAATACAAATTTTACTTTGTTATTTAGGGATTTTCTAAGTATGTACTTCCATATTCGTTGTTTTTCCAAGTAGATTTAGGTTGTCAGTTGCAGCTTTCCTGGTGCCAAATGTTTGAGTTTCGCTTTGTATGAATTTTCAAAAACTTAATTTATGAAAATTTGCTGAATAATTTGACATTTGAGACCTGTGTGTAAATGTTACTACTAGAAAATGCTCGTGTGTAATGATTTTTAAATTAATGTCTTTGCCTTTCATTCCTGGTTCCCTACAAGTTGAAACGCTTTGCTTTCTCTAGCAGTATCCGTCAGTCAGTCAAGTAGACAGCTAAGGGATAAATGTCACTAACACACACACTTGGAAATGCACGAGAATAGTCGGAGTGAAACCTACATTGCTAGAGTTCATCGTTTACAAAATTTCCTAAATGGCCGGAGGGATTGTTTGATTGTTACTGCATTAGCATATTATGCAGTTGAGCCATTGGTATTAAGTTTAAGTAAAGAAGTCATTACTTTCAACTCATCCAAACCTCTCCCCATTCTCCGACGTCCACAATAGCCACATCGCGCCTTTCTATTTCTTCTAACATTCTTTTTCCATTTCCAAATTCTTCAATTAATTTGTTTCAAAATTATATTATTTTATTTAAATCAGATACATAGTTATAAAAATTTATGTTAAACACAGTTCATATGCCACATGGAAGTGGTGCTCAAACTACTGGCCCGCAGAGTGTTTTCATCCGGCCATCTATGAGTTTTGCAATTGAGCACAGGCGTAAGACGAAAATAGAAAATTATAAAAACAATACCTTATATTTCGTATTTTCTTCTCCATTCCAATGATACACGAGTACATTTTTTTTTAAATCAGGTTCACCTTAAACTTAATTCTTTAGTTTTGTTAAATTATTCTTCAGTTGTATTTTTGACTGCATGTGGCCCCCGATTAGTGTGGAGGTCGGCTATGTTGCCCTCGATCCGAAATGTTTAGGCACATGTTTGTAGAGCACATACGCATTCGCTGATGAGTATTTACGTTTGGATTTTATATTGGTTCATAATGTCATTTGACAATTTGGTGTGAGTTGAAACTTGCTGGTTGAAAGGGGGAAAATAGTTTAGCAATACATTCTTCGATCATAACTGAGAAGTTAGGTAAGCTTAAAATTAAATCTAATTGTATGAATATAGATTTTGAAACGGTAATGAGAGCTAGGTGGTGGTAGATCTGGCTCCATTCATTTAATATTACATAATGAGGTATTTTGTGACTATTTAAGCGACAGTTAATTATGGATTAGATTTTTTCCATCTCTTTCTATACAGGACACATTCTAGCGTCTGCTGCCATTCCTATTTGCTTCTCACTTCCTCTTTCTTTTACCCGTCTTACACGTCTTCCCTCCTATTCTCCTCTTCTCTTCCTCTTTTCATTTCAACTCCTCTTCTCCTATTCTGTAAATCCCTCCTCCTACTCCTCTTTCCCTCTCTCCGCACTCCTTTTTCTCCCTTCCTCTTCATCCAGTCTCCACTCGTCTCTTATTTCTATTTTGAGACCAAATCTTCGCTTTCGATCTGTTCTTCGGAGCGGGATGCCCTTGCAGTATGCCCCGGGATATTATCCTTCATTTATCTGCCATAAATTAAACGACGCTTCACTCACGACTCATCAATCGTTTAGGTAAGCGAGATGGGAGGTTCGGTGCGGGCGGGGAGGAGGGGACGTCTGGATGAATTGGACTTTCACGTGATATTCTCAAAAGCGCTTGAGATTGTATTTGCGTTACTAAACTTTTTCGAAGCTACAAGCCCTCCAGCGTAGAGATTTCACGCGACTAGGAGGAGAGGAAATGAGTGTGTCTTTTAGACATCTATCAGAGGAAATCCCAATGAAACATCTTTTTTTTAGGCTTTAATAACAGTGAGTAACATGATAAAACAAATAAGAAGCTCTTTTTGTTTATAGTCGCAAGCGATGCCTAATTTTTAAAATGTTACATTCTGTCGAGTATCTCGAATGTTATTAGATCGCTCTCTAATGCTCCCTGCTCTCAATTAATGTATTTCTGTGCCTGAATTAACAAAAGGCTTGGAAGATATCTTAACACAAACTTGTAAACCGTAGTATTTTATATTTAACAGCAAATGATTTTCGCAAAAGATACCAAAACTATTTTTGCTTAAATAAATATTTGTTGGATATTCACTTATTAAATTTACACAATTAGAGTTAAGTTTTTTTGTCGCATCGCAGAGAAAATACATATTTTGCATAACTTCTTTTTGAGAGTTGCTTCCAAATACTTTGCCAAAGGTGTCTTATCTCGCGAATCTAATAATAGACGAAGTTTTTCGTATTTAACGAAGGTCTTATAAAATATAATCAATTAAGAACGTTTGATGTTATGCATTCGCATCATTCCACACTTTGTAGCATGACTTTTGATTGCTGTATCCACTTCGTTTGCACTGTGAAGCTAAAATCACCATTTGTCAGAGGTCAGCTATCGGCGTTTTAATAAACTTACAAATTAATCTGTTAAACGGTAAAAACAAAAGTTATTAGTACAAATAACTGAAAGCGAATTACATGACATGCAAGTAACAAATTAAGAATACCGAAAAAATTATTCATGCAAACTTTCGGATACCTTAACATGACCACGAAAGATTTGTCGGCTGCGTTAAACAGGTTCGCGGAATTCTTCCGTTGACCATAAATTGCGTTAATATCCGGGCGAAATTCTAAATCATAGAAAAATAATTTTCAACTTATAAGGCATGGCAAAAAAATGAGCATTAAATGCGAGAACATCAAATCGGAATTTCGCCATTCGTATATAAAATACATTCTTGGAGTTTCGTTATTCTCAAAACTCGCCCTCCGCCGCGACTCCCTCCCCTCCAGCCCCTCCCCACACCTTCTCCGCCTCCATGCTAGACGCGAAAAAGGAGGACAGGAAGAAGGAGGAGGAGAGGGCGATTGATTAAGGACCTCGCCATCCGAGGCACGAGCCAACGGTCCACCCACCTCCCTCCCTCTCTCGTTCTCCACGAAACAGTCCGCCTCCCTCTCTCCCTTGCCGTATAGTAATGAAGCGTCCAACTAATATCAAACGTTGATAACGTGACAAACAAAGGGCTGTCAGCGGCGGCGAGCACGGGAAGGGGGTCTCTTTTCGAATTTATTTATTTATGTTGGGAATACGGCGAGTGTGTGCTTCGACTGCAAGTGGTTTCCTCTTTCCTTTTACGTCCATTTATCCCATCCTTCTCTCTCTCCTTAACCATCCTCCGTCCATCCCATACCTACCTCCTCCTTTCTGTCTCCTTTATCAGGCTTTCTCCATCTTTCGTTCTCCTTTGATGTATATTCCCCTTCCTCTCACCTTCCAATCCCTCTTCCACCCTCCCGATCTCTACTTTCTCGCACTCTCTCCCACTTTCTCCTCTCTGCCCACCCCTTCTCTCTTCCTATCTTTTTCCTCTCTTTCCTTCTCTCCCTTTCCCTCTATTTCTCTTACTCTCCTCTCTTTATTTCTTCCTGTCTCTCCCTCTTCTTTCTCCTTTCCATCTCCTCTATCCCATTCTCTAACTCTTTCCCTTTCTTTTCGCCTTTCCATCCTTTCTACCTTTTCTCTTACTCTCTCCCTCTTTTCTTCTTCGCTTTTCCCTCTTTTCTCCTTACCATTTTTTCTCCTTTCCATCTTTTCTCCTTTCAATCTTTTCTCCTTTGCATCCTTTCTCCCTTTTCTCTTACTCCCTCCCTCTTTTCTTCTTCCCTTTTCCCTCTTTTCTCCTTTCCATCTTTTCTCCCCTTTTCTTTTACTCTCTGCCTCTTTTTTATTTGCTTTTCCCTCTCTTTTCTCCTGTCCATCTTTACTCCCTTTTTCTCTTACTCTCTGCCTCTTTTTTCTTCGCTTTTCCCTCTTTTTTTCCTTTCTATCTTTTCTCTCTTTTTATCTTACTCTCTCCCTCTTTTTTCTTCGCTTTTCCCTCTTTTTTTCCTTTCTATCTTTTCTCTCTTTTTATCTTACTCTCTCCCTCTTTTCTTCTTTGCTTTTCCCTCTTTTCTCCTTTCCATCTTTTCTCCCTTTTTCTCTTGCTCTTTCCCTCTTTTTCTTCGCCTTTCCCTCTCTTTTCTCCTTTCCATCTGCTCTCTTTCTCTCTTTTTCCCTCTCTTCTTTACTGCTTCTTCATTCTCCCTTGTCTTTCTTTATCTCTCCATCTTCCCCCTCTTACCTTTCTCCCGTTGTCACCCCTTCTTCCTGCTATCACCCCTTCTCTTCTCGCTCTCGTCCTTTTTAGTTCCACTGCTCCCCATATTCTCCCTTTCCTGCTCCATATTTTTAGTTATCTTTCCCACTCGTCATTATATGTTATGACATTTCGCGATTTATTTCCTTTAGTGTGTTTTTTGCTTCACGTATTTTTCGGCGACCGAGTTTTTTCCCTCATGAGATTGGCGACGCAATTTCCTTACGGGGAAAACGGTCCTGTTGAAAATTTCAATGATCTTCATCCTTACCGGAAAGAATTAATTGATCGTTTTCCTGCTGTGTTGGAGAAGGATAACGTGATTGGTTGCCATCTCGAAACGTGCGAAGAGATATCGCATGTTTAATTGCGTCTGTGAAGGTTTCGAGCTCGATAGATAGATTATCACAACACTTTATCAAAATGCGAAGATACAGCGAAAAAGAATAATGAATACGATTACGTAGTTGCATTGATACTTGTACAAGAATAAGCACTAGAAAAAACAAGCACTTTTCTTAGGTATCTCCAATGCCCATAACGAGATTGTAAAAACCATATGCGCGTCTTCAGTGGTCATTCGCTTATTTTGAATTTTTTAAAGCCATAAGACAAGCTCGATAGTTCTTCGGTGAGTTAGATACTCGTTCAATTCGTTCATCTCTAGCCAAATTGCGTGTTGAACGCGGATTTTTCGAGAATTTTTATATAATTTGTTTAAAAAAATAATATTCGAATCCGACATTTTGTGTGTTTCATAGACAATGGGGTGTCTAACATTAGCAGTCATTTAAAAATATTCCGAATGTCATCAAGACAGGAAAATGTTCTGTATGCATGGCGATCAAAAGTAAATTCATCAATTAAAGTTGCTCGTTGTTTGGACAAAAAATGCGGCTCTGTTTTTGTGTGTTAAATTTCAGTAAAACTTGAGTCATGAATTAAAGCCATCGTTAATTTAATTTTTTTAAATCAATATTTGGCGCTTTTTATTTACTATAATTTTCAGCTTTCAGATGATCTCACGTCATGTTATAGAAGAGTATAGTATGAATTGATACACTTAAGTTGCTTTTGGTCCTCTCTATATTTTACTTTTTTTAGCGCTAATATGATATCAAATAGGTGCAATATTTGGGAAATGTGGTGAGATAATCACCGTAAGTTTCAGTGCTATTTTAGTTCTTTTGAGCGGCAAATATCAGGAAAATTATTTTATTTCATGATCTGACTCATTTGGCCAATGAAATTCGCGTATTATTTTCGCCGAATTGTCATAATCTTCACATTTGTATGCGTTTCCTTTTAAGGTTTACCGTAACTCCTTAAGCCATACGATATTTCCGATGCGTAAGTAACTTCCTGTGTTGGATGCATTATGGCAGGGAACAATAAAATCTTCGTTGATCACACCACCACGCAACTTTTACACGATATTCCGTTACTTCGTAATCTCAAAAAATAACCATTTATTCTATTCTTTCCCTCCTCTCTAAGACAATAGACGGACACAATGGGAAGTTCGTGAGTTGGCGTGATGTTCATCAACCCCTACAGCTTACAGATCTCGGTGACTTTCAGGATATCATGTAGATGCAGGTGTAGCTCTTTCCTAATTCACATCACTCACACATTGTCTCTTAATCCTTTCTCTCTCTCCGTCCTTTCATGCCACGCGTGCGCTATGACGCCCGTTGCACATGATGTCATATCGAACGTCATTTAAATGGTTTAAAAAAAAAAACGATCGAACGCATTGAAGGCGGTATTTCTTCTTAAGTGCTAAGCGTGCAAGACATCACGAATGCCTCCTTGAACGAGGGATTTTTAACGCTCAATCAACACTTCCCCAGCGTACACAATCGAAACGCAACGCTAAAACCTCAATTTTAGTTTATTAACTGGTTCGATCATTTATTCTTTTATTCATTCACTTGTGTTAATTCACTAGAGAACTATCGAGCTCGTCTTTCGATTGAAAACGGATTCAAGAATAAGCACTTTAGTATCAAACTAGTGTGATTGCCCGTCAAAAATGACGGGATCATCATAAAAGCATTCCAAAGATATTTGATTTCGATGTGAAAAATCAGTAAAATTTCCTATGAACTGGTTTGGCTTTCATGCACAATCAAATTAGTGTTTCTGAAAGTTATCTTTGTTTTAATTGTATTGTTTAATTAATTATTATTAGAGAGGTCAAATGATTATCCAAATATGTGCTGAAAATAAGAGGAAAATCGAAATAATAAGATATTATGCATGAAGAATCAGCAGAAATTTACTTGGAATATTTGAGCAAATTATAAGTTATTTAAAACTTATAGAATCTAACTTAATAATTGAATTATTTTACTAACTCTTTTTAACGCGTAAAAGCAGGATAAAACATGAATGAACAGTCAATTTGCCACCAAAGGAAAATACATGAACCTGGATAAAATTAGCGCGTTTTTCTTATATTATAAAATTCGGTTTTATTTTGTGTTTTATTTCGCTAAGAATATTTCTTTCGTTAACGTAATTGACAAACTGAGAAGAATTTGGATTTTTATCGCCTATTATACGCGTAAATTTAGCTTATCTTATCTTTTTATGTGGCTATACCGCCACATATTCGGTTGGTAGAGTCTCGTCTGTAAGTGACATCCATGCGAAAATGTACGCTCAAAATTAAGCTTTCCATCTTTTACACCTTCGGATATAATAAAAAATTATTTAATTAGTCCCTATCCAAACCTGTATATTTTTCAAAACTCAAACCTTAGGAAAAATAATGGGCATCATAGATCACACACCCTGAAAATTTCAGTCCTATATCTCTTAGCGTTGGTTACTATTTTAATTTGATTCCACAGACAGACAGAGCGAAATTATAAGCTCGTTTGTGTAATAAAACGCGCTAAACATTAAAAAGTGCTTATCTCAGAACTTTAAGGTGTAAAAATAATTCCGTAACGGTGTAGATGTAACTCATTATGTAAATAATAACCTCCCATCATGAACCATGAACATCGTTTCATGGTACAATGTGAAATATCTAAAAGAATTAAATGACATAGGACAGCATAATGTAGGAAAATTGACGTTTGTTTAATCCGTATAAATGCAGTAAAGGCATTTAATAAAAGATCATCACTTGTTGACTGCACATATTAAAGACACCTTAATAAACGCGCAACTGTTATATTAAGTCACCGTTGCATAATTAGAATCATAAATTTGTGGGTTTATTATACTACCGTCGTTAAAGCGTCACTTCTTGTCAGCTGCCACCATGAGCAGTGAGAGTGAACGACTTAAAAGTTAATTTATATTATATAAATGTTCGGAGCGAATCAGTTCTTATACTTTATATTATTTTCATTTTTTGTCCTCGATAGTTTTGCCTCTCAATATGTGTAAATATAATAAATATTGCAGAAGTTTTCAATTTTCGCTTTATGTAGATAGAGGCCTACCGGTCTTATTTAATGCCGCCAAAAATATTTAAATAAAGAAAGCTAAAGAAATCGTATTCTCAGCTTTCTCGCGTTACCCATGTACCCATCTTATAAAAAATCTGAAATGTTGTTAAATATAAAAATTACACAGTTAAATTTAAATTATTTTTGTTGCAATACTCTTTCTTCAAAGCTATAACATTCAGCAAAAATTAATTAGCTTCTTCTATTTTATAAATAAGACATGGAATATAATCATTCACGCAGAGAAATTGTGCACGGAAAAGTGATTGAGCGAGTACATACTTTTTAAGCGCATATATTTTCATATATGTTTTCACTTTGTCCGTCCGTCCGAGCGCAACATATTGAAGCAAAGAGAAGAGCTGGGAAGCTAATTGCAAGAATTTCAGGATAGTTTCGAATGGTGACAGACATGAACCCCATTATTTAGTGATCTTCCCGTCTGTTCGTTTTTGTCTTTTACCAGGGTTTTAAATAACCTCTTATGGACTATCTATATGAGTCCGTTACTATAGTCAAGTTTCGTTTGGTTTACGTTGTTACAATAATAAAAGCGAAACGTAAATGCGTTCAATTTACTTTCGAAAAGAGATCAAGATCAATTACAACTGCGGTGAGATATGTTTTGTATAAGTTTTGATTGATGCTGGGTTTTACGTCTTATTTTTAATGCCGTTTCTAATGAAAATACAGTTTTACATTATAGTAATACAGTTTGATCACTAAATCTGAAGTTTGTTGAATCTCGCATATACGTTAAAGTCTTTGTATTGTGAAAAGATTAATAATAATTTTATTTATTTCTAGGGTAACATGTGTATTTCTTAAATGCAGTGGAAATTCTTCATTTAAATACTTTAAATAATTGAACTTATTCTTGTTATTGCCTATTAAGTTTCTAAAAAAAGAGGTTTTGGAATCTATTTTTGCTGTTCTTTTTGAACTTATTATCCACTTAACTAAGTGGCATGAGTCTCACTCGGGAAACCCGTTACTTTTCTTCTAATATAAACGGTCATGTTACACCTGTCTATTATATTTAAACAAGGTCTATAGACTTAAAAAGATACAATAAAAATTGAGTTTTTTTTTCAGTTTTTAGCAAAAAATTAACTGATCAGGGGTTAAATCCTAGTATAAAAGTAGTTTTTTAGACTGCATTGGTATCGATAGGATTAGAAATAAAATTATATTAGGTGGTTTCGTAACTCGAATGCAACCAGTATTTAAGCGGTTCTCTTAATGCGCGTTATACAATCGCACTTTTATTCCTCCGCCATCCGCACGTTCCATAAACCATCCTTAAATTCTACATTTCGGATCATACTTAATTGTTTTCCGAAATGCCCCGACCCGTGAACACGTTTGACAAAAACATATTTCCGTCGGATTCCATATTAGGATAAGAAGAGGGAGAACACATTTAGAGCGAGACGGGTTTCGTTGGTAACTCAGTCGGCAGGTAATGACTCGCCGAAAACCTGAACGGCCTCCAAGATGACCACGGACAACGTTCGCCGCTTCTCCGTGTGGCGTAGGTTGAATCGACAAAGAGTCGGCAGCCGAGAGTGGGCTGAGGCACGGGCCGATCGGTTGCAATTGTTTGCGAGGGTCGGACGTCGCCGGTTCCTAAACGGAATTAAAATTTCGGCCCTTTTTTGGGAGATTTTCATACAAACGATCGATTTTTACGATTCCGGGAGCCGTTCTTTGTCGCACGCGAGTACCAAGCAGTGAAAATTGCATTCCTGAGGGTAAGGAATTCCGTCTAAAAACCTATAATTAAACTTTAGATTTCACGAAAAATTGGAAATTATTTTCTTTCCGGCCTCGAGGGGTTTTTTTTGTGGTTCCGCCGTCGTCTTCTGATTTTTTTTATTTTTGTCTTCTTCTTGTTACACTTCCTAATTTAACAACCTTCCCTTGTTCCTTCAGCTTTTCCCGTGAATGTATTTTTTCCTTGCTTAAATCCAAGGAAGAGAATCTTTAATTTTAACAGGTGTTCCAAGGTTTTACTTTACCAAGTTTATTTTGTTTAAAACAGTACTTGTATAGTTTATTTACTTTTTTCAATCATATAACTATGGTGATTCCAGAATGAGTAAGTTTCAAAATTACTTTTATAGCCTACCTTCGGCGAACATCACTGAAGACGGCTGTATAGTAGCCGAAATGATCATCCGGTTTTTATAATCTTTTTATGACTATGGGAGATATCGACAAATACTTAATTTTCAATGCTCAAGTAATTATTCTGAAATTTATTTTCGGCCATTAGACGAGCTAAATAATCCGCTACTGATTTAACTCTGGTTATGTGCACAGATTCTTATATTTCCACTTCTTTTGCTTTTGATCCGTTTCATAATGTCGTCATCTCTCTCTAACATCTTTGATAACTAATATTTTGAAAATCTTTAATTTGACACGAAGGAAAGATATTCTTCCGCGATTAAACAGATGGAAACACTAAAAGCTTCGGAAGACGCTATGGATTGTTTTTTTTTATATTTCCATCATTTTCATTTTTTTTAAACAAACTTCATGAAGGAAATATAGAAATCAAACTTTCGGATCAAATATATCGTTATTGAAACATTAATTCGCTACTTCCTAATGTTTTACTTGCGCGAACGACCTCTTGGAAATCCCTAGTCCTTTGAATAGGATCTTTTTACCGAAGTAAAAATTTTATAGCGCAAAATCGACATTTTCTATTGAGGTTCGTTATTTTTTACTCGAGGTGAGGATAATCTCGAAAAAATGAAGAAGCAGTAATAGTTCACTAGGAAATTATCGAACTCGTCTTACGGCTGAAAACAAAGTCAATAATAAACACTATAAAAAATTTTAAAAATCAATATTTATCTTAGGTATCGCCAATAGCCATAACAAGGTTGCGTTTCATAACCATGTTGTGGCTATTGGAGATATCTAAGATAAGTATGTACATGATGCTGCAATTTTTTTTTTATGTAAGTGTTTAGTGTTGAACAGGTTGGTCTATTAAATTTAGCGTTGGTTGACCAATGAAGAGTGGTCGAATTCGTTTAGATCAAACTTTGATAAAGGATATTTTTATAAGATAAGTAAGTACATGATGCTGCAATTTTTTGTATGTAAGTGTTTATGGTTGAACAGGTTGGTATATTAAATTTAGCGTTGTTTGACAAACGAAGAGTGGTCGAATTCGCTTAGATCAAACTTGGATAAAGGATATTTTCATGAAATCTACTCCTAAAAAAAGATTTCTTTATTGGAAACATTAAGCGTAAAAGATCCTTTTTCGAGTTATAAAAAATCTAGATTAACATTCGAGGTTTAGTTATACTGGTGATGTTAGTTCGACTTTCGTACGTAAACTATTCATGGACCAATCTTATCTAAGGATAAAAACACCCTGTCTTTAATGTAGCAAAATGTTACAAATATACATAGTCTAAATTTAAATATTTTTTGTTGCAATACCGTTTATTCGAAGCTATAGCATTCAAAAAAATCAAGCACAAAATATTGTCACTTCGAAATTATCGTGAGTCATAAATGGTTTTCAAAAATCAAGAAAAATATTGCACGGCGCATTAGATATGCATTGCCCTAGTTCAGGGGTGGGCAAAATTTTTACGTGGCGGGCCGCCATAACAGTTGCAGCTTCTTAGGCGGGCCGCATTAACAGATGAAAATACTTCGGCGGGCCACGTTAGGGTTCACATCGGAAGTTATTTGAGATAATGCGAGGGACCCTGTTAGTGAAAATCAATAATAAATAATATGTTATTCCCACAACATCACTGGAAAAAGTTTTTGAGCCATAATTTTAAGATAGAAATGCGAAATTATCTGTATTTCACATCGCGGTTCGCTTTCATAATGGCATCGCGGGATACATAAAATGCCCTCGCGGGCCGTATTTTGCCCACCCCTGCCCTAGTTCCATCCATATAATGACCATCTATTATATTTTAAACGATCAAGTCAACCTTTTGGCAGCAATACGAAAAATACACGAAGTTTCTCGATGATACAACCAAATTACAGGAGCAGCAAGCGATTTGGCGAGAGCTGACACGCTCGCGGAGCCACATTACAACACGCCGGAGGATTTCTTCATCAATCAGATTCGAGTGTTAGGAACTGACACCGAAATGGTCAACAGTGACACAGGATGATGCCGAGTTCATTGTTTATGTAGCTTCCGGGAAACAGCGTGGAGAGAGAGAGAGAGAGTGAGAGGGAGGAAGGGGAGAGAAGCGGAGAGAGAGAAATGCGAATGTAAAATCCAACCCGGCTGTAATTAAGGCGAATGTGGCGCGGGAGGAAGAGGGAGGAGTAAGGGGAGAAGACGGTTGGGGTGGGAAGTGAGGCGGATGGAGGAGGAGGAGGTTAGGGAGGAAGAGGTGGGGCGAACGTGGGGTGTGGGCGCCTCAGGGGGACTCGGAATAAGAAGGGAGGCAAGAGGGAGGTCGAGGTTTTCGAGGGGAAGAGGGCACCGTGGGGGCTTAATTATGCCGGTGTGAAAAAAAATATGACCCGAGGGTGGCCGGTAGTGTGAGACGGCTGGAAAGAAAGCGTGCAGCGAGAGATGTATGGGTAGATAAGGGCGGGAGGAAGGGAAGATGAAGGGAAAAGTAGAGGAGATAAAAAGGTAGGGAGAGAAGGAAGGAAAGAAGGATGAGAGAGACGGAGGAAGAGGTAGGGAAAGAGGAATGAGAAAGTGGGCGGAAAAGGTATGGAAGAGAGGCGAATACAGAGGAAAATATAGGAAGAAAGTAAAAGAAGAGAAAATGGAATGAAGGGAGAAGAAAGATGCAGGGAATGGCAGGTGAATGATAAGGGGATATGGTATGGAGTAATGGAGGAAAAGGGAACAATAATGAGCGATAAACGTTTGAGATACCAGTGGAGTCGTGGAAGATAGGGAGAGAGAGGCAAAATCAACTCATAGAAAAAGAGGAAAGAAGGGGACATATGCAGAAAGGCGTAAAATAGAAGAGAACTAGAAAAAATAACAGGAAAAGATGAAATTGTGATCATGGTAGACGAGAAAAGAATGAAAGGGAAAGATATAAATATAAGAACTGAAGGATATAAATAGAAAAATAAAGAAGGTAATGGAGACGGAAGAGGATAAAATAATGAGATTAATGGGAGAAAGGCTTGAAAGGGAGATAAGGGATTAAAGGAAGTGGGAGAGAGAGAGAGAGCGAAATATAAGAACAAGAGGATATAAATAGAAAAAGATAGAGAATTAAATGGAAGGAAAAGGAAAGAAAAGAATAGGGATATGTGGGAAAGAACATGAGAATGAAAAAAGAAACAGTGGAATGAGACTATGATAGAGAGGAAGAAAATATCGCGAAATAAGGTTAAAATAGGAAAAGATAGGAAAGAAGAAAGCGTAGGAGAAAGGGGCATAGAGGTGATGGAAGAAAGAGAGGGTGGTGAAAAAGTGTGAGAGTAGGGGGAGAGAAGAGGGAAGGCGATTGGGAGTTACAGATAGGGGAATGGAGGAGGAAGCGAAATGACGAGGGCGTGGGAGTGTAGGATATTCTCCTCAGGAATGGGATGTAATTAATAAGGGGTTGTGAGAAGCGAGGGAGTGTAAAGGGAGGGGTTTGTACGCGTTATCTCAAGGAAATATCCTCAAATAATCTCACCGCTGGCCTTCTTTCCCTTCCTTCCACTTCCACCCCCACCCCACTTCCTCTTCCCACCCCCTCGCCAACCTTATTCACCTCTTTCACAACCTTCCTCCCCCACCGTTCCCTCAACCCCCTCCAACCTACCGTCTCTGCTCCCACACCACATCTTTCTCCCTCCCCCCTCTCTCTCTCTCTCTTACCATTCCTTGATTACATTTCCAACTTAAATATTCCCCCACCCCCTATTTCTCTCATTCCCACACTTAAAACTGCGTCTTCTTTTTTTCAATTAAACTTTTTACTGTTTTCCTTACTAGAAAGTGTATACTGGAATATTTTTATAAACCTTTCAGTGTTTACTGGAGCATGGAAGAAGTGTTGCTATTATGTTACGTCTTATTTGTTAACGCTTAGCGCTGATACGAAGCACTCGAAATCCCAATCTTGTGTTATAGTTAATATTATTTTTTTAATTCTGTTGCGCGGTAAACAAGTTACTTTGATTCATAAAATATAAAAGGAAAGCCTTTACCTTATCTAGCTCATCATAGAAAATGGATTATAAACATGGGGGGGGGCTATTTATTTAAATGAAAAATGTGTAGATCAGTGGTTCCCAAACTGGATGCCGCAGTAGATTTTTTAGAGGTCCTGCGAAAAACGTTGTTTAATAAATAAATCAAGGACTTGAAAGTGTCGGTAGGCAATTAGGGAAAGTCTTTCCTTTAGTTAATTAATTAGTAGTGTAGTACTAACAAATGGATGCGTCCAAAAGTAGTAATGCTCGTATGTTTAAAAACAAAAACCTTGTTTTAAGGCTGGGGTAGCTCGATATTCTGCTTACCTTTGAAAGGCTACCGCGCCTGAAGAAGTTTTAGAACCACTGATGTACACTTAAGCTGTGTTAGAACACTATGACGTGTTGATTTTCAAATGCGGTTGTAATTAGTACATTTCTGAACACCCTTACACGATAATTTCCTTTATACAAAGCCATCATCCTTTATTTGCGCAGTGATTTCCTAAAGATCCACCTTATGCTGCCAAAGAGGGAGCAACTGTCCAGGATCCCGCGTAAACACAAACAAAAGACTTCTAGGCGGCGCTCTCCCATTGCGCCTCTATTCCACCCGCCCCACGCATGAAACACGGCACCTCGTCTCGGACACTCCTTCCAATATCCAGAACCGTTCCCTTACCGAACCCTTTTTCTTCCCGTCCTCCGTGCGGCCCCACCCAAAGCCCTTCCCCCTAATGATATGGGTCGGCCTCCCTTTCCAAACCCCTTTCGAACCCTCCCCTTCCCATTACCGTCAAACATCCAGCACCCTTTAGCCCTATTCCTCCCTTCCCCGCCCCGTTTTCCCGCCCCCACACCTGATATCCACCCACCCACTCCGCCAACCTTCCTGCCCTTTACCTCCCACCGCGGGATATAGACACAGACTCTGCTCTCATGGCGGGCATTCAACCGTCATTGAGGCGGAGGAGGTGGGGATGGCAGGGTAGGATAGAGGGAGGAGGGAGGGGGAAAGGAGGAGAAGGAAGTGCATGGAGGGAGAGGGAGGGAGGGAAAGGTGGGCGGAGAGGAGGGGAAAGATAGGAGATGTGGCAGGGAGGGGATAGAGAGGAAGAGGGAAGGAGCATAAAGTGGGGGATTAGGAGGAGAGTGAGAGATGGAGGACTGGTGGAAGAGGGAGGGAGGGATTGAGGAAGACGGAGAAGGTAAGTTAGGGGGAGGTGAAATGCGTAGGTAGGGGAGACTTCGCGAGGAGATAGGAGGAGGAGGGGGGTACGTCGAGGAGGACGGATGAGTTCTGAGAGAGAGAGAGATTGTGTAGGAGAGCAATAGGGAGGGAGAGAGTAGGGGAAGGGAGGAGTAAAAAGAAAATTCTAGTTCTGGTATTTGTTATAACTTAATCATGGGAACATGGTTATTTCTAAAATCCTACTCTTGATATATTTTGAAAGCAATGTATCAGTACTTGAAAATGAATATTTTTATCAATGTTTGGGACACAATCAATAAATCAATCTCCCATTCGCACAAATTAATTGTGATAATATTCATGACATTAATTATCTTGTGGGTTCGTTTATGCGTTAGAATTTGGACTGCCTACATGAGCGAACAATTGTTTTTATAGAGTATTCATATCCGAAAATTCAATGAAATGGTTAATTTCTCTTAAATTAGCACTACTTAGTGACAAATAAGAAAAATATGAAACTGATAATAAATTTGTAGTAATGAAATAATTCCTAAATTCCTCACGTTGAGGAACTTATTTTAGTGCCATTAACATGTGATAGAATCGGTAAATCAATAAAAAATGCTTTAATATCCTTCCTTGCATGATTTCTCAAATTTGCTTGTTTTGACCCGAAGACATATACGGCCCTTCCGTCGGTTATAAATATGAAGCGATGAGTACTTCGTGTAATTATAACTGCTACATTTTTGGTGGAGTCAATGAATTTTTACGCCTCAAAGGTGGCAATTACAACGAAAAATAAACCTTAGACAACAATAAATTGAAATTAAAAGAATCTAACTTCTGCAGTTGAATGTAAGATGTCATTAAATTAAAGACAAGAAGTTCAAATCAGGACTAATACAGGCTGGTTTCCCAAAGTTGACGTGCCGAATTCGTTACTTATATTGACAGGAAATGTTTCAGTATGTGTTAGTCATTCCAAAGAATTCCCATACCGTAAATACCACTTGTAGTTCATAGTTTATCAATGATAGGGAAAAATTGGAAAACAAATTAATAGAGTATTATCAGGTTTACAATATTAAAACAATGTCAAAATCTCTTTCTGACATGAAATTTTGCATGTATTTTTTAAAATAAACGAATTAATTAAATGTTACTGTTCACACGCTAATATGTCTGGATCAACTGTCCATTGCTGAAGATTAGTCGAGCGGAAAAAACATAACCCATTTGTTCACTCGTCTATGCTCAAGCCGAGTTCCGTAATAACGGTCTCCATAAAATGCGATTTAAAACGCAAAAGCGCTATTTTTAGTAGAAATTCAAGGAAATACGATCAATTATCAAAATTCGGCGATAATAATTACAATATACATTCTTTTCTCCTTTTAATAGTACAAACCTCGCTCGGATATCACAATTTTAAGACATTTTAAAGTATTAAAGAAAACATCTCTGCACGATGGATTTGAGATTTCCTATGTAAAACAAATAGGGAAAACAAGTTCCTGGAATCGAACCCGGGACTTCAATATTCGCCAAATAAAATATAGCCCAGAGGTGGACCCTGGCAGCACAAGCCTCATACCAAGTTTCATGAAAATTGGTCAATTGGTTCAAAAGTTGTAAATAGGGTACACACACACACACACACACAGAGACACGACCATTTCATAAGGCTATGTTTCCGTTGGAAACCAACCTAATAGGATTAATTTAGTTATGAAAAGTTTAAACGTTTTAATTGAAAATGAGTATTTAAGATTCTCACATTTATTACTTATGCGGAGGGATAATTGCGGTCTTACAAAGTTGCCTTATGCAACTTTATAAATCAACTTAATTCAAGAGTTTTCGAAGTAAAACCTGCCTGATGTCGGGGTATCGTGATACAATCTGGAACAGTTAAGGGAATTTTTCCATAACGATTTTAATAAAATCTGCCTTGTGAACCAAAATTGAGTTGGAAATATTAAATAATGCATTTTTCATCACAAGACTCCATCGTTAGTAATGGTCCTTATTTACGTGCTTCATTTTTTTAAATTATTTTTTTGTTTTAATGAAATATATATTTCCTGTTTTTTATCAGTGCCGTGGCGAAAATTGTTTGAGAGGATATTATGTGAATTTTTCGACGGGATTTAATTGTAATTTTATCAATCCTACATTGTTAAATATCAACGTGATTTCGGGCAATAACTTCGGTCCCTTTCTTTGCTCGCCATCTCCGCAAACGTCCGTGCACGTGCGCACGTGTGGACGTATGTAGTGTCGAATTGAGGCCAACCTCTTCGATAAACTCGATGGCCATGTATGGAAAGCGGCCATTAAAATGTTTGCCACGACGTTAACTCATGACCCGTCGGTGGGCTTCATATTATTTATGGATGAAGGAAGGAGATCGCTTAAATGTGGATTTTTTTCAAAGGGCAGCAGGAACAACGGCAAATTCTTATCTAAGCAGAATGAGGCGCACTTCTTACAAGAAAAATTGACTGGGTATATGCAGGTTATGCATCAGACGATTATATACCGAACGTATTTTGATTAAATGTGTCATTTTGAAAAGATTGCTGAATTGTTTTTTTATTAGTTTGGCAATACCTCTCAGTTTACAATCGCGGCTTTTTATAATGAGCTAATTTAAACTAAGAATGATAAACTCGCAGTGGGGTTCGAGCCAGAGATATTACTGTGAGAAGAGTACAGTTTTTCTTTCCCGATAACTCTGTTTATTAGAAATATATATATAGAATATAAATAGTATGACAAACTTACATACGCACACACACACAATAACATATATATAACTCTGTTTATTAGAAATATATATATATAGAATATAAATAGTATGACAAACTTACATACGCACACACACACAATAACATATTTTGGTCGCATCGCTCAAACCTGGCGTATCTGGGAGATATTGCGCCCATGGAAAATTTTCAAGGAGACATCTGGTTCACGTAGCAAGCGATTTATACTGCATTTTCATAAAGAGTCAGAGAATTTCTTATCGATTCTATCGTACAATCATGAGTAAACGGCGTTCGTGTTGAGAACTCCCATTATTAGGAATCTTGGGATTTGAGCAGCTCTAAACTAAAGTGCTAAAAATTTAAAAATTATTGTTAGGTAGCCTTAACAAGGTTATAAAAACGTAAAAAAACAGCTATCTTTAATGGAAAATAGATTCTCAAATAGAAATCGGAAATGTGAATCTTTCTTTTTATTGTCTTGTTATGGCAATTGGAGATATCTGAGATAAATAATACGTAAGCGCATATTCTAAAATTTATTTTCAGCAGTATGCCTGTTCAGTACTTTGAACGGACGTAAACGTATGTAAATTTTATAGAAGGGATAATTAAGTTCCTTTAGGCGCAATCCTTTGATAATCACATGAAAATTATCTTCAAAATATGCTATCATCTATAAAAACGTAATTCCCCATGCAGAGTCATGCTTTTTAGCATGTTTTTCCTTTGAAACTATTATCGAAGTTTAGCTACATGATTTCTTAAGTGGATTATTTCATAAAAATTGATAAATTCATTACCTGACTGTGATAACAACTTATTTTTGCTACTCTTGTGATAAAGACGTTCATAATCCGCAGTGATAAAGAGGAAAATCCTGCAAGAAGAGGCTAATTTATATACTTGGCTATCGTGCATTTCTCCTGCATATTGCATGCACTTTCTGTATTTTCATTCCTTTTTTGAGTTAGCCACTAATTCAGTAAAAATTGAGCATCAAGATGGCTGGATATATTAAAAATAATTTACGGTAACTTTAAAATTTTGGAAGGAACTTCGCAGGAAATTGGGCTATACAATATACATATACGTATAATATACAACTGACAAGTCAAGATAACCAAACTGTTTCTTCCAATCTCCATTCGGTATGGGAAACTCCGGATTTTCCTGCTAATAATTAGCCCATTTATGCCATTTTAGCAACATTTCATGGAATGTGAGAGATGAAAAATGTCGAGAAAATCTAGAAGGCGGTATAATGTGGGCTTGATGGAATTAATTAATTTTTTTCTTTCGTCTGATTACGAGACTATCTGATAGATAAATATGTGTATCATCTTGTTTAATTTTAAACTCCAGAGTAAATGCTTGTGTCCATTTGGGGCATCGGAAAAACGGCAAAAATTAATGCAAAAAAACTAAGCGTGCATTATTTTAATATTCGAGGGCAGATAAATGGCAGAGATTAATCAGAAAAAAAATCCACTCTCGTTAAAATGCCAGATAGAGGTTTCTTTCAGTTGTGATTTAGATTTATGTGGTTTAATGCCAGGAAAACGACGCAAAGAGAGTCGTTTTGGCTCATACCGTTAGCGAGTTTGACTTTTCCTTTGTCTCGACGTCAGGGAGATTTTCCCACTAGATGGCCCCCTTATTTTTGATCGAGATGGAGATCCCTTCCCAGGACACACAATTCCCTTCTCCGAAAGGGATTGTGGGCCAGCTCGGTCTCGTTTTCTACTTCCTTCTCATCAACGTTTTGATCCTTTCCTACATCTCGGGCGACACGTGTTCTGATTTTTTTGTTCCTCGTACGTACGTACTATGTTTGGCCTTCAATTGACTCGTGGCAACGTTTACACCGCATAAGCGTAATAAAGCGCGCATTTTAAGCACGCTTTTAGAGTCGATGGTTTTGTTAGATGTATCAAAGGCCCCATATATGTGGGATGTATCACGTCTGTTTTGCTCAAGCAGCCTGATATCAAATGTTGATGAAAACCTTTTAAAAAGGGGCAAATTTTTCTTATTTTTACCTTTACTTCAGTGTAATTTTCGGACATCTTGCTGTCAAAAGCAATTCAGCAAAAATATTTATTGCAAATTTAATTATTTAACTACTGTGAGATAGCATTTACTTATAAATGTGGATTTTAAGATTTTATGAGTGAAAAAAACTAAGTATTTAGTATCAAGATAACCGGCTTTTTGTTATAAGATATGCGTTGGAGATTTAGCTCAGTTTGAAGCAATAATTTCGCGGTAAAAATTCTGCAATGGATACCTAAAAGGTGTATTCAGCATCAATAGCTTTGTGCAAGAGATTAAATGGTCAGAGACGGTATCTGAAGGTTACTGATAGGCTTTGTAAGTAATACTCCTTTAAAAATTGCGTTAATTTAACATTTTCGCACAAAGCAGTGTTTCTCAAAACAATTCGATAAGCGAAATTACGCTTAATTTAATCCTTATATTAATTGTATACGCTGTCAAAGGTTGATACAAGTATTCACAGGGATAGGAATCAAGTTTCTGTCGTCGTCTCCCAGAGATTCCGGGTGTTAAAAAATGCCTTTCGCGTCACTCTCAATTTGTTTTGTGTAGAGATAACTTAACATGAAATAGCCAGAGAATGAATCAGAGACGAGAACAAGTATACGTGCAGCAGCACTAATAATAATTTTTTAAATCAATATTTCTCCTCCTCGGACAAATATGCTAGATAATCCATGTAGCCTCATTACAATTGAGAAACAAGTTGTAAAGAGTTGAGAAAACGAGATGCCGCAAAGGAGGCATCCTCAGTGGACATTTCAGAATCGGTGAATTATCACAGAGGACGGTTTATATTTAGCAGCTGAAACGCGCGTCTTGTTTTATTTCGCTGTTTTTATAGCTATTGGGTTAAAGCCATAACAAGAGCTCGATAACCCCACTTTTGAATTGTCATTTTCGGATCTCCTTCTGGCTGCCAATTCCGTTCTTCTCGCTCCCCACCTCTCCCATATCGCCGCTTGAGAATCATTGGCTAAAGCGCTACATCTTCCTCTAAAATATGCTTAACCTTATTCAGCCCACTATTATCGCGACAGAATCCCAATGATTCCATAAACAAAGTAAACCAAAATTTCTCTCCACTACCTCACAAGCAATGGTTACAAACACTTGGCGCGTCCGCATGACATTGGTAAGTTACTTCCTTTAAAAACGTACAAGCCACAGTCGGGTTTTAACATATTTTCCTAAGTAAGCCACCCAACACGCTGCCGGATCATTGCTATTTGGTATTCCGTCTAGCATTAAGGCGATCACATCGCTTTTGAATAATTCTGCGGCCTTTTAAAAGTAATCTGTCGATAGTCCATCCCCTTCCGGTCTTTATGTGTTAATGGAAAAACCCGAAAAGATCAAGAACAATGAGTGCAGCGGAGTCTAGGAAGAAACTCCTCGCTATGCGGAGCGATTTCTTTCCGTCTCGATGAACTGTCCGAATTCGCAAAGGAAACATTCACCACACTCGTGGCGTTCGTTGGTTACGGGAGTTTATCGCGTTAGATTGTTCATTCCATCGGTTTTCGAGCATTATTTTCCGAACAATTTTTTTTTACTTTTTTAGCCTACTTTCCGGAATGGAAATAGGCTTATAGTTTCTTCGTTGTGTCTGTTTGTCCGTCCGTCTGTCTGACTGTCCCCTCCTATTAACTTTTGAACCAGTTGACCGATTTTCATGAGATTCGGTGAAATCTCTTGCTACTGGAGCCAAGCTCACGAGGATAGTTTTTGTTCCGAAGATTAAAAGTCTCGGGTTCGATTCCAGGAACTATCCTTCCCATTTGATTTACGTGGGAAATCTGAAATCCATCGTGCAGGGTAATTTTCTCTTGCACATTAAAATATTGTAGAATTGTAATATCGGAGCGGGATTTGTTCTATTCTCCGAGGAAAGGAATGGAGGTTCCAATTTTTATCGTAGGATGGTGCTTATCGATCGTATCTCTTCGAATTTTGAGTAAATACTGGCGTTTTTGCAGTATTATCACTCATTACGAATGTGTTGCCATTGCAACGACTATTGTTGGATTCGGATCCGGTATAGTCTAGTATATACACGCGTTATTTTTGCCATACAAATTCGCGTGATGAATTTAGTTTTCCGTTACATTCATTCAATTAAAAATAATTACGTGGAAAGTAGGTACCATAAGTTCCGTTTGGGTCATATTGTTAAATTATTAATTTGTGATGAAGAGGGGGTTTATTGTCTGGTACACGTGAATGTTAATCCGTTGATATGCATCGTATATCTAATATCCTTTAAAATTTTAGAAAAACCATATGCGTAGTTCGGCTACAAATCAGCCCTCATCAGTGATGATTTACCGATGTTATAGTGTTTACTAAACATCCCTTTATCTTCATGTGTTAAGTTTTAATTGTAAAAATAAAAAATTATGTTTTTGTTATAAAAGTGTGATTCCCCATCAAAAACATGACGGGTAAATAATAACTAAGTTAATCCTGAAAGCATCCAAAACTAAAATGTAAAAATTATAATATTATAGGTTGGATATAAACAGATCTTTTCATCAATTATATTTTACATTAAAAATCAATATTAATTTTCATAACTTACCCTAACGTAACTGTTGTTTAGACAAATAAAAATTACTATCCTATATATCAATCCAATTTTCTTTTCGTAATTTTATATAGCTAGTGACAATTTGTTTGCCCTTATCGACTAAAAATTCCGCTTCACGCAAAATCTTATTAACCAAAACAAAGTTTTGGACTAATTATGTGTGCATATGAATTTCTGCGGTAATAAAATTAAACTTCATTCTTGTATTCGTCCTTGGACTTTAGTGCGAAACTTCTGCCATAATTCCGAGTAGTTTTAAAATGCAATGAAAAATGGGGGAAAGAAAAGCTTCTGAAATCAAAACCATGATGTTACTGTCGATCTCATACAGCCTGAAATTTAAAAATTGTAAAGCCGAGTATATATTCTGAAAGCATGATTGAAGTATGTATATGTATGTATGTATTTCCATTTAATTCCGTTCTGCGTTACCGACGAAAGGACAGTCAATTATTATTATTGTCGTATTTTTATCATATTAATTTTTATATTTACATTTATTTTTATGTTCACAGTCATATTTATTCTTATATCTGTTGTTTATATAGTTGCTACAATTATTTATAAATAGTGGTACCCGCAAAAACTTTTATGGCGTTCACAACATTTCTCTTTCACAAACTGTTCAAGAGATAAAAGGGAGGACGGACGGACTAATGGACAGACATTGAGTAATTATATATAAAGATAATCAGGAACACTAGTATGGGTGTGCCGTAAGTCCCTTTATCCCGGGGTGTATTAATCTCCAGTTGCGATTTGTTGTGTTCTTTTAATTAAAACTTTTCTTAGGGTGGAGATTATATTATATTTACCCGACTATAAGACGAGTTTTTTCTGTTTTTTTTTTTAAATCCAAGATTTTGGGTCATCTCATGTTCGCGAACGAAGATATTAATAAATAAGAAAGAGTGGCATGGATTATGGCAAGTCTAGCATGGTTTAAATCACACTTATCTTAGCACTGCACGTTGTGAGGACAATTTTTTGTGATTTAAATAAAAAATAGCTACAATATTTACACTTGTTTAACTTAAGTATTCGCTTCAGAATGCCTTATAAAACATTTTTCCTCTGTAAAGGGGGTTCATCTTATATTTGAGGTCGTCGTATTTTATGGTAAATGCAGTAATTATTTTTCAAAATAGATCCTATTTTAATTCCCAGTCATTATTAATTCCATTGAATTTGAAATTCTTTATTCGTTTCGAATTAATGTGGCCGATTTAAAGTCTATATGAAATTTCGAAATTATCACCGGCCTCTACTTCGGAGACCTATTTTCAACTCTCCTCGACCATCCGACGAAATGTGGCTCTTATTTCGGGAACGCTTTATTTATTCTGTCGCTCTACTTACATTTAATTCTTTTCGAGTTTTCGTTTGTAAAATTCTCAAGGAATTAATTTCCAAGAAGCTCAAACTCTACTTACCGACCAACGTTTCACCCAACGGCCTACTCCACGCCGCCATTTCTCTCTAAAACAGCAAATTCGCTAAATTTTCACCATAGAACTCCATCGAACTGCCCCTGCCAAGCAGTTTCAACGCTATTTACGCGAAAACTATACGATGGGACTTTAGAAATTCACGCAATTACTTACGTTCTTGTTGTTAGTTACAATCGATGGAACACGCTTCTAGAGACCAAAATTAATTGGTGTAAATTTGGACTTCGAAAATTTCCTATTAGTTTATTAAGAAACCTGAAGATTATATTTGGAATTTTTTATATGTTTTCTTTACTTTATAAAACCAATATGATAGGTATAAATTTAATATAACAGTTACCTATATAATGCCTTAGGCCCCCGAATATCTCTTAAAAGGAAAGAATAATTTATGCAAACGCTACAACATTTAATCGGCAATCATAACGGCTCTTAAAACTGCACTTTTCGTAATTCTTTGCCAAAGAATCACATATGCGCCATGCAAGCTCACCACATGTTCACGAGTTTCGCCTAACTTTTCTCTTTTGCGAATCATGTTTCCTTTCTTTCTTCTGTTGCAATTCATACAGTTGAAATGGGACGTTTTAAGATCCTGACGAGTGAAATGTTAGTTTGTATCAAAAATGGACACGTTCAAGGAACAGGTATTTGATATGATCAAGCCAGCTTTTTTATGGCCCGGTTGCTGGAAAAGAATGAGGAAAACGTTAGGGAAGTTGGGACATTCATTCCTTCCTAGAACTATAACTGTGAACAATATGGACTTTGCCAACAATGAAATCACAATGGTCGGTTTATTGCCTCCAGCCTTAAAATTTTCATTCGATTAATTCTTGAGCCATAATATATGTATACGGTGGTATTTTCGTCAAATTTCGGTATTTCCCATTTCAAATAAATTTTATACTCAAACTTTAATTTTTTTAACAAGCGGAAGTCTTCCATTTTTTGCTGCAAAGCGTAGTTTTGGAATAATTAACTCGTTGTGGTCTTTGTTCATTCGTGTATTAAAAATTAAACACTTGAATAACTGAAATAAAATATTCCCTTATTCATAATTCATGAAAGAATTATCCAGATTACTTTATGGGTGAAATAAAGTTGAGGAACTATATGTCTCGAGAAAAACCACATTCGCACGTCGGTTACGAAGGAGCCATCATCAGTGGCGATTCGCCGATAGCATATTTTAAAACCTATTTTGTCTCGATTAAGACGTTTTTCTTTGAAATTTTCAGTGAAATAATTTGAGCACATTGGATTGGTGGAATATTATAAAGGTTCGTTTGCGCTTTAGGGGTCTGTCCTTGAATTCAGATTTACAATAAAAGAAACAATATAGGTCTCCCCACCTAATATCGACATTAGCCGGTTGAACCCGGATAACGTCCACATTGGCCAGGGTACACCATTAGCCGTAACATACTCACTTATCCTGCACCTCCCGATTCGACGGACTGCTGGGTTAATTTGTTAATTGTCTGAATGGAATTATTACCAGCCAACATCGAAATACCTCATTTACTCGCGTAATTGGGCCATTTTATCACACGATTTTTTATACTAAAACAAGAGTGGAGCAAATATGCGGTTTCACCCTATCCTATGAGAGAGGCCATATCAGAAAAAAAATATTTTATTCCCTCCTCATAGTTCAGGTGGGGCGATTCCACGAGTGAATATGATAAATCTCAGGAAAAGATGTAGGTCAACCTTATCTTTAACTAGTACTCTTGAATCCTTCACACCCTTTTACTTGTACAATGAATATTTACTATGCCGCAAAAAAAGCATTATCCAAGAACTTAAGCCTATCGACTAGTAATCAATGTTACACGATGTTGCGTTAATGATTGGTGTTTTTCATTCATGGCACCAAGTGAATGAATATGCACTAACAAAAATTCTCAGAAGTGTTGGCGGGCGAGGACTAAAAATCGACATTCACAGAATGTATTTGTGAATACAATCCTAAAGAAATTTATCCATTAGAATTAAAGACTTTCTTCCTTATACGCCGTAATATTTTCGGCGTAGTCAATTTTCTTCACGTGCAATTTTCTCTTATATCGGCATTACTCGCGTCATTATCTCAGGTTTTTGTTCGATCCTCTGTAATTCTCCTGTCTTAACTCTGATTTTAAGCTTGCGTCCGTTTAGGATTCTTACGCTTCTTAATTATTGGTCGACTGCGTAATATATCTTCTTCCATTGATGCCCACAACAGTTTAATATCATATTACCTTTTAATTTGTTCTTATCTTATGCATTTTTGCACCTGTTGATTGGGAATTTTTCACTATTCATCTCGCCGTCATTCCTCTAGTTTTAAGTTATTACCCCTTGGCTTTGTGGCTGGAAATGTCCGTCGACTCGCATCGCCGTAAAGCTTCGTTTACACGAGGCAACCTGGGTAGAACGACTGACAGATCGAAAGCAAATCTTCCGTGTAAACCCCCTTTCGGCTTGGTAGGTGTAAGAGCGTTTCGATTCCACAAAGTTAGGAAGGTTCTCTACTTTTTTTGAAGCGATTCCACCGCACCAATTAACTCAGTTGGCGTCATTTCGTTTTGAACAATCGAATCGACTCTGATTAAGTCGTCTAAAAAGTTTTCGCTTTACACCAATCTCGCAGGCTCCAAGTCGTTCGACCCAGGTCGCCTCGCGTAAACGGGGCTTAACGCAAAAATCCTTTGCAAGACATTCAACTTCCTCCCATCCTTCCCGTTTCTCTCGCGCATCGTCAACGTGGTGGACCACTGCCCTCCACCTGCACCTCTCCTCCCAACAAGTAATTTTTCTTTCCATTCATCGTGTCTTCTAATCGCGTGAATCCATCTTCCCCTCCAGGCCATCACTTCGGCTCTTCTTTTCCCTCGCGCAACCTCATTTGATTCTCCCTTTGGGATTCTGTCTTCATCAATTCTCATCATACGTCCGAGGCATTTCGCCCTCGACACGTTAACGGACCTTCCACGCTCATTATCTTTCTAATCTCGGTTTTCCTCAATCGATCTCTTCGTTTTCCCATCCGAATTCCTGAGAAACTTAAGTTCTTGAAAAAATAATCCCTTTCCCATATCGTTCGTACGATATCACGCGCTTAAATTTTGACTGTTAATGGGAAGACTGTTGGGAATACCGCGAAATATATAAATTATCTAAAAATATTTTTTTTGTTTTGTTATGTACTCTGAATTAGTAGCTGTAAAATTGCACGCAATTGTATATTTTAGAGAAATCATGTTTTCCCGGGAGGTCAGTATTTCTGTTCATCGACGCGATTTTGTGCATGTTTTCTCTGATATTTTTATGATAATCCCGTCATATTTGACGGGAAATTACGCTAGTATTTTAATAAAAACCAATCTATCATGTGACTCCTAGGTATCAAATTTTTTATATTGTTTTGGTATCTTTTTGCCACTTCATGATTCTATCGTTCACGCTGTCTCTTCAACCTGCTTAGAGTAAAAGTAATGAGAGGGCCGTACTTTTTGGGCTGGCGGGCCGCATGCTGCACGCTGGACACCTGTTTAAGATCTCTTACTTTGAGTATAAGCTTTTCTGTCATTTTTAATATATATATATATATATACATCTATTATATGTCGACAAAATGAAACGGGAAACTTATCTAACGCATCGGATTGCTTAAGAAGAACGTCGATGAGTTATCCCATACTAGGTAGTTTGTTGACTATCGAAAATGAGAAACTGCAATTAACTTTTTACGCGTGAGGAACTAGTTTCTGGTAAGAGCAAAATAAAACATTCGGCAAATGTGAAAAGAAATGTCACATCGCTCGTTCTTTGACAGTGCTCATTGAAGAAGAGTATTTCACGCGTGACGGGTGAGAATTGACGGTAGAAGTGTAGCAGTCTTCGGATCTCGCTGATAATCGTCAAAAATTCTCACTCGATCGAAGGAAAGGCTGGAAAACTCAGCAACTAATCGAAACGTCCCAGAGGAGCGCATGTTTTGTCCGTGTTGCCTGGAGACGATGACGAGTGTTTCACTGCTTGACGTTTTATTTGGGAAGAGGTGAAAATTTAAAGGCAGAAAAGATTCATTTGAATATATTTTTTTGTAAGAATCGTCCATTCAGGAAACGCTTCCTGTCTTGCAACGGCAGGCATCCGGCACCTCCTATCGTTCCTTAATAAGCGCCTTCTGCCCCACAAGGAGTTTGATAGGGTCGGGTTCCTTCCGCCATTCATTCACAGACACGCATTCACGCCTGAGTAATTGAGGGAAACCCGGCGGCGAAATGCTACAACAGGTGACACGGCCTATCGACTTTTCCTGAAAGGACAGGGTGCCGTACTTGCGAGTCATCCTCGCGAAGCGTGCTAGCGGAGAATCGGACGGGAAGAAAAATGCGCCATCTCCCTGTTCGGATAAAACACCAGCATGTTGCGAAAAACTAAACAAATATCGTGTAACATTTTGTCGAAATTTCATTGAAATTTTAAAAGCTGCTGTCGCCAATTGAATGTATTATTCATTTCAGGGAATATTTCAAATTCCGACTTCAAAGTGCTAGTAAGACGTCAATAGAATTACGACAAAATTATCGAAAAGATATAGTAATCCACGATGTGGTTTGATTAAAATAGTTGAATGTCAGGTAGACCCTGTGGCTGGCCATATGTATCGCGAATCTGATTTATGGAATACTTTTGACCACAACAAAAATTTAGTTTATTTTTTGTAAAAATACATCGCCTTCGGAATTTACATAAGATTTTCTGTTAATTAGATACATTTCACCATTTTTAACACCGAATCCAAAAAATATCCGCGTTGCATATATCATTGTATAAAATCTTGTGATAATTGTCGTTCGCCATGTAGCGCGCTATTGGTCTGATTTTTGTTCATCTCTGTGTAAAATATTTTTTTATATTTTACCTTAAGACTACCACGCTCAACCTCTAAAAATTAGGTAATCTCCACATGAAACAGTGCTTATATATAACTGAAAAGAGAATTGTCTAGCTCGCCTTATGACTGGAATCATGTTGGTAAATTAGGTAGCTCAAAGAGCCGTAAGAAGGTTGGAAAAACCAGATGCGCTTTATGGCTACAAAGCAGCCGTAATGAGCGGTAATTCCCTAACTTTTTCAACATTTTTGCGTGTATGATGGCTAATTAATTTGTGAGGCTCCTTATAATTTTTAATGAACAAAAAGACTTACTCGTTCAACATAAATCCTATCATGCTAGTCATCCTTTTAGTGAATGTTACCTCTTTTTTCTACCCCAGTTAAAGAATTATCAAATTTTAAGATCGATTTTAAGTACGCTATATGATAATATAATTTAACGAATTCAGTTCAGCTTTGTGGTAAGTGATAATCATATTTAGAATAAATGAACAAGTACATAACTTCCACACGAATTTATTTCACGGACGGTTTCCCTTAATAACTAGCGTCATCCATCTTGCTAGTTATTTAACGAAATCGGCAGTGAAGTAAATTCGTTTGGAAGTTATATAGTTGTTCCTTTCTTCTATATAGTAATTAATTCTTTTCTCATGGAATTCTTTAAATCGATCTCTTAAAAAAAAACTATCAAAAATTCTCCATGCTCATTGAAATAATCGAATCCGCGTGTTTGTATTACATCACCAACAAAATTTTGAAGTCTTGAGTTCTTGAGCGATAAAACTGAGAGGCCCTCGAAATACAACAAATAAAACATTTTCTACCCCACCGTCATTGAAACATATACTTTCATAATGATGTAACTTTTAACAACAAATTAATTGAAGGATTGGACGAAGACTAACTTTGTTAAACATCTCACTTTGTTCATAAATTTTAAAATTTTAATAAATTTGTTGAAATATTTTGGTTATTCATGGATGATTATTTCCTATTTTTGTTTAGTTTAAGTTGAAAGTATTATTATATGCTTAGTAATATTAGGAGCATGAAATACCATCTTGAACTTTTATAGGTGCCTCCCATTTTTTGCATCTTGAATAAATCAACAATTTTAATATTTAAGTAGCTTCAGACATATTTTAAGTCTTAAGCATCTTTAACATTTCAATTATTTCGAACCACTAGTGGATATCCTAATTTAAATATCATTATGGCCCATTATTTGTAATGGTGGTGTAATTCAATTCAGGATATCGTATATAATTGCTCGTAATAGCCCATTGTCGTGACATTTAATGTGCCGCCAACACCAAAAAATATGTTCCTCTAAGTGATGAAAAATGCTTATTTAATTCTTATTTATAATTAGGACCTGAGCGCAACGCTGGGGATTAGTGAAGAATTGGCCGATATGTTCTAGAGCCAACCAGGTGGTAAGGCCGTCATCCTAAGAGATCTTGGCACGAAGGAGAGGCTTCCCGTGAGTTAATATTCTCGTTAAATTAAGATTTATGATGCTAAAATAATTCGTAGATTTAATTATTTCGAGGTTCTAAATGTGTCAAAATTACAGGAATCCTGGAAATCTTTACTATTACCTCCCGAATAAAAAAAGTATTTAAAAATTTACTATTTATATGTGATGCGTCTGATTACTGCATTGTTCACGCGTAACGTAACAATGCACAGTAAACTGCCGGTTAACCGGATATCAAATAGCAATTATCTATTAGCCGTTATAACGATTAACCGGAATTATTAAACATTATATCTTGAAATTTTTTATGCTGCATTACTTACGTGTATGTATGCAGAGGCGGATATAAGGCCAAGCGATCTAGACGACCGCAAGGATGGTAAACGTATGGCATGCGAGACTTTCGATTGACACACGACAGGAAAATATTGTTTATTCACTGTCTCCTCAATATTTTTTCATTTCTGAAACAATTCAAAAGGACCATTTTTAGCGAAATTGCAATTATTATGTTGATAAAATAACTGGGTAATAGTGACATTTTGTCTGAGAACGAGATACGTGTAGCTACATATTCTTTCTCTCTCGGCCATAAATGATCTGTGGCAATGAGTCTTTTTAGACGATAAATTGATTTTTTTATAAACAATCGATCGTTTTCTGAGCTCATAGTCTGAGAATAAGTGATATAGTTAAGCCACGACATTATTTCTTTTTAGATGTATTTTAAATTGGCACGTATGTTAGAAAAGGAAAGCCAATTTTTGTGATTTTGGCACGCGAGCAAAAAGAGGTTTGTCATCACCTGGCCTAGGGCCTCGCGTATAAAGCCACGAGAGCCAGGAGCTTAGTGAGGGAGGGAAACGAAATGTATATATATTGCGTGAAATTCCCAACATAAAGAAGCGATCATTAATCCTAAATGGTGACGACGACTAACGTTAGCGATATTAGGCGAAGACCAATCTTAACTGAAGGATATCATTGAAAAAATAATTATTTCTGAGCGTTCGAAGGCTGAGTTATGATAGAAATCGACCTCTGAAGCCCACTCACTTTATTGTAAATATATACGCTAAGAAATAATTAAGAATTTGTTAACCTGTTTTCCTCCATAAGTTTTCAGAATTCGCGAGTCGAGCCTCACAAACAATTCGGCAACCTGCGGCTCCGGAGCCGCATATGGCTCCATGAGTACATACTTGTGGCTCTTTAGAAGTTATATAAACTCCTTAACTTTTATTATTTAAAAAAAAGGGTCGTACAGGTTGTCACAGTATGGCTCCCAAGTATTTTGGAATGAGTCAAAAAACAGAAGATGGTTATTTTACTTTGAAAGTTTGCCGACCTCTGGCCTAGGGGTCTCGCAGACCGCAGTCTTCTAGGAGCCTCGTACCCTAATTTCACGCCTGTACTTGCAGTGTTTATTTGCCCTATAATTAATATCGAGCTTAATGCGTAGTACAGTGTTACTGGAAATATTTAACTGTTAAGTTTTTTTCCCGTCCAAAAACATGCGCTTCAATACAAAAATTGCAAAAGTAAGTACTTACCTAAGATGGCTTCAATAATCATAAAAAGTCTATGAAAAACCATATGCACATTTCGGCTACAGTGTAGCCATCTTCAGTGGTGATTCACTTAAAATAGATTCTAAAAGCGCATATGGTTTTTTATTACCTTTTTAAGAATATTAGATATACCTTAGGTAAGTACTTTTACAATTTTTGTACTGAAGTGCTTATTTTTTAATCTTTTCAGTCATAAGTCGACAATTCTCCGATGAATTACTTTACCGTTTTTTCCTTACCATCTCTACATTTATTTTTTTCCATTTGTGTGAAGTATGTCACGTATACATGGGTATATCTATCAACCGAAATATACGATTAACCGGAATAAGCCCATTCCCGAGGCACCCGATAAATCGGGAGTTTTGCCGTATGTGGAGCAGTCAGTTGATATGGAGCATACTCTTAAAAAGGAAGAAGAACGGCATGGAGTGAAAAGGGGGTTTGGGGGAAGAGAGAGAGAGTAGGAAGAAGGCAAGGACCTAATTTTTATCCCTTTGTTTGACATACCGCGTTGAGCCAGATCGCTCTGTTGTTATTCTTAACCCAACCAATTCTGGCGCCAAGAGAGGCTCGTGCTGTCATAAATTAGTCATCTAGCGACGCTGGCGTATTGCAGACCTATTTGTGGGGTTAGTTTGACATTCCGAAGCGTTTGAGGAATAGAATCCACGCCTCGGGTTTCCCAAGTTCAGAACGCCGACTCATTACCGGTAAAGGGAGATCAATCCGCTTCGATTAAGGATGCGGAGGGTGTCCGCAAAGCAATTCGGCTATCGCCATGCGTCACTGTATATTATATTATGGGTGGCCGGACACATGCATAGCAGGGGGGGAGGAATATTTCATTTGCTGATGAATCATAAGCTTGTAAAGGTATTCCGTAGAGAAACAGGGCCTACGTCGCGGATTCAATAGATTCCGACCAATTAACTACTTGTAAGAAAGTATGAACTCTAAGAAAAATGCTGTAATAAAAGTAGAATTTTTGCACATAACGACTTTATAATTAAATAGAAATATATAGTGTCTTAGAATAAAATTTTATTGCTAACTGCGTTAGGGGCGGGCACACTTTCTTTAATGGAGGACCGCATTGAAGGTAGCGAAAGGTCAAGGGCCGCATTGAATGTCGTGAATGCTTCAGCGAGCCGCATAAAAGCGTATATCGGAAGACATCTTAAGATTCTGTGGCATCATATGTTTTAAAATCATGTTTAAACTTTCTTTAAGCGTTAACATGTCAACATTCAAGGTTTTTTGATTTGATCGATCAAAGCTTCGCGGGTCACATGAAGCGTACTCGAGGGTCGCATGCGGCCCGCAGGCCGTAGCTTGACAACTTTTAATCTACATCATTGCGTATATGTATGTATGTATGTATGTCTGTGTATGCGCGCATTCTATGGAGAGGGATAGAATTGCATTATAAACTTCTCGCGTTTTAAACTCCCCACCCCTTATTGCTTCTATAACCAAACGACTAAAAAGTCTTTCCTAAGAAATTCAGTTATTGCTCGATCCGTTTATTCTGGTGGTTGGTTTGGAATTGCCATAACGAAACTAATAAATATTCCCGCTGTAACTTTGCCACTTGTAGGGATTCCCATGCCAGGAAAACCTGAAGCTCTCACAAGACTAAGAAGTATCCCAAAGAACATCCACGCTTCACGAGAAATAGATGGCGTCACGAAAGCTTTGGGAAAGCGTTTGTATAACACGGATTTCAGTAAAGACGAGCCATTATTTTTTAAAACCTATACGCCGATTGGGTTAAAGGAAGGTTTTTGAGATAGATGGCGCTTGAGTTAAAACTGTAGTCTGCCCTTCTTATTGTGATAAAAAGTAATTTATCTTACTGGAAAAATAATTCATCAATTCCAGATCACGAAAGCTTTGGGAAAGCGTTTGTATAACACGGATTTCAGTAAAGACGAGCCGTTATTTTTTAAAATCTACATGGCGATTGGGTTAAAAGAAGGTTTTTGAGATAGATGGCGCTTGAGATAAGGTTGCCCTTCTTAGTGTGATAAAAAGTAATTTACCTTAATACTTTAAAAACAATTCATCAATTCCAGATAACGGAAACTTTGAGAGAGCGGAAGTCAGTAATGAGGAGCCGTTATTTTATAACATCTATTTGCCGATTGTCGGATAGGGAATGTTTGAGCTCAATCTATAGGTTAGTATAATAAAAACGCATTTATTTTTTCCTGTAAAAATAATTCATAAAATCCTAGCGATAGAAAGGATCAATTGAAAGTTAAATAAACAAATTAATTAATCCTAACACAAAAACTTAATAATAATAATAAATATAAATTGAGTTAAAATAGCGAATAGTCAACGATTGTAATCAAAAAAGGAATTTACAGAGCAAGATGTTGTATAGGCGAAGAAGGAGCTAGGAAAAATTGAAATATGGCGCTTCTTAATGCGGAGCTATAGTTTAAGGAGAGAAAATTTTGAGAAATGATTAAGGGCATTAAAATGATATGGTTTCGTAACATTAACGTAACGTAATATTTAAAATTAAAATGATGAAGGTATACTGAACGGCACTTACATTGAAGAATTAGATGACGTTTCGGACGAAGGTGATTTCAAAGCAATTTCGGGAGTGTACCAATTTCTGAAAGCTTTCTATTTAATTCATTTAGAATGCAGAAAGTACTAAACTCGACGCTATATTAATTGTAATCCAATTTTTTGATAAACTGAAGTTTTATTTTGGTAAAACACGGCCCAGAACGAATCGGCGATTATTCCCTGTAGAAAAGGAGCCGTGTTTTATGGAATTTGTTTTTAATCGTCTAAAATTAGAAATGATGAAGCGGAGGTGGTTGCCGTTCAGCAATTCGAAAAATATTTTCTTCTCGTGTATTCCGTCCTCGGAAGCCACAAAATGTAGATTTGTTTGTTTTCAAAGGAGGTTTTGTGATGGAAGCGTCCCAGTCAAAGAATAACACATCACGAAAATTGGCTTCGACATAGAACAGCCATTGATAATGAGCCCCAAGGAGTTATAAGAGGAGAAAAAGAGAAATAGTTCCACATTCTCGAGGCAGTGGTGGATCCCATCATGTGTTGTGCCGAGAATAAACTAGCTCCGAGAGGTACCTCTGACGTCATCAGATGCTCTTACTATGGTGTCTTTGTGAACAGAGTAACCGTAAAATGGAAAAATAATTTACATTTACATTTGGAATCAAAAAGTGATTCTGTAGTTCCTCGAAGCATGAGAAATGACTTTGAAGCACTTAATATTAATGGTTAACTTTGTTTTATTGTGTTTCATACAAGAATATGTCTTACTGAAATAATCAATTCTTAGAAAAGATGTTTGCTTTTCCCATGCAACCGTGTTATTGAAGCTTTGCAGAATATCACGACATTTAAGATAAAACTATTGATGGGCAGCATAAAGTTAAACTTGAATATAAAATTTATTTTTGCGGCATCTGTAGTCAGATTAGCGCAACATACTAATAAGCTTAAATTAAGTGAATTAGTTGTAACAGTTTTAAAAGGTCCCTCCTAATATATGTATTGTACTTTGAATCCGTCTCACTCGATCAGTGTGACTTTTGCTTCATTTTAAAATAATTTCATTTAAGTCCAATCCTTCTAACATTAAAATTGTAATTGTTTCATAAAAGTCAATCTTTTGAGAAATGAGGATCTCCTGGGCGAAGACGAAATTTAAAAGTAGTTTAACTTTTTTGTAATTTATGCTCTGTAATTCTGCTTGTCAATATGCAATTTGTCAGCCAATTCATCCCCTTCTACGTATATCACAATTATACCATTTGGTGAAAATGATATAAGATGATTATAATTGATTGATATTATCATTACACAAGAGCAGCGGTAGTGGCTACACTGATATTGTTATTGAGCAATATATATGCTTATTAAAAGCTTTTGAAAAAAACATACGGAAAGTTTGTGGATAAATAATTACTAGCTTAATTCATTGGGTTCTGACAGACGAATGAGGTAGGAAATGTAAAAATTTTGAGAGGAATGTATCATGCAATCAATAGTTTCTCAGACAGGACTGCGGAAGCACTTAATTGAAACAGTTCGAATTAAATGAAACTTCAGATTTTCCTCAAACAGAAATATTAAGATTAGCGTAAGATGAAAACGGTGAAGTTAAGGATAATATGATTATGAATTTGGGCGATCGATCATAGAGAGAGAGAAAAGGATGGTAAAAAATAGCGAGATGGTATCAATGATTTATGGACAATGTAACTGGTTAATTCAATACTAGCATTACAGGTAAATATTTTCCGAGATTCAAGTTAAAGCTAGACCAAGAATAGATTTAAAAGAAAATAATAAGAGACACGCAGGTTATTAAAATCCACTAAAGAATTAATAAAATGTTGTAGAGACATGTAATAGGACTTCCCGTGGATCGTGGAAAGTCGGCGAGCAGAGGAAATTTCGCGAGATTTTTTTAAACTTTGGCATGGTCAAAGAAAGATAAAACTTTAGAATTTTGACCAAGATAGCGTGATGTGGAATTAATACTTTCAGGTGATGCTATTCCGTCTTTTTACATACGGAACCGACGGAATAAAAAAAGAATTGATGGCGAAAAGAAACATCATTTGATTCGATTAAAATATTTTACGATAATTTATTATTGCATAATGAGCCGATAAATATGAAATCATGAAACGCATCAATTTTTTATTTATAATCTTTATCTTAAACTAAAAAATTCGATATAGATTTTCCATCCCAAATCACTGCGAAAACATCTGGAATATTATCGCTCAAAATTTGCTTTCAAAAAGAAAAGAAAAAGAATTCCTTACATTTGCTGGATTTTTCACCTCACTTAAATGCATTAAAATGGACGAAAAATGCTGAAATAGATAGGATTGAAGTCGAGTTGGGAGGGAACTGATCGGGACTTGCAGTGTACAATATCAAGGAAATGGTGACCCAATGGCACCTTTCCTGGGAAACGGTAGTAAAGGGAATTTTAAAGGAAGTCGACATGCATTTGGATATGCACGCCATGCTCTCGTAAGATATTAATCAGTCAAAATACATCAAAGGAAAGCCGAGTGACACACACAGCGTTTGAAATCGAACCGAGAATAAATTATAATAAAAGGAACTAGGAATAGGGGGAAAAGAGTTGAGTGGAGTATAGTTTTATATATATGGATTCGTTTTAAATCATTTTCTACCTTCGCAAATGGCGCTGATCGAGCTTAGAAATGCTTTCTGCCGATAATAAAAATCCTCTAAATTTTCCAGACATTTACTGCGCAAATGAAATTGTTATAATTTCATATCTCTTGAAACCTCAGTTTTCATACATTGATTAAACCAGCTAGAGAGAGAATTATCGAGATCGCCTTTAATCGCCTGTATTAATCAAACTCTAAACGTTATTTTTTATAGTCTGCTAAAGGTGAATCACCCCCGATGATGGCGCCTTTGCAGCCGAAATGCGCATCTGGTTTTCCCCACCCTTTTATGGATATTTCAGAGACATGCTTCGCCAATCAAACCGGTTGTGGTTAACTGATATTAAACCTCAAATGAAGATATGGACTTACCTTTTGAGAGTTTTTGGAAATGTGCTTGCACCTGAATAGTATAACTGAAAATGGAGGAAAATACATTTGTTGGCAAAGTTAAGCAATTTTTAGAGGAGGTCCAGAAATTGATGTTGCGGCTCGTAAACGAAAGGCACCTGCGATGTGAGACAAAGATAAACCAGATGAAGGAATATGATCGAAATGGGAAAACAAAAGATAAATAAGTAGATATAAAAACATCGAGCGTAAGGCTTTATCAAGGAAATGAATGGGCGAAGTTCAAGTAATTTCGCGAATCCGACGGATTTGTAGCCCAAATATTCGGAAAATATTATTAAACTGGTGTTATAAAATTTGGAATTTTTTTCTTTAAAAGGCCGAAATAAAGTTTTTCTCTCAATGGCTTACAGAGAGAGCAGGTTAAGAAGCGCATGGCAGGAGTAGTGGTAAGAGAATGTAAGGGGAGAAGAGAATAAAATGAGAATTGAGAAAGTAGGGACGAATTTGAGGAAGGCAGGGGAACAGCAAAGGTAGAGTTGGGAATAGAAGGAGATGGGAGAAGGAAAGCGGCGAGCGAAAGACTTGGAGAAAGAGAGCGGAAAGAAGAGAGAGGAAGGGAATATAGGTACACTAGTTACATAAGATTCAGAATATAGTGCAAGGGGAAGAATAATGGCGGTGGGGGTTATTGGAAAGAGGAAGCCAAGTGAAGAAATATGCGGAGGAGTATAGAGTCATATAGGGAGGCTGAAGACTTGGAAGAGAGAGAAGTGCGGAGGAAAATAGAAGCAGAGAGCGAGAGAAGGGGGGCATTGGAAGGGAGTTTTCATGTAAAAGAGAAGGGGGAACGGAGATAGAATATGCTTAGAGACAGGCGAACGACTTTATTAGGACGAAATTGAGACTGCAGGGTCGCATTCTTACTTTTAACCCTGGCTGAGGTAGAAGAAAGGTAATAGAGGAAAGCTAGATACGAAGGATCGTTTTTCCCAGGACGATTAAGGATTAAAATATAAAAAATCTGAAGTGGCCACCACATGACTTTCTCCATATCTGTAATATTTCTAAAAATTCTAAATAGGCTAAATAATAATAAATATTTTAAGAAACTGCAAGAAAATTTTAGACTTTACAAAGAACAGAAATAAACTCAAACCCTAGCCTTCTAATATTGGATATAGCCACAAAGCTCCAACAATTAAGAAAAGAAAAAGGAGCATTACTAAGACGTAACTAAGCGTCAGTTGTTAACAGTGGTCGGGTGGCGTGGTAGTGGCAGCTAAAAATATAAGATATCTCTTAAACAATGCATTATATGGGGAAATGATTCAAACAAAGTTTGTAGAAAATTAAATTTCCTACAACATTTATTCGAATACATTTTTACATTTATCAAATATTAAAGCAAATATTTCAAAATAAGGGATAAGTAACAAGAGTAAACACCCACTTCCGGTTGACCGTTTTTTACCAAAAACTAATCATTTCTTCTGGTTTTTATAAAAATTTTAAATGTAAAATTTCGTTTAAACCTGATTAATAGTTTTTGAGTTAAGAGCACTCACGAAAAGCTACCAACTACACACACAGACATTATCGAGAAAATGGTCAAAACGTGTTCAGAGGACCCCAAAACGTGTATTTCCGTTGAAATCTCGAAGTCGATTTTTTCATGAAAACAATACTTTCCCCTATACCACGTATGGAGAAAGTAAAAAGTTAAATGCGAATTGCTAGGGCCGTGTTTGGTGCATTCCACTCCCCGCTATTCACCATTGAGGCGACTTGCAGGATATAATGTAGATATAGAGGGAGAGTAGGGGAAAGGGTTGGGAAAGAGTAGAAAATGTGCAGAGAGAGAATAGAGAGAGAGTAGAGGGAGGATAGAGATAGGGCAAAGGGATGTTAGAGGCAAGGTAGGGATAAGATGACGAAAGGGTGGAGAAAGTGGAGAGAGGATGTGCCGAGGATATAGGAAGAGAGAGAGAGAGAGAGAATGAAAGGGAATAAAGAAGGAAGGAATGAGGAAAGAGATTTGGTAAGGATGAGAGGAGAAAGGAGCAGCGAAGAGGGGAAGAAGAGGTGAGCGAAGGTGACGGAGGGAGAGATAGCGGGAAAGGGAATTTATGATGGGAATGGGATTCGAGGAAGACGCCATTCTTTTCCATCTCCTCTTTTTTTCATTCCTTCTTTATTATCCTTTTTTTTTGAACCCGTAACATGCGGTTTCCTTTTCAAGTTGGAATAAATAGCATGGGCATATGCGTGTGAATGTGTAATGTCGTCATAGAGGTTTGGGTTCCGGACGAGGAACAGGGAGTCAAGAGACTGAGCGAGAGAGGAAGAGTGGAGGCGAAGGGGAGGGAGGGAGGGGGGGGGGGGGTGGACGATGGCACTAAAATAAGACTGCTTCTGAACTTTGACCCCGGCCACCGGTTGCGGTTACTCCTCCTCTCGCTCGTATGCCTCCGTTTTCCGGTTTTTTTTTTTATCTCCCTCGTGTTTTTATCCATTACTCCGTCCTTTCCTTATCCATTCCATTATCTCATTCATCTTTATTCATTGCCCTCGATTTTTCAATTTCATCCGAGTATATTTCATCTCTACGTTAAATCCATCAATAATTATATATATATATATATATATATATATATATATATATATATATATATATATACACTATAGTTACTATATCTCCATCGCTGAAGAAGGGCATAGGCCCGATAAGCTTTCGTTGTGTTTTTTGTGTACGTGTTTATTTACGTGTGTCTCTTCGACGCCCCCAGCAGCCTGCCAACTTGGTCCTCAACTTGGTAAGTGTCCGCTGTGCTTCCTTCAACACCTTGTTGCCACCCTCATCACTACCTTTTCTTTTCCTTAAGTTAATGTGAGGGATACACCCAATGAATCACGATGTATGTAATATTTTATTTTTCAATTTAATTCCACCCACCCGAAAATACCATCTCTGGAAAATCGCTAAAACGTGCAATATGGGCTACGCACACCTAGGCTATAGCAGTGCAGGGCAGAGATGCTTCGGTTATGCGACGTAGATACCGGCCTGGAGAGCGTTCGATGAATCGTCAACGCCTCCCACGGAAAAACACTTGAAGCGTGCGACCTGGGCTAACGCACACTCTCTAGCTCTGAGAAGCCCTGAGCAGAACAGCTGCTCAGTGGAGAGATACTTTGCTAATGCGTTGTGGATAACGGCCTGAATGGCGTGCGGTGTGACAGTAGCACATATAGAGGAATTAGATGTTAGCAGTAAGCAAGCTGTCAAGTGAATATGGCATTGATTTACTAAGTATGTACTCATTTCTTGTGTTTATTAAATTTGCGTTTTGTATTTGTTTTAAAAAACATTTTTGTTATTTTTTAACACTCCAAGTTATTTGCCCGTCTTATACATTGGGAAACAGTCTTGAAGATGTATTAAGTGTACCATTTTCAACTCGAGACTATGCTGATTGTATGAAAATTCCGCTTTGTAAACATATAGACGCAAAATGTGAATATACTTTTTTGTTTCACATTATGATACAGTGGAATGGTTAACTGGCTGTGAAGATCTAGACTTTTTTGTTGGCCTTGTTTATTGTTCTGAGAGGAGAAGGGTGTGTGGAATAAACATGGGTTTTCCGATTTTAACTATTTAGCAATAGCACTGCAAAGGCATGAAAGATCCCAATCACATGTTGTCTTTTCTGAATCTAAAACAGTTTGGAAAACAAAGAATCGACACTTTAATTGACAACCAACGAAAATTTGAAATAAGTGGACATAATGAGCAATTGAATACCAATAGAGATATTTTTAAAAGGCTCATTGATGCAATATGCTATTTATCTAATCAAGAGCTTTCTTTGCGAGTTCATTATGAGTCTAATCGTAAGGATTCAATGAATTGAGGTGATAATATAGAATTTTTAAATGTATTTCGCGGCTATGATCCTCTTTTAAATAATCATTTAAGTACACCAACTGTATTTAAAGGAACTTCTTCTATTGAAAAATATTATTTGCGTCGAAGTAATTCGCAAAAAATCTACAATAATGGCAGATGTCATTTTACTTGTAGCTTAGAAGTAGCACTTACAATTTGATATTGCGGTGCTGGTTGCATAACCTTTTTTATCTTAACCGCACGCCCAACACATATGATCAGGATACGCCACTGATATATATATATATATATATATATATATATATATATATATATATATATATATATATATATTCATCATCATTCGTGTTCTGTCTTGCGACAGGTCCTACCAATTAATTAATTAATTGGTTTTGACTAGGGAATATACATACACGGTGTGGTGGTTTCCCGTTGCCTTCCACACCGGACTCACACACAGAAGGGAGGAGGGAAACCCGGTGCCGGCATTTGCCTGCTCTTACGAAGAACACCAGGGGGGCCAACGGCTTAACGTCCCTTCCGAAGGACGGAACAGCTGAATTTGCGCGGTCTCCTCAAACCACGCAAACAGGGCGCCGGATGGCCTTGAGAAAAAATCCTACTCGCGCAGGATTCGTACCCGATGACTTTTTCAAGCATCGGGCGAGTAGCAGCCAGCGTCCTAACCACTATATATATATATATATATATATATATATATATATATATATATATATATATATATATATATATATATATATATATATATATACACACACACAGGGTTATTTTTGTATTCGATAGTTGTCTCATGATATAAAACAACTGATAGAAACCTAAAACTTTCTGGTAAAAGTTTGATGATATTAAAAAATGTTTATTATTGTATGTTTGTAAAAGTTGCATTTTCTCTTCTCAATTGCTTTGAATAAGGGGATTAAATCATGCTACCAAATTATATATCTTAACTAAACCTTGCTACACTTTAAAAATAACGCCCACTTGTATTTAATCATTATTTATTTTCAATCTATGCGCGCCATTATTGGAAAATATATGGGCTCTGGAGAATGTTGACTACTGCCCACCAATCGTTTTACATGCCGTAAAAATAATATTAAAAGAAGTAATATACACTTGCTAAAGTTTGAGCTGGAGGCACTTTTTTATTTTCAGGGTTCTTGTTTGCCTTTCCCTTCGGGAAGGGAACAGCCCGCAACGTTAGAATTTATATCCTCTTTAGACCTTCCCATACGCGGAAAATTCATTCCTCTGGTTTCAGTAGTTTGGTCACAATACCATTTCAAAATTTCGAATTTTCCGAAATTGAAGTAATCTAGCGAAAACCGCTGAACTACCGTGAAAATTCAATCGGTGGAAATTTAATGGATCGATAAGTGGCATCTATTTCAAAAACCTTCCAAATATATGTTAAAACGAAAATTTTGAATTTGATTCCACCTACCGAAAAATCTATGAACTGTCATGAAAACCCAATCGGTAGAAAATTCATTAATTAATAAGAACTATCTAATTCAGAAAGAATTTTTCTAATATGGCTGGTAGTTGGACTACAATACCATCTTAAATTTTTGAATTTTCCGAATATAGCGGAAAATCTGTGAAATATCGTGAAAATTGAATCAGTGGAAACAGAATGGATTGATAAGAGGCATATAATTCAAAAGGAATTTTCCAAGTATCTCTAACAAGGAAAATGTTGATTTTCCGCAGACGGACAGACAGAGTAATCACAATGCACGTTTTTTCCTTTGAAGAACGCGTGCTAAAAACACCTAATATGTAAAAATTAGAGCTGTTAGATTTTCCTGCCTGGTGACCTATTGGTGTTGTACTCTACACGCAGATGACAAGTGCTCCGCCGCTGTTTAGCGTACTGTTCTTTTAAGTCATGCAACAACAAATGGCTGATGATATCAATTTCTACCCAACATTCTATTATGTACTTCATTTTGTATGAGATTTTTTCTACACCTCTGGACAATTACTGTTCGTCATAAGAAATGCATCGAAGGGATTTTTCGGGACATTATCAAATTTTTATCTCGAAAACTATAATTCGTAGGTAGGCGCTGTAGGACTTTTTTGTTGCAAATGTTGTCTTCCATTTGAATAAATTTTTTAATCGATACCTTACGGATAATATAAGAGCTAGGCAAAGCAAAATACTATTTTTATATTGTTAATTTCCTAGTCAATTTATAATAATGGCCCACGTCATTTTCATAGCAACGAATGTTAACAATTTTTCTATTAAAAGCAACCACAATATATAAGATATAGTTTGACTCCTTAAGAACAATTGCCAAGCATGTAATTGATTTGTGAATTGTATATCAGTGTAATTACATTGTGTTTATCTTGATTACATAGTTATATAGTTCTAATATACAATTATGCTACAGTTATCACAATTTTAGTGCATGACGACATTGGAGGAACTTATAATAATGACTGTACTATTATATTTTCCAACAACAAATATCAGACTTCAATTTAGAAAAACGACCAAAAATTGCTATCAATAATTAGTTTTTACCCGTCATATTGAATTAAATTTTTAAAATATGAACATAGATTTTAAAAAGGCTTTGTTACCAGCGTTGCTGTGTAATATACGTACATTATAATGTTGTGTATGTGATAACGTAGCGAATAGTGCCAGGTTTGTGAGCATTTTCAAAACAGTGTAAAAATGTAAGAGAACAGATTATTTAGTTTAGTGCAATTTTCAAAGCTAGGAAACTTTATTTAATTGTTCTGCGTTTCTACTGAGGAACAACAACTATGGTGATAACCTATTTAAGCACGAAGTAGTGCAGTACGTAGCTCAAAACAGGGATCGATTTAAACGAATTTTTGGATAGAAAAACTTGGGAGGAGTAAGCAGCTCTTATGAAACGTAGTATTTATTCACTCACGCATGCCAGTCATATTTGGCGGGCAATTACGGCAGTATAATGTAAAATTTGTTTTTGGTCAGTCTGTACCATGTCTACGGAGTTAAATGGGAGAGTGAGAAAACTCCTTATAACTGGAAAACTTTTTATTATTTTTCGAACAAACTTTCAGGATAAATATTTGGTAGCGTAAATTTAGAATTTTAAACTTCTTGCCGTCTACATTGAAGGTATGGCTTCGATTCTAGGAACGTTAATTTTCTCCATTTGATTAACACGGTGATGAGTGTAGCACATCAATCATTTGCATATAAAAATTACTTAGAATCATCGTAGGGGTGCGAAACTTACAACCACGAACGTCTAAAAAAAAAAAAAAATATTTTCCTACCGTCGATTTCCAAATACGCGTCGAATCGGACCACAAATTAGTTTTTATCGCGAAAATTTGATGTATTTTAACGTGAAAGTCTTTCGTTGTCAAGAAGATTTGCATTGTTGTCATTTCCGTATAATTACTTATAATTGACTGGGATTATAAATTCACGCCCACATATTCAAGAAATTTCGAAGCTATTTTGAAGTTTAAACGATACCTTGGTTACAGTAAATAAAACGGGGGTAACGAGAATATCCATAGATTATTCATTGATATTGTGTTAATGAATGAAATTTTGAAGTTATTCCCAACATTTTCTGTGAAAGCTGAGTAAGTTTTTAATCATTGGCTAAAACTTATAAATCAAGTTAACATAAATTTATATTAATGAGATCACGTTTTATATGCAATAAAAAGTACAAAATATATAACTAAAAGTCATATAATTCATTGTTCCATAGACCAAACCAGTTTTGGGCATATTTAAGTTGTGTAGCGTAATGTTTAACGAATAAGTCTTCATTAATTTTTATTTGCTACACGACGATTATTTTCCCAAAACGATTCTTACTTAATGGAACATACAGTTGTGTGAATATATATTTGTTTACTTTTCAGAGCATACGAAAGTTGGTATCATTTACTTTAATTTAAAATTTTATTTTAAGTAAATACTTAATTCACGCATATCCGCCATATTTGACGGGAAATTACGCTATTATATTAATAAAAATGTTTAAGGAACATAAACTGTAAGATGGAAAGATGGCATTATATTTGAGGCATAAAAACGTCGAAACATGTATGTAATAAAAAATCGCCGGGTTGTATTTTATCTGATACCAAGGCACACCAAGATACTTTTAAATGCGACATCATTTCCTTGGATGCTAATTCAACGTCACAACAGTTGTGATAATAACTGTAAGATAAGCGGATGCAGGTGAAGAGGAAAGTGTTTTTGGATATTTTATGAGATGACGTTGGTGATATTCTTTACAGTAATCGCCGTCACGAGGAAGAAACTGTCTTACCGACTGTTTATTATGTCCGCTGGGATTTAGCGTCACGTTTTTTGGTTATTGTTAGAATGATTCATAACGAAAACTTGTCCGCATTGCTAATCTTAATTGATAGCGGGCTTGGAGCCTAATCCATTGCGTTGGCGTATCGCGCGATATAGATGCAATTCCGTCGGATTTATAGATACAAATTGGAATATCACGCCGCGAGGCTCTTCCGTTATCCGGGATCGCGAGGGCGGTTATAACAAGTCGGTCCCGTCACACCATCGGGGACAACCGCTTCGCATCAAATCTTCAGATCGCATCACCTCTCCGCTTCGATTATTTGCGGCGCGGACGAGAATAGAAGGCGCCGGGGATAAAAGCGCCATCTAGTAAGACGTCGCCTGTAACTCTGCCCGGGGCGACAATGGGGCGAGGGAGGGAACAGCTGGTCCCCTCCCCGAGATCTATGGAGGGGAAAACTGGGTCTGCGTCGAGGAGGGGAGGGGAGTGCGTGGCGGGAGAGGAGGATGGAGCGGGGGAGAGAAGAGGGAGATGCGGGGGCGGAGAGAGGAGTGCGGCTGATTCGGAGGAATGCAAAGGAGGACGAAAGGGGACAATGAATCCTTTTGGCTCACAGCGCATTATCGTAAATACACAACGTTACGACTCGCGCCTCAAGACCTTATTTCCGTTCGCTTGCTTCTTTTTTGAAACTTGTCCCGTCTGTTATTCCACTTCTCTCTCTCTCTCTAGACCAAGTGGTGAAGTGCGTCGGCGTTTTGGGTAATGAGTGGAGATCATGAAAGAGGTTTATCTCCCGTCCCACGCCAATGGTTTCCGACGTCTTTTTGGATCGAAATTGCGATAAATACCAGTACAGTAGTAATCTCCCGATTTACGGGCGCCACGCGCTCCGGAAATGTAGTTCGTAAATCGGGAGCGATTTTCCCATACGTATGGTTTTAAAATAAAGGGATTCGTGCGTCCTGGCGTCGCTCTCCCGAATGAAAGCCTGGTCGGGGACGTTCGTCGCGAGTGTTTTGTGTATTTTATGTACAAACGATCTCTCTCGGTCGTTTTGGCCGTTTCGGAAAGCGTAGTAAAAATTTCATCCCATTAATTTTCGATTATTTACACTATAAATACGAGTTGGTTAATTTAATTCAAGTGTTGTCCGTTTTATTATCATTTTAAAATATACTAAGGGGTACGCGATTGCTTAAGGAATGCGGAGAAGGGTAGCTTGAAGACCCCTGCAATATATTACAATTTGTCTTTGTCTTGCTGTGACAAAAGAAAGACGATGACATACAGTTGAGAGCCGTATATAATGTTTTAAAGAAGGTAATTATGTTATACAAGATGCCCCTACCTGAAGAATACCTAGGATAACCTGGCAGCAACGAGAATATTTTGTCTTTAACACTGTAATAAGAAATGCGAGATATATGTCGTCACAGTACCAGGAAAAGTGAAAGTTCGGCGTCAAGATTGAAACAAGCTTCTAAAGGATTTTTTTTCTTTTTGATAAAATGCGTAAATGTGAGAAACTTAATTATAGAAATCTCTTAAAAAAGCGATTTCGCTTCTGAAAATATTGCGCGCATCAGGATGCTAATAATTTATATCAGTGTCGGAGAATGACAGAAATGTTATTTCTTATTTGTTGCTAAACTAAACTAAACTAAACTAAACTACTAAACTTTAAGCCTACTTGACTTCTTCGATGCCATTTTTACTCACAAAAGAGTTTTAAATTACCCATTTAATCCATAAAAATTCGAACCACATTTCGCACGTTATCGCCAGAAACGGGTAAGTAAGTAATGGTAAGGAACGCATTTACGATTTTGGGGACCCCTTCTTTCATATTAAAATATTACATTTAAACATTTTCCCTCCTCTGCCTCCCCTCGTCAACTGATTTGTATACCTTACGTCAATACTTTAAAATCCATAGAAACTGTTACATATCCAATTAGATCCGATAGGAAAAACATAACTCATTCCCTACGATATGATAGTTTAAAAAATGATTTATCTGTTGTACTTGTTTTGTTGTTAGAGCTGTTGCTATGATATAGTTTGAAGCTAAAAAAACCGCCCTGGAACTATGATTATTTTAAGATTAAAATTAAAACACATTAAGTCAGTACCGAATTATCCAATAGGGACACTAGGGGCCCCCAAGGTAAGGGGCTTCCAAGGTAAGGGCCCTCCTAAGCTTCCGTGGGTGAGTCATATATAGTCACTATTATTGAAAGGAAAAATAAATTTAAAAAATGAATGAGCCCCCAAGGTTAGGGGGTCCCAGTTGGTTTACTGTTATAAAGTCAGCATTATTGAAAGCAAATAAATAAAAAATAAAATTACTAAATACGTAAAAATATCATTTTCTTATTCTAAGGGTTTCAAATACAGTAATTAATATAATAATCTCTGCAAACTACAAGGAAAGGCCTCCATAGTCTTAGTGCCTAGGGGCCCCAGAGGGTCATAATCCGCCACTGCATTAAGTAATCAAGACAAGTGTGACGGGGTATGGGTATGCTGTGCATAGAGATCCACGAGGAGGAGTGGTCGAATAGATGGCTTTATCCTGCTCTCTCATCGATTTCGATAACTGTCATAGATATATTTCACCTCCGCCTTACAAATTATAAAAAGTGTGGGTTTTTAAGAAATCGTTTAACATAGGCTGGCATGCTTCATAATTATACTCGAATATAATTAATAACTAATAAAAAATAATCTTAGCTAAGTAATTTGAGTCATAGAGTTTTTCAGGAAAAATTAACGCGTAATTTAACAGGTTATTCGGTAATATTACCTTTCAAAGTATCTGATTTTTGAACGCTTTCGTTTTAGAACAATAAAGATATTCCAAATTTCATTTGCATGCAGGCCCCCAGAATTTATTACGCCGACCCTTTAAGATGCGCCCCCTGGCGCAGAAAGGTCATTCGTTTGGCTATACATGCTATCGTGTAATAATCAATTTTTTAATTAGCGTGTGGTTGCACACATACTGTAATCGTAATTTTTTCACCTCTTTGAATATCTCTTTTACGTCACACGCCAAAATCTTCTCTAAGGGAGGCCTTCCGTTGAAATGATATAATTTATGATAGAGCACGCGATCTAACGCATCAGCTGTTTGAATCTAATATAATAAACGTATAAGGTCACGTTATCCGAACTAAGAGGAGTAATTTATAATTCGGGTCAAGCAATTGATGCACTGCTTCTGAATTGCCTGCAAGATCAGCCGTCATATCTTTTTGATGCGCGGCCTCCCAAAATCTACGGTAATTAAACAAGACATCTCAATGAAATCTCACTGCCACTTGGGTCGATTAGATGAAGATCGCAAAAAACGACGCCCCTCGGAAAGAATTACGAGCGGTCGAAACAATGACAGTCCGAGAACCGTGCCTCTTGTCTACTCAATCGGTTCGCAGGTGCGGTTTCGTACCTATCGCGCGTGGTGCGTGCGGGGACCTTTTTTCCGCGAAGGGTATAGCCAGAGATCGATAAAATCCGGCCAAGATCGACTTTATTCCTAATATAAGATCGATAAGAGGAGGAAACGTCGCGTCCGTGATAAAGGAATCGGGATGTTTCTCCGCAGTATGATATGAGCATTGCGTATATATGTCACGGTAAATGTGCGTAGTCCGGTAAATGGGTACATTTACCACCATGTTCGGTAAATGTAAGTGTAACATACTTTTACCGATTGGATTGGGGAAATGTGCACATTTACCTAGAGACACTGGTAAATGTGGATAAACGTCGCAACACAAGCCACAACATGGCGGCGTCGCGAATATCTGTCGCAGTTTAGAAGTACGGTAAATGTGCGTTGTCCGGTAAATGTGTAAATTTCGTGGTAAATGTGCACAACTAAACTAAATTTGAACATGAAGGCAAATTTTACTCGGCCCCACCGGGTTGGGTATGTTAGACGAAGTGTTTTTGGTTCCTCTTCACATTCACTGTGTTCCCCTCTCGGGTTGGCATGCGTTCATCTTAATATATATCAGTGGAGCCGAACCCTCGATGATTTTTGTAATAAATTAACTTAATTATTAAAGTGTAGCATTTCCCATTCTTCCACATTTGCCAAGGCACATCGGTAAAAGTGCACATTTAACGGAAAATGTACGGATAATACGTATTTCTGGAAACTTAAACTTACATTTACCGAGCTTGATGGTAAATGTGCACATTAACCGGGAAATGTACACATTTACCGGACTACGCACATTTATCGTACTTCTAAACTGCGACAGATGTTCGCGACGCCGCCATGTTGTGGCCTGTGTTACGACGTTATCCACATTTACCAGTGTCTCTAGGTAAATGTGCACATTTCCTCAATCCAATCGGTAAAAGTATGTTATACTTACATTTACCGAACTTTGTGGTAAATGTGCACATTAACCGGGAAATGTACACATTTACCGGACTACGCACATTTACCGTGACATATATATATATATTTCAAGGCTTGGCATTGAGAGACGCTTGGCTCAAGGAAGAAGTAGATTATATCATTAAGCCACCTGTCTGTGAAGGCCGATGCGATCGTAAACAAGATAAGGGGGAGGAAGAGCAGAGCGTTAGAGAAGTTCCCTCCCTCTTCCACCTTTTCCCCTGGACGATAAGTGGACGCGTAATAGGGACTTTTACGAACTATGGGAACACGTTAGTTCGATGTGACGTCAGCGGTCTCTCGATCCGATTGCAAAGGGGAGAAGGTTACGCATATCGTGATTCTTTTTTTTCCTCCCTTGCCCAACCTTGCGATCTTTCTCCATCCTCTCTCCTGGTTCCATTTCCGCCCTCGCTCCTTTGCCGTCCCTTCTCTCTTCCCTTTGCCATTTTTCGGCGTTATTTTATCCTTGCGTAATTCGTTCCACCTCGCCCTTTTTTAAATTGGTTCGGGATAAGTGTAAAATTTACGGTGATTTACATACCCGCGTTGGATTTCGCGTGACCGAGAAACCGTGATTACTATTCTAGGCCTTAAGTTCTCTAAAAATTATTCGCGCGAGTTTTATATACGTAGAGACCGCATAACTTTTTATTCGCACATGAAGTAATGCATGACGGGATAATTTTAGTTTAACAAGCATTTTTATTTATAAATTGTTTTTAATTTAAAAAAAGAGGAAAATGTTGGGAAAATGTCAATTAAAGGGAGTAACTAATTTTCAATTTTGTTCTCTACCTCTTAGCTTCAAAATTGTCTTATACGTATTGAATACTCATAAGCAATAAAAGCTCATCATTCAATTTATATACCGATTCACAAAACGTTTTATTAAATTATGAATAAGAAATTGTTTTAAATATTGCTGAGCACATAATGAGGCAATATGAAAAAATGTCAACATTCAACTCTCCTCAATACGCTAGAGATGGCTGAAAACAAATTCAAGAATATTAAGAACAAATAAAGAAGGATCTGATTAATTAATTATTAAGAGCGTTTTATTTTTAAACAAAGAATACAGGCTATCCCTGAAATATACCCATTTCAATTGCGGAAAGAACTTACGGCCATGAACAGTCCCTCAAAATTTTGTTGTTCGAACTTGAGCGGTATAGAAGTAGTTCGCCGGACTCGGAAGTGTGACGGATGGACTGACGGACAAAACGATTACATTAACGGATTAAAAAAAACACTAAAAAATGAAAAAGTTAGTACTTATCTTCGGTATCTCCAGTAGTCATAACAAGGTTATGAAAAACCAGATGCGCACTTCTGTGATTCACCGGATGTAGATTCTAAAGGAACCATTTGTTGGTTTTTCATAACCTTGTCATTGCCATTGGAGATACCTAAGATACGTATTTACTTTCCTAATTTTCGATGTCGTAGTGCTTATTCTTGAATTCAACCCTCTTGCTTTAAATGTTAATTTTCTAAAACATACTTTACAAAATACAATTTTCTCCCTCGAAAGTGACTGCGAATGAGCACACGTATCTAGAAGCCAAGGAATTTAATTTAATAATAAAAATCGTACGCAAATATTTTTTATCGACATGGTTCGCGACCGTTTCCGAAAGAGGTCGCAACAGGATTGTTTTAGGGTGACTGGAATAATTTTTCTCTCTAAGTCCCTCCATGTACGTTCATTTTCCGATCATTAAGAATAGTTGCCTGAAAGTGATCAATCACGGCCCCTCTAAAGGCATGTTTGCACTTGCGATAGGTCGCTCGACTCGACAAGTTTTAGAGAAATCTGCGTTAAGTTGCGGATATATCCATGATTGATAGCTAGACTACTCGATTTATGCGACTAGGGTGCCGGTGGTGTAGTGGTTAGGACGCTGGCTGATACTCGCCTGCTGCTTGAAAAGGCAGCGGGCACGAATCCTGCGTAAGTAGGGTTTTTCCAAGGTCGCCCGGCCCCCTGTTTGTGTGGTTTGAGGAGACCGCGCAAATTCAGCTGTTCCGTCCTTCGGAAGGGACGTTAAGCCGTTGGCTCCCCTGGTGTTCTTCGTAAGAGCAGGCAAATGCCGGCACCGGGTTTCCCTCCTCCCTTCCCCGGCTATTCATTGCACTACCTCTGAGATACCCACTGTGCGTAGGACAGAGGCGAATCGGCTGGGCACTCAAATTCATGCGACTTGATTTTGTGTTTTAGACAACTTGCTGAGTTTTCCCTTCGGATCAGAAAAAAGACGAGCAGCTCGCGCATGCTCAGTACCTACTGCATCAATTGCAGTGCGTATACCGGCAGGATCGTGCAGTGGCACAACCGGGCATTTTCCCACTCCCCTCCCCAACATCGCAAATGATTAGAGCTGCGAGTGCTATCGCATCAATTTTAATTTTAACTTGAAAATAAATATATTTATCTAATGACTATTATTATTTTTTTAATTTTATAGCGGAGTTGATGAGTTATTATGGTAAATTATGAAGAAACAAGAGGGTAATCTTCATACAAAAAAAATCCTTTTATTATTTGCCGCCCATGGGCCGTACTTACCACGGGTGCAATGAGTGCATCGCACACAGGCAGCAGCTTCAAGGGGCGGAGCGAGCAGCGACAACAATTACATAAAAGGAGTGCAGCAAACCGAACCGAAACAAACTGCCGCGCCGCCCCAATTTACTGAACCGTGAACCGAATCAGAATATTTTACAAAAATGGTTTGATTCGGTTCAAGAAATTAATTTTGAAATTCTACCAAATTTTATTAGAAAATTTTAACAGCATATATGGCTATCGTCAGGGCCATATCAAGGGCTAGGCGAACGAGACATCCGCCTAGGATGATGGAAACACATTAGGCCTCTGCAATCCACTTTGGCAAGGAATCTCAGCGTTACTCCTAGTTGTTCTGCTGATGATACTCCATCTCTGAATTTGATTTCTTGCAAGGTGATATACTGGGTAACCATTTGCAACAAAATATCAAAATCACTAGGAGTTATTGTCACGAAATTTGTTAAGCCTTCTCTATCTTCTATCCGCAATACATTCATTGTTCATTATGCTCCATGACTTCGTTTTTTATACAAAAATTATCTTTTCCACCATTTCCGTCTTCTTTCGTTTCTTTCACTTATTGTCTATTCAATTTAAAAACTAAATTTGCGGGAGCACAAACACACAGAAGTTCTTCGTCCGAGACCATTTCCATTACTAAATTTGTCCGCGATAAGTCGTCAAGTGTAAACACTGAAAAGATCCTCAACAAGTCGAAAAATTTATCTAGCGATCTGTCGTGGATATATCCATGATAAATCTCTAGACAAATTTTACGACTTGTAGAGCGACACATCGCAAGCATAAATACGCCTTAAAGCTCGAGGTCTCATGGTTCAAGCCTGAAAACCAATGACACAAAAACTCTCCATAGCCCATAGGTAAATCTGACCCTTGACAGCATAGCTTTTGCACGTGTTTCCGGGGTTATACTCCAGCAAAGAATAGGAATGACGTGCTTTGCACCAACTGATGACGTGTTAAGTTATTCCTGAAATAACAGTTCAAGCTTCGTGATAAAAAATAAGTTTATGATTCGAAAACTATCTTACTTTTCCCTTATCTTTGCCTTTACTCTTACGCGTTTTAAGTGTGCCCGTATTAGAGAATTTTTTTAAAGAGGAGAGAAACGAAAAATTAAATGTTAATTTGAAACATTTTTCTCATATCGTACCATCTTGACGTTATAGGGAGGAAACAACAAATAATTTAGCAAACAATAATTGAATTTTAAAATATAATTTAAAAAATTCTTGATGCCAAGTGCACACACACACACACACACACACACACACACACATATATATATATATATATATATATATATATATATATACACACACACATACATATTTTAGTCTACTGAAAACCTTAACTCGCTGCGTCGTATTGTCAGCTGAGCGTGTCAGTAAGCAACGTGTTGTTGAAACCGACAGCCATTCGCCTTCTTTACTCGACGTTGTTTGTTGTTTTCGACCTCCTTATCCCTTCAAATACTTGATCGCATCCCAAATGATAGGGGGAATCCACGATCGCGATTCATTTGTTCGTCAGCCCTCTCTTTCTCTCTCTCTCTCTCTTTCTCTCTCCCTTTCTTTTTCTCTCTCCTGTATCCCATCACCTCCGTCACTCCCTCTCTCTCGGCACTCATTCGAAATAGACGCGGCCGACTATAGTCCTCGGAATTCGGTATTGGGAACCACTCCAATTGCCGGAATCGCTTGCTCTCTCTCACTCACTCTTCCTCCCTCTCTCCCTCCCTCCCTTTTAAAAATACACGCCCTGCGCCACGGCGCTGTGAAATATTGAATCCTACCCCATGAAAAAACATCTCACTCTCATCAAAACTCGGAAATGCTCAGTAAACCGTGGCCATATTACTCTCTCTTCTTTTTTTCTCCCGATAATGAAACGCTCTATTCGCACGGGAGTTTTATTCAGCCCTCCCGAATAAACCATGTTTAACGCTCCATTATTCCTCCCTATAATCGGAACGTCATTGGACTTGCGGGGTCGAATCGACCCCGCGACAGGAATAAATTGCAATATAAATGTTAATATTGAGATTTCTTTAAATGTTACGACACTTACAAGATGACGTAAGATATTCCATGCCACACGGATAATTTTTAAAAAATAAATAGGTTTTAAAAATCCATCATAAATCCGAATAGGAATTTTCACTAAGAACGTGAAATCAGAACAAAACCACTGTAGGTTAAGAGTTAGGTAAATTAGCTGGCACACTCACCTCTTTATTTCACAGTAGCTCTCTAAGGACACGAGGTTAGCCGAAATAGGTAGATTGTGTCAGTATCCGGAGGTCCCTAAGGTCCTCTAGCAATTAAAGCAACATATTGCGACGAGTTAAGCTGAAATATTAATGGGAAAATATACTTTTTAGGGAGTTTAGGAAGGGGTACTGTAAACCACAAGTGCCATTTATCGATGACTTCGTTTATGATTTAGGATCTTTTCAACCCCGTAAGAGTAGGAAAAAGAGTTAATGGACGTAGGAGTAAAATGTTTTTTTTCGCGCGTTGCCTCAACGCTGATTTTTTCTCTCTTCCCCGCTCTATAGGTTTTTAATGAATTTGTTCGTGCGTTGCCGATTTCGCCATCGGATCGCTTTTTTCACCTCATTCTTTTTCCGACGGGCGGGAAATGGCTTAAGTGGCGACATGCCTGTATTTTTTTACGATAAGAGAAGGAAAGAGGAGAGTTCACAGGCGAGCGAGCGAGGGAGGGAAAGAGAGATAAAAGAATATGTTTGGAATTCTGCCAGTCTTATATTCGTTTCCAACGTTCATCGCGGTCCCGAGGGGATGTGCTTTTATCGCTTTTCGGGGGAGGAAGAGGAAATAAAGAAGCGCCCGCCCGCTAAGTGATTTATGATCGGGACATAATCGGTTCGGACATAATTGCCCTCGGCACTTAATGATTTTTTCGAAAATAGTGCGTGACGGAATCGGCGGCTTATATACTACCCGAAACGTCTTTCTTTATTGTCTCGAGGGAAAAGGAGGATTTTTGAAAATCGATTCTTACGTCTGGGGAAATCCGTTCGGTTACAAATTTGTGATTTTGAAATTATATATATATATATATATATATATATATATATATATATATATATATATGTATATGTATAAAATGAACGAGTTTATAATAAAGATTTTTCTAAGAAATAACTTTTATATTTACAATTAAACTATCCCCAGCTATTTCCTGTATCGCGAAATTCATAAATAACTATTTGTCGGTTAGAAATGTAATTTAAAATGGTAGATTCATTTGCTGACGGAACATGAAAAAGCGCGTTTTATTTATCGAGTTTATTTTAGAATTGTAAACTTAAAATACTTTATAAACTTAGTAATATAGTTATGTGACATAAAATAATCCATTCAATAATTAATTTAACAATTTTAACATTCTATCTATATTCATTTGTTTAGAATCTTAATTTGAAGCTTTTGTAGGCACCCTCTGCCACCCACCAATTTTTCCAAAAAAATCTTTGATTTCTTAATAAATGGCATCATACACCCTGCAAATTTCAGTCTTATATCTCTTACCGTTTACTGTTCTTATCATATAATTAATTTCACAACGATCAGACAGACAGCGAAAACAAGCGCGTTTATGAAACAATACGCTCTAAAAATGAAACATATATGTAATTTCAAGTAGGAAAACAAGAATTCGATAGATTTTGGTTGCATAAATGTGTAAAACATGCCTCAGATCAATTGTATTTCGCTATTCTTTTGTTACGCCATATAGACGCATAACTTGATAGTTTCTGCACTATTTCTAACATTGTTGTTTGATCTGCCATTCACCATAAATTCAACCAAGCTAACATTAACATTTTATAAAAGATAACAAAAACCATATATACATGTAGATATATATAATATCACCAACATCAACCCTTGTCTGTCCATTGCTGGATGAAGACCTCTCCCAGACTTCCAGTTTTCTCTATCTTCTACCATGATATATGTCGTTTTTGATGGGTAATTATATTAATAAATATAGAGAGATATTTGTTTTAATGGACCCTTCACGAACCCCCTTTGGGTCCATGGACCCCAGGTTAAGAAAAACTGCATTAGAGGATGTTATATGTCCAACGCTGATCTTTCCTTCTTTCGATGTGCCTCGCACACTGCCGCTTTAATGTCTCCGCTCTCCTAATTAAGTTTTCTTTCTTAGCCGGTCGTTTCTTTCGCGGTCTCTTCGGGCGATCTCTAGGATGCTTCTCTGCGTTTTGGTCTATTTTGGCGTCCATGGTCCCTGTTTCACATCCATATGTCAGAACGCGCAGAACACATCGGTCATACAATCTTCTATTAAGAAATACCGGTAATTTATATATTTAGACTCACACGAACACCTTTTCACAAGTACAAATATACATGCGCACATGGTGCATATTTAGATTATTTACATACGTACTTACGTACCTTAATATACAAATATCTTCATATTTAACTACATGGGCCTCCTAAATTTCTTTGAATGTAACCAAAATTTGTCAAATTCAGGATCTCTAGATAGAGATATGATTTACTGCGTAAGATTTCAAACTCTCCTAATATTACGTCAATCTGTTAAGGTTATCTATTACTGGATATTTCCGGAGGCGAAGAGATACACTAATAAAGATAGAGACTGATAAATAATCATGGTGATAAATGCCTTTAGTGGGGCAAGGTTGAAACTAGTCCTTGGTCGAGACATAGATGGCGAGGATATGAGGTCGAATCCTGTCATGGATATGGACATTTGTGGTAGTTACTGCAAATTCGTTCATTAAATTTTGAATGAATAAGACAAATGTGGTTATATATTCATAAATTTGGAAAAGAATATTCAATGGCTTTTGAAATAATTTGCGTATATTATGCGTAAAAGAAGCCTTACAGTGTACATAGTAAACTTAAGCAAAAACATCGCACCTCTCCAGTAAGCAGTAAAATTTTATAGTCCTAAAGCTATTTTTCGCCCTATACAGAAGGAGCATTACATAAGTATCATGGAAATTCATGAGCCTGAAAAATGTAGATTTAAAAAGTAAAAAAATTCAAGATGAGAAGGTTTTAATGTACATTCAACATTTTGTAACTCGCACGTTACAAAGTATTGAGATGTTCCAGAATATTTCGAGTCATAGAACTTCTAATTTACCATTAGGTATAATGGAAAATTTTTCTTTTTCGAATGTTCTAAAATTCTGATGACAGCTTAGAGCACCAAAGGCAGAACTTTGGAATGTTTGAAAGAGGGAAGGAAAGTTATTTGCATGTATGATTTGTGCAGCTCGAAAGGTAAGGACAGTGTGAAAAAGGTGCAATATGTACAACATTAATACTGAAATGGGTACCTTTGTGCTCTATTATAATTATATACGAGATTTACAGAGAAAGTCATAGAAATGTTAGTTAAAAATTATATATATATACATACACACACCCACACACTAGATGCTACGCGCGTCAACCCGGTGCCTTGCTCCGCGAGGCGAATTCGTCTGCTGCCCGTGTGCAACCCTGAACCTTCTCCTTTCGGCATATATTTCAGGTAGAAAATTATGTAGTCCTATTTTCGGACTTCTCTCTCCCTTTCTTCCATTCCCCTCCCTCTCTCCCCCTCTCTCCCTCTCTCACCCCCTCTTTCCTCCTCTCTCCCTCTCTCACCCCCTCTCTCCCTCTCTCACCCCCTCTCTCCCTCTCTCACCCCCTCTCACCCCCTCTCTCCCTCTCTCACCCCCTCTACCTATCTCTCCCTTTCTCTACCTCCCTCTCTCTACCTCCCTCTCTCCACTTCCCTATATCCCTCCCTCCCACCAAACCTTCCGCTTTCCCTCATTCTCTCCCTTCCCCTTTCTCTCTATTTCTCTGCTCTCTCTCCTTCTCTCTTTCTTTTCTCCATATTCCCGGCTTCCTCCGTTTTCCCAATACAGTCCTATATAAATTTATGAGTACGGCAACAATGCTGGTTGTTCTTGGCAACGAAATATTTTATTCACAAAAAAACTTTAAAATCTTCGTCTTCAAAACAATTTTCTGAGTCAAATTGAATGGCATTTGAAAATCTACGGTATGAAAATAAACTTGCGTTTCTTTGCACGTACTATGGTTTCTTATTTCTACGACAATTATAAGTAATTTAAAAAGCAAACAATAGATGTCTTACACTATTTTACGTGTTAGCCAAGTGGAGAATGGAAACTATCCTGGCATCCAACCCACCCACTTATGTTAGACAACCGCACATTTGTCACATGCAGAAACGCCGAGTATTATAATTCAAGTTTCGTCGAAATCGGACTGACCTATCTCGATTTATTTACCCCGTGATCTACTGCGTACATGTTGAGTTTGAACGCCTAATTCCATCTGAAAGTCCTCTTTATAAGCGTGCCTGACAGCAACAATGCTTTAATGTTAATCTTATGGAAATTTTTTGCATTTCCACAATTTTTTGTGCCGCTTCAACTTATAAACTTCCAATTTTCGCAATTTTTCCTTTGTTTATAAGTCATGAAGAATCAGTTCAGCAAGATTTCAGCTTTCTAGCTCATCCGGAAGTAAGGAATAATTTTGACATAATTTGCGTTGGACAGGATAGTGCGGTTATAATATAATAAGATATATAATTGAAGGGTCTTCGCAACTTAACGTCCGGTGATATATGGGTCAGATTTTTGCCAGATTTTTGCGAAATTTTTCTTAAACATTATGCAACAACAAAAAAAGCAATCGAGAATTTTGAAAAGATATAAGATATTATTCATTTAAAGTTAGTGACACTTCACATTTTTTATGCAGTTTTAATTCTTGGCAAAACATTCTTTCATACACAAAAGTGTTGAAAAAAATTACTGATAGAGTCAAAGGATATGATTATTTTGATAATTTATTTAAACATCTTTTTATTAAAGTAATTTAGGATGTGAACCAAAAGTCTCCATTTACATTAATCATTATCAATGGCAGTCTGTCCAAAGACAGGTACCTGATTATTATTGCTTAAACCTGGTTCTCCACATACTCCTGCTATCCGCAATCTTCTTCATGTCTTGACAGCTCTATTTCCCTTTCCAGCCTTCTATCAGCTGGAACAATTTCCTTCCTCTCTTACTCTTTTTTTCCAGTTTTCCTTCCTTTTTTCCTTACAGCTTTCCTTCTAACACGTCTTTAATGATGGGATCTCTCCTTAGATAATTTCCGATCCAGGTATACATAATTAGTTTCTTAATGCTGGCGTATTTTTATAAATTTTGAGTTGGTAAGTGATATCTGTAACCTATGAGAATAAGAAAAATCTTTTACACGTAGCGATAAAAAGATTGCAAAATGGTGTCTTGTAACTCTAGTTCCTTATGGAATAATGTTTGCAGAGGTGGTGGAGTTTGGCCACAGGAATGCTTAACGAGCTAAATGCTTTGTTCGTACCAAGAAGTTATAAGAATGAGAAGAGGTAGAAAGAAACGAGCCAGAGAGGGAGAGGAAAGGTTTACCTGTAATAACGTACATAGATAAAGAGAGAGAGAGATGGTGATTTTACTATCTATTTTCGCAGAAACCAGTTAAGTGAGGGTAATTATTCTTTTAAATTACATAACATAAACACAAAACGATAGTTTTTACATTTTGAACTTAATAGTTTAGGTTTATTTCCGTTCTGGTAGAGGTTATGGGAAATTATCCGATACTAAGGTGTATTTGTTCAGAGTTAACCTTTGAAAATGATGGTTTAATATAATCTACCACGGTACTTCGAATAGTATTTTTCTCTGTTAATGTCATATTATTCTGAGTAACCTTCGTAAGCAATGCGTATATTCGTGACTGTATAGCAGCACCATTTTGGCCGAATGGATTGCGATTCAATTTAACTTTGGATATTCTATGCATTATTTATCGAGCTAATCCAAATATGTTCTACATTTGTTAACCCCGATTATTACTCTTGATGAAACCCGAAGCTTGGAATTAAAAAATTTGAGATTTTTATAAAACAAGCATAATTTATGTACTTTTCTATTGATTCGATTAGCAGATTAAACATAAAGCATCAGCTTATGTTACGTAGCTCACTTTTCCATTTCTGCTGGATGAATCTTATCAAGCTGTATAGGTTAGGTACTCAGCTAATATTCGATATGTGGGATGGTCCACAAGTCCCAATTGGTTATGTGAAACAGAGATGACATAAATCAAAGTGTATTTAAAATAATAAGTTTATAAATATCAACTGATTATTCAAAGTACAAAATCAACCAACTCAATAAATATTTCTAAACATATTTTTTTTAAATTTACTTCGATTTTTATTAATTTTTGCTTCAAATTACCTGTTGGGACTTATGGGCCACCCTTTTCAGTAATCCCTTGCGTTAAATGGGGGTTTATGTTCTTGGAAAAGGCCGTGTTGGGCAAAACCGTGTCGCGCAAAATTAATAGCTAATGGAAAAAGCAAATGCTCGTATAGGCTACGAGTTTTCTCACATCACATGCATCTGTAAACTGCGATGCTCGTCCAATTCAGAACCGTATATATTTAAAGTTTATACATGTTGGTTAAATAATTGTAACCATTATTCATCTGGGTCTAATAATATCCGCGTTGAAGAAACCCGCATTGGACAGGGGTTTACTGTATTATTTGGACTATCTAGGAGTGATCTTTCGTCGATGAATCCGGTGCCAAATCTGCGCTTCTGCTTTTGTGTTCATGCATGTTTTTAGATTTATTTGTCATCGGTGAATTATTAGGATTTAATTTGTGAACACGGATAAATCTTTTTCCCCGTGAGCTAAAACCTAAACAAAGGACGGTTGGTGTGTCGCGATGTGGCACGCCCGATGACTGCTCTGACGACTTGGATGCGATCCACCGTGCTTTTAATCCCTACAGAATCCTGTTTCTATCTAAGCAGAGACGAATGCGGCTTTATCTTTAGATAATTTGTCGAAACCTTCGACGAGACCTTGTAAACCGACGGAGATCGAGTCGATGTGTCTTGTCAGATCGCCAGGACTTTCTTATCTCTCTCTTTCTCGTTTCGAAGGGAATAATTTTCATACATACTTATTTTTAATCTTGATAAAATTTGCGCGAACAGCGTTTTTCTTTCTTCCTTAGATTCTTTCGAGAAATCCGACGTTTTGCCGTTGACTCGCTTTCGCCATTAATTCTCTGCCGTGAGGCCTTTGGAATACTTTGTTTGGAAAAGTCTGAGAGATGGCAAAACCGTGGCACGAAAGCCTAATTTAGCACGCGATACCCATTCGCTCGGCGTGTCGCGTGTGCCGCCGCTGATTGCATTTTGTTGCGTTCGTATCTTTTATAAAGTCTTGATTCGCAAAATATGTCGGGGAAACCGATAAACCGATCACGTAGTCGACGATTTGGTTTGTAAAAACAGAACTAACTGGAGTTATCACTTCTCCAATGACATCGGCAAACTGGATACTTGCGTGTGATGTGTAACGTCCGTGCCGTATTCAACAGCAGAGAAAATCGTGTTGCGTTATCTAAAGACGAGATTGTTTAGAGTTCTTTTCCTTTATGTTTTCAATTAACTAATGTCTTGAATGGACCGTGAAAATGCTTGATTGTATTTTAACGAATTATTGCAAAACTCTTTCAAAAGGGTTCAACAGTCCTCATATTGCTCTCTCCATCCTAATTTAAAATGTCATTCTCTTGTCTTATATCTTTCAACATTTTTACGACCTGGTTATGTGGCTATGTTTGCCTTTTTCGTTCCATTCTGTTTTCTTTCACGCCTTTACGTTTGCTCCATAGCTTCTCTTGTGGAATAACATCATCGTTATCTTCCGGCATTTTTCAGTCCACGTCATGATTTTGTATGTATAATTAAAATTTTTAAACGGCATTGTTTATTACCTCCATTTCTTCAGTACTTCACGTTTATACATTTTTCGGTGCGGCTCTCTTCTTTCTTGTGTAAATAATAGTATCCGCCAGAAACTGGAAGATTTCGTGAGATACTTTTTAAATTACTCCATCATTTCTTATTTTAGTCAACCTTAATGGTCGATCACCCTGTTATATCACCGATTTTTATCCATTATCCCTAATCTTGCTATTTATTCGTACCTCAGCGGTAATTTGCTGCTAGAATTCTGTTACTACCATTTCTTTCTTATCGCTAATATGGGACCCCGTTGAAAATAGTCGTATTTAATAAAATCAGAATGAACGGTTCCTATTCCGATTCCCTAGGATACGGTATCAGCTTGCTTGTTATATCATTGATTTACGAATTTTTTAAATATATTCTTCAACTCCACGGTTGACATGAATACCTGAATAATTCAAAATATATTGAAACTGGCATTTGTTCTGTTTAAGTATTCCTATATACTTGAGCAGCTGAGCTGGTAAATATCATTCCTATAATCTAAAACACGTAGAATGCCATCGTTGCTTAGTAATCCAATTTGTTACGAAGCATTCGCTTAAGCACTCATTTCTTACCTCGAACGGAACTCTCTTGTACACTACGGATTGAAAAAATTGCGAAAATCTTCCGTCAAGAGATTTGGAAATAAGACACCAGCAACTTTCCTTAAAGACGTTGAAAACCCCGTTGTTAGTTATCGTGATTGGAACCGCGTGATCGAGTGAGACTCCCGGCTACGTAATGGATCGAGCACCTCATATCATCGCGGATAGATCGCAGCAATTTTTGATTACGAGGCAAGCGAATGGATACATTAATGCAAGATAGTCGATACATTGGGCACGTGACCCCTGACCACAGTCGCCCTTACCTTCGGCGCCATTTCAAAGCGGCGTAAAAACCTAACCTCCCCTTCCCCCCTCACGCCTTTGCCAATCACGTGCACTCATCGCAGAACGGAATCTCCTCAGCATGGACGGTCACGGGTCACCGACGGCCTCCCCACGGGTTCAGGGTGAAGGGGTCACTCGGTATGCTTCGCTTAGGGCACCATTACAAAGACAAAGACGCCCTAAATATTCATAGCTAACGGAAAACGCCCCTAAGAGGGAGGAAAAGAGTATATAGCCCTCCCACTCCCTTCCTCTTCTTCCCATTAACTTTGCTCCTTCCCCCATCCCCCTTTCCTTTGCCTCCCCCTCTTCTCCCTCATCCTCTCTCTCTCACACACCCGTCTCTCCACCACCTTTTTTTCTACACCTCTTCTTTATTACTCCCTTCCTTCACTAACTTCAGCACCACTTCTCTCTTCCTTTCATCCATTATTGTCAAATTTCTCTTTACCTCCTTTTTTCTTCTCTATTATTTTGCCCAGCCTCTCTCTATTAGCGTTTCTCCCCTCTCTCTTTATTTTTCATTCCTCCCTTTTCTGTTTTGGCAGATGGGTGGTTGGAGATCTGGCGTCGGATACCAAGGTCTCGCGTTCGAACCCCACCGATGGCATGGATATTTGTGTTCGTTCCGGGTTAGACGGAATAGGGGACTCTATCTTATATTCTAAACCATCGGTTCCCAACCTTTTTCACTTCGCGAACCCCTTGAGCTAACATATTTCTCGTCGCGAACTCCTTGGGTTAACCTTTTCTCTTCGCGAACTCCTTGAGTTGCGACAGTTTTGGCGGCGGACTCCTTATAATGACGAATAAACTTTGTAAAAACAAATCTTTTTGAACGCGTTTACTTCGTTAAAAATGAAAAGTTCATATAGCACATGGTATATAACGCGTTTACAATAAAATCAGAGTCTCTTATATTGTCATCAGTTTAAAGTTAGTGATCTGAATTTGGAAGAAATTAAAATATTGGTAAGTATTGTGGAACCAGGAAAGTGAAAAAGACGCCATTGCCAAAATTTTCTCGCGAATTCCTCAGATTTATTTCGCGAACCCCTATAGGTACGCGGACCACTGGTTGGGAAATGCTGGTCTAATCCCTCGCCCCTAAGTAGAGGCGGGCTATTATTTTTATTATTACCTCTCTTCGCTTTCTTCCTTACCCCCTTCCCGCCTTACTTCCCTCCTCTTTCTCCTTATTGTATTCCGTTCTCTTTATTTTCCGCTCTCGCTTTGCTTACTGTATTTTTTCTCGTCTCTTCCCTTCTTTCTCTCACTTTTTATCTTTCTGTCTCCTTCAACTCGGAACATGCTCTTCTTAACTCGACGGAATGCTGCCTCGCTTTCTTTCGTTATCACTCCATGCGTTCACAATTGTAGGTGGGTCACACATTATTGCTGAAACCATGTAGTATATCGACGAGGATTTACCTTAAAACTATCTCATAGTGCAGACGAGCTTAATCTCGACTAAGGAAAACGATGACAATCTCATAATTAATCCTTCCAAATTTCCTTTGAATATCGTGCTTCGTTTTTTTCAATTTCTTGGCAATTTTCATATTAATTGTAAATGAATCTCCATTCTGTAGAAAAGCTGCTACTACCGTAGCCATAAACTTGAGAATGAGTTTTCAAATGAGATTGCAGCCGCAGGGCTAGCTCGATATTTCTTTCCTTAATTATTCTCGATACTATTTTAGTTTAATCGATGGAGACTTCAAATGTCATGATTCATATGTTAAAAATTTCAGCTGAATCGTTAATTTTTATTATTGAAGAGCCCTTTTGCTGCCTTTGCCAAAATTCGACAAGGAACTGGAAAACGGTGTTGAAAAGTCGGCAATTAAGACTAGAGGGAAGGTTAGCGTGTCTGGCTCCCAATGCTAGGGTCGCGGGTTCGAATCCTGCCGAGGGCATGGCTGTATGTGTTCGTCTTTGTTAACGTTATTACGCTCATTGTAAAAGGCCGTTAACGGCTGTTTGTGAGCTAATATAAAATAAATGAATAAACCTTTGAGTAATGTCAGATTGCACATACACAAATTAATTCTCTGAATGAAGAATTTAGTCCACGTGAGTGCGCCTTTCAAATGAGCGTAATTTTTCTCTTGACGAAAATTTCTCATATTTAAGTAGCGCGTTAGCGACGCCAAGCGTTCGCGCTACGAAACTCGAGTTTCCAGAGCCCTCTGTGTATAAACACAGCGTTTTAAATTCCTACTTCCACAGCGCAACGCCCCATTACGATAAAATCTCCCCAATATCAGTTCAAAGCCGAGTTGTTGGATATTTTAAAACACCCCAATAGGAAAGAGATAGACCGAAGAGGAAACAAGATGGGTTTTCTTAAAGAAAAGAGGGCGGAGGTCGATAAGGGCAATTTATTTTTGTCGCCCCGAGTCGAGAGATAACCGTATTGCCGAACCGGCTTACGCGGGCGAAATTACGTGATAAAAATCGCACTTGGCCCTTGTATGAAAAGAAAGTAAGCACCTGCATCCTTTTATGTTTAGTTATTCTCTTACCGCGTTAAACTTATCTAGAGGAAGTTGCGGAGAGGGTTATTAAAAAGTTAAGCGCTGGCGGTTCCGGAGCCCGTTTCGTGAAACTTAACGTTTTGTTTTATTACGTCGTAACTAGTGTAGTAATAAGCTTCTTTTGTAATTGTGTTGGATTTTTACTTATACGATCTGGTATTTAAAAAAATCATGCGTCGAAAGTTTAATGTGTGGTTTCATGAGCCTGAGGTATCGCGGAAAGTTGTGATTTTGATGTATTCCTGATAGCGATGCTAAATAATAAGTATGAGTAACGCATTCAAAGGATAATTATCGAGCTCTTCAAATCGAACTGTCTCTCTCTCTAATAGCCAGGAAAATGTTGGGAAAACCGTTTTCGCTACTATCTGTTTGCCATCGATGCCGACTGCTTTTTAGCCGAAATGCGCATATGGTTTTCACTATCTTTTTGTCGCTATAGGAGGGACAATTTTGCAAAGCAGCTGACGCAGGCAAGAATGACGACATAAATTGGGTCTCGTTTCTCTCAGGAGATCCGGGAAATGGAATTTTGTTTCCAGACAGGTGGCAGCTCTGATCGAGTTCCATAGGTTCAAATACGGCGTCATATGGCTTTATTTGAATTGTTTTTAGGCTGGTTAGCCTTATGAAATGGTTCAGTATGTGTGTATGTCCCCTACTTAAAACTTTTGCATTAATGGACCGATTTTCATGAAACTTGGTATGAGGCTCGTGTTGCCAGGTCTCACTTCCGCTATATCTTATTTCGCCAAAATTGAAGTCCCGGGTTCGAATCCAGAAATTTTTTCCCTGTTTGTTTTGCATAGGAAGCCTCAAGTCGTGCAGGGATATTTTCTTTAATAATTTAAAATATCTTTAAATTGTTATTTCGGTGTGAGGTTTGACTTTTCTAAGGGGGAAAGAATGTAGATTCTAATTTTTATCACTGAATTTTGATAATTGATGGTATTTTCTTGAAATTCTACTAAAACAGCGTTTTTGCATTTTAAATCGCATTTTATCGGATTGTTGCCTTGGAGACGATTATTACCAAACTCGGCTTGAGGATATACGTGTGAACAAATGGTTTATTTTATTTTCTACTCGACTACCCTTCAGCAATGGACAGTTGATCAATACGCATAAACGCATAAACAGTAAAATTTATTAAATTCGTTTATTTAAAAAATACACCCAAAATATAATGTCAGAAAGAGATTTTGACATCGTTTTTAGTATTTTAAACCTGATAATGCTATATTAATTTGTTTTCCAATTTTTCTCTATCACTGATAAACTACGAACTACAAGTAGTATTTATGGTATGAGAATTCCTTGGAATGACTAACACATACTGAAACATTTCCCGTCAATATAAGTAATCAATTCGGGACGTCAACTTTCGGAAACCAGCTTGAATTAGCCCTGATTTGGACTTCTTGTTAATACTAAAATTTGATTAGGTCCTGTCGAAAAATTACGAAATCAAAATATGGTTGCATGAAAAATAACTTTGTTGCAACATCAGAAAATTTTAGTTTTGTTGTAGGACCTCATGACGGTGCAGTATAGCATAACCATGAGGGGAAAATGTTTTGTTTAATTTTTAGTGAAGGTAGATCAAAGTTTATTTTTGTTCTTCAAGTATGAATCAATTTCAAAAAGCGAAGAACGTCTTTATCAACGTTGTAAACTCTTTTTTATTTGTTGATAACTGCGCTTCATATGCGTACGATATACTCTTTCTTGCGCCGTATCACAAATTATGCATAATTTATTACTATTAGAGGTCGCATTTTATGCAGCAGTTTCGTTGGAAATATTGCGCGTGATCCATATGCGCAAACGTCATGCAAACTATAAAATCAATCGAAGTTAACCTTTTAGCTTCTTCGATGGCTATATAAAGGCGCAACGTAGCTACGCAATAATGTAATCACCTATGTATTATCATCAATGAATTCAAGTATTTTTATTAAAATTAGGTCCGATTTATTTTATATATAGTTCCGCTGCCAAAGGGAATGTGCGTAAGATTCACAATATTTAACGAAAAACTCTCTGAGCGCGACTGCTTTGTCTTCCTGAATTGTTTGTTTTCCCATTTTATGGAATTATATTTGAAGAGAATTTGAAATCGGTGAGAAAGGAAAGTTTTTTCGTGAGAGTTACCGGACAGAGAGATAGATAGAGAGAGAGAGAGAAAGGATGAGAAACGTTGGAGGGGTGAGAGAGAGAGAATGGTACGGAGAATGAATAAGTGGGTATGAATAAGACGGAACGGTAGGGGGTAGGGAGGGGAGACGTCATTGGGTATTCGTAAAGGAGTCCCGGTTACCGTTTCGTTTCAGAGATGCGTTGAATATGTTTGGGTTGGATCCTCCCTTTCCCCCTCCTCGAGTCTTTCTGCCCTCTATCCCCACTTTGCACCCTAATCATATCTCTTCGCTTGCGCTCTTGCGAGGGGAGAAGTTTCTCTTTCTCTCTCTTCACATCCTTCCTCGTCCACTTTTTCTCCCATCTTTTTCATTTCATCTCTTCATCGTGAAACCCTCTTCCTCTTCTGTTCTCCTACTCGCCTACTGCTTTTTTCGATATCCTTTCAACGGGACACTTTCCTTCGTTTCCATCGTTTATTGTATCATTAATGTGTATGTATGTGTGTTTGTGTAAATATATATATATATATATATATATATATATATATATATATATATATATAACACATCGGAAAGGAAACGCTAAAGGAAATTAGGATGAAAAAAGTATTCAAGTATTTCTAGCTGACACTTAGCAGCTATCAAGAAAGATACTGGGGCAATAGCTGATAAAAATACATGAATCGGAAGCTTTTCGGAACAGGGGTCATTCGTGGGCGACAAAAAATATATAATTCAAAGTGTTAAATTCATTTGTGTTGCTTATATTGTTGCTTATCTCCCCATTGCACTTTTAGGAAATCGTACAGAATTCTATATTTATTCGCTCTCAATGAATCATTTTCATTACTTTCCGTCTTCCAAGGGTAAATTTCTTTTCATGTCATTCCTTGTCTTCAAATTCAAATACTCCGTCTATATCTGTTGTATATAGTTGTCCATCCAGCGTCCTATCAAAACGCTAAGTTTGGTTCGGTAATCAATCATGCTCCCGAAGAATATTTTCGTGAAATTAAATATCTTAGTGATCTGCTCAAAAAAGTTTTTTAAAAAATCAGATTTGAAATCATAATCTTAGTGATATAATGGTGGTATAATTCATGAGGGTAATTTCAGGCGAATGGATGTAGAAATTATTATTTTTTATTTTGCCTACCCTCAAATAAGCAATTGAAGCCGAACGACGAAGAAATGTAAATAATGCAAAGATGATTAAAAGATTATGCTATTTTTATCAACTTCTGTTGCGTATTTTACGACGTCGAGCATTCCATACTCAGTCTCGCACGAGGAATCCAACCTGAGAAAATTCTGAGAAGCTAGTTTCAAACTCACGGACATGGATTTGATGTTTATGGATTGAAACAGCCGTAAATTTGTGGGTCGAAAACGTTTCAAGTCCAATTTGCGTGAATCCTCACGTGTGCATCCAAAATTCTTACTATGAGGATTCTGTTGATAACGTTTTTTCTGAGGCAGTAAAACAGTTTTATAGTTCACGCCGCTATGCTTGGATTTCAGAAATACTGAGTCGTAATCCTCTGGTAGAAATATTGCTACCGTGAAATTATCGGTTGCTGAAATACCTTTATGATATTTTTATCGCGCTACAATGAACTTATGCTATTCCTCTTAACTGTCGCTACTATGCTTGGTTGTCGCAACTGTTTTCTACGTCAATTCGAAAATTATGATGGCTTCTGTGTTCTTTTTGATATCTTGAATGTACTCGGTCTATGGTTTCCCTTGGCATTTGCTTTTTATCTATCTTTATGTAATGTTGCCTTGAAAATAAAGTTCTCATTCTCATTGAATTTTTAGACGAACTTTCTGTTTTAAATCAATGCTTCCTGTTTGCTCCTTCCCAATTACAATACAAAAGCTCTTGCGAAATATTAAACTGCTGAAGTAAATAATATTTCATGAATATGTTCGCTAATCTTCATTTACCTACTCATATGCTTCTATAGTACATAATATTAAGATTTAAAAATTAGGTTTCCAGTATTTATTTTATTTTTTTATTTATACAAAAAATACTTCCAACGTTCCTTCAGGAAAAAACCTGTCGACGGGACGTAAACATAAAAATAAAATAGATAAATTGAGATACCATTAAAATTCAATCATTGGTAGCCCTGGCTACATTAATTTCTTCATTTACATATTAAAAACAATTTTTGAAAAACTAATGAATCACAATTAACAAAATTATTGTATCATAATTTACAGAGAAGAACTTTTTTAATAGCATATCTTACATTGCACTTAATATCTTTGCACAATGTTTCTATCTTTTTCGTGTGCATTAAATAATTTAGGCACTATATATTTCATTAAACTTTTTCCATAACTATTATAAACCTTAGGAATTCCATAAATTTGGTTTCTTAGGCCATAATGCGTGGCTATTATATTTCTATACTCAATATTATTTTTATATTTGTTTAAAATACTACAATATAACAAGTATTTAAGTGTATAAACATTTGATGTTTTTCATAAATAACTTGCATCCATTTATGAGGTACGTATGTGATTATATACAGACTCTGGTGTAATAAACTTCATATGTACCTGCTTCTGTATAGCTTCAATTTTATCAATGTGATATTTGGATGCAAAGCCCCATAGTTCTATTCCATATCGTAATAAGGATTCAAATAGTGTAAAATACATATTATTAAGGTAATTTATAGGTATACAATTCTTCATATAATTAAATTCCATTGAAATAAACCTCAGTCTCTCACAGAGCTTTTTGATATGTAAATCCTATTTAAAATTATTGTCAACTATTATGCCTTAATTGATAGTAGCTCAATACCTTTGGCTTATGCCTTAGTTAGGTAGTCTTCTACATTCAAACTTATAATTTTATTGTTTATTTTATTTTTTGTACTTTTTTCTAAAAGAAAATCGCTTTATGTATTTGGTTCATCCGTCCGTCTGTCTGTCCGTTTACAAAGTAACTAAAAAAATGACCTAAGTTACAAATGCCAAAATTCCAGGATAGATAGCTCTACATTAGGGTTATATATGGTAAATGTTTGGTGGATCTTGGATCAGTATCTTGGGATTAAATTGCGGATACAAAGATTGCTAATAACTCGAAAAGTATTCGTTCTAGCAAGAAGACTTTTGATCTGTAGAATGTAGGGTTTGAATGTCAAGACCTGACCAAGTTCGGAAATAATCCGGTAGGTGGAAAAGAAATAGTTGGTACTAAGATTCGTTTAAAAAAAGAAAAATGACGTATTTTATTAAACTGTTGAAAAAAGTGCCTCATGTTAATTGCTCTGCAATTCTTTCCTCACTTGTTGCTTCTATTTTCGTTTTTCATATGTAAGTCAATTTTAACATTTTTTTATTCTTAGATATTATGTGGGTATCAGTGATTTCCGTATTAGAAAAATTTAAAAAATACAATTTTTATGATAACATATAGGATAGTATTGCCATTTGAAATTTAACACACATCAATCTCACCGATCATAATGGTCTCGGTGACGAATTTTCGACCTTCAACTGCACTTCGCCCATACAACTCCTTTCTCGGAAAGAGGTGTTTGAGGCGCATCTCAAGATGCATTTCCGTTAGAGCAGCGTATTGCCGGCACAAAGGATTTCTCTCCTTCATCCCTCTCTACGTGATCGCGAGAGTGAATGACAACATCTCACATCTGACACGGAGGTGGGCGTGGAACTTTAAAAAACCTCACGAAAGAATCGGAAACCCATACGCACTTGGTGCGTGTGTGTGTGTGTGTGCTTGACTTCCTCCGAAGGAAGTGTTTTCCACGGACGTACCGTTCGAAAAACGTTGATCGGATGTTATGAAGAACGTGTCCGGGACGGACGCTGAAAGGATTTATATTCTTTGCAGGTTCGATGAGTTTGAAAAATTACGATTAACCTGAATAACAATGTAACGTCGCAATACTTTGATAACATCAGCGCTGACTTTATAGTGAAGAGAAATGAACTAGCGCCATATTTCAATTGTATCTTGATTTCATTATAATAACGTTTTAATATTATTAAAATTTTATTTTGTTTCGTAAAAATAGCCTATATATTTTCTCACCCTCCTTTGTTGAAAAAAAGATCACAATGGCTACATGCAGAGGGGTACCTGGGAGATATGGCGCGTATGGCAAAATTTTAAAGAAACAATTTTTTAAGTAGAGTATAATTTTTCCTGCGATTTAATAAAGAATAAGAATTTTTATTAACAATAACTTTAACAGTTTAGAATTAAATTAACACTTATTTATGGGAAAATAAGTTTTTGGCATTTTTGGCGGGATCGTTTGGCGCCTTTTGCAAGTGGCGCCTTTGGCAAATGCCACCTTCGCCATCCCCTAGTTACGCCACTGGCTACATGCACTAATTTTGAATTCAATCCAACTTAGGAAGTTTCTTTTTGTTTATCACTTTTGGAAACTGTGCTAATTATTGATATAAAAGATTTATTCTTACTTCGAAGGATTTCATATATACTATTTCTACCGATTTCAAGTCCCGGGATATGCAACGTACCTGACTAAAGCATTTCTCCGGCTTGAAACATCTTCCTTCCTTGTACATACATTACTCAATATCCTAAGAATTCGCCAATCCCGCGGCTGCTTTGGTGAACTTTTGAATACCCGGATCAGAATACCGGACCCTAGTTAGATATCCTTGTTATGTGGCCATATACATGCATTCACGCCACGTTTTAGAGCATGTCCTTATCTCAGAGACAATGGTTACGACTCCATCACCGGATTCTAGCCCATTTGAAAGGTTCGGGCGACATTAGGCCAGGAGTCACCAAAATATTTGCTAAAAGGCCCACACGAGACTTCAGATGTCGCCGAATGGGCCACACACGACATCTAAATGGGGTCATCGGACGGTGCGAAAATTTAAATGTGCTTTTAGAGTTTTTTTTTTAATGTATAATGCACCATAGACACACCGACGTTATAAAAATTAAAATACAGGGTGTCCACAAGAAACCTTGATAACTTTGATTACTTATAATTTGTTAATAAGGCAGGATAAAAAGGTACAGGTTTTTCATATGTAAGTTCAACTAATAAAGATTTTTGTAGGACTTAATAATAAAAGATTTATCCTATTACGTTTCTTTATTTAAAAATTACAACATTTAAAAGCTGTGAAGATTTCTTGTGAACACCCTGTATACAACATCCACGCATTCTAAAAATATTTTTTAAGTTTCTAATGAAACTCACTACTGGCAGAGATGCGAATGTACCTGTTTTGAAGCAGCTGATAAGGGAGAAAGCTGGTCGGATTAAATCATTTCATGTGCCGTAGTTTGAGAAACTCTGCGTTAGGCCTTTACGCGCGAGCCTGTTCGGGATATGTCTGTAATCACCCCTTTTCAATTCAACAGGGAATTATCGAGCTCGTCTTATACCTGAAAAAAATTCAAGAACAAGCGTTTAAAAATACTTGTTCTTGAACCCCTTTCAAATTTATTATTTATTATTCGGATACTTGCATATTATTTTAGATATTAGGTTATGGGATTCTTTCGTGAAAAAATCTTTCACTAGTAGTCTATAAAGTGCATCGCTGGAAGCAAAGAGAACCACACAAAACTCCAGTATATATCCTCAATAATGTGTTCTTATATTCTGATGGATAGATCATAATTCTCAAAAAGCCATAAAATTGTTGCGAAAACCAAATGTGCGTTTTGGCTACAAGGCATTCAACATCAGTGGTAAATCACCGACAATCGATTCTAGAAAGACCATCGTGATGTTCGCCTCCTCGTGACTCTCGCAGTTCTGTCAATCTGCAGGTGTGTATGACCTAAATGTCCCGTAGTATTCGATCATTGTCGTCTTCCTAGCGAAATTCACTTCTTTTTAACCCAGTATCCCAGATCATCATTAATTATCCAGATCGAAGAGTTCTGACACGTCCGTTCTGTGTCTATAACCATGCTAACGAGAGATTGCCATAGATATTTTTGAAAAGGCGATTAGCTTCTCGGCCTCCCCTCAGGCATCACGCCATATTCATCATAGGATCGATCTGATTCTAACGAGTCGCAAGATCGGTTTTCACGCATCCCCCGTAACGTTATAACGGAAGGGATCTTATGGTTTCAGGAATAACCCGCGACGGGAAGGTTGATGATCTCTAAAAGCGCACTTCAAAACCAAATTTCGACCGTAATCCACAGTTTCTCGGCTCGATATATTTCCTTCGCAGATTGCGTTCGGTGTAAAAGGCAGGTTTAAAACATCGCTACCTTCGGCTCTCCTTGCAGCATTCGCTTCCCATCCTCCTCCACGGCTCCCTCTCCTTCTCCTCCCCCGACCATCTCGCGTCTCTCATCAGCTGCGCCCCACCCAAGCCATACCCAAGCACTAACAGCGTGACACACATCTTGGCAAACTGCAAGTCACCGGCCGTGAAAGCGTCGGGAAATGGGAATGGAAAGAGAGAGGGGGAGCCGAGATAGGAAGGTAAAAAAAGAGGATGGAGAGAGAGAGAGAGAGGTGAAGAAAGGAAAGAGATAAAGGGGAAGAAACCGGAGAAAAAGAAAGACGGGACAGTAGGATGGGAGGGAGGAGGTCAGAAGGTAAGAGGGAGAGGTAGGGAAGAGTGAAGGGAGTGGGAGAGGGGAAGGAGGAATGGTTTGAATGAGAGAAGGGAAGTAGGAGTGAATGGAGTGGAAAAAGGGGAAGGAGGAATGAAGGCTTGGGAGAAGAGAGGGAGGAATGAAGAGGGAAGGGAGGGAATGGGAGAGGGGGAAGAGGAATGAAAAGGGATAGGCGTAGGATGGAAAATCGCAGCGCTTGTAAAGGAGAGGTAGAGATAAAGATGGAGGGTAAGAAAATTGAAGAAACAGAGTGAGATGGGGGACAGTGAGGGAATAGGCAGGATAGGTAAGAGGAAATGACGGCACTACAATAATAGGGTAAGGTGGAAGGATATAGGAAAATGAGGAGAAGAGGGTTAGAAAATTAGACGGTGAGAGATGGGAGGGAAAGACTTGGAAATTAGCATAGATAAATACGGAGATATGCCCCTTAAAAATTAATTTAACACTGTAGTAATTCATTCTATTACGTGTAATAATTAAACGTTCGAAGCGAGATGGCATCTTTTACTTCGTCGTTCTTGATTCAAATATCGGTTTCTCCAATGAATTAATTTACGACATTAAAATAACTAATTAAATTTTTCGATTATGAAAATTAATGCGTTTATTATGTGTGGGATCGATGCTATAGTTTGACAAGGAACTTTATTCACCAGAAAACCATCGACTTATAAAATTGTAGTTAAAATTAATAATTATATATTTATGAGTATTACTAATGTATTTCTAGGAATTATTTTTATTCCTTGGTGCAAAATTCTTTTTAAACGTTCTTGGAAAGTGATTGTGCATATAACTTGTAGTGTCGTTTTTAAATCCTTACACAAATACCGCAATATAAGGCCTTTATTGTGAAAGGATTACTTTATTTTATTCTGGAAAATGTATTGCCTCTCAATACAAAACACAAATAAATATCGCTACCGATATTTATTCTCTTCTTGCTTGCTGAAAGGGGCAAATCCGCATTAAAAATTCATACTTTTAGTGAACTTTATCGTATAGTTTCTCGCATCTCGTTTAAATTCCAGGTTGATTCTTTCTCGTAAAGCTAAGAACGATTTTTTTGTTTCTCTCTCGCTTCGTGCATATTTTCTCCTCATTTTGGACCACTTAAATCACTTTCTACCCTCCTATACAAAGTGAGGTGTCCTCCATTCAAGTCACTAAAATAAATCTTGCCTTCTACAACAGATCTTTATAGCATCCAGATAAATCGAAGGACTGAATTTAGCCACATTCATTAAATATACAACATTTGCTACCTAATTCCAGCAAAAATGAAATCTAAAAGAAACAGATGTATATCTTAGATACAACGCAGCCTAACGTTGATTTTTAATAAGAACACGAGTCGTTCTTTTTTCGTTTTTTATATGTATAGAAAAATTGGTGATAAATATTATATGGCAGGTGACCGTGTTGAATACGTGTGAAAAAATGAGAGTAATTTGAAAGTGGAGTAATTATTTTTTCGAAATTCTGTCATTCCTAAAAACTGACCAAGATGACCCTTGCCACAACGTGCGCCAATTTATTCTCGGTTTTTATTTATCGTTTGCGTGAATATTTGTAGAAAAATGCCACTCAAAGAGAAGGTTACCTTTAAAAGCGAGATTTTCGTGTTGAAAGGAGATATAGATAAGGTACTTGCACTTCCACGGTGGTTAGGGACGGTTGCGAGAGAGAGAGAGAGAAAGGGAAGGGCGGGAAGAGATGGAAAAAATAGAAGATGCTCTCGAAAGAAGTTGGGCGGTTGGAGTTTGAGAGTTGGGGCGGAATAAGTGGACGGGCGTGGAGGTAGGTGGGGGAGATTGGAAGAGGAGAGAGTTGGAAGGTGGAGGAGGGCTAAAAGAGGATGAAAAACTCTCGAAATGATTGCTCGTGATTGGGTGATCGATTCAATCTGTTTCGGCGATGGGAAGAAGTAGTTGTTGGAAAATGGGAAAAAAGAGGGCGTGGGGTGGGGGAGGAAAGTGGATGAGGGAAAATGAAAGAGGCCGATTGGAGTCACGAGGAAAATAGAGTAGGGGAAGGGAGAGCGCATGAAATATAATTTCCATGTAATGAAGCTATTTTTAGCTACTTCTGTACGGCACGGCTACCACCTAAATGTGCTTTGAAGTTGGCGGATTTAAAAATTTACCAGAAACGAATTAGAATCAATTTAATGCCAAATTGAAGTGACTCTCAAATAGCCATAAAAAGATTAAGAGAACCAAAAAAGCTTTTCGTCTACAAAACAGCCGTAACCAGTTCTGATTCACCCATAGTAGGTTCTAACTCTAATTCTTTATGAGAATCAACTTTCGGCAGATTTGGATTTACTTACGTTTTTTGTGTCTGTTGGAGATTCATATTGTATCATATTGATTTTAGCCATTAGTCGAGCTTGATTATTCTCTGTTGAATTGATGTAAATACCAGTTAAAATTAGCGTGTAAACCTTCCTAGAAGTTTAAATTTCCCCTCATAAGAAATTTTCTTTTGCGTAAAAATATTTTCTCAATGCAAGTCATAAATGAAAATTTTCACTGCCTCTATTTCCACCTCTCGTTTCATTTAACAGCGCCTTCAGATGTTTTTCTTTCACCAAAATCCCTATCCTTTCTGTGTTGTTGCCCAGAACATCACGTTTAAAATATTTTCAAACAAACTCTCAATATCTTTCCTAAATTTCGCCTTATTAAACTTTCCCTTCTGATGTAGAATGTAAGTTAGGTAAATTATTTTTTCTTATATCGAAGTGCTTTGTCTTTTCATTATTCGCCTACATTATTTTCAAATAGTTTTTCAACAAATATAAAGTAACATCTTGTTTCATTAGATCCTGTCTTAAAAATTAATGCATTTTGCGTTCGTTATTTTCCTAAGAAACGTATTTGAAAGGATATAATGTTACATATTTAATAAAATATTTATTTTTATTTAAGGTACTATAATCAAGTTAAAAATTTTTGAAACATTATTTAATTATTTTTTACTATTGTGATGATGATAATGATTAATTATTCGACAGTAAATGCATTAACACTTAGGTTATAATATTCTGTTTACGTCGATAAAGGTTTTTATTGCCAAGCTTTATCTTTGGAAACGGGAATTTTCAAAGGAAAAATGTAGCGGTAGTTATCTTTCCAATGTTTAGTTAGCAGTGCTGCACTCCGCATATTGTGTAAGTCAATGCTTCTCAAATGTATTGACTTCAGGGTCCCCCAAATTCGATTTAAAAAATGTCAAGGCTCCCCTGACCCAATAATAAAAAATTTGTACTAAATAATAATATTTTTTATTGGAAAAAATATAAAAAAATAAATGAATTAACAAACATTTTTGATAAAGCTTATTACATATACATTTTCTACTACATTTAGAAAAATCTAATTTCTTTACGTGGGAAAATACAATAAAAATAATTAAAGCAAACTTAAAATGTATTACTACCTTCCCAAATTATGTACTAGCTAATGAGATGGATGTGATCGCATATTTTGACACAATAATTCAATATTGGGTGTAATATTTGAAATGGCAATTCTCAGATATGCCTCCAAAGCTTGTGTCGATAGGCATGATCTGTGCTTGTTTTTAATTACCAAAAGCGATGAAAATGCAGTTTCGCAAAGATAAGTTGAAGCGAAGGGGACTATGATATTTAAGGCAGCTTTTGCGATTGAAGGATATTCTTGCCGTCGTCTTATCCAAATATCTGCTAGTTCTCGTTCATTGAATTCTGTTTCGAGGGATGAATCTGATCTTATTTCAATCAATTCTCCTTGAGCCACCCACGTAATATGGTCATATTTTAAAGAAGAAGCAAATGGTGTTCTTATCCAATCGTATTCTTCGTCCTCATTTAAATTGGGAAAATATTTTTGAAAAAAAAATTGTGATTTGGCAAGGTGATCACATATAAGGCATGTAAACATATCAGTGCATTCTCGCTCAAAACCTTTTGACCATGACAAGAGCTTCTGTTGAAAAGCCTGAAGTTAGCTATTCAGGATGAAAATGTTAGTGTTGAGAGCGAAATATTATTTTCTGTAAGAAAATCATTAAGACATGTAAACATATCAGTGCATTCTCGCTCAAAACCTTTTGACCATGACAAGAGCTTCTGCTGAAAAGCCTGAAGTTTGCTATTCAGGATCAAAATGTTAGTACTTTTTCCCTGAAGAGGAAGATTGAGTTCATTTACTTTCTCGAAGAAATCTGCCGGATATGAAAGAAAACACATCCGCTTTTGATCGCTAAAATGAGCAACTAGATCTGGTTTCTTATCATGAAGAAAGATTCGAAGTTCGTCACTGAGTTCTACAATTCTTTTCAATACTTTGCCACAAGAATGCCATCTTACTTCGGTGTGATATAGTAAAGTTTCATGAACAGACCCCATCTCTTTGCATAAAGTATTAAATAACCTCGAATTGACAGCTCGGCTTTTAACAAAATTAACTATAGTTATAACTGCACTCAACACTTCATTGAGTTCACAACCAATTTTTCGAAAAACTAATGTTCTCTGTGTATAATGCAATGAACATATTTCGCATTTGGACATCATTTTTTCACTTCTGCAATGAATCCCAAAAGTCTTCCAGTCATGGCTGCTGCACCATCTGTGCATACACCTACACATTTAGGCCATTCAAGCTCATTCTCTGAAAAGAATTCATGTACTTTTAAAAAATATATCTATTCCTTTTGTTGCCCCGGCAAGAGTCTGGCAAAAAAGTAAGTCTTCATGAATTTGGAAATTGTACTGGTATCTCACCATTAACTGAGCATAATTTGTAACATCTGTAGATTCATCAAGTTAAATTGCAAATGAGTTACTCTGTTTGATACGTGGTATCAGTTTAGACTTGATATTGTCCCCAATACAATCTATTCTTCTTTTAATCGTATCATTCGAATCAGTGATCGACCCTAAAGTCTCAGCAATTTTATCGCCATGTACAATTTCACACATTTTATTGCTGCTGGTAATACAAGATCCTCTCCAATTGTGTAAGGTTTTTTGTTTTTTGCAATTAATAAAGCCACCTCAAAAGATGCCTTCAGTAATTTATCATTCAATTTGGTCTGTTTTGTGAGTAACTGGTTTTGTCGTTGTAAATCTGTTGCTTTCCTTTCAAAGAAGTCTAGTGCCTTATTTTTGTATTCACTGTGCATGGTATTTAGATTCCGAATCAATTTTCCCGGCCTCACACTTTCATTTGACAATTGGTTCAAACAGATTGCACCATTGGCCTTTCTTCATTATTGCATATTGAGGATATAAAACCATATTTTAAGTATGCAGGATCATATTTTCGAATTTTTTCATGTCGTACATTTTCTTTTGATACAATTGTTCTTTTTTTAGCGCCAAGTGATAATGTTGATGATGACGTGGAAGGCTCTGGTGAAGTTGGAACTGGTGTTCGTAGCACTACATCTGAAACTTTTATTTCTTCACTATTTTCTCTTGTTTTCGTATCACTATTAGATGTTTTTATTATCCATTTTTATGGGTTAAAAATTACTCCATCCAAATAGGTACTACAAATAATTAACATTATTTTAAAATAGGTAATATATTTAATTTTAAATGGAATTTTACATACAAATGTATAAATCATATTAACTTACAATTAGTACTGAACTGGGAGATCAAATTTTGCGTACTGAACGTGTGTGAACTTGATCGGCAAATGTTTCTGTGGAAGTTACAAGCTAGCTCTCTGCGCGACAACAACAACCCGCGCAACGAACCAAACATTAAAAGATATATCTACATAGTTGCCATGTTGCACTGATACGCTCGGTTTGATGTAATATTGCAGAGAAATTTTATATGTTCGAAAAGGGTCTAATTTTATACTCATCATTGGTGACAGCGATATGTAATTGAATGAAATAAGTCAGTGCTGCAATAATAATGCTCTTTTTGTTAAAAGAATTTGATATTCGTTGTTTCTTTTTTGTAAAAAGTTTTTTTTAATGTATGAATAATGACAAAAAAATGTTAAAATAATATCGCGGCCCCCTAACTGAAGCTTCACGGCTCCCTGGGGGGGGGGGGGGGGCGCGGCCCACAGTTTGAGAAGCACTGGTGTAAGTTAATCAAATCGCACCACGTATTTTTAAAAGCATAATCAGTGATCATTGTCAAACAGGAATTGCGGACCATTTCCACTAATTATGTAATTATAGACGTAGCTATCTCCAATAATTGTGTGAAAAATAAAATTCATTACAATGGAACTGAATGAGTCGTCAGCGCCAATGACGTAGCTGGGATTGCGTGGGACCCCGGACTAAATGTTTGAGGTTTTAATATTACCTCCTTTAAATGCGGATGACAGCTACACCCCTGACCAGCAAATTAAGCTGACAAATAAAATACAAGTGGAAATCAAACAAGAATGGAAAGCGAAAAAGTCCGTTTCGATGGATAAGACTTAGTCGCCGCAACCAGGAATCGGCAGAGGTGACAGAAACAAAAGTGGCGGAGGTTATGGAGGGCTGTGCTTGTTTGTCTGTGGCACCATTGAAAGAGAGGACAATTTGTGATGCTCTAGTAAAATTTCGAAACCGTGGTCATAGGCAAGACGCCACTTTTACATTTTTATTGGTAATAACAACCTAGCATTCTTCGAAACTTTCAGTGCGTCAAGAAACAATAAACGAGAGGGACCGGGTGCAGTGACATACCTACGGAAACCTGTGACCCGCTTAGCTCTCCCTTTCCCCCTGACCCGAACTTCCCCCCTCTCCCCCCCCCTCTCTACCACTCCCATCTCCTTTCATCTCTCTCTCTCTCCCTCCCCCTCCCTCTCGCCGCACCTCTCGTGTACCCACTCCCCTCCAACTTTCCGCCCTAACGAATACGAATTTCTGGCTCTTTTTTGTTCCACACCTACTCCTCTCCCTCGCTTTTTCCCTTTCTCTCGCTCGCTCATCTTTTTCGCTTTGCCCATTTCGTTTTTATGCGTAGTCCTTCTAAACCACTCCCTTCCTGCCCATCATTTTCCTCTACCTCGATACTTACCTTCAGAGGTATCCTTTCTAAACTTTTTCTATGTACCTTCTCTGTTAATAGTCTTCCTTCCTGTCTTTCAATATATCGTCTTTTCGTTTATTCTTCTTCCATCTCCTTCCATCTTTCTCATTCGATCGTTGACAGATTGTTTCTCCCCCCTCCTTTTTTCACGTATCCTTCCTAATCCTTTTGTTTCTCCATTTTCCACTCTTATTTTTAGCGACTGTTTTCGTCTATTTTCCCTCTCTTCTTTTTCCCTTGTCTCCTCTCTTCTTTCTTTCCTCTCTCATTTCCACCATCTCATTTCCTCCAGGTTAGATGGAAGAAGAGACTGCTTAGTCTCAATCTCGCCCAAATAAAGACGTTTTATCTATCTCCTTTCCTTTTATTATCTCTCATCCTCCCTTTCTCTTCTCTTTTCCTCTTCTTTCCTCTCTTTCTCTCCTTTCCTCTTTTTTAGCCTACTTTCCAGAATGGAAATAGGCTTATAGTTTTGTCATTGTGTCTATCTGTTTGTCTGTCCGCCCCCCCCCCCCTATTAAGTTTTGAACCAATTCACCGATTTTCACGAAACTTGGTGGAAATCTCTTGCTACATGGGTCGAGTTCCCGAGGATAGTTTTTGTTGCGAAGATTGAAGTACCGGTTTCGATTCCAGGGATTATTCTTCCAATTTGATTTACATGGGAAATCTGAAATCCATCGTGCAGGGTAATTTTCTCTTGCACATTCAAATATCTTAGAATTGTAATATCGGGGCGAGTTTTGTAATATTCTCTGAGAAAAAAATTAATATTTTAAATTTTATCGTAGTATTTTTTTATCGATTGTATTTCTTAGAATTTCTCGTAAATACTGGCGATTTTGCAGTTTTTATCACTCATTACGAGAGTATTGCCATAGCAACAACTATTGTTGGCTTCGGATTCGGTATATTCTAATACGTACACGCGTTATTTTTACCGCACAAATACGCGTTATCAATTTAATATTCCGTTCGAAAGTATTTTTACTTTCTCCATACGTAGTATAGGGGAAAGTATTGTTTTAACGAAAATATCGACTTCGAGATTTCAACGGAAATACACGTTTTGAGGTCCCCTGAACACGGTTTGACCATTTTGCCGATGATGTCTGTGTGTGTGGGTGACTGTGTATGTGACAGTTTTTTTGTGGGCGCTCTAACTCAAAAACTATTAATCAGGTCAACACGAAATTGTATATTTAACATTTTTATAAAGGTCAGAAGAACTGATTAGTTTTTGGTAAAAACGGTCAACCGGAAGTGGGTGTTTACTCTTGTCACTTATCCGTTATTTTGAAATATTTGCTCTAATATTTGATATATTTAAAAACATACTGGAATAAGAGATGTAGGAAATTTAATTTTATACAACATTTTGAAACATTTTCCCATATAATGTATTGTTTAAGAGATATCTTATATTTTTAGCTGCCACTACCACGCCACCCGACTACTGTTAACAATTGACGCTTAGTTACGTCTAACGCTCCTTTTTTTTCTTAATTATTGGAGCTTTGTGGCTGTATCCAATATAAGAAGGCTATGCTTTTGAGTTTATTTCTATTCTTTGTAAAGTTTACAATTTTCTCGCATTTTCTTTAAGTATTTATTATTATGTAACCTATTTAGAATTTTTAGAAATATTGCAGATATGGAGAAAGCCATGTGGTGGCCATATCAGATTTTTAGTATTTTATAACGCTAAATTATGAAATTTGGGAACACAAAGAGTTACATATCCGCGATGACTTTAAAGCTATTAAAGCCAATATAAATAAATGATTAAATAGAAGGTAGGCATCGTAAGTTCTGTTTGGATCATCTTCTTGTCTCTCATCCTCCCTTTCTCTCCTTTCCTCTTTCTTCTTTCCTCTCTTTCTCCTTTCCTCTTTTTTTCTCATTTCCTTTCTTTCTCTCCCTTTTCATCTCTCTCCCCTTTCTTCTCCTATTCTACCTTCTCTTTTATCTATCTGTCTGTCTGTCTGTCCTAATTTCCTCCGTTTCATTCATCTTTTCACTCATTCTCTTTCCTTTTATCGCTTTCTCTCTTTTCTCTATTTATCTCTTTTTTCATCCCCTCTCCTTACATCTTTCCTGTCCTCTCCTTACTATTATCTTTACCAACTCCTTCCTTGCCTATCCCTACACTTTGCTACTCCCACGCAGCCCCTCCCTATCCGTCTCTTTCCTTATCTCTCTCCCTCTCTGCCTCTCTGACCCATCCTTGCTCGCATACCACCCCCAGTGTCTCCGTGACCTCAATACGCCCTTCGCGCACCTCCTTTTCCGCCCACCCATCCTCATCTCCCCCCATTATGACCCGCTCTCCGCGTTATTCGCAGGTACCGGGGCCACGCTGGGTGGGTCCCTCTCAAGAAAGAAAGCGCGGATTCCTCTCGATCGTCTCGAAAGTGCTCGCTTGAGAATATTCGGATCGCTAGGAATACTGCGCCCCATTAAAAAAATTTCACCGGTGTTGTTTTTTTCTAATAGCAAACGTTGTATTATGTCCGTTAATACCCCTCGTCAAAACGCAAGTACCCAAAAATATGCTCGCAACAGGCTTAAAATTCTCCACGGCTTTACGGTAATGACTCTGATATTAAACGGGGCGAAGATTTCGCCGCAATTAAAATACAATCTCTGTTATTTTTATGAGCTTTAAATAATCGCGTATGTATTCGGTTTGTCTGTATGTCAGTCCGTCAGTCTGTTCGGGCAATATCTCCGGAATTATGCATTTTGGAGAAGCATAGGTTTCAGGGTAGAGTGATCTATGTGAGGGCTATATATGGCGTAAAATTTGTGGATCTAGGATCAGCTGTTGGTGAATAATCGGTGTCTTTTTCCAACCCCTTAGTTTCAAATCAACCCCATAAGAAAAGCATGAAGTCGGTGCAAGGATTTATAAATTTGCGTTTTTAAATTAGTCATAATTAAGATAGGAGATCGGGACATGAACTCTTCAGTAGATGAAAGACTGAGGTTTATATGTTTTGCAAACAGAAACCAAATCCCATAAAAATGAGAGCAAATAATTCTTTTGAAAATAGGGGAAACTTTCCGATTTCTACAATGGGAAATTAAACTGCCTTAGCAACAAGTCCATTGCTTCTAAATGGGTAACAATATTACATTGCATTGATATCATGCTTTTAAAGAGAGTTTATAGACTTGTATACCGAGGACGTCAATCTCAACCAAAGTTGTAATCTTACGATGATGTCATAATCCTAAAACAAGAATAAAAAAGCGCCTTTTGTAATTTGCTCTGCAATTCTTCCCTTACATGTTTTCAAATTCAGGCACCGAGGAAGCGAAACATTTGTCTTTTACGTATCAATCTCGTTACAGAAATAAGTCGTGTTTATTTAGGTCTGGAATAATGAAAGCGTCATCGCAACGAGAGAAGGAATGTAAATCTCGAAAAAGAAAGTTTCGTGAAAACGGCCAATGAGACGTACTCTCGCGTCGTTAAAGCGCTCTATTAAAAAATCATCTTAATAAATCATCTATCTATGCTTTGCGATGGAAACCCGAATCAAAAATTTTATGGGAGGGAATCAAAATATTCTTAGTACGTCATCCGAGCGTACGAGAAGACGAATCTTTGTTTCTTTTCAGGTTATTTTCAGCCATTTTTATTATCGGTGGCTCTTATTAATGTGGTTCTTATTCATCTATAGTAATTATGTGGTTCCCGTGATAAAAACTACGATCGTATACCCATACATCGCTGTTATCGGAAAAGTGCTTCTGCCGTATTCCTTGAATTTCTCACGCAAATATATTGAAATAATTAAAATAATTCTCTATCTGTATTAGAATTATAAACTGGATTTCCTCGTTCCTAGCAGATAGAAGCCGATGAGTATAATCTTGATTAGAGATGATAGAGATAGATAGAGATGATAAAGAAGGCCTACGGTGTGTCGCAGTGAAGTTTTTTGTTATTATTCTTTATGTAAATGATTTGGCGGGAAATATAAATAGTAAGGTTAAGATTCGTTCGGAATATACCTTGGTGTACATAAATGTCCAATCGGGTAGTGATAAGAGAGTATTTGAAGGGAATGTGTATGGTATTACGAAGTGAGTGATGGAGATATATATCTATATATATATATATATATATATCGATAAATGTGTCGCCACGAACTTTCCCTTTCAAAGAACTTGAACTGTCAGGCTTTGCAAGTTTGTGTAACTTTTAGTAGCTATATCTTCGATAGGATATATCGAAATCTTCATAGCATCGGTGAATTATGTTCATAGTCTCTTAAACAGAATTCTAAGGAGTTTCTCACTAAGAGTGCAATAAAACGCGTTATATATATCGGTGTGGAAGGCAACGGGAAACCACCACACCGTGTATGTATATTCCCTAGTCAAAAACCAATTAATTAATTAATTGGTAGGACCTGTCGTAAGACAGAACACGAATGAATGAATGAATATATATATATATATATATCGTAAAAATGGGGTTTTAAAGCGAAGGTAACAGCCACCTCAACGTGTAATGCATCCAATTTAACGTCTCCACCTGCAAATTTGTAGGAAAATGATAAAATTGAAATCGGTCAAACCGTTGGCGAGATATTGAGGTTTTTTGTGACCGGCTAGGCTCTGCTCGACGTAGTTGTAGTGGTTGATGTTAACGGACAATAGACGCTGTAGGAAATAACGTGGCGCTCCTAGTGGGCATTAGTAGAATGAAATAAACCTTAAAGTTAAAGCTTCATGGTAATGTGACAGAAGGCTAACTACCGAGACAATATTTAATCTACCAGTTTATCTTTATTTCGTTCTGTCGTTGAATGCTGCTGCTGGTGTGTAATTCGAATAGGACTTATCTAATACTTCGGCATACTCGAGTCATATCTCTTAATCAATACTGCCACTTTACTAGAAACAAAAAAACGAGCTTTTTGGTTTTACTGTTAAAATATTCATATAAATATATAAGTATATATTTTTTCAAACTTTGTGGAACGTATATACCTATATTTTTACTTTCTTCATACGTAGTATAGGGGAAAGTATTGTTTTCATGAAAAAAATCGATTTCGAGATTTCAACGGAAATATGTGTTTCGAGGTCCCCTGAACACGTTTCGATCATTTTCTCGATTATGCCTGTGTGGGTGCTTTAACTAAAAAATTATTAATTAGACCAACACGAAATTTTATATTTAACATTTTTATGACAGTCACAAGAACTGAGTAGTTTTTGTTAAAAATCAGTAAACCGGAAGTGGGTGTTTATTCTTGTCACTTATCCGTTATTTTAAAATATTTGCTTTAATATTTGATATATTTAAAAACATACTGGAATAAAAGTTATAGGAAATTTAATTTTCTACGACATTTGTATGAAACATTTTCCCATATAATGCATTGTTTAAGAGATATCTTATATTTTTAGCTGCCACCACCACGCCATCTACCGACGGCTATTGTTAACAATTGACGCTTAGTTACGTCTTAGTAACGCTCCTTTTTATTTTCTTCATGGTTGGATAAGGCTATGATTTGAGTTTATTTGTTCTTTGTAAAATCTATAAATTTTCTCGCAGTTTATTAAAATATTTATTATTATGTAACTAAATTTGGAATTTTTTAGTTACAGGTATGGAGAATGTCATGTGGTGGTCACATCAGATTTTTTGTTAGGATGACTAGTTTTTGAGAAATTCTTGGTAAAAGGTTTTGCTTTGCACAAATGTGCCATATGGACCAGTGGTTCCCAACCCTTGGCCCAGGGCACTTTCGCTTTAAACTCAAGAAGAGTGAAATCATAAAATATTTACTTTTTTAGTGACGCGCTTCGCATTTTTATTAAATTCTTAGTTAAAGTCGCTTCCTTCATAAAGGTTACATTTTATTTCATATTTCAAATTTTGTGAACAAGAAACTTTGTTTCCCCATCCATAATTCTGAGCGCATAAAATTCTGAGAAATGTGCAGCCATTCATCATTCTGCGTCAATTCAGTTTGCGTCTTTTCGCTACTGCGTCATTGGCATGACGTTAACTCCGTTTTCGTAGCCAAAATTCGCCGTTTGCGTCGTCCGGTGTCGTCTACGCAAGGAAAAAGTTGAGGCTCTGCTTAGACGCTTTCCCAACTAAGTTGTGCAAGTTTGCAGCAGGGATAACCGGTGTGATCCTCGTTTCAAATCCATTTGTTTCTCCAAATGATAAGATTAAATTGCTAAAAGAGAGCCTTTTCATTGAGATTATAGATCTGCAATGCTATTTGACGTGGAAACGCTGATTCACCTAGATCCCTGCCGTGCCGACTGCACGAGAAATGATTTCATTTTGACCTTTTTTCCAGCGAATTAGTTAGGAAAATTGCAATATTTTTCTTGGCATTATATTTGCCCCATTATAAACTTATGCTTAAATATTTGAGCATTCAATGTAACGGGACTTACCAAAAACGAAATCCATAATTTCCTGACACAAATTTAGCGGACAAAAGGTTCTAGCCATCACCAACTTTTTCCGCCACGGAAATCAAGTTAAACTAAATCGAAAGAGTTAATTGGAATACAGCGAGAATGTAATAATACAGTCTGTTGTTCGTGCAGTTTATGATTTTAAAATTTAAAATCTTAAAATTCAACAGTTAATTTTTATGGTTTCAAAGTTCAATTTGAAAGTAACAATTAGTATTATAAATTCGTGTCCCTCCAAGCATTGCAAATGTTAGTTGTGGTCCGCGATCAAACCTCTGATAAGGACGCTTCCACTTTAACATTGTTTATCCGAGGATATTATTAAAACTTAAGATGAAAATTGCGCATCTGGGCCATATAACTCAACTATGAATGCCATATTACCGGAAAGAAAATTTGAAGTTTCAGCTACTTAATCCTTTTATAGAACCTGGTTAAATTCGTTATTGGCAAAAAAAATTATATTACATTCAGATAATGCCATTCGGACCATATCACTACATCAGGACTGCCACCTTGCCTCAAAAAACATCGAAATTTCTTTTCCTAAATTCCCTGAGAGAACCGCCCCTAATTCATGTTACGCTTCTTGCTTGTATAAACCATAATAGCTTATCTCTATCTTGAGAGTGGACCTTTATTATGCAGTGTATCCTAGTTAAAATGTTTTATCATAATTATAATTTCTTCACATCTAAAATTTATTAGCCATTATTCCCTTTTTCAGCGTTAAGGACCATTATGGACAAAGGTGTTTTATCCCTCATCTTGCTGAACATGCATTCCAGAAAGTGGCAGCGCAAGGTGAGAGTTCATCCTTTGTCATATTTATTCAGTAAAATTTGAAACGTTGGCGCTTTTTCGTTAGGAATGTGGCGGGGTTAATTTTGTCGGCATCTAAATGAAAATGTATGCTTTATCTCAATATGACGTGTTCTTCGCGTGAAAGCTATCTCGTGTCGTCATCATAGACAGAAGTCCTCGCTATCTGAAGTACTACTTCATCAATCATAGCGCATTCAGCTCCTAAAAAATTGTGATATATTTTCAGAGAAATATAGAGGTGATAATTCATAGGAATATCACATTATCCGTAATGTAGATTATGTGAGCAAATAATTACATAAATGCAGTTACTAGCTGTTGAGGATGTCCATCATTATCCTGTTGCCTCGGTACTTACCAATCGTCTTCGATGCGTGTCAACCGATCGAAGTATTTTTTTAGTCACACGTGAGAGTAACTCAATAAACGAGTTGTATAAAATGTATACACTATGAATTAACGCCTTTTCCTCGTACAATGTGAACTCAGTGTCGGCAATCAAGAGAAATTACAGTACTGGAGCGTGGTACTAAAAAAAGAATGTGTCACAAATACGTTTGAGAAAATATTTCTCCTAACTTGATTCGAATTAAAAATTGTCCTATTTTTAAACTGTACGGTCGAGTGATCATCCATCCGCCGATCTCTTCGGACGTGTAGCGGAGTTCCTTTTGCTTAGCTACAATGAAGCTTTCGTTTACATTTTAATTCAGTGCCTCACGTCGTCTCAGTTCAAGTCTTATCTGCTTCATTCCCTCGCGGATTTTCCCAATTATACTGTCGTTTGTATATTATTCACTTTTGTGCGTTCTTTACAAAAAGTAAAAGAAGAACGCCTTTTGGTCATGGCGTGTCCGACCGTCTGCCGCATGTTTCATCTCCGAAAATACTGGACAGAAATTCATGAAATTTTGTATTTATGACATAAAGGCAAAGAAAATGATATAAATGGTTTACGCAGCCATCATATGTTCGGTTCAATACATTTTTATCGATGGAGTAGCCGATTTCAAGAAAATCAAACGAGAATTCACTTTGAACTTAGAAATTTGTTCCCGTGTTTTTTAATTGTTGTCAACGAAAACAATCCTCGTGGTAACTGAAGTAACCATTATCTGCTGTAAATACCTAATAGTTTAATTTTCTTTCGTGCGCAGGCAACATTTGGTAAATGAAGGGAAATGGATTTTCTGCGACGAAGAAATGAACGTAAATACGTCTATTTTCTTTACGTATACGCAACGTTTGTAAGTTAAAAGAAATTGGTAATTTACGACGAAGAAATTAACGTGAACATAAAAGTTATATTACTACTATTCGAGTGAGGTAAATTTTAAATTTTCGATTGTTTTATTAATTACAACCGATTAGGAAATAATTCAGCGAATAAAAAACTCGTTATTTCCTTGGTATCACTACAGGCATACTATTTTTCATTTCTTAGACATTATATACTAAGCCATTAATATTTAACTTTTTTTGACATGAATGCGTAACGCGGATGTGTTCTTATATTTCGTTGACCAATCTCCTTCAAATGGTATATTTAAAAAAATAAATAAAACCGTGAGCATTTTTTCCACTTGATTTTTTGTTTGTGTTATTCTTTATTAACTATCATTTCAGCTTTTGGTTTCGATGCTTAATCCTTTTTTTTTCACTCGGAAATGGATTTTTTATTTTAGTTTTTACAAAAATATAATTTTCAACACTCTCTATTATCATATAAAGTCATTACAATCCATTTTTTATAAATATTCTTCGAAATATAGTTAGCGCTATATGTATTTTTGAAAATATTTTCAGACGGCAGTTTGTGCTAATCCCCACTCCCCATCTCTTCCGCACGTGTACTTTTTATCTTGCAATTCACAGAGACGCTCTTTGCGATGCTCTGTTCTGACTTGTAGAATTTAATCTCACGTCCATCTATGAATGTTTTAGGAAGAAGAACGAACTACTTATTCCTATCCATTTCCATATAGTACTGTTTCTTTTATTCGCGTTCGACTTTTGTTCGTGGGTGTTTTATTTATCTATTCGAGACTAGTTTGGAGTACTTGCGGTTTATATTCACTAGACAGTTATCGAGCTCGTCATATGATTGAAAATGAATTCAAGAATAAACGCTTTAGCATTAAAAATTGAAGAATTAAGTACGTTTCTTAGGTACATCCAATAGCCATAACAAGGTTATTTTTTATACTTAATGGTTTATATAGTTAAACAATATACTTCTGTATTCGCCCAGATGTCATTAAAATATTTTAATTTAATTAGTTATTTATAGGTATTCAAGTATTGATGATATGCTTTGTTTATATTTTTCTCTCTTTGAATGTTCTCAAAAACTTTCCAGTTAAGACAGTTGGCTCTATTTTCTCCTCATCTCTGATATAATTGGACCGTAAAAGTATATATAATGTAGATATCTTTAATGCGGACTAATTTACGCTTTATCATAAAATATGTAAAAGTACTTTAGCCAATAACCTGATGAAAGCCTCATAATTCTTACTTTCTCCTTGTACGAAGTATATTGTTTTCATGAAAAAAATCGAATTCTAGATTTTAACGGAGATGCATGTTTTAAGGTCCTCTGAACACGTTTTCACTATTTTCCCGATGATGGCTGTGGGTTTGTTTGTGTGAATGTATGTGATAGGATTTTGTGGGTACTTTAGCTCAAAAACTTTTAATCATATCCACGCAAAATTTTATATTTGACGCTTTTATCAAAGGGTCAAGAGTTGATTAGTTTTTGGTTAAAATCAGTCTACCGGAAGTGGGTGTTTATTATTGTCACTTATCCGTTTTTTTTAATACAGCAGGTTCTGCTTAATGTGATCACATTGGGTTCATGGAAATTGATATCATTAAGCGGCTGATAACAATAAACGACGGTTTCAAAAAATTTGTTGGTATTATAATAAACATAATAAAAATGTTTTACTTAATCTTATTTATTTTACTTTCACACTATGTTACTTGCACATTGTAAATAAAAAATAAATACGAAAAATTACATATCTCATTTTTCTAACACGGGTGACATCATAATCTGAAATTAAAAATTATTTTAGAGAGAAAACACAATATACATATGTCCAGACTAAATGTTATTTACTTTGTAAAATACCTATCCAGTTTTTGCTGCTTTAAATCCTTAGTAATTAAATTTTCAATTCATTGTTGTAAATTGTAAAATAGTTTATAGTCATCACTACTTCCCCCCTTGAGTTCTAATGCACTCCTTAATATTTGAATGAATTTTTTTATTTCTTCAGCATTTGGGGTAATTTGATGAACTTCGGTATCTTCATTATCCGAACTTTCGTCATCTTCACTTACAGGTTTGTTGGGTTTAATATCACCAACTATATCCCTTACCGTAAGGTTGTGGCAAGATCTTCATCAATTTTCACCCACGACTCAAAATATGAAGCATTAATGAAGCTATTTTCTATTAAAGACATAGTTTTGCTTTCGTCAGTATTTTCCGCGACACTGGACTGACTAAGGCCTGCTTTACGGAAACAGTATCTGATTATTTTTTTCGGCTATTAACTCCCAGGCACTAGCCATCATATGCACTGAATCTAGTAAGCTCCGCTGGCCACATGTGCTCACTAAATAAGAAAAGAATGGTTATACGCACTCGTGTCCTATTTTTAAATTGATAATAATAAGCGGCAGATGTGATCACATTAAGCGGAGGAAATTATATTTCTTACACTATATTTGGTTTTGGAATCTTATATTTGATAACAATAACCAGTTATAATATTAAGCGGAACCTACTGTATTTGCTTTAATACTTGATCAATGTAAAACATTACTGGAATAAGATTTGTAGAAAATTTAATTTTCTACGTTTGTTCGAAACATTTTCCCATATAATGCGTTATTTAAGAGATTTTTTAAAAACGAATTTTTTGGCTGTCACCACCACACCACCTACCAGAGACTATTTTTAGAAATATTACAGGTATAGAGAAAGTCAGGTGGTGGCCCCATCAGATTTTTTTAGTTTTCAATTCCAGCCAGTGTTTCGGTCTCATTTGAAGTCTCGCCGTGTCTCTTGGTATACATTTGATTATTTCAGTCCTCCAATGCTTTATTTTTTCGTCCAGACTCATTTCGGTTTCGAAACCTTTCTGATGAAGTTTCACGCTTCTTTATTTTCATATCCACTCGTTTCTTTTCCGGCTTGTTCAGGTAAAGACTTCTCGACGCTTTCATGCGGTGTGTTGATTGCAGTAGATGACGTCAAAGCTCATTGTCCGTATCACTAACATATCAGGTATATAAAAACATTGCATATAGGCTTGCCATATGCTATTCAGGAGACAAAACCGGGACAAAACGATTTCTGTAGAAGATTATTATTTTTGTTTGTTACATGAACTTAAATTTAATATAAACGAGCTCTGCATAGCTTAAACGTATTTTCTATTGCTATTAAATAATTTTATCAATTTGCCAATACGATATTATAATAGTTAGGCTCGCCATTTTTTCAAACAACCTAACCGGGACATTGGGAGATGAGGGACGGAAATGTGGGAGGGTAATCAAAAATTATCAATATTACAATATTAAATCTAAAATTCAATATTTTAACAAAAAATAAATTCTTTGACTCTAGGAACCCCTTTATTTATTCAGAAATAGAATTTTGTTACAATTACTCCTGGCTTATGGGACAGAACAACAAACCAACCGGGACAAGATCCCGAAACCGGGACGTATTTGTTTGCTTGTATGGAATTTCTGGCTAATCAACCCCTTGGATTATTATAGCCATTACTCCCTCCACACCGAACACACACACACAAGGGACTTGCGCGGTCTTCTCAAATCACACAAGTAGGGGACGGGACGATCCCAGGTTGAAAAATCCTGGCCTCCGCAGGATTCGAACCTGGGACCGATGCATGGAAGGCCAACGCTTCACACACACACATATATATATATATATATATAATTTTATATTATTCTCTCGCCGACGAAGGTCTGTTGCCCGAAAGCTTCAAACTACAAGCCTTCCTCTATAGCTGTGGACGTCTACAACTTTGCGTAAGTGTTCACTGGCTCATATATATATATATATATATATATATATATATATATATATATATATATATATATATATATATATATATATACACACACACACACACACACACACAATAGATAATTTTCAGAAAGCTTTGATCAGAGAAACGATAACTATGGCTGTTTATTGAAGAGCGTGAATATACAAGACTGAAAAATTGCATCTGAATCATGACCAGGTAATTTTGGCGGCCAAATCATTCCAAATCTTTCATGAAATCGTTGACATCCTGTCTCCATGCCCACATTAACTCACGCTAAGCAACCGTCCACTGGATCGCTCTCGCTCCTTCCTCCTCTCCTCCCTTTCTTCTCTCTCCCCGCCCCCTCGCTCCCTCAATGCCCTCCCTCCATCAACCTCCACGTCTTTTCCCAATGTCAAAGGCACCTCTCTTTCCTGTCCCACAATCCCTCCCTACGCTATTCCGTGCCCGCCATCCCTTCATCATACCAGCCAACACGCCCAACACCCACCTTTCGGCTGGTCCAACACCCAACCCCGTCTTCCACCGCCACCAACACCACCCCTTCGTATTTTTTTTCATAACTACCACCACGCCCATCACATACCCCCCATCACCTACGCCCCCCCCCCCCCCCAAAAGTTGAAAACCACATCAACCCATATAGCCGAGGACCTGGGTGGCCGTAGGAAGAGCAGTGTTTTTCATAATTCGGGACCTCGATCTTTCTAAACAGCTAAGACAAATGCCGAAAAGAGACGTTAAGCTAAAATAACAAAACGCACCACGATCAACGCCCAAAACTGTACATCGCGCCGCCTTTAACTCCCCTCCCCACCACGCCTTCTCCTTCCGACTCGCCAACCCACCCCTCCGTCACGCTCGCACGCCCCTTTACCGCCTCACCTCTCTCCCACCGCGCCTTCCCGCCTCGCCTTTTGCATCCCTCTTTTTTTTTAATCCGACGCCGCGCCATCCCGGTCCTTTGCCGCCACCCCAATCTCCCCACCTCCACGCCTTCCCACCCCTTCACCGTTCCTCCCACCACGGTACCTTTAACCGCGCTGCCTCTCCCTTCTCCTCCTTCCCCTCCGCCACCCATCCCACTCTCTCCCTCTCTCTCCCGCCCTCCCCCACCTCCCCCCTCCTCCGCCAGGTGGGAGTGGCGAGAGGGGTGGCTTGGGATCCGCGGAAGTGGAGTTAGGTGGGGTGGGATCTGGAGGGGAGGGGTCGGCCGCGCGCGGAGGTACAGGAGGGGAGGGAGTAGGAGAGAGTCGGAGGAAAACAAAGAAGCATCAACAGAGCGACCCGAGCGCCTCACACCGGCGGCAAGCGGCCTCCCTCAGTCTGTCTCAGGATCCCCTCAGGTGAGGAAGGTCCGTGCGAGCGCAGGCGAGACTTTTTTATAGTTACGGGCACGGGAAGAAAAGAGGGATTGGAACCTGTGCGAGAGAAAGATAGACCGATCGAGGAGGAGAGAAAGGTCGGAGCGTCGGCCAAGTGAACGTGAGCCTTTCCCTCTTTTTCCGGGGAAAAAATATACAGTAATTCTTCCCCATCCTACTACTCCGACCGTGACTGGTGGACTTGGACGGGAACGTCGGCTTCCATAACCCGTGTGTCGGTGCGCGACAGCGACGCTTCTGGGAAGGACTGACTCATTTTTATTTTTTTAAAGGCCGCCCGTACTCGGGAAGCTATGGAGGATTGGTGGTTCGGAGGAGGTGGTTCGAAGCAGACTAATAGTAGCAGCGCCGCGTGGCGGTAGTTTTAGGGAGAAGAAAAAAAATCGGCGATCTTTTTTTAAGAATTGGTTTATTGAAAAATAAGAACCTCACCGTCAATGATACGCCGCGAGGTTGTCCCGAAGGTGGGGGAGTGGTGTGTCCTTTGCCTCAAGGAGTGAAGTAGAAAAGACAGAGAGCGAGCGGGAGAGCGACTCCCGTTGAAACGTTTTAGGAGGGATATAAATATACTTGGGGCCGTACCTTTCGGTGCGATATTTCTCCCCGTCCTTCAGCTAAGGGGGTGCGTCATCCCCATCGTTTTTTTCCCCACCCGCGCATATAACACGGGCAATAGCGGTGTTTAGGGTTGCACAATTACGTTTCTCGCCGTCAATTTTTTTTTCACCGTTCCTCCTCGCGGTCTCGAGGGTTTCGCGCCGGATCGGGGCCTCGTCGCGTGTGTGTCGAGTGTTGTGTGCCGTCGGTGCGAGTGTTCCGAGGGGTGGGTGGAGAGAGAAAGGTGGGAGGGGGCTGGAGAGGGTGGGGGAAGACACCTGTGGCTGGAACGGACGCCGACAAAGGGAAGAAGGATCGTGAACGCGAGGTTCCATCTCGAGAGGACGCAGGGCAGATGGTGTCGGCGAAAGAGGGAAGGGAATCGCGAGTGGAATGCACTGTCATTTTATTTCATCCGCGACTCGCCGATCTCGAATTCGCACGCATCGTACGCGCGCGACCGCGGACGCAAGCATCCGACGCGGAGAGCGTAAAGCCACAAAAAGAGGAGAGCGGTTCGATTCGTTCGCGCGGAGATGTTTTTCTTTTGAAAAAACAAAAATAAGAGGTCCATTAAGGATCCGCGAAGCGAAGGAGAGGTATTTTTTTGGGACCCTAGCACGCGACGGAGATCGTCAAAAAAGATTAACCGCCCCTCATCAAACTCCTCCTCCTTCCCATCCCACCCTCCCGCAGGCAGCGGATCCCCTTCTACCCCCTCCTCCTCCTCCCACTCCTCCCTCCCACCCTCCTCCCCCTTTCCGCCATCCTTCCCCTCTCCCATCGAAGCACGCTGCCGTCCGTATTCCCGAGAAGTCTCGACGAGTGGTAGTGCACGAGGGACGGATCCAGGACTCCGGCAGAGGATCTTAGAAACTCGAAACCCGTGCGTCGTCGATCCTCTTACCGGGAATGCAACCTGCGTCGGCACGGGGCTCTCTCTATCGGATAACATGAGCACGCACGGGGTTCTCCCTCAACCCCTCACGCAACGTCTTTCCTCCTCCGCTAGAGGAGAGTGAGGCGAGGGTTCTTCCCATCCCTCTTGGTGCCACCGGGGTGACGAGGCGATTCCAGGAGCACGGGCAGAAATAATCCGCGAGCGAACATTTTTCTCGCGCCAATCGTCGAGGTTTTATTCTTCGTCTTCTTCGGACTTGTCCCCCCGTAACGTGTGTCTCCCTCCCAATCACGTAAGCACCCTGTTGCATACGTCCAACAAGTGTGGAAGCACCAATCTTTCGGCGAATCTTCTCCCCCCCCCCCCCCCCCCCCGCCCCGTTCTGCGACGCTCAACCTCCGGCACCGGGGGGGCGCACGAAGTGAGACTCGAGGGCGCATGAACGTCGCGGCGCGCCGGAGGAGTGCGGAAGACGGACGGGAGACGGCCGTGCATCTTAGGCAGCTGCGCGCGAGGAGGCGGACAGGTGAGAGCGCTGATAGCGCACCATTGAGCGCAATAAGATCTCCGAGTCGTCGTTGCACCTTCGCGAAATCTCTGGGTGTCTTTCCGAGTCGGGAAGTTTTTGCGCGCAAATATTTCCATTCTTTCGTTTTGTGTACGTTTTCCTCCCGGTGGGTTCTGTCGGTAGGATGAAATGTTATTTCCGCCGTATTTTCTCTCGCATGATGTACCGGAAAGGGGTGAGTGGCAGCTTTCTACTCGTAAACAAAAGTTGGTTTATTGTCGCGCCGTGTTCGGGTGTGTTTCTCGCTTATTAGCGGAAACATTGTTTTCGTGTTTCTCGATTTTTCGTCGTGATCGGAGTAACTCCGCAGTTAGCGCTATGGACATTTTCCCATTAAAGAAGGTTCATAAAGGGATAAGCGTTGGTGTTGCCAATTTTCTGGGCCACTGCATGCGTGACATATAGCTCCAAATTTCTGTCGCATTGAAAGAAGTTTGTTAAATCAGGAATTCATTCGTTTTAAATGGGATTATTTAAAGGAATTGTCATTTAATCTTGAATTAAAATGGAGGAGAAACTCCTCATTCGAAAGGCAAATACTTCAAATAAATTGCTCTGATATTTTTAATTCATAGTTTATCTCAGGTGAATATTTCGTCTACCCAAATCGTGGAAAACGTTGACTGAATTAATATATTTTTTGCGCGTAATTTTCGCATTGCGGGTATCAAAATTTGGTTGATTTGTACATACAAGAGAAAGATTTTGTTTGTTTGCGATAATTATCTCATAGCAGAGAAATCAAATTATGCTTTAATTTTGACTTTTAAAAAATCACTGTTTTTGTTTTCACAAAGTCAAAGATTCATCATTCTTGCATTCCAAAAGCCAAAATCTTCGGTCATTTCACGTCCATTAAATTAAGTGTAATTGCTTTTGAAATTCACATCAATTAGCTGACGAGGCATTCACGATAGATCTTGATTCTAACAACTTTTCGTGCAGTGGGAAAGAAAATTTTAGCCGTTATTGCTTTTATAAAATAATATTTTCCTGCAGTTATTTGGCTTTATTTTTAAAGTTATTACAGTTATTTATTTATATCATTTACGATACTTAGAAGAAATTTCACCACATGCGAAGCATTTACTGAAATAACTGTTTTAAAATTATGCTATCTAACTTCCATTCCATTTGAACTGTACACAATGAAATATCTTGCATTTAATTGAATTACAATACAAAATTGTATCGCTTTTTTAAATGTAAACAAGTAGTATATGTTAATGAAAGCGTTAGATAAATTGTCTACTTAGTAAGAAGGGTCGAATCCTGGAGAGGCCATCGACGTTGGAGATAGTCATCGTTTCTTCTAATGAGCTAATTGAAAATAAACTTTAATTTTGTTTTTGCACCAATTATAATTGAATAAATAATAATAGTGTTCTGAAGATCTGATATAAACTATTAACCTCGAGAAGCAACAGCTGATTTTAGGGGAATCGGTTTAATTTTAAATGAAACATTAATTAACGAGCTAATTAATCCACTAGAAAAGTGATTATTCTGTATCAAGTTAATCAGAGGAAATTCGTTGAAGTGGTGCAAAGTTTATAAAATCGTGCGCAGTTTGTATTTATTTCTATTTAAACACATTCCCCCGTCATGGAGTTTCACCAGATGCCATATCTCGAACGAATTATATTTTTAATTTCCCTGTCATCCGATTTACGTCATTAGGAATCTCTCGCGCGTGCGTATGTGCCTCAGCGACCGACCTCAAACAGTACTACACAAGTTTCGACGCGAATTTCACGAATCTCTCTCTCTCTCTCTCTCGCGATATCATCATCGCCTCATCGTTTGATAAACGACGAGGACGAAAATCACGGTGGCGTGCGTACCGCGGTCGCCGCGGTTCCCGTTGGCAACAAACGGGCGGAGCCCTCTTCTCTCTCTCTCTCTCTCCCACGCGGTAGAGAGGCGCGCACACACACACACATGCACACACACGTACGCCGCTTCGATCGAAAGGGTTCACATAAAGGGGAATCGGAGTTCTTGGGCAGTGCGTCATCCGCCGGAGACATCGCATTCCCTCTGAGCCTCGCTCCCGGATTCGCACCCACAAGACAAAAGGCTGCCGTCGCGCGGATCGAAAAAGGGACGAGGAAGGGAAGGAGAGCGAGGGAGGGTGAGTGTGTGCGTGTGTGTTTGTGAGGAGGATAAAGATTCCTTTTCGTCCTCTTTGGGGACTTGGTACCACTTTCTCTGCTCTGGTGTTTTTGGTGCATCTGTCTTTTCTTTGACTGTTTTGATATCTAGCTCTCTCTCTGCTTTGGTAATTTTGGTGCCTATATCTCTCTTATATGGTGATTCTCTCTCTTCTGCGAGGATTTTGGTGCGTCTCTTCGCTTTCATAATTTTTGGTGCCTATATTTCTCTTCTTTGACGATTTTGCAGCTTAATTCTTTCTGCTTCGATGGTTTTTGTACCTATATCCACCTTCTATGAAGTCTTTGTTGCCAATCTCTCTGAATTGATGATTTGGGTGCCTATGTTTATATTACTTGACGATGATACATTTATCTCTCTCTTTTTTGGCAATTTTGATACTCAAATTTCTCTGATTTGATAATTTTGTTACTTAATTATCTCTCCTTTGATAATTTTGGTACATATATCTATGTTCCATGGTGACGTTGGTGCCTAAACATATCTTCTGTGACGACTTTGTTACTACTCTCTTAGGCTCGATAATTTTGGTGCCACTGTATCTGCCTCGACAATTTTGGTACCTTTATCTCTTCTGTGATGCTTGCCTAAATATTTCTCCTGTGAAGACTTTTTTTACTACTCTCTTTGCCCTGATAATTTTGGTGCCACTCTATCAGCCTCGATAATTTTGGTACCTATATATGTGTTTCGTCTGTGACGATTTTTTGGTTGCTCTCTCCCTCCCTCTCGATCGAAGAGTGACCACGAATATCTTTCGCGGGAAATGCCCTTCGGGGCACGCGATGATGATCCCTCCGCACGAACGTTGGATGAGAGAACCCATCGGTAGAAAAGGGGAGGCCTTTAAAAGAACTCTCACGATTCTCTCCTCCTCCTCCTCCGAGAGAGAGAGATAAAGAACGATACGATTGTCTCTTCACTTTGACGCGCGAGCTTCGAGGGGATCGGCGACTTACACTACCATCCTCGGGCCCTCCGCGTTCTTCTTCTCCTCTCTCATCAACGGAACGACCCCTCCACCACCTCTATCTTCTTTCTGCCTCTCTCCCTCCTACCCTTCTCCCGTCCCTTTTAGCTCCGCCACCTTCTCTTCTCTCCTCCCCCTCCTCCTCCACCATCCTTACTCCCCCACGATGCCTCTCTCTTCAAAGTCAGGCGGATAATATCGCCACTCACTACGATCAGAGGGACGTTTATGAGAGAGTGGATGGCCAATTCAACAAAGGCGGCGTCCATATGCCGATTTCTCTCTCTCTCTCCTCCTCCCTCTCGTTCTCCCCTCCTGCATCTCTCTCTCCCATTTTCTCTCGATCTTCTGTTATCTCGCTTTCATCTATCCCTCCGACCTCTCACGATGGTACGGAATCCTTTACCTCGTGCAATGAATTACACCTACGAAGGAGGAGATACGCGATAGGCTGTTGCTTGAGAGGTTTTAATCGGCCGAAAACCCACACGGCTCCATCCCCATCTCCGGCTCATCTTTTGCCTCATCTTTTTACCTCATCTCTCGGTCGCGTCTCCCTTCTCTCTTTCCCCCATCCCCCCTTCTGGCCTTATCTCTTTAAAAACCTTCCAATATCTTACCATCCATACGCATTAACTTCTCGCTAAAGGGTCAAATAGTCTTGTTTATTACCGGACAATCTCGTTTGCTAATCCTCGACGTTCGCCTTTGCCTTTCCGATCTTTATTTCATCCACTTTGTATCGAGGTTATCTCCCGATTACGAAAAAATGCGGGTGGTTGTTTTTTTCCCAGAATTTTTTTTCGCTCAGATTTGGCGGATTGCGGGTGATTGTATCATTTTAGGCTGGTCCGAAGTCGTCGCGCGGTTTCAAGTGTCGCTTCCTCGACCGGTGCGGATGCACTTTTCATTTTCGCGGGAGGTTCATCGACGGCAATGACGTGCTGTCGCGTTTCCCGGCGGTGGGAATATACACGGAATTTCTAAGTTTTTAGGGGCTCTGAAAGGGTTTTTTTTTGTTTGCTCTTCAGAACAAATCGCCCGAAGAGAGACGTTTCAAATAGTATGTTGCACAGGACGTGTTCTGTATTTCTGAAATGGCCAATCGTTCTGAATTATTCAGTGCCGTACAGATTTTGAGGATGTTATACTGTACGATCCACTATGGAAGCCTTAACTATGTGGGGTTTCATCCTTCTATACAGTGGGATTTTTGCATAGTTTTTGTTTTATTTGGTCGGCTGTTATACTGATTTACCTGTAGAAACTTTTCTCGGGTACACAACCGGGTCAAAGTTTGATCTAGGATCAACGTTTCGACTGGCAGAGTCAGCCGTCGAAACGTTGATCCTAGATCAAACTTTGACCCGGTTGTGTACCCGAGAAAAGTTTCTACAAGCAATCCACCGGGAAAGCACCAGATCCTACTGATTTACCTATATAATAATATTTTATATCATAATTCACCTTGATGCAGTCACTTAGCTCGCTTCCCGGTATTGTGGCACCTATATTTCCGTCTTATTTCAAATAGTTTTCCTGCCTGTTTAAGTAGCTTGAAATGTTCATATATCGGTCGATCATTAATCGTATAACATTCGTAATCTGTCGCAGATATTTTTAACTTGAAAAATTGTTACTCCGTGTTTTAGCGAAGGAATTTTTACACGAAATGCCGATTTTGGCTCGAAAAAGATGGCAACTTTTCCATAACGTCGGATATAGGTAGCTTAGTCGCTGAAACCACTCGGAAATAATTCCTCCGATTTAGTAAGCGAAAGAGATTATGGCCGCCAGCATCAACTTCGCAGTTTCCTTCGCGATATCTACAATTGCCTCGTGGTGTGTGCGTGATAAGTCTCCCGACCTTAAGTCGCTAATTTCTAAAATTTTTCCAACTCGGAGCGAAATCTAAAGTGTGTGTGTGAGAGAGAGAGAGCCGATCGTAAGGCTCTTACGCCGAATTAAAGGTATATATTAGCGTTAATGATAGATTTCTTTCGTGGGAACAGGAGTCTTCGTCGGATTTCTTGAACGGTACCTTCCATTTAAAGGAATGACAGGCGTTCGATCGGAAGGAATCCCGCTTCCTCATACGCGATTAATCAAAGGATTAGGAAATCAACCTATTTCCTCCGATGATCTTTTCCTATCGAATAATTGTCCATGTGGAGTAATTTAATGCGTTGAGCAATAATTACTTCTGCCGGGAAACGGCGGAACTCGATGCGCGGCATTTTAATTGCTGGTTTTGAAGATGTCGAGAAGGGAATTAGAAACGTTAAGTCATGTTCATGTGCGGGGAATTTTAGAATTTTACCGGAAGAATGAACTCATTATGGATAGTATGGATTCATGCTATATAAGTATCTGCATATTGTTTAAATTATAACGGACTTATACGTATCATATTGTGGTATATTTTACGTTTAATATTGTTGAATATCCCATTATTAGGATTGATGTTGAATGATGTGTGTATTTCATTAATATATTTCTCTTCATCTGCGCTTGTGTCGATGCGGGTGATTTTATGTGGCTTCTCTTCTTTCTGGACGTGCCTTTAAGCTCTTTGGGGGATCTTTTATTTTCCCCCTTTATCTGGGACTGATTCTTTTATCATATGACTAGCTGTGTGACCCGGCGTTGCCCGGGTGCGATTCGGGATTGCACAAACTTATATACACTCCCACCGCCCCCACGCTGAACATACAAAGCGTTGCTCCTAAAAATTACCTACAGAGAATTATTTTGTTCCGTAAAAGGGTTCTTGAAAAAATGTCATAACTTTCGGTCAGACTGTATATTCATATGCTTTTTGTACGTGAAACGTATTTACACTAAGTATAAACATTATTTGCCTTAAACTCGCTGTATATTCTGTATTTTTTTACATAAACCTGTTCGTTGTAATTCTGAACAAATTAGTGAAAGAATGGTGCAAATCGGTTCAGCCATTCTCGAGTTATAAGGGAACATAGTTACAGACAGACAGACAAACGGATTTCTCGCCAGGGCTGTGCTGCACGAGAGTGGAGGGGGTTAAGAGTGGTATCCAAACCTACTTTGGGGCCTGCCCTGTCGCCTGTACGAGAATCTTTGCCCGTTTCATTACCAATGTGTTTCTGCTTGTATCTCATTCACGCGTATGCTTTTGTGTACGCCTGCATCCATGTTTGGGCCTATGTGTTTGTGTTCGTCCATCAAATTTTCCATATCACTTACTCGTTTTGGCAGTATTAACGTCCTATGGCTGAAAATTTTCAAGAACAAGTAATTAAAAATGTACTTACCTTATGCATCTCTTTAACCTTGTATCTATTGGAGATGCATAAGGTAAGTAAATTTTTAATTGCTTGTTCTTCTTGAAGCATTAACATGAATGAATCCTTACATTCCTGACAAATTTCGGTTTAACATCAAGAAATTAATAATAAAAAATCTGATGCGGCCACCACATGACTTTCTCCATATCTGTAATATTTATAAAAATTCCAAATAGGTTACATAATAATAAATATTTTAAGAAACTGCGTGAAAATTTTATTTAACAAAGAACAGAAATAAACTCAAGCCATAGACATTAGCTGGCATCTTTTTCTCGGTAGTTTATCAAAAGGCTTAATATTTTATAGTTTTTGCGGCAGATTTTTTCGAAAGCCTCAAGAGGTTAGGGCGCGAGAACGCGACTGCCTGCTCAACGCCCTCAAAGCCTCCTCCCCCTCTCCATCCACCTCTTCTCGCCTCCGCTGTCATTATCCCCTGAGGACTCTTATGAAGTCGCGCAAACGAGGCCATGAGTCAACAATGGAGGTGAGCGTGCGGAAAGATTGAGATAGAGTTGGAGAAATGTCTCCGATTGGTCGGCGGGGCGCTAAGACGGAGGTTATGGATTAATTATTAATTTGTTCGCATTCAGGGTGTGTTCAGATGTGCGCTCAAAGTTGGTCATCGACAGGGGGCTGTCGTTCAAAATTTTGCGCTTCTAAATGCTTCGCTTTGTCCACGAGAATTTTTTTTAAGTCGGCAGATTTCAAATCAGTATTTTGAAATTTTCGCGTGAAATATGGCGTGTTTTCCTAGAGATAAGACGTACAAGTTAGTAGGAGAGATAAGTTTTGGTTAATTTTGAAATTCGGCAACTTGTGCTAAAAGCATTCTACGTTATCAGAAGAATGCTTGAAAGTTGTGTTTTTATTCAACTAAATCAATTTTGGTATCCTTGGACTAATTTTAAGAGTAGGTTTTATAATATTAACTATTTTAATAGATATGTATTGGGAGAAGTTGATAGTAGTTGGCGTACTTGGTAAAATATATTAATAGGGCGAACGTATGGCGCGTGGTGTGATTCTGTATTTCGAGAAAAATTGGAACCTTTTGTGTTTTTTAAAAATATTTCTTTGGAATGTCTTCATTAATTTTTATGTTTACCGAGTAATTTGATAAAATACTATGATTAATTGTGCGTAAGTGTTGATAAAATTCACGATGGTGGGCGTAATCTTGTGGAACTTCCATGATAAACAAATAAAATGAGAGCTCTGCATTTTCCACCGTTTTAATATTTCAAGATGATGTATCACATCGAAACCCGGGTCGTATTGAAACATTAAAACTGCAGAAAAACAAAGTATTTATTTTATTTGTTCTTCTTAGATGTTAATCTTAATGATTAATGGTGTCTAGGTACTAATAATAGTATTTTATTTATAGAATTTTGTAAAATTAAAATAGATAAAGGCACCTCAAAAACATTTCTTTAATGCACGGAAAACTCCTGTTTTTCCGAAATACACAAAATAAATTCACTTACTTTTGCGTTACAAAAAAAATCTCCTATACCACGTCTTGCACACAATCTGTGCAAGAAAGTTTATTCACTCGGCGCCGAAACGCAGTCATCAGTGGAAATCTTTTCCTTCGCCACCTACCGTTCTCGAGAGTTTTCAATTTCAGTCCAACCAATAAAATGCCTGTTCTTATGGCTTTTCCTCTTTCAGCTCACTCCTCCAATTTCCTTTGTCCCACGCATTCTTTCTCTCTTTCTTTATCTGCCTCCGGGACACTTCCCTCCTGTTTTCCTCTGCTCTTTCGCCAAATCAAACATTTCCTCGGCAATCTCCTATTTCCCCTTCCTCTATCTAGTTTGTAGTTCTTTAAATCTTACTTCACTCTCACCTCGAGCTACTGTTCTAATCTTTTGTCATCTCGGATGTTTTTTCTTCTCAATACTGGATTCAAAATTATATACATATACACACACGCATATATATAGATACATATATACATGCATACATACATACATACACACACAAACATACGCACGTGCGAATACAAGCAGAAACATCCAGGTACAATGAACTTGTTAGACACAGTAATGGGCAACAAAAAGAACAACCCCTACGGCATTGTTCTAGCATGCAAAGTCAGTATTGCTCGGCAGTTTCTCTACCTAGCCATCTACCAAGGCCGGCATTATACGCAGATACATACAGAAGCTGTCCGCTAGGACTCAATGATTGTTTGCATATGGGAGCACTTTTGCTGAGTAACCTATCGAATCTCTTTGCGCTAAATGTGTTACAACTGAATCGAATGTAGCTTCTCGCTGCGCTCTACTCTACTCATCTTAAAATCACTCTTCTCATATATGTCTGTATGTTAATTTAACATTGCAAAAACGTTTATTTGTCCTGATTTTCTTTAGTATATACACTTCGACATTGTGTTGTTATTTTATGTTTTCAAAAACGCGATTTGATTTATTATTGGTAAACCTTCACCCATGTTCACTTTTAGCTACATTCATGGGCGAATACCAGAACGAGAAATGTTTTGGCTCACGATGTAATAATATTTTAAATACCTATAATTCGCTTTCTTCTAAAAGAAGAATCTTTCAGGGATCGGAAACGTCCTTCTGCAAAGAATAAACAGCGTTTTGGTTTTGCATAGTGTTTGTATAACGAAACTTAATTCAAATAATTAACATAGTTATAAAAGTGAATGTGAATTATAAGTTATATGCAAAACGCATCTTTGGCTCTTCTCCTTTACTTTGCAAAAAGTAGCCAAAAACGATTGTTACATTACTTCTCGCCAAAAACTATTTTTAAGCCGACTCACCAATTTTCGTGAATATCCTGGAACATGTAATGGAATAAGCGTAATCTATGTTCATTTAATATTTTTACATCCTCACTTGGACATCTTTGACATCAGCAAATTGGTAATAGGAACAATATATCAATGTTGCTTTGTCATCTTTCTGCTTAAAGATATTGGTCTGGAAGTTGTTAACATTTTGTCAGTCAATCAATTCAATGAATGTGCTTTAAATTTGTAATGAAATATTATGATGGGAATATTAATAGAATCCGCTGAGAATTACCTCACCTTTCAAAAACGCTTCAAGTTAAAGGAAGAATTACAAAATACCATCGCCGATACAAACATTTTTAAGTGAATCTTAAAATATGTGATGTACACCAAAGAAATTTATTGGTAATTCTTCCAGTTGAAACATTTCTCGTAACCAATGCGATGGCGCTGCTTGGTTTTAATGACAGGCAGCTGAATTAAAGATGGGTGTGTGAACACGATGTGTTGAAATGAAGGATTGCCTCCTCTCCGTGCCTCGGAATAAGGGTCGACGATTGAGCTTAAAATGCGGTTCACATTTCCTCATTGTAATACGTATATATCCTTGAAATGATCTCCTGTTCGTTTTCGGATAGGCAAATTAATTTTAGAATAAATCATCGAGATCAAAGCGCGTGACGGGAAGCTTCTTTGCAAACGTCACCAAATGGAAAATGCCGTGATTTATGAAGGGAAAGCTATAAAGTTATATTACCAATCCGCGTTTTCAAGCTAGCTTATTTTAGTTTTTATCATCTTCGGATGCTCATTGATACAAGCTGTCTTCCCGGCGCCGTTCCTGTTGATTTTGTGTATTTCTTCTTTCTTTTTACCACTGGAGTCGGAAAATATTGAAGTAAATTTAATTTAGCCTCATCAACTTGGTGAGCTCTCTGTTTTTTCTGGGACTACTAATTTAGTATCCCGAACATCAAAACAAAATTGAGCTCGGGTTCGTTTTATTCTTTAATTTCTCTCAATTAGAATTTTAATTTAAGCGTAGTCATTCCTTCCAGATGGCGTGTGTTTAATTTACGAGCAGTTATATTTTACTCGTAATGTTAGCAAACAAAATCCCCTCCAAGATTTTATTTATTGTTGAAGTGATACACAATATCAGCGTGTTCATCTGAAGATACTTGGGATGAAGCGATATCCGGCTCGTGTTATTTTTTACGTTATTTGTACTAAAAGTTGAAATTGGCAACTTTAGCATTTTCGTATTATTTTAACATTAAAAATGTAACAAATTTTTGGATGGGAATATTACCTCAAGTTTTATTTCTTATTCCCGATTTAGTTTCTATTCATATTGCATTTATACTTTGAGAATATTGCATCTGACGCAAACTAATTATAATGTTTCTCTCTCTCTCTGAAGATAAACGTTTATCCATTAAATGAGACAGATACCAAGGCGCTTATTGTTTTTGACGTACCCTAAATCAGCAGCACAACCCATTCGGTGTAAACACACAGAGAAGTCGGGGAAAGCAACATTATCACCGTAGAAACCGTTCGTGACGCGAATGCGCGGAGACGTCGCTCATTTGAAGTAGGTATTCCTCAGTAGGTTATTTGGCAAGCTGCAAATCCCCATTCCCGACGCGAAACATACGGCAACACCAGCGGTCTATTAATAAATCGAAAGAATGCGCTTTTATTGTATCTCTTTAGCGTCCGTCTCGGCTGTGTAATTCTACTGTTTGTCGCGGCCCGTGCTACCAAGGAGACAAACTAAAAGGAGCTTATAATTTCTCGCATCAACGCGGGAGTTATTGGAAAGCAAATACGCGGGACAGGGGGAGGATTTCGTTGCTTCGGAACGCGAATGTCGGGCGTTACCCTCACGCAACAGAAGAAAGGTGCGTAATCATCGTATCCTGCGATTAATATGGCCTGTTTATTTTGCGTTGCACGCGCTAAAAATCTCGTGGGAAAATCACTCCGGAGACATTGTTGAGTTCCTTTTCTTGCAGGTCGGAGTGTAGTGCGGAGAACCTGGGATTTTTAATGTAAAGCTCTTTGCTTTGCTCGTACGACATGGACGGAAAGCTCGTAATGATGCCTTTTTCGTATTTTTTTGCGACAATCCGCATGGAACTGCCGCTCTCTTTCCCTCTTCTCAATTTATGATTTATTTTTATCGAATCGACACATTTTTCACAGTAGAAAATTCTCGGAATCCGGTCCCGAAAATATTTGACGCCGTGAAATGCACGTAAAAAGATAAACAATTAGGAGGCCGAATAAAAAAGTGGAAGTTTTGTCAAAGCGATAACCGGACGCACAGGTGGGGATCTCTCGCGGACTCCGCGATAAATAGTTTTCGCGTTCGTCTCCTCATTTTCCGCTCTCTTCCTTTTCCCCCTTTCCGACTTTTGCCCCCTGGAACCCTCACTCATTCAGCCTCGCCTCCCCCTCTCTTCTCCTTCCTGTTGCCTCCGGCGACTCCCCCTCCCCACCCTCTTCCTCCCGTCCCCGACTAAATTCGCATTATCTCCAACGCCTCCCCCCCCCCCATTCTCTCACACTTCCACACGACGCCCTTCAATTCGGGACGTATCTCTCGGAGGCTCGTTGAGTTCATTTTCGACGACCCCTTCTCTCCCCTTCCCACAGGGATCTTTAATCACTAGAGCGTAAACATATTTAAAAACCCGTCCTTTTTTGTTTTGTTTTCGTTCTCGGTATTATTCCCCACCGACATTTCTCGTACGCTAGGACGGATTTCTTGCCGGGTGATACGTATTTTTTCCCTGCGAACTCTTTCGCGCGTTCGAGTACTTCGAAAAACAATTTACTTTCCGCGGGGCGGTTATTGGAAGCTTTCCTGGAGGTTTTCTATTTTCGTAACGGGGCAGAAGATGGAAGTTTTTCGAAAAGGATAATTTTGTTTATTCGAGTCACGAGTTTTTTTTCCACGATGGCTTTTGTGGCCCACCCGAAGTGTCTTCAACCTCCCCCCACTTCTCCCCCCCCCCCTTCTCCTCCACCTCTCACCCTCTCTTCTTTACGAGTTTAAAAATGTCGGGTCTGAGGCCGTTCTCAATGCCAATGGGCGCCTCTCATTCCTGAGGCTTCAGTTTTAATTCACGCTCAGTGAAAGCGCGTCTCTCCTTCCCCGCGAATGCGTCACCCGGCTCATTGTTTTAAAAATCTCGTAAACCGGCGACACGGAACGTCTTTCCCTCACGAAGCGACGGAGTTTTTTTTCTTCAATTTTATATTTATCCTTAGAGGAAATGTTTGTCTTGGCGATTTTTATGCGAAATGCCAGGTGTGACTTCGCGAAAATTTATCCGGGAATTTTTGCAACTTGATCGAAAAACATTCGGTCATTTGCGTTTCTGTTTCGGTTTTATGTTGACGAATTTACGCATAAACGATTCAAAGCGACTCCACCTCTTTGTTCAACGGAAAATTATAGAGCTCGTCTTAATGGGTTTAATCGAATTAACACAATGGGTCTCTCCAATAGCTATAAAGACGTCTGCAAAACTAGATGCGCATTTTGGCTACAGAGTAGCCGTCGTCGATGATATTAACCGAAAGTAGCTCTTATATTCTGGCATTATATATTCTAATATTCTTTGCTCGAGGGTACTATCGGTAAATCATCGCTGATGGTGGTTGATTTGCAGCCGAAACGGGCATCTTTTTTCCATGCCTTATCACGGGTTCTGTATAAGCCTATTGTGCCCCTCTAGCTTACGGCAAGTGGTATATACGAAATAATAGGATGGAAATACAGAAACTAATTTTATCAGTAAGAATAATAAAATACGAATTTTTTTATTTCAAGGGCTAAAGTATGTTTTGTACGAGCTATCGTTTCGCAATTGCATATCTAATTGATCTTAGTTTGGATTCACTATAGAATTGTTGAGCTCGTCTTATGGCTGAACCTAAATTATATAAGAACCACTTAAGTATCAGAAACAGAAAAAAATAAGTAGGTACTTATCTTAGGTATCTCCAATTGCTATGGCTATTGGAGATACCTAAGATAAGTACTTATTTTTTCAATTTTTTATAATTAAGTGCTTATTTTCTACTTATTTTGGATTTCTCTTTCCAATCCGTATACGTTGAAACCATATTATTACTTGGGGTCAAAGGTAGCTGATTTTAATTGGAGGTTTCGTTGCACGTATAACACGCAAGCATGGACGTAATTTTTGCCAAAACGAGTTCTTCATTACGCATAAAATTAAAGTTTACGCAATACGTTCTATCTGTTGCTGTCATTGCATTTATGTCTGCATTCCTCTCTTTATTTTTTCCAAGGCGAACTCCCCAATTTAAAACACATTAGAAACGCAAATTAATATAATTTGATCCAATACTAAAGTCATGTTCATCTGCTTATCTCCTTCAAATATTTGAATCATTAGTCCATTACACAATGCTCCTTTACAAAAAATAAGCTTTGGATTTTGATAAAAATACTTCATTTTTAATATTAATAATTGTAAACGCAAATAAATATCTTTTTTTCCAAGTCATGGTACCACCTTCGAATCTTTGGAACATTAGTTCTTCACACAGTGATCCCGCTCAAGAAATAAGTTTAGTATAGTAAAAACAGTTTCTTTTGATACTAATGATTATTGATGATTAACTCAAATGGATATATTTTGATCCAATTCTAAAATCATATCAACATTCCTACCCCCTTCAAATCTTTGAAGCATTAATTTCTCACCCAATGATCTCTCTCGAGAAATTAGTTTTGTATTTGGTAAAAAAAGTTAATTTTAATATTAATAATAATAAACGCAAAAGAACACATTTTGATCCAATTCTAAAATCACGTTCATCTTTCTACCTCCTCCAAATCTTGGATGCATCAGTTCCTCACCAAACGATCCCGCTCAAAGAATAAGTTTATTATTTTCTAAAAACAGTTTCTTTCGATATTAATACTAAACAAATGCCTCAAATCTCGGAAGTGGCAATCCCTCTTAACGTCGATCCCTGTCAAAGAATGGAATTCGTATTCGATGGAAACAGTTGGTAAAAAAATATCAGTACGTACGTACTCGGATGCATATCCAAGAATCATTTTCCATTACAATAATACACAGCCATGATGATTCCTCTGCGGCGCTTCCTTTGTATAAACAAGCATCCGCCGCGTGTCCTCTGTCCGTCCCGTTTCATCATAAATTCCAGACGACGCGCTTTCGTTCTTCCCTCACCCCCCTCGCCTTATGGAGAGAGAGAGAGGCCCGTCTCATCGACTCACTAATTATCCACAAGAGGGCGCACATTTCGCCGCGAGGCGTCGCAACAACTCGAGCTAACCCCGAGACTCACTCGCTCCGTCTCCCAGCCAAGTCTCCCGCTCCTTCGGGACAAAGAAATCCTCCGCTTCGCCCGTTTCGCTCCATCCCGCCCCTCTCGCCTTCCTCCGCCGCTGGAGATCCGTCGGCGCCGCTCCGAGGCGGACCTCTCGCCCCGTCACCGCCGCCGACCGGTGGAGCCTGCCGACCCCGGGAACGTGAGGGTCCCCCCTTCGAAGCCGGGGAGGGACCGCACGTGCCGGGTGTTTCAATGCAAGGAGATCGGATGGGGGAGAAAAAAACAGTCCCCCGTGTCGAGCGGCGGGAGTCTCGCACGGGGAGAAATCTCGCGCGTGCAAGGAAGGATCGCCGCTGTCTCTTAAGGGGATGAGAGGCGTACGGTGGCGCCGTTTTACGCTCCGTTAAAAGGGGTCGGAAGACGTAGACGCCCTCCTTTGAAAGGGAGGGTTGGGTCGAAATGCGGCGATTCATATGCGGGGATATTTTTTTTTCGACCCGGGAATGGCGATGGAGGAGACGCGTTATGTCCCGTCTGTCCTTACGCATGCGGAGTGGTAGGTCATAGTCATCGCGATAGGCATCCTTTTACACGAGGGTTTTATGACATCTGGTCATTTTAAAGATGGATCTTCGGTCTGTTATGCGTTCGGTTGCGTGCGATCAGAATTTTTAAGTCAGATAGAGAGGCTAATGAGCCTAGTGGTAGAACAAAATGTGAAAGAAAATGCGGAGAAGTAGTCACTCGAAGGAAGATGGTAATGGTCATTTTTCCCGCATGCGATAAAACAGCCTAATGGATAGTTTCATTATAGTGTAGCTATGGGTCATTGACATCTTCTGCTACGCGCTTCCAGTTGCTTATAGGAAATTATTGTAAATGTATATACAATTGGATACATTATTTGAATTGATTCGTTTCCGTTTTTCACGGCTTAAAATTTGCTCCAAACTTTTAACGCTGGGATCTCAAAAACAAATTCTACGAAGACTTTTGTATAATTTTAAAATATATGGCGATTGCATGTCAGATTAATGAGCCATAACGTCGGAACTTAAACAACCTGCTAAGAATGATACATACTTTAATAAGAAACAACCGTAGATTTCTGAATATTAAACATCCGCGTTTTGGAGGTCCCTCTTTTAACATAAATTGGCTCGAAGATGAATGTTTGGGCCGTTCTGTTTTAAAATTTTCTAGATTCTCGTCGTTCATAACACATTTATCACGACACTAGCGTAATAGCTGTATGAAATTTATGCACGACATCTGTATTTTTCTACTTGTGTAGAATATCTTCAACGATCAGCAGGTAACAAAAAACTTGCCGGCAAAATAATTACAAATGAACGCGATTTCTTGATTACTGATGCGAAATTTTTAGGAATCATTAAAATGGCCGTTTAAGACAAAGTACTTAAAAATCAAACAGACCAAATAAGCACTTATTCGAGAATCTCCAATAACCATAAAAAGGTTATGGTATTTCTTAATTTTTTATGGCTATTGGAAATACTCGGGTGAATACATGTTTTTATTGGATTTTAACTACTTATTTTGTCTTATGCTATTTGACTTAAGCCATCGAGCTCAATAATTCTCTACTGAGTTAAAATTAACTTTTTATAAGGAATTCATATGCGACATAAATGTTTCCCATGCTGAAAATAACAGTATTTCCGCAAACAGTTCCAGTACAAGTCTTTAAGTGTCAGCAGTAACTGAAAATCGTGATAAATGAATGGATACAAATTTTTGTAATCAAATTCGTGCGTCAGAATTTCCCTTCAGAGAGCGAATTACGACCCGTCTATCAACCATACTTGTCGACACTGAGAAACTTCTAAAATCGTTTATTTCGGTATGCGTGGTAAGTGGACATAGACGTCGCTAGAGCAATACTTCTCAAAAGAATAGTTTTTTCGTGCAGATATATCTTCGCTGGAGTTATATTTTTGATCGTTTATGGCAGGAGATTCAATTGTCGCGGTCCTCTTCAATATCATGCGGCCCCATTTGGATTGAAAATGGTAAAAATAAGGAACTTTTTACAAATTTCTTCATTTTATGTGACTATTAATAATTTTTATCGCATCTTTTTTTTCAAAAAATACCCTGATAAATATATTATTCGTGAAAACTTTATTTTTTGACATTGCATCCGAAATAATTTTGCAGCCCCGTGGGGGGCCACGGCCCACAATTTGATAAACACTGGTTTGTGGTGTATCCAAGAGAAAATTATCGAGCTCGCCTTATGTCTGAAATCAGATTGTCAGATTCTCTCTCTCTCTGTGACAGCCATAAAAAGACTGAGAAAAACAGGAGCGTATCTCGGCTACAGATAAACTGTCATCAGTGGTGATTCGCTGACAGTAGAGTCTAAAAAAAGAAACGCACGTCTTACTGATCTTTTTGTAGATATCGGAAAGAAATAGTTCGTCAACCGTTTATTGTGGCCTTGCAGAATTTTTCTTCTCGTAAATATTTATTCGTGTTGTTTCATTTCCATTGAGAATAAACTGGCATTATCGATAAAATCGATCGATTACTCGATATTTTACGCAGAAATGGACAAACGAACGGGCGATTCCCTTAATGTTTAACAGCGCCACTCACGGTGGTCGACTTAGACGCCTCGTCGAAGAGCCGTTGTTTCGCGGACGAAATTAAAACGATGCTTTACATTTGCGGAGGAAAATCTCACTCGATGTCCTCCAGTGACCATGGCAAATTGGGAATCGAGGAGGATGTTATAAATAACGCGCTTTGACCCGCGATTGTCTCCAAAAAAAACCCACCGAACTTATTCGTCTGGTTTGGTCGACCGCCGTTCTTTTTCTCCGGATTCCGCGATTTTTCTCCTTCTCATTCTTCGTCCATCTACTTCTCCCGCACCTTGACGGGTCGGTTCGGGCTTCAATGTCTCTCCAGCATCTCCCGTCCTTCCGTATTTCCTCCCATTCAATCTTGTCCAGGACCTCTTTTTTCGCGTCTCTCCATCTCGTTCTATTTTTTCCTTCCTCTAGGTCTAGGTTGATCTTCATCTTATAAGCACGCCAGATCGGTCGTCTTCTTTTTCTGGATCCATTATTTCTTTGCGCGTCCTCAGCAAAACTCGATCTCTCCTCACGAATTCTTTCCTCGCTATATTTTCTTGCGTTCGGCGGAATTTTCGGATGCCGAGATGCGGACACAAAGTGGCCAAAAATGAAAGCGAATATGCGACTTATTCCCCGGGATTATTTACGATCGCGACGGGATCCACTCCTGAAATGTATTTTTATGCTTTTATTCGGTATTTATTCCTCGATTCCAAGGGGAGAAAGATCAGGGTTAAAAAAATTCGAGTTACGGAACAAAATTTAGAAAAATTTAACGGTTATCTTGGCGGATAAAAGTGTTTCTGTTCGGTATATCTATAAATTCGTTACACCTTTGAATGATGTAGATTAGATTGCATCGGCCAATCGTCTCGTAGCGTCTCGACATAAGGTCGCTGGTTCAAATTTTGAAGTGGACTTGGACGCATATTCCGCGATTGGTTACTGTTATGGGCTCTTAGTACAAGGCTGTGACGTTCTGTTTTAGATTTCAAAAATATATTAATAAATGATGCTTTTTAAAAATAACGCGTTAACTGTGTGACTCCAGCACTCTTAATGGTACAGTACTAAAACTACGGAAAAATCTATTTAAAGAAAATTGGAATGATTGAACAAAATTTAGGATTTCTCTACGGTTAAAAATGTGTCAAGTATTTAGAATTGAACTTTTGAATAATAGGGATTAGATAATTAAGTAATTAATGCAAATGAATGAATGATGCTGTTAAAAAAATAGCTCATGTAATGTCTGGTTTCATTATTCTCCATTTTGGCATTCTAAACTGAAACCGAGCAGCAACGCATGACAGCCAACGTGTTAACATACTTCTCCATACTGTGGCTTCTAGCTGCTCTGCATTATGCTCCCTTTTCTTGCCGTTTCTGCTTCCTTGCGTCACAGGCATCGAGAAGAAGCGTATGATTTGCAGAGGTCGCGCTTCGTTCCCTACTTCCCACGCAAAACAATTCACACGCTACCTTGTAACGACGCTTCTTTTATTCCTTCGTCCGTTATTCCGTTCTGTGCCGATGTATTCTTCGGTCACCATTTATATCCCATAATCCGTTGAGACACTTGGCCGGAACTTTTATTGTCGAGTTTCATGTGTAATTTTTTTTTATCTGTTCGCCTCGTTTCGTCACCGACCACTTCACTCTTGCCAGCCTTATCACAGCGCCTCCCTTCATAATCTCTTTCCTCCCCGAATACACGCGTCGCCGTGTGATTTTGTCGCACGATTTGTAGTTATTTTTATATTTCGGTTTACGCGCAAAATTCGTGGAAATGGGTAATTGAGAGGTTCAATCACGGACGGTTGAGCAACGCTTTTACAAAACGTCGCAAGAAATCGCAACGAGAGAGAGAGAGAGGTTTTCCGCGCAAGTATTACCGAAGACAAGACTAATTAGGATTGCGAGTGAGGGTCGCCATTTATCATGCTCCGTCGCTTAGCATTTATACGTTCATTGATTCGGCGAAATCGAGTGTTGGTTTTTTAAAACTTGGTTCGAGCAGAATGGGATTAATGGCACAGCTTTCGTTTCGTAGTGTGTTAAATATGCAAATTTTTTTATTAACCAGTTTATCTGTATGCCATTCTCTGCAAATAATTTTGCCGTTTCAGCAAAGTATTATGCGCGTGCGCGCGCGCGTGTGTGTAATGGAAGAGGAATGTACTTTGTATATGTCAGAGTAATGCGATTAGGATGCATTTATATATTTTTGAAAGCGGTTCATGATTGAAAGTAAGTTGTAAGTTGCGTTTATATATATATATATATATATATATATATATATATATATATATATATATATATATATATATATATATATATATATATATATATAGCTTTACTTAACGTTAAAATGTCGCGGCATATTTCAGATCAACATTATTTGATGAAAATTACGGAAGTACGACGTAAATGGCATTTTTATTGAGCGAGCGATGTATTGCGTGACGTGACTAGCGTGTTATTTATGTTACTCAGTTGTCCGGCATCTGGGATCTGAATTACTTTCATAGACGAAACAACCGCACTGATTTGTGTCACCACAAAACCCCCTTATAACGGTGAGCATAATTCTCCCACTTTGGCAATCCTTCAGAAGTTTTAAAATTAATCTGAATACAAGGGCCACACGGTTTTCAAATAAAGTTTGATTGATGACAGTAATTAAAATTTTAAGCGTGACTTCGTGGTGAAGGATGAAAAAATAAAAGGGTACTTAATGGACTAAATGTGCGGAGAAAAGTGTGCGACCACCTAGGAGTTAAAAGCTTGAGAGGAACATTTCTATTTAGCGGGATAAAATTTGATCCAAGTTTCGAAAGCGCTCCTCCGCGCTATATATTGTGGAAATGATTATTTTAATTGGATGCAAGGAAAATGAGGGAATGCCATGTACGGAAGGCTGCATTCCTGGGCGTTAAAAAGGGAAGTTGTAAGTAAAAGTTCATGCTTTCTGTTGGAGTAACCAACTAGAAAGAGAACTCTCGAGGTTGGATTTGATTTGTTCCTTCCTTTATGAAACTGTTGCGGTGCCCACGTTCCACTGCTGTATTTCTCTATCAGTAGAAGACTACACGTTTGAATATTTGTTTTGAAATTAATGTGTGCGCGTGAATAATTATGCGTGCATAACGTTATGTGATTTTATGTGCTGAAGGTTCAGATTACCGTCTTGTAAATCATAAATGATGGCAGTGATTATGCCAAATTTTTGTTGTTAGACGATTCGTGTGGAAAATGATGCGACTTTAAAAAGATTGTTGGTGACGAAGTTAACAGTTGTTGGTTTGTAATTTTAACTGCATAATATGTGTGAATTCCACTTTTCAGTTTTCGCTCGTTGGTAATTACTTCCTCCTTCTGTGGAGGCAAAACAAATTGTTGCTTCGACTTTAAAGTGCCTTTTTAATTAATGCGTAGAAATTAGTACATTCCTAACCAATAAGCTTTAAGGAAATTGATCAGTTTAATTTTTCCAGGGTTGTCGAATCCTCGTAATTTTACCCTCTCTTTTGTTTCTTTTTTCTTTTCCTTGATTCTTTTTTCGTGTCCCTCGGTCGCTCTCGCTGGATATAAATAGTTCATCATAACGACAACATAGCCCAAAAAAGCAGTTTTCTCTCCTCATTTCTTCCTTTCTTTTTTTCCCCGTCCCAGAATTAAAATTCATCTCATCTCCTTTCTCACCTTCGTTTTCCTGTTCCCTCTTTCTATATTCTTCTGTTTGTCGTTTTTCCCCAACTTATGATCTCTCTCTCGACATCTTTCCATTCCGCTCTTTCTTATCATCGTTACTCTCTCTATCGAATCCTCTCTCCATTTTCTCTTTCTTTTCTATCTTTCTAATTTCTAGTATTAGTATTTAGTTTACTCTTTCTTCTCCATATCCTCTAACATTTTCATCATCTCCGTTTTACTTTCTTTCGTTTCCTTTCTCTTTTTACCGTCTCACTCTCTCCTCTTGTCTTTATTCTCCCAACCCTTTTCCATATTTTTATTACCCGACCTTTGATGATGAGCGACAAGCGAAGAACAGATTCCTCGCCCTACCTCTCGCTATCTCTCTCCCCCCAAGGATTTCGATTCCTATCGTTGACGGCGCCCTTATCCGCTCACGACGTCTGTCGAGGACGTCGGATCGCCTTGAAACGTGCTATCCTCGACGAAATACTGGCACGTTAGGAGAAATGCGCCTCTCATATATAATTATGAGATGGTCAAATATGTTTCTAATATAAATTTTAATATATGCTAGATGAATTAGTCCGTTGAAAACGGGATTTGTAATCAAACAATATAAAATACAAATTCAACCATTTTATTATAAAATTATAGTATAGCAATCCTACCAAATTGGGTTGAACTAGTTGTAAAAACGGCTGAGATATTGGGCGTTACGGACAGAATGACCAAGAGAATAAGGGTTTTATTATATTCTTATATATATATATATATATATATATATATATATATATATATATATATATATATATATACATATATATACACACTACCGTAACTAGGGCGGGGCATCTGCTCCGGGCGCAACTAAGTAAGGGGCGCAAAAAGTGCAAATAGTAAATAAATAAATTAAAGACGATATTTTTTGGAGGGGGGTCACATTTTTAGTAGTTTGCCCCGGGCGCTAAAGTAGCTAGTTGCGGCGCTGTGTGTGTGTGTGTGTATATATATATATATATATATATATATATATATATATATATATATATAATTTTCTTTGAATTACGACGCGAAGTATCCCGTTCGAATCTCCCACCGGAATTTTTGGTCTCCGACGTTCTTCTTTCAGGAAAAGGGTAATTTGGCTCGATGTTGACCTCGACAGTAGCATCCGCAGGCGAAGGCGTGTATGCCCGATGACGAGATATGGGAAGGGCTTGTGTTGGTTTAATCGTCTCTAAGAAGTAATTTCACGGAGGAGCGAGCCGAAATTCCGATATAGATAAAATTGCGGGCCAAGGATGTCCCGAAGTGGGCTACGGTCGCAGGGATGACCTCTTCCAATGACCACTAAGGGTCTTCATTCGGAACGACGGGATATCTGTTCCTCATAACTCTTCCGCCGAGGAATTCCGGACTGAAATTCCGATTCAGATTTCGTACTTTAAAAAAAAGGTTTTATTTTTTTTTCAACGCGGATGAGCGCCGTAATTGCCGTGCCGTCCGCTTTTACTGCGCCATCGCCACGAAATCCTCGGCGATTTTCTCGCTAGCTTTGTACCGGCGGAAATCACGGTACGACGCTTTAATTTTCCTACTCCGACGTTTTATGCACGAATTTCCTTGCTTCCATTTATGACTCGGGGTAGAATTTATAGCGTCGCGAGTTAAGCGCGCTTCTTCCGCTTACCTGTTGTAACTCTGTGCGCTGGTTTCTGCGGAATCACTTCCCTGTGACTCGACCTTTTACATTTGCATCCTGTTATTAATTAACAGGCCGATATTGATTAATTTGACTTCGAAATTACAATATATCTTAGTCAAAAGTAAAGGTAATTCTCGTCAAAAAAGAAATCTTTTGTTGCTATGGAATAAATTAAACGAAACTTTGTTAGGCAATTTTATTCAGTTTTAATAGCAAACAAACCTGATATTCTATTATCCCACAACTGTATTCGGTGATATCGTTTTATACCAATACGGCCAGTGGTAGAATTTAAAATGTTTTATATTTTCATACCGTGTTCCTAATGTTCTTATGAATATTTTAAAAAAATTGGCATTGCATTTTTAAGGCATTCAATAGCTTAAATCTAAAATGTAATTAATTATATTGTTTCATATGAACTTTTAAGCAGGTAAGAGAAAAATGTTCAACATCTGAGAAAATACAGTTTTGACTGTTTATATTTTTGATCCGGCTTAATAGATTTTTTGTTGCGTCAAAGATGGTGTTTAATAACAAAAATATGTAAACCAAAGTTCACGAATAATATTGACATACATATAAATATGCATTTACTCGCAAAAGTTTGCAAAATCTTAGTAACTCATTCCCCAAGTGAAGGCGCGCGCGCACACACACACACACACACACACACATACATAGGGGCGGCCCGAAGAATTTTGGCGCCCCGGGCGAGATAGCACTCCGCCTTCTCCCCCCCTCCCCTCCCTCCGTTAATGTTTGTTGAGGTATTTACAAAGTACATGTTAATTTATTCATGACTCTGTAAAAATTATTGATAACGAAAAATGAAAATGAATGCCAACAAGATTCTAGTCTGTTCCTCGGTATAAATTGATAAGGTAATACGGCCACCAAAATTTTAATATTGATATTTATGAAAAACGGATACGGAGAGTACGGAGATGAATCCAGGTGTAATCTACAAGGCATTACTTAAAAATCGAATCAAAAAGAAACAATTCAAAAGAAAGTTATTTTATGTATTGTAACTTTTACATTTTCAAAATTTTGCTAAAATGGCCATTTTAGAAGATTGTCCTTTAATACGGCCGCAATTGACAATAATCCATTTACAAGTCATTTTCTCAATCAATACACAAAAAATTGTCCGCGCCTGCTGCCTCTGCACATTCTCCATGGAACCAGCTCTTACACCGTGCACAACAGACCCTCACTTCACCGTTGCATTATGTACACTTCGAGTTCAACTTTCTGCCCTGAGCATTTTTTCTTGAACCTTCGTTCTTGTTTCCTTTCTTCTGTCTGTGGCATATAGGAAGATCATTCTTCTGGGATGTCTCTCGTGTCTTGTTCTATCTTTCCTCTTTGTGCTCTGGGGACGTTAAGATGGCAGCCTTTTGGCATCTGGCGGAGTCTCTCTTCCTGGGCACGCGAGGAACCGGACACAATTGACGCAGGAGGGGAATGTCGTCCTCGTTGCCCCATGAGGAATCATCGATGATTCCATCTTTTCGCGACGAATCAGACAAAGAAGAATACCGGTACAGTCGTCTCTTGCTTAAGTCTACTCTGGGTACGGCGCTGGCAATGCCTGATGATGCTTCAGGTGTTGGACTTCAGTTTTGAGCCTCGCCCTCTGTCGTCTGTGACGGTGTTCCATTTTCCGTATCTGCAAAACACTCTGAAGGGGAGTATGCTGATTCAGGAATTGATCCAGGGTTGAATGGCACAAGACCACAAGCACGGAACCCATTTTCAACAGAGCAAGCTTTACCACATATCTGAGCAATCAACATTCCAGACTGAAGTTTTCTGATGCTTCTAGCAGGATTCAGCTTAATCCACGAGTTTCACGCGCTGTAGTAGTGTGCCTTAAGTGCTCTGAAGAATGATCTGCTCAGTGGTTGGATGTACTGGGAGGTGTGGGGTGGGATGCTGATCATAATGATGTTGTTATGGAAAGCATACTGGAGAATATCTGGATCACCCACATGCGTGGAATGGCCGTCCAACTGTAAGAGAGTTTGTGTTCATGTCTGATATCTGAAAAACATTGCCTCTTCTTTTAGAACGGCCGTTTTACAAGAGGGAGTACTGCCAAGGAGTTCTTCATCTGGTTAGTAGAAGATAACGGTTAACTGCATGCAACCACAGAATTACGAACTCCTGAGACCATGCTTTTAATCCAGCCAAAAGTTATTTTCTAATACACAGCTCTTATTTTGAAATCATATTGTATTTCAAAGGAACATTAAAACAATATGGCTGATTTTGACTTAACCCCAAGGACAGTGGTTCATATATTTCTCTTCAGCAACCATAAAAAGCGAGAGACGATTAACAAAGCACTACCGAACAAATACCATGACTATAGCGATGAATCTAGAGCACACTTACGGTTATCGCACAAACCACGCAGGCGCAAGAATTCAGAATCCCATTTCTGGCCGTATTACAAAACTGGTCGTATTACAGGACTTGACCCTATACAATATATATATATTCACTTGCAAGTAATGCATAGATAAATGATCAGGACGGCGCCCTCAAAACTATGGCGCCCCTGGCAGCCGCCCGGCTCGGGCCGGCCCTGTGTGTGTGTATATATTTATATGTTTATATATATATATATATATATATATATATATATATATATATATATACATATATATAAGCACTGGTGGTGTAGTGGTTAGCGTGTCGGCTTTCTATTGCAAAGTTCGGGGGTTCAAACCCCTCGAATGGAGGTTTTATTTAAAAAAAAAAAAAAAACTATCATCAGTGCCTGGCAGTAGGCAGCAGTACTGTCAGTATGGTATAGAGCCGAAAACAAATGATGTTGGTTGGGTCTATATCCAATACAGCTGTAGGCGTGATCAGGACGATTTGAACGGCTACAGTACTGCGATGTGGAAAGCAAGAGGGAAACTACCACATTACAATCCCTAGTAAAGATTATATGGTTGGACAATATGAGTTCTCTCGAGGTAAAACAATCCGGAGGTAAAATAGTCCCCCAATCGGATCTCCGGGCGGGGACTGCCTTGAGGAAAACATTTGTCGAAAGTAAATTACGAATAGGGACTTGGAACGTAAGAACTATGAGAAAGGCAGGAAAGCTAGAGAACTTGAAAGAAGAAATGAGAAGAAATAGAGTTGACATTATAGGGCTAAGCGAAACTAGATGGGAGGGAGAAGGACAGTTCGACTCGGAAGAATTCACGGTAGTTTATTCTGGAGGAAATAGTGGGGAAAGGGGAGTAGCTCTGGTACTTAGGAATGATATGATGAAAAGCGTGACAAAGATAATAGCAACGAACGATAGACTGATGGCAATAAAGCTAAAAGCAGTCCCAGTGGAAAGGACTAAAAGCGATCACGAAATTAATTAATAAGATTTACGACACGGGAGAATGGCCTCAGGATTTCCTAGAAGTAACAATGATCCCTCTAAAGAAGAAGCCAAAGGCAATACAGTGTAAAGATTACAGAACTATAAGCCTTCTGTCACACACATCGAAGATCATCACGAGGATTCTTAATAAAAGGCTGGAGAAAAAGGCAGAAGAAATAATAGGGGAAGATCAATTCGGTTTCAGAAAAGGACGAGGAACTAGAGATGCTATAGGAGTAGTTAGAATCATATCAGAAAGGGCAATAGAATACAGTCAAGATATATGCGCATGTTTCGTAGACTGGCAGAAGGCCTTTGATAGAGTAAATTGGGTAAAGTTGATGAAGATATTAAAGGATATAGGTGTAGACTGGAAAGACAGGAGATTGATTATGAATCTATATGAGAATCAAGTTGTAAAGGTTAGGTTTGAGAATGTGGACACCTGCGGAATAAATATCGGTAGAGGAGTAAGACAAGGCTGCTGCCTATCGCCAACCCTATTCAATATATATGGAGAAAGTCTAATGCAAGAAGCTTTAGAAGGCACAGGGGATTTCAAAATTGGAGGAAGGATTATAAGAACAGTAAAATACGCAGATGATCAAGTACTTCTAGCAAGAAAGGAAGAGGAACTACAAAAAATGATAAATAGACTAGTGATAACAGGTAGAAAATACGGTATGGAAATAAATACAGAAAAATCCAAGGTCATTCGAATATCGGGTAAAGAAGAGAATCTGAACATAACTATTGGGGGAAAGCCATTAGAACAAGTTTCAGAATATAAATACCTTGGAAGTATCATAACACGAGAGGCAAAATGTACGGATGAGATCAAAACTAGAATAGGAAAAGCAAAAGCGGCTTTCAGGAGAAAGAAACAACTACTTACAGGGAATATAAGGGAAGATATCCGCAAGAAGTTGATAAAATGCTACGTATGGAGTATAGCATTGTATGGGGCAGAAACATGGACGCTAAGGAAAAATGACATCAAATACTTGGAAAGCTTTGAAATGTGGACTTGGAGGAGAATGTTGAAGATAAAATGGACAGATAGGATGAAAAACGATGAAGTGCTACGAAGAATAGGAGAGAAGCGAATGATTATACAGACTATCAGAAAGAGGAAGGCTAACTGGGTTGGACATTACATGAGGAGAGAGAGTATGATTAAAGATGTGTTAGAAGGAAAACTAGATGGGAAAAGGGAAAGAGGTAGGAAAAGGTATCAGCTGATAGACGATTTGAAAGGGAAAGAGAGTTATCAAGATATGAAGAGGACAGCGGAAAATAGGAGTATATGGAGAACCAGGTTTAACCATGAATAATCACGGACCTGTCTACGGACAGACTACCTATGATGATGATATACATATATGTATATATATATATATTTAAGGCCTATTCTCGAACAATATATGACATACGAAGCTCGCGGTGCTGCATATGGTGCGTGGGCGTGTGCTCTCGCGATGTGCGTGAATTACAAAGCGGCAAGGAGGCATGGAGGAACGCGAGCCAAGCGATCCGTTCTGCGGCGGAGCGTGCGAATAATGCACCAAAATGGTTGCTCATCGCGGGAGAGTGAGCTTTTGCATAAATATGTTTTCTTTATTCGCGGGGCGCCTAATTTGGGAAGATGCAGCAACAGCCCGCCGCGCCAAGCGGAATAATGAATTTTCTTCTTCGTCCGGTTGCGAAATACGGCAAGGTAGAGGGGAGAAGGGAGGCAGAGGGTGAAGGCTGACACTTTTAAAAAGTTGAGTGATTGGGTCGGAGGGAAGGGAGGGAATCTTTAGGGAGGAGTGGGAGAGTTGCGATTTGGATTGGAGGTGGGTTTGGGAACGGCGGTTGAAACGTCTGAGAGAGGGAGAAGAGTTGGGGAATGGGGAACAGTTATAAAGGTTTGGGGTTAGAGGATGGGGTGAGGATCAGCGTGGCATGAGGGGTCGAAGTAAATTGGTATGAGTGTTTGGGATGAAAGGAGTAGGGCGGAGAGGAATGGGAGGAGAAGATTAGAGGGAAAGGAATGGGGAAGGATGGGAGAGGAAAGGAGAAAATGGAAGAGTATGGGTAATAGGGAGTGGAGATGTTGGAATGGGGAGGGATGGAGCGAGGGCGTTGGAGAGGTGGAATAGGAGAGGGGTGTCATTGGCTGAGAGGGTTGTTCGACTTATCCAAGGAGCGTTATACTCATGTAAATTTGAAATTTTGAGTTTCGGTAGGCAATGCATCGTCAATGTTTTCTAGTTTGTTGCTCCTGGCTATTGCCAACGCACTATTTGACGTATCTTTGATCCAGGGGATCAAAAGTCTGCAGCCCTTGAAAGTAAGCGATTGGTGATTGGAGTTGATTTCTTTTATTTGCTAAATATTTGAACCTGAACATACAGTCGCCTTAATGGAGAGTTTTGTATATTTATTGCTAGCCATAAGTTTGACGTCTTTGTATAACTTTTGACGTAAATTTACTTTATTTTACTCGGCAAATTCACGCGGAAAGTTGGCAGGGTTTTAATGCGCTGGGCCGGGAACTTTAGGCAATACCGGATTAAGATAATCGGGGGCCCCGGCGCACATGTTTTCGTAAGCCATCTCCACACAATCCCACACACAGTGTCCGGAACCTCCGTGTGGCCCTGGTGCAACTGCGCCACTGCACCCCAGTTAATCCGGCACTGACTTTAGGATATGTATGCGAATTTTAAATCCTCATGTTTTCGGTCTTATACCGTACTGTTTCTATCTCGTATCATTTCAATAGATTAAAAAAATAACGTTTTGGTAACGAAATATCTCTAGCAACGGGGTCATTTAACCAATAATCTCGTTTTTCGTGGATTCTGGAAACGTTTTCTGGTACCCGAGTTCGACTCAATAAAAATTTTACTTTAAGCTCACTCTTGTATTGCCTTTGAATCTCAATGACTCGCAGCAAGAAGGGCTGCGTTCCATGTAAACGTTTCCAGAATGTCCTAACAGAATTTTGGGCATCAAAATTTGTCGTAATTGCCTTTCGAAACACACTTGCGATAAATCATTCAGCGTTTCCTTTGGATGTCGCTTTGATATACTGTCAGTAGAGTAATGCAACACGTCGGATTTCCACATTTAATATATGAACGTTAGGAGAATGAATCTCCAGCTTCACATTGTCATTTTGTGACTAGCTCTATAACAACATAATTTAACTCTTCGGTAATTTATTATTTTTGCCATTCGCGTCGCAATATTACTTTAGATTAACGTTTATGCTTAAATGACGATCTGTTGAAGTAAGTTTTGCAAATATCATCTGGTCTTATACATAGGCACATTTGCTTTCGTGTTGTTTTATAAGGTTATATTCTGAACGAAACCTTTATATTCCAATTTCCAACCAACGTTCGGAAGTTTTTCAACTATCTTTAAAAGCAGAATTTTATTTCTCTTTTTACGACTTCTTTTATCTGTTCTCTCGGTTTTAGTTTTTATTTGATATTAGGGTAATTAACCCGTCTTACATATCAAATTTAAACAGATATTAGTTATTTTAAATTAGAAATCCTACTCAAAATGTTTCCAAAACTCATTCGGTTTCTCTGTGTAAGTTTTTGGGTTATTATAGCCTTATATTCACTTTGCCTCATTTTTCATTGTTTTATAAAATACCGAGGCTAAAATTCTTTTTAATTTTTCAACATACGCTTCTTAAATTTTCTAACGGTGCATCTGTGGAACACAGTCCTATTTCTAATCGTTGTACAAATAATATGCTTGATAGTGATCGAATAAAACCTTATTGCTCGCTGGTTTAGATAGAGTTCAACGGGTAGAGATGAATCCCTGGAGGTGAGAAAAAACACAATTGTGAATCTTTCGGATAAGTGCTCTTTTTAAGTTAGCCTAGAGAAAATGCTCAGTCTCAGTCTCTTGTCATTACTAACCGCACACGTGCATCGTATGTTTCCAAACAGTTTTCATACTTCGGAGTGGCGGTTACACTCAATTCCACCGCAGGAAGAGGAACGCGTATACACTCGGCAAGAGAAATGAGAATCCCTTCGGTGCAGGCATTAGCCTACTCCAAACATCGAAGAAAGGGGTCATCCACACGGCCCAAACGTCCTTCCTTCGACGTCTGAGAGAGCGCTGCACCAAATGCAACCTCCTTTGGCTGACGCCTAGGCGCGCACAGAGGATGAGGAATGCGTCGCATGCAGATTCGAACCCGGCAGAAAATAAGTTTTGGATTCTCCGAGTGTTTTCGACCTTTCCTCCGAACTGATTGTCTGATCGGATTCCATTTAGCACCGCCGTGATTCTGATTTTTTCTTATTTGCGTATTATTCGGAATTTCATCTCACAATCAGTAGCAGGGTCGGATTGGGATTATGGGCGGATTTAGCCTGATGGAAGGGAAGGGATTAACTATGAATTGCGCGTTGCAAAAACTCACAACTCAATAAATGTTCATTTACTTGTTTATTCAATTAAATACATGTTTACCCCCACCGCCGCTCAGCTGTTACTTAATTTAGGAGTGGAGGGCCAAAAATAGAGCCTAAAATATGAGGACTTAAGGTAGTGCTCATTGGTCTACCATGTAAAACTTTAATGTCCATTATTGAGTACACATTTCCACTATCGTTATCAGACTATTTCGGTCGTCTAGCGATCTTGCAGTTTTCGCAAGAGAATTTCGCTATGCATTTCCTGTATTTTCTTCTTACGATCCTAATCTTTCGCATGCCAGTAACTTTATTTGCTATTCAATTATCCGCGTCGAATCAGGTATCCAAGTCGTTCACGCCGTTTGCATTTTTGAGAAACTTTCCATCGATAACCGAACGTCTTCCGTCATTCCGTGCCATTTTCGAGTCCGATGGATGTTTGAAGACATACTTCCCGCATTCCTCGATTGTGTTCTGCGTGTCGTTCTCGAAAATTACGCGTAGGTCCCGATAAGTGTGCCGTAGGCACTAATATTGCGGCCGTGGAAACTCCCGCATCGGTGCTGCGAGCGGCGCCTCGCTACCCTCTGGCAGCAATTACGAATCCCTCTCTCCACGCCCTCCTCGCCCGTCGCCGCTCTCTTGCTTCCCCCTCGCCCTCCTCCCTCGGCCGCCACCCACCGACACCCCGCCACATCCCCCAACCCTCTTCGCAATCCGCCTCCAACCTCTCTCGCTCGGTTTTACGAGCGTGGGGCGGCAACCGAGGAGAAGGCTCAGGGGGGAGAGGTTGGGTCGGGCAGGCAAGGGAGGAAAGGGAGGCTGGGTTGAATGGCAGAGGACAAGGGGGTCGCGAGGAGTCTGCGATCGCAGTTTGCGAAGAAAGTGCAACGTACCACGGAATCCGCGGAGATCCAATTTCTCGAGACCAGTTTTTTTTATTATTTTTTTATTTTTAAGAGCGATGGATGAAAAATAATCGGAGAGAAATCAACTCGCGGTATGGAAGCGAGGAAATGCAGGCGGCGGAGTTCCTTTTTGGTCCATGAATTTTTTAACTTTTGCGTTGGAGACGCGGTGGAAAAAATATCGAATCGCGACTCCGTGAAGAATAGTTTCACGACAAAACCTTCCGGGTTTAACAGTCAAAAGAATCGCGGGATATGCTTAGCGGCAATCATCGTGGCGATTTATCACGTTACGGAGGTTTAACGGAGGCGTGAGGCCTCATGGAGGGATCTCGCAGTGGCAGCACCATCGCTCCGGCTAGCACACGCAGTCTCTTCCCCTCCCTCCCTCATCTTCGGTCCCCCACGCCCTCAGCCCCCTAGCGGCTAAACCTGCAGTTACGCTCAGCGAGAGAGGGAACCGCAGAGAAAGGGAGAAGTTAAGAGGTGCATTTTAATGACGTTTAATTATAATCCTGCCAGAAGTTTTAAAACTCTTGAGAAATAGATCGGTAGAAGGTATCGAGGAACTCGCGATCGGTGGTGGCGGTGGAGGTAAAAGGAGGAAGGAAGGACGCTGGATGGAAAAGGAGTTGGAGATGGAAAGAGAGGAGTGGCGTGAGGAGAGAGGAAGGAGTCGGAGGAAGGGCGAGCGGTGGGGAGAGCGGAGAGAGGCAAGTCGATCAAAGAAATTGCATTTGAGGCGCAAGAGAGTGAGGTGGCGTTAAAGGAGGAGCTGGTTGTTGGAGATGTGCGTTGGCATTTCTTTTGGAATACAATCATATCCCGGTTAACGCTGCGGATGCGTTCCTGAAAGCGAGAGCGCTAACTGAATCAGCGTTATGCGAGGTCATTTTAGTATGTATAGTACTTTAGGAGATGCGTTCCAAAAATTGTAATTCATTACCAATATTCAAAATATTAGTATAGCCGCTCTTCTCTCCGATACTCTAAAACTGCGCTGTAAATAGTTACTCCTTAAATGCGCAATGTATAAGCTCTGCTACATTCCAGAAATCATGGAATATAATAAGTCGTAGCTTTTTTGTCATTTTCTCACACTGTAACAGATTCCACACACACTACCCTTATAATCAGCGCCTAATACCACCAATAGGTGTCCAGTTTCGTGGGATATCTAAACAAAACCATACGCTACTCTGTAGTCGGAGAAAGTGGTGTTTCTGCTGTAGTTCGTTTGATGATTTCGACACTTGTTTTCAGTTATTTTGACTGAAACTTTTCTCCTACGTACCAAAATGAGCAATAAAATAAAATCACGTCTAGTAATTATTTATTTTACTCTTTTTTCCATGACGTAACACTACATAACTTAAAAATATTGAATATGCAATTTGGTGATAAGCCGGTAATTCAGTTAGAGCGCCTGGACAAACGTATGAAGAAAGTAATGGATCCGAGAACAAAGAGCGTTATAACGAATCAGCGTTGTACGGCGCAGCGTTAAACGGGGTATTACTGTATTTGAGAGGGTGTGTGTGAGAGATTGGAGACACAGGTGCCAACTGCTGGGGTACTCCGCGGTAATCAAAATCCTAATTCCTGAAGGCCGAAATAAATGTTTATTTGCACGAATTCTTGAAAAGAAAGGTTGTGATGATGGATGGATCAGAATTCTCCATAAGTCGAAAAATGGTTGTGAAAGTCAAATGTGGATTTCGGTTACAATGCAGCCGTCATAAGTGGCAATTCACCGATAGTGAGTTCTTTCTATAACTCGCTGTCAGTAAATTACCACTGATGACGGCTGTCTTGTTGCCAAAATGCGCGTTTGGTTTTCACAACCACTTGGTGGCTATTAGAGAATTCTCATTGATCAGTTTAATCTTAGCTGTAAGACGAGAATTGACAGTTCTTTGAAATATTGTGACTGACAAGTTAGGTAGGGCCAGGCGCGAATTTCGGCAGCGAAATTATTAAAAAAAAGTAGTTACTTTTTTAGAAACTTCCACGTTGCCGAAATGCGCATTTGGCTTTTAGATCTACCTTCAATTCATGAGTTGTGATCCACCCACGAGGCAATCTCGACAATACTTTTTTTAATTAAAGATTTTTGTGCCCAAATGAAAAATTACACGTCATTTGCAATTTTTCGGTCGGAAGGAATGGCCTCAAATAATCGGTTTGTTGCGTACCTTTTGTTCTGAAAATCCATCTCCATCGCTGATTGAGAAGTTTTCTTCGTCGATTTTGTTGCCTCGGGGCTAACGAGAGATGTAGAAATGCAGAGAAATCCTAGTGACAGGCACAGTGAAACCTTGATATAGCAAGAATTTATAAAATTCATAAAAATATTAAGGAGTGCTCATAATATCCGAAAACTAAATTCCGTATATGTAACGTTAAGAAATTGATGGTGTTTTCGCTCGCTATAATGGAGCTATCGTTATATGCCGCATTCTTTAAATCAACGTTAAATTGTATTTTGGCGGAGAAAAGGGAGGATGTGGAATGTGAGATATTTGAAGATAAGGAAGAGAATGAAATAAAGAGCGGGCAGAGAGTGAGGAGGAGAGAAATATAGGGAAGCAAAAAATTCAAAGAATGAGAAAATGTATCGCATATCGGCGATTATAATGAGGAAGTGGATTTTCTTGTAGCAAGGAATAAATAGGTTTTATACAGCTCTTAATATTTTTATGTAGTCAGAATTTGCCCACGCGCATGCTTATGGCTATTTAATCCTAATTGTTTTTCGCCGTACATTCTTAGCAATTTTAAAAAAAATGCATTTATTGATCGATACATTCTTGCTTTTTATAAAGTTGTGGTAATTGTCATTCAGAATGATATTAATAATATAATAAATAAATCGAGGGTGTTTTAAATTTTCGAATATCATTTAGAATTGAAGAGGAACAAAGCAAAAGGTCGTTACGTGTGGCAATAATAGAAATTCTTTGAATAATGCAAGTGGAGGCGTATGATGCGGAACGTGAATGTCATTTGTTCCTATATGCATCAAATGATGGAGAACGACAAACCGTTATCACTGAGGCTCAACAGGTATGCCTTAGTATGGTTATGCAAAATGCCTGTGGGTTAGAGCCTTCGGAAATTATGAGAAAATTTATGAAACAGACGTCCTACTTGTTGAGAAGAAACGGAAAGATGCTGCCGGCTCTTTTGTGAACATAGTTCTTTCATATTCTATCGATTACTGAGCTCTCTCCATGACATTTCATTGAGATGTCATTTCGTTGGAACATAATAACCACACTGTACGATCCGGCGCTAATTTTACTCAATAAATATTCGTGTTTGATGACTTTATTATTAAACTCTATGAAATACGCCGGCAGTTAATTCTAATTCATCCTTTCTAGGTAACACATCGTATATTCGTTTCGAGTTAGAGGCATTTCATGTTAGTTATTGATTTTATGCCTTACGCTAAAAGTTTTATCATTGCAACTAATTTAACGTTGTATATATTCATAACTTCAAGCCGTAGAGTATTACTTGTCAAATGTCAGAACGCTTTAGTTGGTCTTGTGCACAAGTTTAATTTCCTTTCCAATTGTATTTTGAGCTGATAATCATTTTTGAAGTATTCATTGAAATTCTGTTAAAGGAAAACGAAAAAATATTACACTTTAGAAACAACGTTTCTTTAAAATAAATTCGCAAAATTCTGGAAATTAAATAAAACATTAATTAAAACTTGTCCATAGAGAATCCTTATGCAAATAATAATGCTCCTTACAAATGGATAGCGCAATGAACCTATTTAATTAAACACCGAGCTTGAATATTTTTTCTAAAAGTATGTGGGTCTATTTACAGCAGAAGTTTATCGCTTAATTAGGAGAAAATAGATATATTTGAAGAATATTTTAGTTTGTTCCGCGTTTCCATCGGCATTAAGCGTTTCGTCTAAGGGACTTGAAGTCCTACAACGTTGCATTCAAGACTTTGGTGCTGCCAACAGAAAACGAATTCAAGATGGATATCTAGTAAGCTAGCAGAATGCTCAACAGGTTGGCGGAAGGCGTGAAGATCAAAGCTGATGACAAGAGGTCGCCTTGCATCTGTCATTGAATTGAAACTTCATTGCTGAAGCGAACAGATGGGATTGAGAGCGTTCTGAAGAAATAACATGCTACGGAAAAGCGACCTGTTCTTTACATGCGTAGGAAAGCCTTCATCATCATACAAAAACCATTATATCAATTGCATAGAATTTTCAAATTACTCTTTTATGAATTTTGGTTACCAGATAGAATAATAATGTACGAACCATTCTTTGCTATTTTATGTGGGGTGAAAGAAAAAGTGAAGAAACTAAAAGGGAAAGGGACTTGCACGTCGTCACTGAAACAACAGTGCCAGGTTGAGGAAATTCTTGATTTAATCCTTGAATTTAGTGAGTCGCCAAGAGTTGAATAATCAGATTGTGTTCTTAAAACCTTTTATGCACCCTCAATGTTCTTATCACTGTCTCTATGCGTCTCTTAATAGACCTTCCGGACTTTGCGGTGTTCCATGAGTTTTAAATTCATTTAAGCTATCTTATGTCATCTTTCCTTTCCATGTTCTTCCCATTTTTGTAAATATTAATTCCTAATTATTGATGGAGCTTTTTAAAATTTGTGTTACTTCATCATGCAAAAATTCTCTAAAGTAGAAACATACACTAGTTTCATCCTCTTTTGTAACTCTCACACATTTGAACCTTCATTTATTATTAAAAAATATGTTCATAGTAAATAGTATCTGTAGGGTGTTAATTTTTGGTCAATTATGATGCATTGGGCCATTATTTAGTTATAATTTACATCTTAACTGAATAAATATTAAACTTCTCATATATTTAGCGTACTGATTAAAGAAATTGATTGAGAAATTATCAACTTCATAAATATGTCTTCATGTGTATTTGGAAAAAATTTTGTAATAAATACTAGGCCATACCCTTTCCTTACATATTGATCCAGTTGTTTGTTTTAGACAGCTCTGATCTCGTATTGTATCTCTGTTTCGGTGTTCAGTGCATTTATTGTCGCCAAATGAAGACCTTCAGGTAATATACCTTTTGGTTTTCTTATTGTATCGTTTTACAAAGGAAAGCTGCCATCAAAACGTGAATTAATTATAAAATCGACTCTGCTACCAAATTCATGTTTGTATAATTATTTCATTTTATTTGACGAAGCTAAGGATCATTTAGAGGTCTCTTTTAAATTTTCACAGAATCTACTTGACTTCTCTCAATTATCTATAACCTTTGAAAGTTGCGATGCCATCAGTTGAAATACTGTCGGTCCGTAGTTCCTGAAAGTAATCAACCCAGAGCTTCTTATCTGTTCTCTCTGCATTCCATCCTAGTATCTGTTATCTAGATTATTTTTTTCGAAATTATAAAATTTTCGTGTCATGGGTGCCAAAAAAGAAAAATTTCTCGTTGATGAATTCTGTTTTGGTTATCGATTTCATTTTTTAATTATATTTAGAATTTTAGATTTATTTCAATATATATTTATATTTGATTTCACGTCGATTTCATAATTCGTTTCATCAGTTTAGGCCATTTCTTCGTGTAAGTTCTATTTTTTAGCGAGATTTGTTTATTCCTACTTGCTTCCTCTGTTTAACTTAAAGGTAATGCTTTAATTATTCCATAACAACTTATACTTTAGCGTATCGTGGAATCATTGTTATTTGCCAGACTGCTACTTAGAAATTTCAAGTATTTATAACGCATATACTAACATTTTCCTGGAAAATTAAACTTTCACTCACGTTTCAATCCTCAAGAATCGGGTTTTCTGATTGAAATAATTCTTGTAAGTAGTTATTGTCAATTTTTTTGTCATTTCAAATACAAATTTATGTATTTATTGTTATTCATTCCTTTCATATTTTTTCGGAACAGTTATATTTGTTATATTCCATCTGCCATATTTTAACTGATGTTTAATTAGCGTTATAGTTGAAGTTGATAATAATATAAATCATCTTAAGTCATTAATAATTGGCAATAAATTTTTATACTGCTGCGTAATTGAATTTTTCTTCCGTAAACTTTCTTGATCATTCATTAATGCGCGTATGTTCTGGCTTTTGAGATTTTCTTCAGCTTGGAAGTTTATTATCCTATAATCTCTCCATCATTTCGCCTCTTGACGTGGTCTTTAAAGTCAGTGTGATTCATTGGTTAATTATGCCAGCAAACGTTAGTTAGTTATATCGTAGATCTTTGATTTCAACGGAGCAAAAATGATTTTAAAGGGAGGCTCCCTTATTCATCGCTTCCGGACCTGTCCTCCAGCAACAGCGGTTTATACCGAACAATCGTCGCAGCTATCCCACCATGACTCGATCGTCAGAGGCGATTGGATGCGCTAACAGAAGATTTCAACAGAGTTTTAGGTATGGTGCAATGTCACATCCTTACGCGCACCTTTTGGGAGACTTGCGAACGTCGGTCGAGCTGGCCTCACCACGACCGCGCGTGGATGGCTTCGGAATAAAGTGGCGTAAATATAGACCGACGAACGAAAAATTTAAATAAGACCAACGAGCGAGGATATCGGTTAGAAGTACATAAACGAAAAATGTGTCGGATCACCGCGGAGTACGAGTGCCGACGATAAATGCACAATTCCATTTCTTCGCCGAGGCTAGCGTTGCGATAGTCTCGAAGAGTCGTTAATCTCTCCTCGGACGCGAAAAAAGCCAACTTATCTAGCCGAGCCGCGTTTTGGAAATCGGTCCGGCGCCGCTTATGGCTGCGCGCTCATGTGTAACTATTTCGTCGCTTTCCAACGCGAGGAATGGAAAAGTTTCTATGCGTCGCCTTTGGTTTTTTGTCTCTCTGGTCGACGCAGAAGAAAAATACGTATTTTGTGGGAGTTTTTTTCGTTCGATCTCTGAAAATTCCTTAAATATAATCTCGGTTTCCGACTAAAAAAAAAGCAATTCGTCCACGAGCCTCCGATTCCTGCGTGAGTACGACATTTCTTCGTTTCATAAGTTCGTTCTCCGTTTGGGGAGACATTAGCTGACAGTATCTCTTCCTCTTAAAAAATATATGCCGTTATTCGATCCATTCCTCTTGGTTTGCTTAGCTGTGTCTGAATTGGATGCTGAGATTGTAATCCTGTGTCGCCATCTGGTGAGACTAGCCTTGGATTTCGCTATCTGAGAGAGAGAGGTTCCTTCTCTATCTCTCTGTTGGCCGTGTCGCAACAGCCGTGATTTTCGACTCGACGGAGAAAGAAAGAGAGAGATAGTATTTTGGAATGATTTCCGCTGCCGCCCAAGCCGATAAAGGCCCATGAAATCATCGTCACGAGTTCTTGTATCCAGACTTTGCAATGTTATGTCTTAAAATTGTCCATCCTTTCGTCAAAATGGGTGTATACATACATGAGATATTGTTCACCGTTACGAAATATTTATCGAGTATTTATCTCTTGTAAGTGCCCGTCAAAAATGACGGGAGATGAATTTAAATGTTCTCGAGTTAAATCATAATGTACTCTTTCGTACATATATTAGGACTGAGGCAGCAAATAGGAGTTCGAATTTTGACAGCAATATGGTTGCCAAGGCAGCAAACGGTTAAAAGGCAACATTTTTTCAATATATGATTTAAACGACACCTTTGAGCGATTTCGAATTGATGGCAAAATTCGACGATCAGGATAAGAGACTTGATTCGTTCTTCATGAAAACTGTCCCGGCCCGAATATCGATAGTCATTTTTTTTAATTACAAAAAATCGCATTTTACGGGTTATCTTACGGGAAACAGAAATTATTCCTGGAGCCGAACCCGGTGCTTTTCTTCGTCATTGACTTTTGATATGGGATTATTATTATTATTATTATTATTATTGCATATGTCGCCGGGAGTCAGAGGATGGTTTTAAAATACCCAAGATGCAAATACATGACCATGCCAAATCAATTGTCTCAGTTGTTTTTGACATAATTAAGAGAGAAAATAAATAAGTAAATATGGTGACTACGGCGACATTGATGTTAAATAGAATTAACTCCTTAACCGTAAAATTATACTGTTAAGGAGTTAACTCTATTTAAGAGGGAAAAGTTTAATACCTTTTTTGGTGGTACACTCATGACCATGCAGTCAATCGAGTTCATCCAAAAGCGATGGTTTATGATCGATCGGATAAGAGATTAATCTCTAAAGAAGTTTAATCGATCAGCAATTCTTTGATATCGTCCTCTTATAAAGGTGCCAAGCTTCTAATGTTTTGCCCATTCTCTTCGTGACTGATACTTGGCTGAATGGAGTGTTCTCAAATTTTTGTAAAAGCGACTCAATTAGAATAAATGACCTTGATTCGATTTCGCTATTTATAATCAACTCCCGATTAGATGAAAATTTAAAGGATTGATCGGAAGATCTTTAAAATAATCTTGTAATTCAGCAATGGCAACGTTACTCCCTTTTTAGTTTTTAAATAATGAGGTCATTTTTTTCAATTTACTAACGTGTTTGTCGTTGATTATTGGGGTCGCAGTTGGGTTAATTTCTACCGGAGATTTGATGGCTTTGTTCAGTATTTGTTTTATCTAAGCACATCATGGAATACAGTAGATTTTACATGGATATCTCCCGTAAGCAATGAGGTGAATTAAACATTTCACGTTATTGGTTAATTTAATTTTTCTATTTTTTTACGGCCCCCAGTTCCAAAGAGATGCCGGTTTAAACGAATAGACGACATAGGAGTGTAGGCATTACATATCTCAAACACTAAGAAAACATTATGTTTCTCGGTGCAGTTAATTCTGGTACGATTTCTTTATTACTCCAAACATTGTTCGGGATGACGAGAGAAAGTACGAATAGAGACTCGCGGGTTTTGAATCGCCATTGTTTCCCTGATGCGGCATTTCTGTTATATTTAAAGGCAGCATCGATCGGTTTCCATCTAATCCTCTTCGACGCAGCGCTTAATTTTTATCATTTCGCCTCAAATTTCGAGCGCAGTCGAAGGGAATGTAGTCCGCGCGGAATAAACAATTTTCGAATAACTTTTTGGTCCGTTTGCGATCCCCACCGTTTCGCCCGCGAGGTAGTAACTCCCCGAAGGCATAGCCCATAAAACGTCCAATAGAGGTCTCCCCGTGCGAGAGGCGTAAAAGAGGCTTGTCTATGGAGTGGAGTCCCGTTAAAGCCGTTTGGAAAATCTGCGGTGTCGCTCGAGCAAAAGCAAAACAATGTTAAGGAGGGGAAGTCAAGAGGAGGTAGATAGCGCAGGAGGAAAGGGTGCAAGTCGAACGAATGGGAACGGAGTGAGGGAGGAGGAGAGGAAGCGGGCGGAGGAGATGGGAGCAGAGGAGGGAGAGATATGGAAGGGTTAAGAGATAAGAGGGTAGGAGGCAAAGGGAAGAATGAGTGGCTAGTATAATAGGAAGGAATAGGAAAGGGAGGGAAGCGAAAAGAGGAGAACCAAAAGAGAGGGCCGAGAGATATGGAAGAGTACTGGTCGACGTAGTTTAACTTGAGCTCTGGGACCGAAGAAAATTCAAAGTAGGGCAGCTCTCAAATAGGATTCCAACAAATCACCCAAGAGCAAAGTAGCGACATGGTGTGCAGTCTCTTTCCCTGCCTCCCTTTGCTCCCTTCTCTTGCATGGTTCGGTAGCGTAGCCCCCTCCTCTTCCGTCGGTGCTCGAATTAGACTACGCCAGTGGTTCCCAAACGTTTTTGCGTCGCGGCACACTTTCAAAGATAAAGAGGATTTCGCAGCATCTGAGCCTTAAAACAAGTTCTATATATTTTTAAATACGGGTATTAACACCTTTGGACGCATCCATTTGTTGATGATCCTACATAATCAATTTATTAGAATAGAAATTATTGCCCTAATTACCTACTAACACATGCAAATCGTCGATTTGTTTACTAAACAAAGTTTTTCGCGACACCCTTGAAAGTATACTGCGGCACACAGTTTGGGAACTACTGGACTACGCGACCATAGAAGAGAGAAGGATGGTATGAGGTGAGAGTGATATGGATGGGAAAGAAAGAAAGCTACAAAGACGATGGAGTAAGAAAAAGATGAAGAAAGAGGAAGGATATAAAGAGAGGTATGGGAGAGTTAGAAAATAAGTTGGGAGATGAGACTATTTAAAAGAAGTGAGAAAGGGAGGAAGAAAAGGGAGGGAGAGGAAAAGAGGAGGAAGAAAGGGAATATAGAGAGAAGATAAGAATTAGGAGGAAGTGGTAGAGTAAGGGAAGGAGGGGTAATGGTAGGGGAACAAAGGGAGAGAGGATGGAACAGAAGGGAGGAGGAGCTGTCGATGGACAGTAAAGGGAGGGAAAACATTTAGTAGCTGGTGATTGGTTTCGAACGATAAGAGATGGAAAGGAAGGAGAGAGGGTAATTTTTGTTAAATCAGGTCCAGCTGATAAATCATGCTGAGTTAATGCGCGTGATAAGGCCTCGAGATGAAATACGATACTCAATAATAACAACAGCTGAGTCGTAAAATTGATGAGTCTTTGCCTTACACGAGAGGCTCCCAACCTTTATCGTATGGAGAACCCCGATTTAACCGACAACTTCGGCGCGGCTACCATTACATTACTGGATTTCTTGTGTCGAATAAAATTAAATATATTTTGTTTAAACGTATTTCACCATTAACACAATCGCAGGAATATAATATGTACTAAATATAGTTTGCCCTTGACCATCGCAGGTTTTCCCAATGCAGATTAATATTTAATGAATTTGACACCAAACACGTATAGGATTTAACAATACGAGGTTTTAAACCGGACCCCCACCTCATTTTACGTTTGCGTATGACGCGAGAAAGTTTGCAGTCTATTCGAACACGTGATTTTTTCCATGAGGCATTGAATGTTTGCAACACAGTTTTGCCCGACGTGACCTGTTCGAAAAACGTATCTCTCGTGTTGCGCTATAGAATACTGTAACAAGATGTAATCTGCAAGCTTGATAAAAACTAAAATCATTGTTATTGCTGCCTCCCGAAAAGATTTCGAGATCCATATAAGGGCCTTTACCCATAATTTGAGCACCAACGCTTTGCGCCACTCTACCGGTGTCGGCTCCAACGGCGCATTAACTTCTCCGACCAAACATAAGAGGTTTTTTTTACGTTCCCTTACGCGCCGAGGTGCCCGGAGTTCCTGGAACCGAGATCATACCTAGACACCGCATGAGCTCCCTTTCTTTACCTCCTCGTTTTTTCCCTCCCTCCATCCTCACCTTCCTTCCAGATGCATAAATTTTCATTACTAAACTCGCGAGTGACGGACGTACGCCTTTCCGAGTAGGAGAAGAGGTGTGGCTTGGGATGGAAATAAAAGTTCGAGAGGCGAAGACGGGGAAGGTGGGAAGAGGTGGAGGTCTGGTGTGTGGGGGAGGGAAAGAGGCAGGAAAGGGTGCTCTCTCGGGAGGATAGGGAGGGGAAAGAAAGCGGAGAGAGGTTGTAGGAGGAAGAGAGAGAAGTAGAGAAGAGGTTAGGAGGAAGAGGGGCTGCCGCCGTGATATCGAGAATGAATCATCATTATGGGATGACTCTGCGATAATTAAAGAGGGCCTTCGAATATGCTTGGGCCCATGGGGAGGCCTCCTCCCCTTCCTCCCACCACCTCCACGCACTGTCTCCCTCTCTCTCCCTCGCCTTACCTCCCTCCCTCTCCTTACCTCCCTCCCTCTTTCACTCATAACCGAGTACGGAAAGCTTTGTTATTTTTTTAACGATCCTTAGCGAATGTCCCAGATATAAAACTTTCGTACGTGTCTAAGGAGAGCGTGCGACGTTTTTATTTTTCTTTCTTTTATTTTTCGTCGCGAGATCGGGCGCGCACACTTACACGTATGTGGCGCTCGTTGGTTTACTTTCGCAGTAACTGGGATGAGGAGGGGATGATGGGATGAAAAAAGGAATGTGCGAGGTGGGTTCCATCTTTATTCGACGTGCGACGAACGTGAATCTTTTGAGGCGCGCGCGGTTGGAGGTCGCGTCTGCTATAAGCCGAGCTTTATAATCTCCCGTGATGCATTCGTGTGCGGTCGAGTCGACTCAAAAATAGCAAGTAATGTCCGATACGAGGTGATACCTGCGCACTTGTATATGGAAACCGACGTTTATGTATAGTCAAACAATTATAACGAGAATTTTCGATAAATCTAATTTTCGATAAATCGTACTGTCGACAAATCGAATTTCCGTTAACTCGAATTTTCGATTACTTAAATTTCTGTTTACTTGGATTTTCGATTATCGCATTTTCGATGACTGGAATTTTGTGATATCTCGAATATGAAAACGTCTTGTTAAAAATGTTCTGTTCTGTGGATCAAACGACTCTAAACCTCGATTTTTTTTCGACCTTATTTTCCCGTCACTATGCATAATTTTTTAAACTTGAAGTTCTGTTGATCGAATTCCGTGGAACTCCGGTAATTGTTTTTCTTTCTTCGAGGTGCAAGTTATAGAGGTCGGACTGTGTAAATACTGCATAGGCGTTAGTCATATTTTACTAAAAGACTCAACGCTCGCACTTTTGCGGCGGCGGCGTCGTTGTTGTTGTGCGACCTCATTTCCCTATGTCACATTTTTAAATCGGGAAAGGTCGCATAGTGTTATTGGTTAACCTAATATTTTCTTAACGGCCTGACTCCGCTCGTCGTCACTGCGTCTCTCTCTCTCTCTCTCTCTCTCTCCGCGTCCTCTGTCCTCTCTATCCTTTATTCATCCACGCCCATTTGCGCGCCTCCATATCCCTGCTATTACATGTCATTAACCAAGCTTCAACACACCTTTTCCTCGGCATCCTATTTTCACGTGCCTTTAACTCCAATACTCTTGTCTGTAATTTCACACAACTAGGCAAAATATAAGGCCAAGAAACGCAAATTGCGAGGGAAACAGTTCCATCGTACAGTCATCAAAGGTCATGGGAGAATCGGGGTTGGATATGCCGAATATTCGCAGTCCTCATCGGGAGTAATAATGCCATAATCAGAGGTATTGGGTAACGCTAAAGGAAGGGAAGAAAACTTGATGAACTTAAGAAACATTTGTCTGTCGTCAATCATCCGCAAGGTCTTTCCACAAGCTCACACAAACAACAGATTCAACGCCTTATTCACAAATTAGTGAGGGAGAATAATATCCATGCTGACATCATAGATTTTTAGGAAGTGATTGACAATGAGCGAAAATTTGAAGCGAAAAGAAGGTGATTACAAGAGCGGCGTACATTCTGAACATCGTTAAATCGAAAAAACATGAATTTAGCCCATTTGTGGGGCTGTTTATCTCTCAACGACACCGAGATTAAAAAAAAAACAATTGAATCGATTAAAGTTATCAAATTTAACTTTTTAATAAAAATTGTTCACGGCTAAACTCCTAAGGCCCAATCGCATGTGTGCTGAAAACTTAATTTCAATATTCCGAATACACTGGAACAAGAGATTACTTCCTCTTGAAGACGCTTTCTGTATTGGTTTCCGAGAGACATCAAGCGTACCAAATGAAGGCGTGAAAAAGAAATAAGGGAATTTGCTGATGTAATGTGTGAGGGACAGACCGCTGGTAGGTATTCATGGAACGGTCATGGCCAGCGGTTGATCAAGAAAGGCCGATGAGGTGGATGTTCCGTCTCCTCTGTGAGTCGGAGTATGCCACGAAGAACGTTCTTAATCGGTTCTCGTAGCAGTGGAAGTTTAATGGCAAATTACTACAATCTGATCGTTAATCCTCTCATAATACGCAAAATGATGGGGCAATACCAGTTTGGATCATTCTTTATTGTAAAAGATATAACATGTAGCTGTGTTTGGATGTACTTCATTACTGTAGCACTACTAAACAACTTCTGTAGAGTTATGGAAAAGTGCATCCATTCTGCTATGGCAGTATGAAATTCGTATGAGAATAAAACGTGGACGTAATAGGAATTTATTTGATGTCTTAGAATCCAACAAAAACGCTGAGCGAATACTTAATAGTTCCGCAAGGCATGTATTTATTTCTTCGTTATTTACAGTATAAAATGAAGTTGGTGATAGTTTAGAGCAGCGGTTCTCAACCGGTGTGTCGTGGCACAATGATGCGTCGCAAAAAGTTGGGATGTGTGTCCCCGAAAATTATAATCACGGCTTGTAAAAAAAGGTAAATTTTGTGAATCCGAGTTTTTTGTCTTTCTCTTGTGTCATTTTCAACAGTAATAAAATCAGTATTTTGGCTTAAACTCTTCATTCTTACACACAGCTCCTTTTTTAGTTCGGCGGATTGTAATGCAGTTTCTCGCGCACGTGAGCATAGACCGTCATGCGTGTCGCGACGGAAAAAAGGTTGAGAACTGCTGGTTTAAAAGGATTCCATGTCACCATTTTATTTCTAGAAAGGCCTATTGTTATCGCTGTAGTTGTGATTGACTTTTTTGTTTACTTCCTATAATTTAATTAAAAGCCCTAACTCCACCATTGTTGACGTTGCTGTGGCGGCAATTTCCTTCTCCGACCATGTAACTAATACCTGTATTGTTTAATTTTGCGTACACTCTGTGAAAGTAGGGAAGATATACAGTCAAAATTTCATGGATATTTTACATTTTTGGGATTATGAGGAAAACTTTTAATGGAGTCAGTTGGAGATTCTCGAAGTAAATTAACGTGTTTCCAAAATTCGAAAGCGTATTGTTAATTTTTATCTTCATCCCCTCTCGCAGGATGATGGAAGAAGACCAAAGCGCCCACCACGGCTACTCTTACGGTGGGGCCTCCTACCACCACTCGGCGGCGACACCGCCGGGACCCACCTCCACCTACGCCGTCCCGTCGGCAAGCCCTCCAGCCGCGCCATACGCGCACCACCAGCTATTCCACGGACACCTCCAGATGCAGGCTCCGGAACAGCAACAGGCACCTTCGCCGACTCTGGCCTCCTACCCGCCAGCCACCATCTCCCCTTACCCCCCTCCGTCCAGCGCCTCGCCCCATCGCCTATACGCCGCGTCCTCGCCCGGGGCGGCCACACTTTCTCCCGCCACGTCCCCCTTCGTCCATCCGGGGATCTACTCCCCCGGTGGTTCCTCGCGGTCTCCGTTCGCCCAGCTGCAGCACCACTCTCAGCACCAGCAGCAGTGCGGGGCGATGGGACTCGACGACAGCGGAGATTCTTCGATGGTGCCCATGTCGCAGATGCTTCCCGGCGTCCTATCCGACGTAGGTAGGGGGCAGTGGGGGGAGGAGGCTGAGAGGGGCGAGGGAGCGGGGGAGGGAGGTAGGGGAGGGAGAGAGTGTCGGTCTGGCGGAGGAAATCACCACCATCACCACCTCTTAGGTCAGCTACAGGGAAGGGGAGAACAGGGGGCGCAGATGGGGGGCGGGGTGCAGCAACAGCAGCAAGTGCAAGGCGAGGGAGAGGGCGGGGGAGGAGGAGGGCAGGAGAAGAGCAAGAAGGAGCAGAGGATCCGGAGGCCCATGAACGCCTTCATGGTGTGGGCGAAGGTGGAAAGGAAGAAACTGGCGGACGAGAACCCCGACCTTCACAACGCAGACCTCAGCAAGATGCTAGGTGAGTTGCGTCACCATTCCCCTACCCCTTCTCTCTTTCTACTTTTAACTCTACGCGGTTGCACAAATTCGCCTCCTATACGCTGCGCGTTCCGAAATGGAGACTGGGATTCCAGTTTTTGCGAGGGGAAAAAACTTGCTGATTTTCCGCTGTTCAATACGTTGAGGAAAAGGTGGCTGGAAAAATGAACGTGATATTTGAAGGGTAAGAAAAGTTCCGTGGTTATTAGTAGGTAGTTCATGCGAGGTCATTCTCAGATAGGGTTGTCTCGCATAATTAGAGCGTGTTTTACAAACCTTTTGTGGCAACTATATAATTTTTTAAAAGCAATTTTAGTAACAAGTGAGCTCGATAATTCTTTTTTAATTATATTTGGCACGTTAACATAGTTAAAGTGAAGAGTTTTTTTATGCTACTATCAACGAAGCTTGTCTCGAAAAGTTAGTTTATGTTTTCTATCCTACACATGGAAATAAAATGGAAACTTGATAATTCGAATCTAAGAGGAAGTGAAAAATAAAGTAATAGAAATTCGAGTAAATATATGTCGGTACTGATGGAGAAGTTTGCCTTAGTCGAGTTATCGAAACCTGGGATTTTTTGCGTTATATTATGTATTTGTAGAGGATAGATTGTATTTTACTTTCTAGTATAAACTTTCGAATTCTGCTTCCTTTTCCCGCTTTTCATATATTCCTGATTTACGGAATTCACGGTCAGTTGCATAGCCTAGCCCAGGGGTCAGCAACGTTTTTCCATTGAGTGCCACCCTTCAAGTAATTTTACCCATAACGCTTACAAAAAGGTGATTCTTATATTTTAATAACATGATGCGGCATCATTAAAATATGAAATGCAAGTGAAATCAGACTAAAATTCTTTTAAATTCATATTTTTTGTAATTCATGTAAAATATCTTCGCGTGCCATCTTTCAGCACCCATGCCATAGGTTAGCGACCCCTGGTCTAGCCTTTCAAGTTTCTCTGCTTGGCTTATCTTCACATAACTTTTGTTTTTGATAGTTTTTAAAATTTATTATACTGCACATGTAATTAAAAATAAGATTTGTAATGTCCAGATTTAAAATATTTTAAATTTAAATGTCATATTTAATAATATTGTTTTTGGTACCGGTTTTTGGAATGAGGAATTTGTATTTATTTGTAATAGTTTAAGAGGCAACACAGAAGCAATTTATTTCTGGTAGGTACAGTATAGGCTTCCCTTACTTCATCGAGAGTCCACTTGTGCAGCGACACTTGTCCTTGGTTTTGTAATTATTAATAAAGATCGTTATAACCAGCGTTTTTATCAAGTCACTGGCAAATGAAACATAATGATAAGACTGGCAAAAGAATGTCTTCCAAGAAAAGATATCAGATATTTACTAGGTAATTTTGAAATGCAGAATTATTATCTAGCAAATTTCATATTAACCGATATTTATGGGCAGGGGCGTAACCGTATTTTCATGTCTCACAGCAAAGTGTCACGATAGAGTGATAAGGATGAGTTGAAGAGCTGTTCCATTTTGCTGACCTTCTCAGCAACTTCATTGGAAGTGGAGTTCAGAATGCCTGTTCAGTTCATTATAAAGTTGTTTTCGGTTACAGTGTTTTACCTGAAAATCTATTACTAGCAACATGACTTAAATCCTCGAATAGTGAAGCGAAATGGTTTTTCAGGATTTTAAGATGCGATTTAGGATCATGGTATGGATAACATTAACTGGTTGCAAGGTAAGCACAATCAATGGTTGTTTAGAATAAGAAATGTGCGCTAGAAATAATATGTGATCATGGAGAATTTTGAATATGGAAATATAAATTTAATAATTTTTTAGCCCAATCCTGTGAATGGCTTTACCAATTACATTTCTCCCCCTCTATATTAAACATATCTACATTATGATGTTGCATTTCGGTGGCATCAATGATGTATAGAAACTAAAACTATTTTGTATGGGATTCGGAAAAGGTCTTAACCTTACACGTTAAACAGACCATTAGAATACCAAGCGATTTAGTTAAATTTAGAAAAAATAATTCTTTGTCTGCGACGTTGTAGTCTGAGTCGGTTTTTTGGTGGAGTTAAAAATTGAAATTACATTATTGACACCCGAGGTGCTCAAGGGCATTGTCTTGCCGAGTAGCGGAGTACGTCTATTGTATTCACGGTCACGGGCCAAGAAGATTTGAATTTTACGTCCCACGCCGTCAAAGAAATGTCAGATAAATTATATTACTCGTAAACAGACGCACAAGGGAGCACGTGAGTATGTTTATGTATACATATAACGTTGAAGGGAGGCTCTGGAATTTTTTTTTCACGCCTGCTAAGCGAACTTCATTATTTGTTGTAAGATTTTATTCATCAGCTTTTCGATTAAGGCCAACTACTCTTTGTCTTTACAGCAACATGCAATGCAATTCATTAAAGTCATTTATATTTACTTTTTATAACATTAACATTCTCGTAATTTTTTCAACAAATTGAAAAAACGGTCTCTCCAATATAAAGATTGGGAATGCCAGTTGCACATTTCGGCTACAAAGCAGCCTTCTTCAGTAGCGATTCACCGACAGTAGTTACTAATAGTCGTCTCTGATGACGGAAGCTTCTTAGCCGAGATGAGCATCTGATTTTCCCAACCTTTTTATGATAATTAGAGAGGCATAGTTTGTCGATTTGGTTTTGGCCATAAGGTGGGCTCGATATATTTTTTTAAATCTCAATCGAATTGCATTTCAGCGAGCAAGTGTATGATCGAGGTAACTTTTGTAACGATAAAGCTGTCAGATGCTCCAAGGACAGCTACTTAGTGACTGAAACGCGAATCAGGTTGCTTCGACCGTTTAATAGCTACAGATCCTCCATCGCATCGGTCTTAGATCATCAATTGGTTTACCGGTCGACTCTTAGGTAACGGTTCTTCAAATAAATTAGCGGACCTGTGTCGTTGAGTTTTCCTTTTATGGTCTTAAGTTTGTTATCGATGAGAATCCACCTCGGGTAAACCTCGATAATTGTTTTCCGTGTTATACAACTTGATCGAAAGTTTCATTACGCTTTATTTACGTTTCATTCCGTTCCGAGAAACGACGCATTAAAGTTTTGAAACGCTCGTATCGTCCGTTGCCTCGAAAATAATCTTTCCGACTGTGACGCGAAAGGCTGCGAGCGCTTATTTTTTCCGAAACGTATCGAGGAAGGCGGAGGAGCGGGTGGAAATAGGGGGAGAGAGGAGGGAGTGAGGGAAGGAAAATTGGTCTTAACTCTCCCCCTTTTCCGTCCCACACACACACACACCACACACGATTTTCCATCGGAACCGAACGGTCAAAAATGAGAAGTAAATGACGTCTTTTTTTTCTGAGGTTTCGGAGCAGGGTAGGCGGAGGAGTTGGTTTGCCTCCGAAGTAGGTGGGATTGGAGAGAGAGAGAGAGAGAGAGAGGGATAGGGAACAGAAAGTTCCGCAGCGGGAGAAGATGGAAAGGATTCATCGCGATCGGATAGGGAAGAAAAGAGGATGATTCGAAGTTAAATTTGGCCAACCGCCTTTTATTTGGGAAAAATGGCGAGAATATTTCAATCGTTGGAATGACATAGGTAAAGTGACCGTTTTTTCCGAGCCGGGAAAAAATCGGCAAATTCGGGAATACTGCCAGGATGAATGAGGAAAGTCTGCATTCCATCGAAATTCTTGCATTATTTTCTACGAACTTTCTATGATACGGCAAGTCGCTGAACCTTTATACTACTTAAATTGGTACGAAAACAGCTATCAGCGTTTAAAATTACGGTGGCAGAAATTTCAGAGAATGTCCAAGTACCGATAAGTGAGCTAAGTTACTATACTAAGGTAATGTGTCAAATAAGGACTTATAATGTTAGTAAATCATTCCAATAAGTCGACCAGTTCAGTATCGTCAAAATCAGCACAATGTTGAACAAGTCAGATTGCTTCTTATGGATAGAAACGACACGAGTTGCCGTGAAATGGTTAAATGAATTACGTGCGCATTTTTTCCGGGAATGTGCTGTCTTCGCTTCTAATTCGCGGAAAAATTTTCGACTCTTGCTAGATGAACCCTTAGGTGAATTGAAGCTCGAGACCGGTTTCTAACTGAAATACGTAGGTGATTTACTCAACCGTTTTATTGCTACAGAAGTAACTTGCGCTATTTATTCGTGAAAAATAATAAAATGAGTTCACTAATACCTTCTTGAGCCTATTGGTAAGACTATGGTGGGAGATGGTTAAACACAGAGCGTTATGAAAGTATATTGCGGTACTTCTCACTATTTTTTCTATATGAAGGCATTTGACATGTCGTAAAGACATGATTATCTAATCAAATTCATATTCCATATGAATTTGATTAGATAATCCATTCATATACATGTACGTATTTGTATTTATACTTATAACACAAAACCTGAAAAAATTCAAAAACCGACAACCCCCTAATCTCAAGGTTACCGGTTTTTAGACTCCGTAATGCTTACTGTATAATTATGTTGGCTCCTGACTACTACAGAGAAAAGTACACTCAATTACCTCATGGCAAGGTGCTCTCTCCGTAGAGTGGTGCGTGATTTCAACGTTACGACTGTAAATTATCGGAAACCCCTGAAATGGAGGGTCGAGGAAGAGGAACAGTAGAGAAGGACGAGGAAGAGGTGTAGAGCTCTTAAGTGGAAATGATGGGCGCCTAGCGGAAATCGAGTGAAAGAGAGAGAGAGAGAGAGACGGAAACTGAGGAACGAAATACGAATGCCCAGCGATTTGATGATTGATAGTAAGCGGGGATCCGTTTATCCAATTTCCGATCTTCGGGTTGCGATGGCCGCGGCTTCGACCGCACTGATTAGGAACCCCAATCGCTTTTTGCATCGGACGCAACGACCGATATCACACATATTTTCCACCATCTCCGCGCCGGAGGAAAATCGATGATGACAGGTTTATAAGAGCAGAAACCGCAGAGGAGAAAAGGGAGACGGAGCAGGAGCAGAGACGGGCGTCGGAGAAGTATGAGACGCGGAAAAGATTAATTAAATGACCGAAAAATACGTGAGAGAAAAAAATGACAATGCTCTGGTGTGTGTGTGTGTGTCATTGCTGACGTGATGCTGACTCGATGCTATTTCTGACATTCCGTTCGGATGCGTGAAGTTGCGCTCTCGAGAAATGCAGTAAAAAAATCTGGGGGAGATTATTAACGGATACTTAACAACTATGCGCATCTCCGAACTATCATATATAATATATGGACGGTGGTTACTAGCTGACTAACTGATGAAAGCCTCCAGCCCGAACAGCTGGGCCTGGGATCTTGAAAGAACGTCACATATAACGAGAAATTTCCGGAAACAAAATTTTTTAGTTTAAGTACCCAAAAAAATTGGAATTCCTAAAAGAAAACCTTTTTCTTCTTTTAAAACGAGAACGGTTTGACTTAGCGTTTTGCAGTTTTTTGTAACTTAATATAGGATAATAAAATAAACTGAAAAAACACCTTGTACCCCTCTTTCTTTAACCGTTTGTTTTACATTATTCCTAATGTTTATAAATTGAGAGTGGCCAGGGGTTGAGTCGTGAATAGGACAGGGGGCTGAGCACCCTAGTTTAATTATAAGAGTATAATACTCTACGAGTTGGCGCAAATTCGGGAGTTAAGAGGTGTGGATTCAAAAATGAGAAAAATAAAAGGATTGAAATAAGAAGATGATGTAATTATTTGAATAAAATATGAATTTCCGAAATAATATAATTAATAAAGTGAAAAATAGCAACAGATGAAAATGGATCTCTATAATTCGAAACTCTTCAAGTAAAATTTTGGCTTCCTCGAAAAAGACATTTATTCCTGTGCTAGGATTTAAGCTCCATGAAACAAATTGTACATAGATCAAGATATTTTTGTCTTCCGCAGAGATTTCTTTGTATAAAGATATCTCATGTTGTTTGTGTTGTAATATTTTTTTAAAATTGTTTTCTATGAATAGAATAGAATTTAATGACATTACATTTATACAGTTGCAGCGCAAGTCTGTCAGTAAATATGTGTCTCTTCAAAAACTTAGGAATGTAAAACACAATTGGTATTAAAGCCTAGGGTTACATAAACACATAGTTAATTTGGCATGCATATTATCTAAAATTTACATATCGTCATTGCTATTTAAAATTTTAAATAATGGTAATAAATGCAAGCTTCACATTAAATATTTCTCCGCTTACATAAAAGCATATACTTTACATTCTAGGGTTTTAACTTCTAAACTAACTCCTATACTATGTTACTGTAAACTTTCTACCGTTATACATTTTGTTTATTGTTCCAAAATCGTTTTACGAGAAAATTTCAGTTGATGTAAAGCACGTGGTAAAAGGCGCTGGTTTCGGAATCGAAGCTCCGCTGGCATTTCCGTCGTAAGAAAACGGGTAGTGGTCACGTGAAGTTTTGATATTTATATATTCCCACGATTGAGAAAACCCGAATTGATGACCAAATCGATGCGGCTATTGAAGTTTTGCGTTTTCCGTGGAAATTAAGTGGACGATATACCGTTCGGGATTATTAGGATGGGACGAGGCAGTTTGGTGGGCAGCGAAATTATAATCATCAAAAGAGAAAGGAAGAAACGAAAAAAAAACCGAAAAAGGGGACCGAATGGCTTCAATGGCCAGACGCCGCTGGCAGTGGGAAACCATTAAAAGGAACGAACTGGTTACAATGAGCATTAAAACACGTATACACTTGTAAAAAGTGTTTCAAATGCGATTCCAATCCATAGTTGATCGGTTCAGATGTTTTTTTTTCCGTTCAAGTGCGATGGTTGAAAAAGTTATTGGGCTATATCCCGATATGAATTACTCTATGACCCACATTATTTCTCTCCGGGGAAAGCAAATGTAGCTATTAAATGATGAATGTTTTTAAGAATATATAATAGTTAATTTTAAATTACTCTACGTTGAGCTACTTTTTTAAAGTTGTTTCACGCACCAAAAATCAATCATTACGAAATAAAATAAGAAGATTGTCACATTGATTACTGCGTTGAAGTTATAGTAGGACAAAGGGTTAATATTGCTTGAGTAAGGCGTTGACTAGTTTTTTCTAGATATTGATTGGCGATTTATTCCGTGTTATTCATTCATTAACAGTTATACTGCCTTTCGATAGATTTTTGGCTCATCAAGTCCAATTTGTACCATCCGATGCCTTTCTCTTTATTTTCTCTTACTCTTCCCCTCTTCTTTTATGGCACCTAATGTTCCTTTCCTCTTAATACCACTTTGCCTCTTTCCTTGCGTCCTCCCTTATTATTGATAACTTTTAAAAATTACTTAATTTATTGATACGGTAACGTAAATGAAATTGAAAATCGAGGTAAAAAATAATAGGAGAAAAAACTTTTCACGAAGAAAACTGAAATAGAACCGAATCGCCCGTATCATTTAGCTTAGGAAGCTATTCATTTGCAGGAAAAAGAAAGAAAACCTCTCTAGCGCGGACCGAGGCGACGGACGTTCTCATCGTTTCCTCCTTCGCCCTTTCGTTCCCAACCTCTCATTCCCATACCCTAATTCTCTCCCCCACACCACCTCCCCATCCCCATACCCTAATTCCCTCCTCCCCGAATTCTCTCCGATTCGGGTCCCAACCCCCTTATTCCAACCCACCCCTCCACCCTCCTCCTCCACCACACGTCTCTCCCAGCCCCCAAATGACCCACACGTCCCTCTTGATGGCTCCCATACCATCCCTCCCTCCCCCGATCCCTCTCATCCCCAACCTCTCTCTCCTTTTCTTCGGATGATTGACCTTTTTGAGTCGGCAGAAGGCGGTCCGCGGCTTTGGTAGGAGGATTTTTTGGAAGGAGTGAGTTTTTGCGGTCGGAGGTGGAGGTCGAGGCAAATGAAACATAAAAAACGTTTCGAGTGTGACCATCGAATCAACCACCCATTGACTCGCTCCTTCGATGGCGTACGCAATTCCGCCTTCTCCCTGCGTTCCGGTTGCGGATGGAATCGTTCTCGGTATCCGAGCCACCTCGTATCGTTCTCACACGCTGCGGTAAAAAGAGGGGGAGATCATTAGGGTATCGGGAGGTGGAACTAGGGATACGATATCGAAACGAAAGTATCGATACCGTAATCATATGATGGATCGAATGAAAAGTATCGATACCACAAAGGTGTCGGGCCGAAAGTACCGATGTCACTAGAAAATCGAAAGAAAAGAATCGAGTACAAAAGTACTTCGTATCGAAAGGAAATTACCGATGTGAGTCAAGTATCGATACTTTTTTCGTATCCCTAGGTGGAACCGAACGCTCCCGAAGGTGAAATGAAGCGCGAAGAGGGAAATGATACAAATTTTACGATCGGCGGCGTCGTCGCCCAAAAAGTAAAAAATGAACGAGCGACTGCTTAGGAATCTTTTGTGGAAAATAACGGGCCGCTATCGGGCCTGAGGTTTTTGTTTTTATTTATTTTTTATCGCGGTTGAGGGGTGGTTAGTGCGCCTGCCTCTCAATGCTGGGGTCGCGGGTTCGAATTTCACGGTGGGAACGGTTGTATTCGTTCGTCTTTTTTGTCGCTGTAGCGCTCGTTGTACAAGGCTGTTACGTGCTGTTTATGAGCTATTTTAAATTTTTAGAAGTCGACATCGTAATTGTCGTTAATGTAAATCGTTGTCTATGGGATGGATTATTATTAGGAGTGCCGCTCTTCTTTCGTTCGAGTGACATCATTCCCGTTGATTTCCTAGGGTGATTTTCATTTAGTAGTAGAATGTGGTAGTATAGTGTATTTTCTTGAAATAATATATACAAAGTATGTTGAGAGTATCTTAAACATAATTAAGTAGTGTAGGAGGTTCGCAAATAATGAAAGTTTCATATATGTTTTCGTTATACACGGATTCTGGCGGTCTGATGAGTGCTAGAGACTTGAAAAGGAGTTACAGATTTGCGTAAATAATTTAAATCCGTGAGTTTCTGAAGAGATCCAGAGAAAATGAAGAGTTACCAGGGAAAATATTTACAGAAAATAGCCCGAAAAATATCAGATGATACGATATTTTGCAGAGTAACTGTAGCAGTCGGCATTTATGAATTAAACTGTGACGTCATAGACATAAATGTAATGGCATCATAAAAGCATTGCGAATGTTAATTTTTTACCAGGATAAGCTCACACGCGATGCCAAAGGGAGGAAGAGAGTTTGAGCGTGGCAGTGACGGAAGAAGAAGCCGAGACGCCTTGAGTCGGAACCGACCAGCTGTCGTCTCCGTAACGACCGCAAAAGAAAAAGACAACCAGAGAACCTGGCCAATCATGTTTCTTTTAATTGGAGGTTCGGATGTTTATACCACTTAGTGCTATTATTCTCTCCATTTTATCCATTTAAAAGCGGTAACAAATCCATTTTTATCCCATACAAGTCTCGTGAGTGAAAAACAATCATAAATATCCACCGTTGGAACAATTTATGGCACGACTACCTGCGTATTTTAAGTTTTAAGTTCAGAATTATACAATGATTTTTTTCTTTTCTCCTACAATGCAGCTTTTAGAATCCTTGGATTCGTGGACCACTGGGAGTACGCGAGGTCTTCTTAAACGGCCATCGAAGCTACATAAAATTTAATAAAAATTTTTCACTTAGATAAATTTAGGCCATAAAAATCGAAAATTTCTAACCGACTCAATTATTTTTGTAAATAGATATAAAGTAAATTTAAGTTTAAAGAACTTAACTAGGTTTTAAGGCCAGTAAACTATAGAGAAAGACATATATGAAGGATTTGCCCGTATAACTAGCCCTTGATATGATGGTGGTCTTTGATCTCATGAAGTGATATGGAGTCCGTTAGCCAGAAAAGTTTGGTAACCACTGCTCTAACGAATTATGCCTTCCAACACTGAATATCATGAACGTTATAAATGCCAAACTAACATTTTTCGCAGGAATTCGCCCATTCTTTCCTACTACGTCATAATTTCCACCTTCTTTCGTCAGTTATTGCTTCCTGAAAGTGCTCCTTCTATCTGTCTGCAAACTCTCTTAGGTAGGCACTACCTCAAACCCCGTGGGTAATTAGTTTCTCCAACTTCTTTATTCATCATTTTATTCCTGTCACCTTTCCATACCTTATCACGGGAGTGGCGAAAATTCCTAGACCTCGGAAACGCATCCAATAATCATAAGAAGTTTTTGATCTATTGAAATGTTTACATTAATATACATATACGTATAAATCCAGCCTAATTTTTTTAGAACTAGATGCCTTCTGAGTTTCCATTCTGGCAGCAAGATCTGTAATATCTGGCTGATAAGATGCCAGTGCAGTACGAAGTCTCTACCTTAAGTGCTGATTTGAATGACTGGCACGAGGTTTCGAATTTTTTCAAAAGTCATCACGGGTGGCAGCGATTAACAGCAGTAATGTAGCGTCAAAAATTTCAATTAGTCAATAATTACTTTTCTCGATTTGACTGTACTTTCATTCTGCCATTTAAAAGTAAGAGAAGCAGCCCCCCGAGCCACTTCTGGAGCTTAAGAGAGGTGTGCAGATCGCGAGCCAGTTTGGCCACCCGTGCCCTAGCATCTCATGGAAACAGATATTGCGTCTCGGTGTCCTCTCCCGGTAATGGCGAAGTGCGTGGCTCCAATCCGTCTCACCAAACGACCGATAAAAGGAACGGACTTTGGTCACCGCCGCTGACAAACACCACGCGCCTCAATCGCTTTCTTTCTCCACTCCCGGCGCGAGTCGAAGGATCTCACTCCTCCCTTTCGCCCATTCCTCAATCCAACCCTCTTTCATTCCATTCACGGTATCTATCCATCTCCCCCACCTCTCTACCTCGTCTACTCCTCGTCCCGTCCTTATACTACCCTACTCTCTCTATCCCCATCCTATTTGATGCAAATCTACTCTCATTTTGTTATTCCAAAGGATCTGAAATTCTGAGAGAGAGAAAGTAACTATCGCAACGTCTTTGTTTTTTTTTTCAGATTTTTTTCCTTTGGAAAACCGCTTTTAAATATTGACTTTCAAGAAGTCAACATTTTAAAGGGAGACCAAAAAAAAGGGAGTGAGGGATTGGGACGGGGATAGAGAGAGAGAGAGAGAGAGAGAGAGAGAGAGAGAGAGTGTCGGCGAGTGGTAAAAGGAAGGAGATAGATGGAAGCATTTCTTTATTAGGACGAGATTGCGGGTAAGAAGTCTTCTCACCCGTCCAAAGGTGAAGAGGATTGAGAGAGTGCAAGAGAGAGAGGGACGGTGTCGTCGCCCAAATGTAACCCAGATATAAAAACTAGAAAGAGAGGTACAGATGGATTGCATGCGTGAGGAAATTTAAAGATTTGTTACATGCTGCAGATTAGAAATTTTGTGTCGTAAAGTATGGCAGGATTGTAAAAATCACGTTGCTTTGAAGCGAGGAGAAGGAAGAAATTGAAACAGGGAACAGAATATGGCAACTTGTTTTGAATAGTGAGATATAACTCAAGAAAAAACTATTGAACTCGCCTTATGACTGAACTCGAATTGAAAAATATGTTTATCCAATAGCCACAAGAATTTTGATAAATTCTCATGCAAATTTCTGCTTCGAAGAATCTGTCAGCAGCCGCTATTCACCGATACTAGATTCTAAAACAAAGGAATCTGCTGTAGACGAATCTCCACCACCGATGAAGGTATTTTAATGTTGAAATGCGAATCTGAATTTCTCTGCATCTTTATGGCTGTTGATATAATGATGCTATTTTATGAGGAATAAGATTGAGTGTGAGGACAGATAAAACTACCAGCGAATTCAGGGTGAGTATTCATGTCCCATCCCTAGGAGGAAATTAAACTTGTACTAAGCCCCGGAATCGTTTATAAATACTTAGCATCTTTATTATTATTATATATATATATATATATAAATTAAAAATTGACGCCATTAGGTTTTTCTGGGTCTGCGCCCAGGACAAGGGGAAAGGAATGGGGAGAGAGTGAAGGGAAGAAGAAGGGTGAGATAAGGCCAGAGAAAAGTTTTGAAATAGGATTGTAAAGAACAAAGAATAAGCGATAGGGTAAAGAAAGGAAAAAGTAGTAGCGTTGATATATACCGTCTTTCCGTGCAATTATAATGGCCGAGTTGACCTCGTATAATTCTTTTTTTTGCGAAGACATCGGATAAGATGTCCGTCTCCCATTAAGGCTGGTACACAAATAGGGTAACCAGATTCTGATGAAGCAAAATTGTGAGAGCGTGTTCTGAGGAAGAAGAACCGCAACATAACCTGGACAAAATGTTATTTTTAGTCTTTTTTCGTTTATATGCTATATAAACAAATTTTATGCAACTCCGTCACAATCTTCTTCAAATGTACCAAATAATTTTACTAATTCAAACATTACATGCGCAGTGTTATTACAGAATTGGCGAGGAAATTAATGGGAAGAAATACTTTTGAGTCACATTTAATACGAATTATCGGGATAATACGGTCGCAATGAAGTCAAATTAAAAAGTGCGGATACTTAGAATAGAAAATTCGGTGTTCCGAAAGACTTGCTTTTTCAGGACACCGGGACATAGCACTCCAAACCGGTATACATCCCGGTAAGCCGGAACGTATAGTCACCCTAGACACGAAATATGCATACGTGCATTTAGTATTCTTATCTCGCCTCAAGTCCTTTCTCCTCTCAAACTCGCCACGACCTCTTACCAACTTCGCATCAAATTATGTTATTAAGCACACAAAATAATATTGCTCCCATAAACGAGTGTAGCTGGATAAATTTTAATAGGCGAGTAAAAATCTTATTAGCATACAAAATTGTTCGATTTAATTCGAAGCAGTGAGGTGAAGGTTTGGAAATTCCGCATCGCGTTCCCACTATTCGAGACAACGAATGCATACTCTCACGAGCTTTGACGGCCATCGGTAGAAATCGCTTCGCATGGTTGTCGGTTGTCGGTTATCGTACGCAAATCTGACCCATTTACGACTGGCGAAGTTGGTTCAACTGAGACATTTCGTCGAAAACGCGCTGGACGATAAGGCTCGGAGCGGAAGGTATGCGACGATACAATTCTTTCTGGGAAGGTGCTGCGAGTACGTTTTGTTTATATAAGCGAATAAGTCAAAATAAATATACACCCAGTTGCGTATGGGAGTCTCTAAATTCGTTCCGTCGAAGAGATAATAGAACGGATACGATGGAACGCTATGGAGATGTATGATGATTTATTTATCTTGGAACAGTCGGAGGATGAGCGTTGGGGGAACTGTCGAATGTTTTTTGTCTTTCATTTTTGAGATTTTCGTTGTAACCATGAAATTCGGAATGATCTTAATAAAAATTAATTACTGAGTAAACTTCGAACACGTGAGTTCATCTCCGCGAAAGAATTCGGGCTTGGTATAGTAACACATGCCAGATATTCAATCTAATCATCTAGCAAAGCCGACGGAATTAAACTATTGGATCGTTTATATTTTTGTGTCCATATTTCACATTGATTGTAAGTATGAGTTCGGTATGTTTCGCTTCGAAACTTCTCGATTTTTCCCTCGCGTCTTTGCTTCATCTCTCTTTTCTCTGCGTCATAGTCATTCTCTCCTTACCTCACAGCATCAGAAATAAATAGTTCATCGCCACGGATTTGTGATTTTGTAACGCGCCTTCCTCTAATTATGTCATTTCTTTCAAACGTCCTTGTTACGAATCAATTTTCTCTCTATTTGAATGCAACACTTGACCTCACAGAGAGTTGGGTTTCATGAAAATGCCTCCTTTTTACCAGATTATAACATCATAGCCTTAAAAATAATAATATCTTTGGTGAGGTTCAGGTAATATATTTAATTTACTAGCTATCGTTTCAACACATCGCACTTAGTATTTTTCTTTATTTAAGATTGTTTCTTGGTATTTTAAAAATTTATTTAGTGCTCACAAATTTTCTGGATTCCTTATTTATAATTGAGAGAAATAATACCCATTTTTGCTCATTTTCCTTGGTTCTTTTATTGCTATCATATAGATAGAGAATCGCCCAGTGTCGATCTTTTCTCGATATAGATTTATTTAGTTGAGTTTCTCTCTAGCTTTTGTCATCTAACGGTTGTCACTTTCCCCCATCCTTTAATTACTTTTTCTCTTGCGGTCTTCTTTATTTTCGATATTCAGATATTATTATTCTTCATTGAAATATTCTCATTTTGATTTTTTTCTTTTTTTGTAAATTCATCGAATGTCATTACAAAATCCTTGCTTTTACAGAGCTTTCACGAATCTAATACAATGAATTTATAAAAATACCAAAGAGGTTATAAATATTAGGTAACGATAATTAGATATGAATTAATTTTCTATTTGCGATACTTAAGGGATTAGGTGGCATCGTTTCTATGCTGTACATTAGTGTTTCACTTCCGGGAGAGATTAATTATATGCAAATGGTAGACGTATTTAAGTAAGTATGGTGTATCGTATCTTTTTACAATGAACAATCGATCGAATAATAGAACGATAAAAATACCTGTCAATGCCAAACGCAGTCTTTGGCAGCCTTTGAAGATTCCTTGTATCTAAGCTATTGTCTTTCATGTATCTCGAACAGTTTTATTTTTTGCTAGTCACACATATCTATCCTCCCCCGCTTTCATTATCTCCAAGTTAGTAACTGCTATTGTTGTCACTACGTGCCATAGCTACCAACAAACTTCCGATTATGTCCCAAGACGATAAAGCCTTAACACAATAGCATATCCTTATGACATAGGTTTTTTAGCCAAAGAGAAACATATGGTGGCCTACATAAATCGGTAGTGATGCGCGTAAACCAGTCAGGAATTTATGTGGGGGGAGGGGCAAATAATAAAAAAAAAAACATTTTTAATAAGGAGATTACCCTCTTTTTTGGCAATTTCTAATTATAACTGATAAACATAGCTAAAAAATTAAAAAATCTGACGAGTCCAACGCATGACTTTCTCCATAGGTAGCTTTCTCAATATCAGCGTCCTCATGAATAATTATCGGCAAGTACACTCGTGAAATTTTTTTAAACACATTGTATGATTTTCACAGGGAAAACACTTTGAATCACTTTTCACACTGAACAAACAATAGGTAAGTGATTGTTATTTGTTGCTTAGGAAGACAAAATATCGGTGCGCGATTATAATTACCGTTGGCGGCGCTGGGATCGCGGTCAATATTTACAAGAAAATTTGTTTTAAAAATATGACGCTAGATGGCATGGGATAATTTTGATCGCAAATAAAAGAACTCTTAAGAGCGTAGGAATCACCATCAACAATGTCAAATGTAAACAAACAACGTACTTAACAAATTCAGATGGACAGTCGAAATATCTCTTACACGATCCGTTTTATGAAAAAATGTTTCAAACAAAACTAGTAGAGAATTATATTTTCTACAACTTTGGTTATTGCAAATTTTTACATTAATAGTCCTAAAGGAGACAAAAAATAGTGAAAACTTACTAGAGAGATCTTAAAACTGGTTCCCAACCTTTCCTATGTGGCGAGATCCGAGATGTATTTTGGTATATCAAACGATCACCAAGCTGTATCCTAGGATATCGAACAAGCACCACTATACTTTTGCGAACAAATAATTATCATAAATACTAATATCAAACCAACATCAATGTTATTAGTAATGTTCTTACATACGTTTAGAAAGAAAGCAACTGATCATATTACATTAATGATGTAAGTAAACGCGATTTAAGCATAGCAGAAGTGAACGACCAGGCAAAATCAAGCTGCCAAAGAGCACAGCGGTACTCGCGAGCACCAGGTTGGAAACCCCTGCCTTAAAACGTGTATTTCCGTTGAAATCTCCAATTTAATTTTTCTTCAAAAACAATACTTTCTCCTATACTGCGTAATGGGAAAGTAAAGATCCTGACAGTCATTTAATAAATATATTTATTTTCGAGTTCAAGTTGAAATTAATGCGGAAGCAGTTGCAGCTCAAATAATTTGCGATATTGGAGGAGGAGGGGCCAATGCACAGGACTTCCCTCCCCTCTTTGGCTGCGTCACTGGTGTATACTATACGTTTCCGAATGTTTAAAGAAACATGGGCTTATCCTTGCTCAAGGTAAAAACATGCATGTTTAGATGCTAACGACTTTTAAAAGCCAACAATTAATATTCCCTGATGTTACATAAATAAAGATATACAATCGCTTATAAAAAATTTTAGCTGCTCTAGAACCGGCCGCCTGCGTAAAAATCAGCGTCGTGTTAGGTAACTTTTTATGAGAATTATATGGCAATCGCGAGGAACGCTTTGACTTTCCTCTATGATTTTTTAATGTTGGTAGAGTCAAATATGCGATGAACACGTGCAGTTAATGTTTCGAGGAAATTTTACTGTCTCTTCCCACGAAATCGGCCGGCATATTTTCACTCGGACGGTATTTCAATTCCGAGAAAGGCGAAAATAATCCTCGTTATGCGAAAATTAAATAAACGAAATGAATAACCCTAGTGCAGCAGAATTGAGAGAAAGCTTAATGTCCAGACATAAGCTGATTTAAGAGTTTGCATCTCATAACCCTGGCCGGGCAGAATTTAAAAAATCTTGCTGCCATTGTTTTAATCCCCTTTGGAAGTGTAATCGAATCACTTTTCTCATTGGCCAAGGGAAGCGAATATGGCGGTCTGAACGAGACAAAGCGCTGAACACGTGTTACGCTTCGGACGAAAAGGACATGGCTGCTTATTCAGCAACCGGAGTTCCGAGTATATTATGACAACATGGCGAAGAGCCAGTTTACTTGCTCCTGACATGCTGGAAATTGCCCATGCAGAATACTAGGGAATTCGTTATTAACGCGATAATCAAATGTAGCACCTGGTTATCTCGGACTTAATGCGCGTAATAGGACGACGACTGCTGAAGAAATGCTACATAACGCTTCCACATGAACAGCGTTGATTGTTTCAGAGCGAAAGGAATTTATTTTAACCCGAGTAGGCGAGTAAAGTTTATTAAATCTTTTGAAATAAACGGTGATATTTCACATAAACTCATGAAAATTGGACTATGTTCCGCGATACAGGTAAAAAATATTTCGTTCCTATGTTTCTTGCGGCCTTATGAATGATGAATGATTATATCGCCTTCAACGGGATATGTGTTTATTAAATCTTTGAATGCAGACTTTGTTTTAAAGATCGTGACTTATCTAATAACTGTTATTGTTTGCTTTAACCTTTACCGATCTTTACATAAGGATAGGTATAACTCAAACAAACTTTTAAAATGAAGAAGTTTTTACATGAGAGATATAATGAAAGCTTCATAGATGCATTTTAAATAAAGTGTCATTGTTTTCATTTCCTTAGGAATTTATTTGTGTGTTACAAATTCTCCCGAATCCATAATCAAGGGTATTCATACCACCCTTAGTCCATTAGGAAGTGCCTTTCGTTGAAGGGATCCAGACAATATTCCGTAGATCATGGACCGAAACGAATCTTGCTGTTGACAAATAGCATTGTTTTCCTCACATATTGTTTTCTTTTTAGCGGCTAGAAAAGACATTACCGTGGGAAATTTTCCGTCAGGTAATATTTTACATCATCTGTATCGGCGAAATGTGATCATAAATATTGGGTATCAAAGCACCATTCACGCGTTTTGCACAAAATAGACACTGATTTTTGGTAGTATTACAGCAAATTTCTAAAATTTGAAGATATTCTGTATAGGAGCTGAGTCAGGCTGCGCATGTTAAAAAATAGATCCATGTTAGCTCTAAATTTCAGTTCGTTAAAATGGATTAAATGAGGAAATTAAAATCAAATCGCATTTAGAAAATTATCGAAAGAAACGCTATTTCACGATGCGCGTTCTTACCTCCGCATTCTGTTATTTAAAATCTTTATTTTCTTTTTTCCATGTGCTGACAAAGTCAAAATAACACTCGATACTTATTTCCCTGCGCAGATATTTTGATTGAGACTGAAAATTAAAAAAAGACTTATCATCGATGATCTATTCAGGGACGGAGCAATTGACGGATATGGATTTAGAGAAGTAGGTTGTCCTAAGAGACAAGGATATAATTAATAACAAAAAAAATTAAAAACAGTCGTACCACAAATTAGAGGCCTTTAAAGACGTTTTAGGCTCTTCAAACGCAATTACGATTATTCGATTTTAAATCTTTATGTTGATTTGTTCCTTCATTTCAGTATGTGTAATAATTGCTGATAATTGATGTCTTGCTAAAAAAATCGTTTTTTTTTTAAATCGACTGATGTAGCCATAACTTTGTAGAATTTCATATTAAAAACCCAACGACAAAATTTGTAAAAACTAATTTATTTAATGGCTTGGTACAAATCCCGCTACGAAATGATGGAGACCACCGTGATTTCGAGTCACAGAATCGTCATTACTAAACCGCGAGTCGAAACCATGGCAGTCTCCTTAATTTCGTAGAAGAGTTTGTATGAATTCGTTTAATAAATTTGTTTTTACAAATTTTCTCTTTGAGTTTTCAAGTAATTTTTTCTTGTGAAGTTGAAACCTGTTTTGTTTTGAAGTATCATTTTAAGAGTTTTCTTTGCGTAAGCGCGCCACGTGCAACATTGAATCGATTTCTTCTTTATGTTGCAGCTTTATGTAGGAATCACAATATTTACTAGTGACGCCTGAATTATTCCAATATACACCTAAATTCAGTGTCATTTTTTTTCGATATTTGCATTCGCACGCGCCGAAGTACAGGATTGGTGGAACCAACAGGCGGTCTGGCACTTTTACGAATATGCCTAAAAGAGGAGAGAAATTAATAACGTGGGTAGAACTTAAAGAAAGTTTCTAGGAAGCAGATAGGGAATGGATGTTAAAACGTAGGGAGGGGGTGGACTAGGTGGAAGGTAAGTGAAATGGGATGATTTCCGCGATGTCGCGTGCTAATGCGCTCTTCTCCAGAACTTCCCTCCAGACATTGTGTAACGTGAGTACTCAGGTGGGGTAGAGAAGAATGGCGTGGTCGACGGAGGGAGTAAGGCGCCCTTCCGACGAAATAGGAATGGCTGAAATTTTGTCGAGGATCGCATTTTTACAAACCCGCAAAATTCACTTATTTCGCAATGAAAACATAGTAATTTACGGAATCGTTGTAGCGCGTTTTTGCACGGTTAAAGAAATTCGACCGATTCGGTGTTTTTCCTGTTTTTTTTTTAACGTACAACGCCGGAAAAAATGATCGGTACCAAATTTCGAAGGAAAAATTTTGCTTTGTGAATTTGGCCACGAATTACGCACCGTGTCCTCTATTAAACTTAAGTTTTTCCTACGATAATAGGAGATTTTTTTTTTTTTTCGAAACGATCTCTGGAAGAGGAAGGCGCGCAGCTGACACGGCTGTTGCGAGCACGCGCCAGCTCTCGAAATACGACTCTGGAAAAAAATACATGGCCACCTTCCTCGTATTCCTCTCTCTCTCTCTCTCTCTCTCTCGCACACACACACTCTTCCTCCTTTTTCCCTCCTCTCTCAATCCTCATCAACCGCTTCACTCGACACCTCCCGCAATTCCATAATCAGCGGCATTCGCCGAGATGGGCTCGAGTGCTAGCAGTCGTTTTCTAAATATCGGTCGCGTATCTGTCTGCATTAAAATCCTCCTTATTCGGAGATATAAACGATCATTTGTCAATGAGATATTGATAGTGTTTAATCCCATTTTGTACTTTCTCGCGTGCGAATTATATAGAGGTGAAAAAATCGACTTCCTAAATACATACCTCGTATTTGTATAAAGCAGTGGTCCCGAAACATTTCGGCTCGGGGTCCTCATAGCCCACTTCCGCAATCGTCGCTGGCCACAATATGCAGTTCAAGGATAATTTAAGGAAACTAAGGGGTTAAGTGAAATTCAGTATAACCTGATTTGTTTAAAATTATTTTATCTATCATAAGAATAGAAAGATAAAGGCGAACAAAGAAGATTGCTTTTATTATTTCCTATTTTCATTTTGATACATTTTGCCCTAAGTGTTAAACTCATGGCAGACCTAATATGACCCGCGAAGCCTAGTTTGGGCCCTACTGACATTGGGTATCGCTCGGAATAGAAACTTTTTTATGTTAACTTTTGGGTTAGGTAACTTTTGTGGTTAATTCTTGACGATTTACTCAAAAATTGTCACAAGGATTTTTTTTATTATTCATCTGGTAATAGAGCTTGTTGGCTTACACAATGCTACATAAGCCCTATACATAAAAAATATCCATATCAGCCTCCAGGGACAATAATTTTATCGATTTTTACACCCGACTATCGCCAATAGCACAGTCTAGAACGGACTCATGGATATGAGAAAGTTTGCGCAATGCGTGTTGCACCGATATTTTTTCTACTATCATATTACGTAAAATTCGACTTATATTAGAACATATCCTCACTATCTCCAAATGGTCTACAAGAAATTTAAAAAATTGGAACAGATTTCAACTGTCGAAGGATACCAGAAGGATATCATGTGGTTTTTTCCTCTCTCTCTCTCTCTCTCTTATCTGCCGCTAATGAGTCGTAGTTAATGTGGAATTTTTGCTTATAATTTTCGAAATTTCATTCCTCGATCGTTTATACACTCAACACTGTCGTCCTTGAGGATTTTTAACGCTTATTTTTCGCCCTCGGGTGAGGGTCATGCGAAGGCAATCGTCTGCATTAAGCATTTCTTGCGAATTCCGTTGGCGCATTTCTTCTTCTCCAAGTTGCGCCCGCCGTATTATCAAATATGTTTATCATCGGAAACTTTTCGAGGACGACGTATCGTTTTTTTCCGATCGCCTAATGTACGTCGCCTGCCGATGCATTAAAACGCGTATTTTTTAGGATCCTTCCCTTCTCCTCCTCGATTAGAAATGCCGTCTGAAATAGCGCCGGATATTATTACCCAACCTTGCGAGGATAAAAATGCGAGGCGTCATATAGACGGGTAATATTTTCTTTGCTTAGCATTTTAATCGCGCTGGCAAAAGTACGTCCGTGCTGTCTCACTCTGTGAGGTGTTCGTTGTCTCTCCGAGGTTCCCTCCCATCCAATTATTCTACACTCAACTACCGACGATCATCTTCGACCGATATTTCTTGTTAGGAGACGTCGATTGAATACGTCAAACGGTTATGTAGGCAAATTTGATCGGTGCAATACTATCAAGGGTAAACTTCTTTCGATGAAATAATAATCTTTTTTTTCCCTGCTCGTGCGCGAAAACGAATCTTGTCGCTGTGTTTTTGCCGTTAAAGCAGCTGGCCTTAAATGTTGCATCTTTCTTCTTTTGTGCGCAAATGTCTCTTTACGGTTTAACTAATAAGTGAGCATAGCGTATAATTAATGTGATGTCTGAAGAAAGGCTAGTCCATGATAAACCCTTCTTTCGTCGTTTCATCTTTAAATATTTTTTCTCCGTTTTTTTGTATGCAAACGAAGTCGAGATATCCTGCAGTTAGGAATGCACACTTGTTTGACCCCTGCAATTTCATCTGGTTATATATGCGTAAGTGTTTCGGATTATGATTGCGTAGCTAATCTGTAATTGGAATGAAGTCTTTAAAAAAATATTGCCGAAAATCTATCTTCCATTTGTGATTCAGGCACATTTCAGGTGATTATTTGCTTTCCTTTTATCATAACTTTTCTAAGACTTAACGCAAGAGCTGGCCACACAATTTATTGATGCGTAGCGAAAAAACTATATTGCTTGCAGAAAGACATCAGCGAGTTGGAATGTAAGTCTAATGTGAAGGAAATCATTAGAGAATGATATTATTTCGTCAAAAAGCGTCAATTTTCTAGTTGTATTGTGTAGCTTTAAATACGGCCATACAGCGACCATGGACGCATAGGTTAATGAATAATATTTTTCAAAATCTACCAGCTGTATTAATAATTAATCAACACTATTCATTAAATTTTATATAGAATAAAATTTCATAGGCTGAGATTTCAATTATGTAGGATATTTAATATCAGACTCATTACACGTCACGTCACAGTTTGACGTTTAATACCACCTCTGCCCTCACTCACTCCCCAATCCTTTCTCATCCCTCCTCCATTTTTTTCCCTTCGTACCTAATCGCCACTCCTCAAACGGCCAAATATATCCCTTCAACCCTCTTCTTATCCAACATTAGGTATTTCGGTCAGGGACTTAAACTCTCACCCCGCCTTCCTCAAGGCCCAATCGAAACATACGCTTCGTAGCCAAACCGTCGTTTCCGCCTTCAAAAGTCCTTCCTACGCTCCCTCGCCTCCCAAAAAAATCCCTCCCACACTGCCCGTCCCTTCCTCCCACCCCTCCCTTTTTCTTTCTATCTTACCTTTACTTTCTCCTCCTTTTCCCCTCTATGCCTTTCTCTCCCACCTCACCTCGTCCCGCATTCACAGCTTTCTTTCCCATCTCCCGTATTTCTCTATTATTTTCCTTACTTGTTCGCGCCCTCTTTTTACTCTGGTAACCTTCAATTGTTTCCCCTCTTCCTTCTTCAAATAGATTTAATTTCGTTCCTTCGGTTTCTTTTTTCCTCGCGCCCGGTATCTTTTCTTCATTCATCTCTTATTTTCTCTTCCGTCCTATTTTTTATTACTTTTTCACTACTGTCCCTCCTCCTAATCGCTTAAGAGAGAGTTTGCAGGCATTGTTGAGTACAAGGATTGAGTAAAAATGTTCAATTCTCAAAAAATTAAGTAGCAATATGTTGAATATGAGTGATCTAATAAGTGGCCGCTTGAACCGAGACTTGAGCGAGACTTTTGTCCCATTTTCTATAATACACATTAATATAGATTTTCGTTAGAATGTAGTTATGGTAAGATGACACCCTTTGCCGCACACGTTTGGCGGCTTTGCTGGGTAATTGCGTAAATGTAGTTCCTTCGACGTCTTTCCTTTCTCACGTCGATTCTCCTCACTTCCTTCTCCTCGCCGCTTACTCCTTATTTTCCATCTTTTTACTTAATTCACCCTAACCCTTCTCTTTTCCCTCTTCACCCTTTGACTTCTTCCTCCTTTCCATCCAGTCACTCCTTGTCCCCTCTCCACCTCCCCTTCCCTCCGATGTCCTAAACGCGTTGCGCACTTCTCGAATATATTCGGCGCGAACTTGTCATTTCATTCCGCCGCCCTCTAAGAAAGCGAGAAAGGGAGAGATGTTGGGAATGACAGTCATTTGTAGTAATCCCCGTACCTTCCCCCCCCCCCATTTCCTCCTCCCTTCGTACAAGCCCCCCCCCCCTCCCCCTTACCGCCATTCCCGATTCCCCACGTCCCTCCGCCACCTCCGCACCGTCATTTCCTCCCTCTCCTTCCCCATCCTATTCCTTTCTCCTTCCTCACTCCCTCTCTCTCTCTCCCCTTCCTCACTCCCTACCTCTCCAACCTCCACCCTTTCTCTCCCCTTCCTTGCGACAGACGCGTGAGCTGTTTTTTCTATTTTTCCGAATGGCGTCGGAGAAAAGAAATGGGGACTTATTCTCGCCATTAGGTGCCTTATCATTGAGCGACGCCGCGATCCCGGGCCCTTAAAAAAAGGCGGTTTTTTTTCCTTCTCTCCCTCTGTCGCCTCCCTTCGCAACTCTCTTCCTCCCCTTTTTCGTAAAGCGACGTGCGTTGTGTGTGAAAGTCTCGACGACGATGAAGACGATATCCCCTCATATTGGAAGCGGTTGGAATGAAATGTCGCCGGAATGCCGAGTTAGGAGTTTAGGATTCTTGGTCGCGGCCATCGTTATCCGAGGGGGGGTTGTCATCCGACTTAAGGGCGGTAAGCTTCCGATTCTGCTTAATTCGCGTTTATTACTTCCTTAATTTGCCAGATTTGTGCATCTTTCTCATGGCTAAGGTATACGATGGAAAAGATGATGATTCAAAGCCTGGGCTGAATATTAAGAAGTTGTCGTAAAATATTACTATCGATTAAAACTGCACAATTAAATAAGGAAATGGAGGAAAGTTTTGAGAAATATGGGGAAGTAAAAGGATTTATCTATCGTAGACTTGAAAAAAGAAATAAATTATTAAATTAATAGAATCCACCGTAACTTTTTGGTAACTCACATTTCTACGTAAGTGTTAAGAAAGAAATTTATTGAAAATGTTGGTTGCGGAGGAATAAACGATGTTGAAGACCCGGTTTTACTTATATTATGGTTATATCTACGAACAGACATGTTGGTGATCTATTGATCGTGATGTATTTTACACCCCTCGCTTTGCACGGCACAGGCGGTCCCGGAAAAAAACGTGAAGTTAAACCTTGCAAAATGATTACATTTGACCAGAAGAACTAATTAGGTTACATTTGAGCACCGTATTGAGTTCAACGTGCATTAGTTTAGTTTTTTATTCAGAATTGCTTCATTTATTCCATATTATAACCTTCAGTCGAACTGATGCAGTTTATGAATCTTTAATGCTTAGAGGCTGTTCCTAAACTGTGCTCAAGTGAAATTGATTAACGTGCAATTCAATTAGTTCTCTGAAATGAAAACCGTAATAAACCTGTAAAGACTTCGTTTAATATTTATCTCTGTCGTGTTTCCTTGTATTTTCTGTTTTATTTATAATTTGTAAATTAATAAATTAATATTTTAATTAAATTAATAAAGCTTTTGTATATTAAATATAAGAAATAATGTTTTCGCTTTATGTATACTTCTCGCAAACAACAATTTTGTATTAACGGAGCTGTGCTCTATTCGATATATTTGAAAGAATAAGTTTATCGTCGGCGTTTACCATGGAAAAAGGACGTTGGATCAAGTAGGCTGACCTTTCGTGAAGCATTAAAAATTTTTATCATTTCAGATCGTGAAATAAAGATTTTTAAATACCCCATTACACTGTTTTAGGCATTTGAAAGACATACCGAAGTATACCGAACAGATAGCAAGGTTGCCTGTACTATGGTCGCGTGTTCGAATCCTTCCATGAGGGGGAAGCTTGTATTTTTAGTTGTTATCGTCTTCTTCATCGAAGTAATTGGCCTTTGTGCTTTAAATTCTGCTAGTGGCAGATAAATAAATGAGAGAGTAAGACGAGGTTATATTCCCTAAGTTTGTTGCTTTTAAATTAGTTTCCGTTTTGACAGTGCCCTATTGGCAATAAAACGTCCTTTATAGTACGCGAACTCTTCACCAACAATATGAGATATATGTGTGATTTTATTCCTGATTTTTTAAAAGCTATAATTTAATAAAAATGCTGTTAGTTAAACAATTTATCTTTAAATGCATACATTTAGATGTCAACTTTACGCGTACTGTCTAAGATTGCTATAAGGTGTTCTTAAATCAATGCGTGCGTTTTGATCCGAAGAAATATTTTTACTCACTTTTTTCTCTTTTTTTTAATTTAATTTGATGTGTTATAATTGTTATAACTTTATATGATAAACTACTCACCCAAAATCATTCGGGAAAAGCTTGAAACAAATTATCAATTTTACAGCAATTCGTTTATTTCACTATCGATCACGCTGATCCATGAAAATATAAGCTATTCCATCCGAAGCGATTAATCTCAGATTTCGGCATCTTAAAAATTCCTACTACCGACGTTCACATACCACTTTTTCTTAACAATTTAAAATTGTTTTTTAAATTTATATTTGCATTAATTTCCACCTTTCTCCACTTATGTTTCCCCTCTCCTCTTAGCTCCATCTCTCTTCCGTCGCCCCCCACCCTTACCATTTCTCCTCACACTTCTCCAATCCTTTACGTATTTTCCCCTATTCAAGTTTTCTTCTCCCATCCATCATTTCTACCCCCTTCGTAACCCCTGCCCTCCAATATCCCCCACCATCTCTCTCTCCCTTTCCCCACCTTACTCTCCCACGTCTTACCCCAACCCATCTCGCCCTCTCGGTACTGTTATGTCTCCCCGTCCTTCAGTTCCTCTCACTCCTTGAACCTCCCGCCACCCCCCCTCCTCGCTCTCCTCCCTCCTATCTGCCTTTCTAACTCCCTAATCATGGGCCACACCGACAGTTATTCGTGAGCGACGGCGGTCAGTTTGTAAGGCATCGCGCGGAGACATTTTAAGTGATTGAGTGTAGAGTTCGCACAGGAACGTAAAGAGACATCTGTGGAGAAATGAATCTCACCTGAGTGAAATATTAAGATTTTATTTTTAAGCAATGAGGGGCGCAGTTATTGGCTTGTAAAGATTGCGAGGCATTTCGTAACTAAGAAGAATTCGCTGGAGTACGATGAAAATTTAATGGAGATTTAATGGCGATATACCATAAACTGTCCTATTCCCATGCGTGTTCTGTTATCTCTATGTCCATGTTAGTGAAGAAGGAAATTCGTTAGATGTCGTAACTGAGATGACGTTGAGCACGTTTGCAATAAAATGAATTTACTGCGTTCTGTGCCATTAGTTATCATTCTTTAAAAATTAGCATAAATGCAATTAATAGAGAAAATATCATATTCTGATGATGACCTCAACATTTTAACTCTGTTAACAAAATAGAAGCTAACGCTTTGCAGTTTATTTTTAAAAGGACAGGTATCATTGGGAAATTGGCTCAAGATTTTGCTCATTGAACAAATTTTCCTGAACTATAAGATTGCTCAGCCTTACGAAGTGATATGCTTTGCATTGCGCTGTGTAGAAGTTAATCTCACAGTTGCAATATTAGCAAAAAATGACGAATTGGTGAGCTAAATCGTTTTTTCCGCTAAGATTTGCCCAGAGATATTTGACTACCATTCAATAAATCGCATTTGTAATAATCATTAGTAATCTCCGTCGGTCGTCATAATTACCTGCTCCTTGGAAAAGGAATAGTGAGTCCTATAGTCTTTCCCGAGCACACAGATGAAAGATATCTGATTTTTGGTGTAGTGTTGTAGTAAATTCAAGCCGCGTTTTAGCCGATAAATTGTTATATTAAATATCAATAAGGAATTATAATCTTCAGTGTCATTAGTATGCATTAAATGGCGTCAGACAGTAACCAAAGCATATTTACGAATCTCTCTGATTCATATCTATCATATTGAATTGAAGTCAGAATATTTTCGTCTGCCACTAAGAGTTTCTCCCCACCTTTTCTCTGGCTGGGCTCTCCCATTTCTCCCGATCTCCCTACCGTTCGGCGTACATCTGGCGGACCTGGTTTTCTCATTACATCCTAGCACCAGCCCCCACCCAATGAGTGCGAGAAAGTGAAGCACGGATAAACGTCGAGGCCCCAAGACTTCAGCTTTCGAATCGCGATTTCCAGCACGTCTCAAGACGCGCTCGTCGACGGCTTATTGCTAAACTAGTTACGGCCGGTCATTTTGGCCTCGTATCCACTTCATTTCCACCAGTCCTTTAACTGGCATCCACACACCTATACGAATACATACGTCGTCATCATCATAGGTAGTCTGTCCGTAGACAGGTCCGTGATTATTCATGGTTAAACCTGGTTCTCCATATACTCCTATTTTCCGCTGTCCTCGTATTCACACGTAAATACATATGCACACATAAACACGCACTCCGACTCCTCGTAGTATAATGGACTGGGGGAATGTGGAGGTGAGATGCGGGGATCTGAGAAAAATCGGGAAAGAACAAATGGAGAAGTGAATGGGAAAAGAAGTTTTATTACTACATAAACGCCAACTACAAGAACATCTACTTATTTTTATTGATTCACGCGATTTTCTCCTTGAAAGAAGTTGTACGACGATTAGATAAAACAATAATGTATGATGATCTTGCATGAAATTGCTGCTTGATTTATGTGTTGTGCTTGTCATAATCATATAAACTTATTCTCTGGTTTCTTACCGCTCCCTGAAGATACATCGAATTTTTGGCGCGATGTTATTTAGTTATTTCGTTTATTGGTGCTATAAAGAAATAGAGCATTTGATACATTTCTATGGGTATAAATTAAAATGAAAGAGATATAACATGGAGCAACTGGTGGTTGAATGGGAGGAGTCGGTGGACACATACTTGGATCTCGACGGTGATAGAGGAGGACTTGTCTTTGAAGCTTTAAGGTGCCCCTCGTGGTGATGGAGTGATGGAGCAAAACTATTATGTTGTATACATATATACTATTATATGTATATATAAGCTAATAAAAATCTGAACCAAAATCAGTACCTAAATATTAATGCAGTTGTACCGACATCGGTCAACTTACATAGCTTATTTTATGGAGCGGAATATTGTCTTTTTGTCGTCTGGAATATTCCATTCTGGTCCAACGACCTTTTTTATTTAATTGCTTTAATCCCTAAACTGTCCGAAATACTTACGAAGCGTAGTGGCTCTAAAATCCCCGTCTGCTCCCAACGTAAAAAAAAAGCCTCCCCACCGACATTAAAACGCCGCACGACTTATCATTACACTCCGCTCCCGAGTATCGGATCGGCTCTCCCTCGTAGCACGGCTCGTTTTTCCGAACGGAGCGAGTCATCACGCTATGGGATTAAAGAGCGCAACAGGTGGATTTACGAGAGAATCGATCAGTGTCAATCTGTAGCCGATGGTGATGCTGCAGCTTCTGACGAGTGCGAGCAGTGGGGAGTCCCCGGAAGCAATCACTCCTCGTCCCGCTGGGAGGGAGCGGAGAGAGGATGGGGGATTCCGGGGGAGGTGAGAGATGCGGAAGGAAGGGGGAGACAGAATGGGAGTTTGTGGGAAGATATAGGCGCTAGAAAGAGGTGAAGGGAGGGGGAGCCAGTGGAAGGCAGGGAGAAGAGTCGAGGAGGAAAAGGGAATGAGAGGAGGGGGGACTGGGACGTAGAATTACAGAAAAGCGGCTGAAGAAATAAACCCTCACCAAGAACGAGAAATAAAATATCGAACTCCATCCTTTACATAACGAAAGGTCAAGTCCATCGTGCTTTAAGCAAACGATCCATCGCAAATTCGTATGACGTTTGACATACGTCTTTCCGAGATGTTGTTATTAATATAGAATTTACGTTTGAAAAAAACTCATGTGCCCAAGTGGTAATGATATATTTCGGTGTAAGTGAAAGGATAGCCGCACGAGCATTGTGATGGAAGGTGAATCGCGTAATTTGCGTGATTAAAGCGGTTAATTGAATATGCATTAGCGGGGAACTTAATTTCGCGTACTGCAAGGGAGAATGGCGTTGAGAAAAGACTGGATGATAAAGAAAACGGAGGCGAGGGAGTTGGGGAGGGAGAGAAACAGATAAAGACGTTTACAAGGCTCTGGAATTGGAATAACCGAGCACAAAAATGATGAGTTTGGTAAAAATAAAAAATGAAGGATGTCAGTAGCAATAGGATACGAAGGGATGGAATAGAGAGAAGAAGAAGGTTGAGAATAAGGGATTAGCGTGATCATGGAACGGGAAGTTTGGAGTGGAAGGATTATAAAGAGCGATGGGGATAGGGCGGAGAGAAAGAGGGAGCGGCAGAAGAATCGATAGGAATTAGCGAAGAGGTAGTGGAGAACGCGAGCTGAGGAGTGAAGGAAAGTGCGAGAGAGGATTAAGGGATTGAAGTGTGATTAAGGATTAACGGGATCGCCCCTGACATCAATACGGAGATGCTTGTCTCTCTCTCTCGTCCTTTTCTGCGTGATGTCGTAACGCGCTTCATTCACGCGATCGGCACGATTTTTGTGACGATTATGGCCTGCTACTTCAAATGTCGTTATAAAATGTCGAAGTTTATGTGCCGTAAATTATCCCTGTATGGTTAAGTCATTATGTAGAAGATGAGGTGAGAGGAAGAGAAAATGCGATGGAAGAAAGAGAAAAGGAATTAAAAGGCAGGCTTATGGAAGGTTCTTATTTTCGTAATGCTCTTGGTAATTCTTGGTAAAGCGTTTTTACAATCCACGTTCCGGAAAACCCCAAAAATCCAAACTTGCCGTACAAAAGATGCAATACTTGATTAAGGTAATATAGAAAACGCTTCAAGTTTGGAGTAGCGGAGTGGTTAGAGCGTTGGCCTTCCACGCAGCAGTTCCAGGTTCGAATCCGACGGAGATCGGATTTTTAAACCTGGGATCGTCCCGTCCCCTACTTGTGTGCTTTTTAGGAGACCGCTCAAGTCAGCGCTCCGTTAAGCAGTTGGCGCTCTTCGTTAAGAGTAGGCTAATGCCTACTCCCCTACTCTCTTGTGAGTGTGTCTGGTGTTTAAGGAGTCATAAATATAATAATCCGAGAGGTTCATTAACCAAAAAAATACACGAACACTTCAAGTTTTTAACATTTGGCCAACTCAGGTAATACTGTACAACCTATTAACAAATTTGTTAGATATAAGTAAATTCCGTGTATATGTGCGTACGCAATTCGGTTAAGAAGAATTTAAAGTTAAAAGAGAGTTTGCCGTATTGTTTTTATTTTTCCTTCTACGGTGAAAATAACGAATGAATAAATATAACTAACCGAGGAAATCGATTGTACGTGTCGGATAAATTAAATTTCATTTTATAACAATTAGTGGTCTATAAATATTCCATAATGAAGGAATGACTTGACAAGTCACTCCTTGGTGAGACATTCTCAAAAGGGTTAATGGCGGCTATTTTTTCGATAATTATAAAATCCTTCCCGAAGAAAGCAAAACGTGGTGAGATATCCCTCGAATCATGGAAGCAGACTATTGATAACGTGGGTCGTGCGAGGCATTGTTGAGGGAAGGGGGAGAGGGGTGGGCACGTGGAGAAGGAGACAAGAATCTAACGCCCACGCACCTTTGTCCTTGAAGTCATATCAGGGGAGAGTTCTCTCTCTCCACTTGTCTACTTCTCTCCTATCTCACTCCCCTATCTCTCTTTTCCTTCTGCCTTCTCTTTCCTTTCTCCCTTCTTCTCTACTTGATATTAGCATATCACTTTAATTTTGTCGTAAGAATTCTATTCCTACTTCTATCATCTTTATTACTCTTAACATCTCTCTGCCCTCTCTTTATCTTCTGTATCTCGTACTCTCTTTCCTTCTTCATTTTTCGTCTATTTCTTCGGTTTTTTCTTTTCCCTTGTTATTTCCTTCTCTTCCTGTCTGTATATTCCTATTAATAAGTTATCTTTGCAGTCTTATTTTCAGTTTTTGAGTCCCCTATTATATCAAACTTTGTCATCATCATAATTATTCTATCATCCGTGTCTAAATTATTTGAAGCAGGTAGTTGATGAATAGTTTGTCAATTTTCTTAATCTAGTTTAAATAATTTTCTAGTTATCGTTAAATACCGTAACTACATTTAGTTGTTTTGAGATGGTTTTAAATTATTTTATTTCGTAAACATTGGAATATATGCGTTTTCTATTTAAGATTCCTTCTTTCGAAATCATTCTACTTCCTTGTAATCGGTCGTTTTTAGAAGGTCATGAAACAACATCTTTTCAGATTAGCGTACGGAGTTCGGCAAGGTTCAATCCTTGGTCCCTTCCACTTATTTTCCCCCTCTTTCTCAGCTGATAGGAAAGATTGATGCGCGATATAGGGGATTCCACTCCTCTAATGTCGCCACGCACCACCTTCGTCTTTATCTGCGCATTTCACATGACTCGCACCTGTTAACGTGTTTCTTCAACCTTTGCTCCCCCTTCCGCCGTCCGCTTGGCCCTCTACATACCGATACCGCATTAGATAAGCGTCTTCCCTATCGCATTGCCATCGCTTCGGTAATTTACTCTTCCGATCCTCCTATGCGGCCATATGGAATTCCTCGTGTGTTTGTGTGTGTATGTACTTCCTCTCTGACAATGATCATTGAATTAATGGTTGAACACCAAAGGGAATATACTTTCCTAAGCTACAGATTTCACGCTTATTATGTTAATGAAGGAAAAGTATATAACTAAGTTACGATAAGCTATCCTGTGAGCAACATTTTCATATAAATCAAATGCCTTATATTTTGTGAAATGGGTGGAATCTTCTAGGTCACGCCGTTTGCTTTTTGTGCACGTAGTCGTCTATCCTGGAGCCAGATGGAAAGAACTTTAATGATGAGTGTAATTTTTTCTCATTAGCATTTAGTTTTATTCAGGGGCGGATCCAGAAACTTCCTATAGAGAAGAGTGGAGGTAGTCTCTGTTGTCCTACATGCATAAGTTTCGGTTTAGCAAACAAAAGGGTACAAGGAGAGGAAACGATCGCCCCCGCTTCCCCATTTGTACAAGGCAATGGTTTCATCATACTACGGACGTTATTTAGTTTTCGCCGCAATTAACTGCCGTGTAGGGCTCTGTTTAGGTCTGATTATAAAACTGGCAATTATAAAACTTTATCCTTTACCAAGTAATGGAATTCGACCGCTCCTTCTAAAGTTATTTTATGTCTCTTCAGTTTCTCAAGAAAATTATTAAAGCAGAAGTTGTTTGCAATCTCCCCTTATACCATCCGAAATTGTCTTTTATTTTTCCAATTTCAAGATATGCAAAATATAAGGCTATCAGCTCTCAATTTATGCTTATGACATAAAAACTGTGTTCTAACAATCATCGAAGGCTAAGTAAAGATTATTTATCTCTTAAGCGCTAAGGACGGCCCTATTTAAAAAAATATAATTTAGGCGTAAAAATTCATTTATTAGAAATGCATAGGCGAAATTGAACGATTTAGTCCTACGAAAAATTTGCGTACGTGGCGTGCGTTAATCGGTTTTAAAAATACTTCCTTAGGGCCGGTGAAGAGAAAGAGAAAGACGAACTGATCTTTTTTAAGGAAAGGGCAAAGTTGGAGGGAAGGGGAGGAAGATAAGTAAAGAAGGAGAGAGAGAGAGAGGAGAAAGAGGTAGGAGAGAAGAGGAGGGGGAGAGAATTGCACGGTGTCCCGCGAAATTGCAATGTTGACGTTTGTAGAAATTCGTTACCGGGCGTTTCCCGAGACCGCCCTTCCTTCCCCTTTCTATCTCTTCCTCCGCTCCATGACGATCTCTCTCTCTCTCTCTCCCATCCCGACTCCCACGCAGAACTCTCTTCCCTCCCACACAGAGCCTATCCTAGGAATTGAGGACGAGAGAGAAATGGAAAGGAGGGAAAGAAGAGAGGAAGAAACAAAGGCGAGATGAAAAGTAGGGATTTAGAGATATAATGAAGTTTAGGTAGAGGAAGGATGAGATATGAAGGAAGAATGGCAGATAAATGAGGGAGAAAGGAGATATTAGATGGAAGAAGGATAGAGTTACATTGAAAAGAATAGAAAATGAAGTACTTACAGAGAGAAGTAGTTGGAATAATAGGAGGGAAAAGGGTGAGGGGGAAGAACGTAGTGATAAGGATGAATAATTGGAAGAGATATAGATGAGGGAAAAGAGAGGCAGGAGATAGCGGAGGAAGTGGAAAGTGATAGTATGAAGGAAAAGAGGAGGAATGGATAGGATAGTTGAAGATTGGTGGATAGACGAAGAATGAGCGGAAGAGGGGAAGATGTACTCTGCGAAGTCTAACTTAAGCTCTAAGAGCCAAGAAAAAATTAGAATGGTATCGTTCACAAAAAGATTCCAACCAATCACTGCACAGCAACGTTGCCACATCATGCACAACCGCTTCCCTACCTTTCATTTCGGTCAAATTTTGTTTGCGATTTGGCATCTCAGCTCCTCTCTCCCGCCAACTGTCAGAGCTCAAGCTAGACCGCGCCAACTTCAGTGTAGGAGTGAATGGAGTGTGATTTGAGAAAGAGGTAGAAAGAAAGAGAGAGGAGGTGATGTGAGGGGTGCAAGCATGGCGAAGGAGTATATAAAGCAAAGGGAGGAACGAAGAAGTGTAAATGAATTAACTTTATAAGAGACAGAAGAGTCTTGAGGAAAATGGAAGAGGAGGAATGAAGAGATGATGAAAGTTGGAGGAATGAGTGGAGGAAAGGAAATAATGTGAGTGGGGAAAGAGATAGATGGAAAATAAGACAAAAGATAAGGGAGGGTAGGAGGGAGGAGAGAAAAAGGAGGGAAGGAAAAGGAAGAGAAAAAGGAGGGGAAGAGGAGGCAGAGGAAAGGGAGGCGAAGAAGAGGCAGAGAAAAGAGAGGGAGGGAGGAAGCAGAGAAGAAGGGAAAGAGGAGACAGAGGAAAGGGAGGGAGGAAGCAGAGGAAAGAGGGGGAAGGAGTAGGCAGAGGAAAGGGAGGGAGGAAGCAGAAGAAAGAGAGGGAAGGAGGAGGCAGAGAAGAAGGGAAAGAGGAGACAGAAAGGGGAGGGAGGAGGCAGAGAGAAGGGAGGGAAGGAGGAGGCGGAGAAAAGGGAGAGGAAGAAGAGGCAGAGGGAAGGGAGGGAGGGTGGAGGGAGAGGAAAAGGAGGGGAAGAGGAGGCAGAGGAAAGGGAGGGGAAGAAGAAGCAGAGGATCGGGAGGGAGGAGGCAGAGAAGAAGGGGAAGAGGAGACAGAGGAAAGGGAGGGTAAGAAGAGGCAGAAAAAAGGGAGGGAAGGAGGAGGCGGAGAAAAGGGAGGGGAAGAAAAGGCAGAGGGAAGGGAAAGAGGGAGAAGGCAGGGGAAAAGGAGAAGAGGAGACAAAGGAAAGGGAGGAAAAGAAGAGGCAGAGAAGAAGGGAAAGAGGAGGCAGAGGAAAGAGGGATGAGGCAGAGGATAGAGGCAGGTGAGTCAGAGAATAAGTGGAAAGGAAGAAGAGACAAGTGGATAAAGAAGAACATGGGAGGAAATGATAGGAGAGGATGGGGAGAGTAATGGAAGGGGGAGAGGGGAGGAGTTGAGACGCGCGCCTAAGCGGTATAATGAACGCACACGCTGTGTAACTCAATTCTATACTACGCCCACCTTTCTCTTTCTTCTTCGCACCCAAGCATAGAGTAGCTAGCCATCTTAATAAGTCACGTGAAGTGAATGGAAAATAACGTTTTCTCAGCCCGTCGCTAGAAAAACGAAATTAAACTGTCAGGATGAATAATCAAGTTCCGGTGTTGATTATATTTGCTAAGGTTTTATAAACGGATGCATGTGTCAGTATTACTTGATTAAAAGTTTTTTGTGTCAGTCATTTAATTGTTAAAAAATTGATGGAATAATCGCAGTTTTCATCAGAGTAAAAATATTCATAACTTGACTTAGCAAGACTTTTTGTATGAGCATAGTATGAGGCGTTCATGGAGTTGATCGGATATTTTTTAGCTGATGCTAAGACTTGATTCGGCTCTATTTATCCAATCACAACATTTTTGGAGTATTTTCTGAAATGGCATCAGCTGTGAAATGTTTTCGGTTTATGGTTGACTATGTAAATATTTTAATTTAGAGACCTTTAAATTGTCTCAAACGATGCCACCAAAAGAGATTTTGCCTTAGAAGCTATGCATGGTAATGTTAATAGTCTTAAAATATCGGATTTTTAGTAAATTCTCCTTGACATAAATAATTATTTTAAATAATTCATAATTGTTTTAGAACCGAGCTCAGTATTGCGAGAAATTTCAATGATAATTATGTGCATTTAATACAGCCTTTCGTCGTTTATTTATCGAAATCGTTTCCGAAATGAGAAACCTCAAAATATTTTTCGGCTCATGGTAATTCACGCACCGACCTTTATAATGAAAGATATTCTTTCAAAAATCTCTACAAATCTGATAAATCTATTTTCGGTGAGGCTGAAAAACTTTTACCTTTTTGCGATGGATAATAGACATTAAAAAGGCGTGATTGTATTCAGTTGCGTGCTCATTAATGGCTCGATGAACCGAGATATCATAGACTATTAGAAGAAATAAAGCTAATTCAGAACGATCATTTTTACCGTTTTATTACATAAATCATTTTTATAAACATCAATGGGTAAAATATTTCCAAATTTTTTCTCATTGGGGGAGGACCAACCCCACAGATGAATAACTTGATATTACCACCCTTGAAATATAGAATTCTCCAACAGGGACAGTTTCGTCAATTCGTAATTTTGAGATTTTGAATTTCCTTAATAACTTAACAGAAACCCTGTAACGAAGTTTTACAATCCCTCCGTTTAACTAACAAATTTACGAAATATTAATACAATTTGCGTTTCTTTTTCCAGGTGAGTCCAACTTTACCGTGTGCATGGAAGTCGAAATAATGTGATATTTTGAATCTGCAGGGACAACAAGACGTGAGTAAAACATCCCTTTGAATTCCACAAAATTTCATCGCATTTAAAATTTTAATGAATAAGGTAACTTATGTTCATTATTGTCGGCATTAGTGAAAAATAAATCTCAACTTTTGTTAAAAAAACCTTTGACGGAAGTTCGGCTATCGTAAACCGAAGGCAATAGAAATGCGCGCAGATTAAGTAATGTGTAGTTAGGAAAAAATATCTGTGAAAATCTAGGCAAGAGGAGATATGTGGCGGTATTTAATGTGGCTGAATGATGCTTATTAATGAAAGATGGATGTGTTTATGTGTTCCTATAAACAAACCAGAAATTTTCCTAATCAGAAAACCAACAGCAAAGAATCAGATGGAAGCATAAATATCGCAACAATTAAATCTCGCTACACATATCCCTCGAAGTACACGGTTTCTCGTAATACTTCTTCCATTTATCACGGCTTTCTTTTTAACCTCGAAATGTGCGGCCACGAATTTAGCTTCAACGCTGTTTTGAAAGTGTCTCCGAATATAAAAAGCACGAAATGATTCATTTCGACTCAAGACGTTATAAGAAAAGATAAAGGAAGTAATTCTGAATGCAATATCGCTAAATTGTCGCACGCTCAGTTCAAGACGGCGCTCAAATGTGACCTCACCTATTTTGAAGGGAAAATACTGCTACACCTGCGCGATTTCACGGTCTTCTCCAAAAAAAACGTGTACAGCGCAGAGCACAAATTTGTCGATAGAAAATGACGTTTGGGACGAGGAGGATTTGGAGGAAGTATCGGTAATTAGGGTAGGGGAGTGAGTCAGGAGGGAAGAGGAATAGATGAGGCGTAAAGATAGTATGAGAACGCATAGAGAGAAGGGAGGTGGGGCGAGGAGGTGGTATAAGATGGCGACGGGGGAGGGGGAGAAGAGGAGATAATTGTGCTGCTACCGGAGAGCGTGTGATACCGAATAGAGGACAATGAACCCTACGAGACGACGTTAATCACATGATGTACAACTCTTCTCCCTTCTCCTCTCTCTCTCTCTCTTTCACCAAATGAGCCTCCTAGCAGAATAGCTCTCCACTTTACCTATAAGATAACGCGGCGCGGTCTCCTCCTATTGGACAACGTGCCACTTTCGAGGGTCATCCGTTGCCAGGCGTCAATAATCACCCATCCCTGGTACACAAGGGGTGAGAAGTGTTTCATAAGAAACGCGTACCGTGTCCCTGTTTCGCGGAGCCGGAATCGCGGCTGAAAAGAGGTTTTGCGGGGAGGGGGGAGAGAAAGAGGGGAAACCTAGAAGGGTTTAAAAAAAATGGGAGAGGTAGGAAGAGGAAGGGAGTGAGGGGGGGATAGAGCGGGAAGGGGAATAATAAAATGGGAGGGAACAGCACATTCCCTTCGGGGGCTCCTACCTCAGTTCATTGCGCAGGAACAATGGGGAAGGAGTGGGTGGGAAATGGCGGGAGAGATGGGAGGGTAAGGGGCGAAAGAGGGATGGGGAAAAGGGATGGGGAGAGTTTCTTCCTGATGATATGTGTGATGGAAAGTAGGGTGGGAGATGGAGATGGGGATGGGGAGGCGAACGGAAGAGATGGGAGGTCGGGAGATTGACCCGATGGAAAGAGGTGGATGCGAGGAGAGTGAGGGAGGAAGGGGAGAGAGATGGAGGAAGGGGAAGCGAAGTGAGGCCCGTGAATGGTAGCCGCCACGGTTATATTCCGTAAGATGCCGCGAATGCTGATTTCCCCAACAGGGAGGCGTTCTGATGCAACGCGAAACGACACGGGACGAGCGACGCATGTTCCATAACTGTCATTCTTCGGATGTCTGTTTTTCACGAAATTCGTTAACGAGTTTCCGCACGGATCTTTAAAAAGGAATCCCCTCCGCGCGAATTTAATGCGGGAACGACTGGGCGTCAGGGGAGGATAACGCAAGTCAAACTCTTTAGATATTCAGTAAAATTCACGCTCGATAAAGTCCAATAATTAAAGCCCCCCATTAGCATCGTAAAGACTTACCCGGGAAGGCCTGTTAAAAATCTAGAGGAACCGTACGCCGTGGGAACAAGCGGAGGGTTGAGTTGTGTTCGTAAAAATTAGTGGTTTTTTTCCTTGTGTATGTTGCTCTCCGGAATGTACTTATTATGCGCACGGCACAGTGGTTAGTTTTATAGGAGCATTTGGAATGGCGAAACGCTCATCTGTGGCGTTGTCAGGACGTTCAACCGAAGAGAGGGCATAGAGAAGTGAATCGGTTATATTTTAAACGATAGTTAACGCGGTTTAGTTGCCCTAAACATTAGTAAATGTGTAAGAAATTCGTTCATTAGCATTTTATTTTAAGTTTTTTCTCTCCTTTCATAACATCAACTTCATTTTTTAATTTATGTATACTATGGTGGGTATGAATCTGCATACCGTTCAACTGTAATATCCGGCTAACCGGAATAGGCTCGGTCCTGAGGGATCCAGTAAATCGGGAGTTTACTGTGCGTCATTTTTCCTAATTGCTCGTGAATAACACTTTCGAAGAAAAAAGTAATCTATGGCAAATATTCTACCGATCATTATATATTCCAGTAAATACATTTTCCTTTTTTCTTTCCATGTACTATATCCTCTAATAAATTATCTATATATCCTTCTATATTTTTTCTTCTTTTTAGCCTACTTTCCAGAATGGAAATAGGCTTATAGTTTCGTCATTGTGTCTGGCTGTCTGTGCGTCCCCCTATTAACTTTTGAACCAATAGACCAATTTTCATGACACTTGGTGGAAATCTCTTGCTACATGGGACAAGCTCCCGAGGATAGTTTTTGTTGCGAAGATTGAAGTTCCGAGTTCGATTCCAGGAACTATCCTTCCCATTCGATTTACATGGGAAATCTGAAATCCATCGTGCGAGGTACTTTTCTCTTGTACATTAAAATGTCTTATTATTGTAATATCGGAAAGAGTTTTGTGCTGTTCTCTGAGGAAAGGAATGAAGATTCTAATATTTATCGTAGAATTTTGCTTGTCGATTGAATTTTTTAGAATTTTGCATAAATACTGGCATTTTTGCAGTTTTTATCACTCATTACGAGAGTGTTGCCATAGCAACAACTGTTGTTGGACCCGGATTCGGTATAGTCGAATACATACACGCGTAATGTTGCCGCACAAATACGCGTGATCAATTTAACATTCCCTTCGAATGTATTTGTAATATTTTATGCAGCTAAATTATGAAATTTGGGAACACAAAAAGCAACATATCCGCGGTGATTTTAAAGCTATAAAAGGCAATATACTAAGTTTTAAATAAATGATTAAATGGAAATTAATTATTATAAGTTCCGTTTGGATCATCTTGTTCCCTTCTGTCCTTTTATCCGTCCCACCCACTTTCCTCTTACCTTTATTTTCTCTCTATCTTCGTCCTTTTTTCACCTCTTCTTCGCGCCTCTCACTATCGGCATCTACGCCATTCCGTGCTCTTTTCCTTCACGTGTGTGTGTGTGCGCGCGCGCGATATCTCCGTGTGACTTTTCTTGTGGGAAAGACAGATGCACATCGCCCTGGCGTCTCTAAATCCCATCCCACGGAAAAATACACGCGAAACCCCATTCCAGAAATTAATTGCGCCCTTATTTTCCCCCTCTCCTCCCCCGTTCTCCTTCCACTCCTGCCCTCTCATATTCGACCTCTTGCCTTTTTTTTACCTCGCCGCTTTTCTTTCTCCGTTCGCCTCATTTTCTTGCCCTTTTCTTATTTCTCCCTCCCCTATCTCTCTTCCCGATCTCTCCCTGATTTCACTCCGCGCCATTACAGTGGCCTTTGAAGAAATTATACGACGCACTTCCCATTTTTCAAATTACGGTAGGATATAGTTATCGCGAAATGCGTCTTTGGCGAGGTAACTGTAAACTCGTAAGATTTCGGCCTCACGTGACGCAGTTTTGACAGATTTGAATTTTATAGTACGGTTAAAAAATTAAGTTGGTGGTTCGTGTATATGATATGCGTTAAAATGATTACATTACAATACATTATTAATCCGCAGGAAGGAGCGACGTAGTTTGACAGGAATGCGTGAAAAAGTTCATCATCATCATAGGTAGTCTGCCCGTAGACAGGTCCGTGATTATTCATGGTTAAACCTGGTTCTCCATATACTCCTATTTTCCGCTGTCCTCTTCATATCTTGATAACTCTCTTTCCCTTTCAAATCGTCTATCAGCTGAAACCTTTTCCTACCTCTTTCCCCTTTTTCATCTAGTTTTCCTTATAACACGTCTTTAATCATACTCTCTCTCTCTCCTCAGGTAATGTCCAGCGCAGTTTGCCTTCCTCTTTCTAATAATCTGTATAATCATTCGCTCCTCTCCTACTCTTCGTAGCCCTTCATCGTTTTTCACCCTATCTATATATTTTATCTTCAGCATTCTCCTCCAAGTCCACATTTCAAAGATTTCCAAGTATTTGATGTCATTTTTCCTTATCGTCCATTTTTCTGCCCCGTACAAAGCTATACTCCATACATACCATTTTATGAACTTCTTGCGGATATCTTCCCTTATATTCCCCGTAAATAGGTGTTTCTTTCTTCTGAAAGCCGCTTTTGCTTTTCCTATTCTAGCCCTGATCTCATCCGTACATTTTGCTTCTCTTGTTATGATGCTTCCAAGGTAATTATAGTCTGAAACTTGTTCTAAAGGCTTTCTTTCAATACTTATGTTCAGATTCTCTTCTTTGCCTGATATTCGAATGACCTTTGATTTTTCTGTATTTATTTCCATAACGTATTCTCTACCTGTTATTACTAGTCTATTTATCATTTTCTGGAATTCCTCTTCCTTTCTTGCTAGAAGTACTTGTTCATCCGTGTATTTTACTGTTCTTATAATCCTCCCTCCAATTTTGAAATCTCCTGTGCCTTCTAACGCTTCTTGCATTACACTTTCTCCATATATATATTGAATAGGATCGGCGATAGGCAGCAGTCTTACTCCTCTACCGATATTTACTCCGCAGATGTCCGCATTCTCCATCCTGATCTTTTCAACTTGATTCACATATAGATTCCTGATGTCTCCCGTCTTTCTAGTATATACCTATATCCTTTAATATCTTCATCAACATTACCCAATTTACTCTATCAAAGGCCTTCTGCCAGTCTACGAAACATACCCAGATATCTTGACTGTATTCTATTGCCTTTTCTATCTATCTGCTAATTAAATCTATTGAATTACTTCGCCGTGGTTGGACTGATGTTCATGCAAGAAATACTTTTACCACAACTTCGCAGATGAAAATTTGAGCTTCTCATTGAGCCAAACTAAATAAATATAAATATAGAAAGTAAATAATGTCAGTACTTCAATAAAATTAAATACAACTATTTTTTATTCCTTTGAATCTGGATAGAGCAATAGGATTGTTGAAAGATCGCGCTCTTAAATCATGATGGCATATTGCTCTGAATAATTTCAACGTTATCACCTGCAGCTGGATAAATGAACTTGGTTTTCATATATGTAATGGGTTAGCGAGTAAACAGACAAGGTTGAGGTATAGGATGGTGATGAGAGTAGGGAGAAACTACAGCAAATGTTGCGCGGTGAGCTAGTTAAGATCCATAGCGAAGATGTCTCCTGAATCTAGTTACGGAGAGGGGACGTGTCTGAAGGCGAGGGTGGAATATGAGACGACGATTGTCTGGAGTACTCTACCAGACGAAAGAGAAGTCTTATTATTGGAGTTGCGCCGTTGTTTGCATGACGCGCGCACTATGTATGGGAGAGACAGTAATAAGCAAGTGACAAGTGGCGCCAAGATCGGAACCCTCGGTTGGATTGAAAATGATACGTTCTAGAGATCGTGGGAAAAGAAAAGATAGGCTTTGTCTACAGAAATATTTCTCGGGTGATAAATTTAGGACAGTAATTTTTTTTAAAGAAATTTGAGCTAATTTGTTATTTTCTAATTCAATATTATGATAACAGATAAACTAGTTCCGCTTACTATTTTTCAAGAGGCAAGTTGCGATTTCACAAAAATTATCAAATAGAAAAATAATTAAAGAAATTTTATATGAATAATAAAGATATTAAAGTCGTTCGGCTAGAGAGTTGTGTGGTAAAGGGTAAACAAAGAAAGCATCGTCCAATGAACAAGCCGAGAGGAATGATAACATAAGTGGGAGAAAATGGTTTGAGGAATGAAATAAAAGGAGTTTACGTTAAGTAGGCAGAAATGTTGAGATATTTGGATCACTTTCTTCCATCACTCTTCAGTCTGTGAGTTAAATTGTGGAATTATTCGATCTCCTTTTCATCTTTCTAGTTGGTCTCGTAATGTTGCTCCACTTTCGTAAACTCTATACTACCTGAAATGCGCTAATTCATCTCTCTTTCGCATTTTATTTTCGCCAGCATTTTCCTTCAAAGATTTGGCAGTACGTCATAGTTGATATTCTCGTCGTAAAAGGTCATATAGTACTATTTATGAGATGCTGAAAAAATGTGTCAAATGAACGAATAAAACACCATGTCGGCCTGATCATTTGAAATGCTAAAGTGTTTGGATCAAGACATCCAGATTCGTAGATAGTAAGCTGAAAGGTTTTTTGGGACATTCCAAAGCGCGCTAAACGAAAAATAAAAACTTGACGCCAATAAAATTAACAGGTGCAAGATGGTATTAACCTAGTTTTCCGTGAGGAAAAACTGGAATGGGGCTGTGGTCAGATAAGATCAGTTGATAATAGCCGTCTCGAGAAGGGTTAAGCATGCAGAAAAAAAGATCACAACGAGATAAGGTTTCGCAAAAGATGCCTCGCCTGGGAGGCGAGTGAGATGATGATTAATGGCATTAAGGATCAAAACCAAAAGTTCAGTATAGACCTTGTCATAGAGAGAATATAGCTGTTACCTATCGACGCATTGACTTCGGCAAAACGTTACATATTTTTCGATATTTCGAGCGTAATAGATGACTTATTAAATGCTTGACTGAGCTAAACTGGTGGTAATCCCAGTAAAAAATTATTGAAGTGGCTCTTACGGATTGGTTCATTCCAGTTCAGTCTAAATAAAAACTGAAGTTTGCTATTATTAATCCTTAGTCGCGTGAAAAAAGTCCCGTAATTAGTCGCGTGGGGCCAATATGACCCCAAATTTATTTGCAAATTTTAGGAAGAAAATATTGTTTTATCTTTATCATACTGGAAATAAAATCACTTTTAGACTATAATCCAAATATTTATTAATAATTTATTTTTGAAAAACATTAAAATAACATTCATAACAAGAATATTTTCTTTTTTAATCACTTCCCCTGTCCCCACAATCATAGCATTTCATTAACACATGCTCTTTGCAAATAAAAGCCCCACAATTGGCACATCTAAATGGAACTTTATTGTCCTTAGTTCTAGGGCAAAATTTCCATTTTCCTCTAGAAGGTACTGCTACAAAAGATGGGCTTTCTTCCGCAAGTCTCCCCTGTTGAGTGCGAATGCGCTTTCGGAGATCTCTTGGTAAAAACTGACTCTGGGATCTCGAAATTTGTTGCTCTTTCACTAATTCTGTAGATAGTACTTTTAAGAAGTTTCGTTTCGTCCTTTCATTTTTAAGATTTTGTTTATACAGTATGAAAGCATTGATGGCGGCAACGTTCAAAAAATAAAAAACAGCTAACGGCCACATTTTCGTTCTTCTCCCAACGTTATAAGTGGCACAAAGCTGATCGCATATATCGACTCCCTCTTTTGTTGCGTTGTACATTGTTATTATTTCTGGTTTTCGGAGATATTGGGTGATGTCATCAATTTTATCATCGTGATGCATGGTTGATATAAGTATCACGGATCTGTTTTTCATTAAAACATAGGAGACTATTGTGATATCTTCAGTGAAACGGAAAATGCAGCTTCTAACACTCCTGTCTTTTTGGAAGAAACTCAGGGGGGATTTCTTTTTTTATTTATACGCAGAGTGCCGACAAGTGTCAACTTGAACTCTGACAGAAGTGACTCAGCTGAAGGGGCACTTGTGTAACAATTATCAGTGGTAACGTTTCTATTCGTTCCTTTTATTGGCATAACTAAACGTTTCACCATCTGATCAGGTTTATTACCGGTTGCGTATGGTCCTTCTGGTTGAACACCAGCATATATTTCAAATTTATGTAAATAAAATGTTTTCACGTCCACTAATGCAAAAACCTTTATTCTGTACCTTTTCGGTTTTTTCGGAATATACTGGCGAAAACGGCACCGATCTTTGAAAGGAATCAGTTTCTCATCAATCGTTACATATTCTGTTGAGATGAATGCCTTTTTAAAGTTTGCTGACAATGTTTGAATAAGGTCCCTTATCGGAGAAAGTTTATCATTTACTTTACGCACTTCTCGGGTTGTAACGTCGTCATACCTTATGCGTCTCATCAAGAAAAGAAATCTTTTTGTCATAATAGTAGTAAAGTATTATCAATTTTACCGTCTAGTACTAAATATTATGAGAAAAAAACACTTACAAAAACTTTGTGATATACCTAGTTGTATGTGATTTATATACACTTTCTATTCTTCCACTTAATCCTGTGTGAAAAAATTGGGAAAAATTGGGTGGCTGTCAAGATTCAGGTGAGAGCTCTGCGGTAGCTCGGCATAAAATTCATTATCATAATGCCGCTGTACACTAATATAGGTATTTTTTTAAATATATTGTTTATGTCATATTGTTCATGATATCAAGCTGTATATAGAGATAGATTTGAATTGAAATCGCTCGAGCCACTTTTGAGAAAAATCGACAAGTATAAACTATCCTCTATTCTTGCCGTATATGTTCCATATCAACATTATATATTTCAGATGACATTATACAAAAATACGAGATTTTATTCAGGCACCAGAGCGGGGAAAAGACGCCGGATAGACGGACAGATGACGTAGCAAAAACAACTTCTTTGGACTCAGGGATACCTAAAAAGTGGATTTCCATTAAAATCTCTAATTAAAATTATTTTATAGTCTCAGTATTTATTGTATGTATATTGTCCATAAAACATTTTAAAAATCAATAAACAAATCCCAAAATAACAAAAATGCTAAAAAAACCACGAAGAAGGTTAATGGCAAAGATATTGCAAGTTTGGTCTAGGTAGGTAATAAATTTCTTTTGATATCGATGAAAATACATTGCGTGGGGTCATATTGACCCCACGCGGCTAATTAAGGGTTAAGCTGGAATATGCATTAGATAATTTTCAATTTCTCAAATTTGGTAGTCAATGAGTATTTTATTTGACATTCCTGTTCTATGTATTTAGTTAAAAGGATTAAGTCATATTCCTTGTAATACTGGAAAAATACTTTGGAATTTTTTGGAAATAAAAAAGTACAATCTGATTCATAGAATAGCAGAATAAGTGTAATTTATAAAAATCTCATTTTAGGTGTTTACTCCAAAATGGTCGGGTTATCAGATGAGATTAGGTTTCCTACTTAGTTGATTCCTTTTTTACTTTAAGTCATTATCATTTCTATTAAAAGTGTATAATTCCCATAGCACTTGTTCACAAAAAAATCAGTTATTGGTATTGAGATTTTTTCGCGACAAAAAGAGAACTTAACAGTAAACTATATTTATAGTCTATTTAGAAAATATTCTTCAGTCTTCTTGGAGTGTGTTAAATGAAAACTGAAGGAAAGTGTCATTCTTCATCGATAAAAGTTAATTATCAGACCGAATAGCTAAGCACGTTACGCCAAAGCAAAATTTACGTCTTGAGTTTTCTGAAAACATTTTGGGAAACTTTAAAAAAAAACGCATTTTTAACGAGCGGCGTAATTCGAAGGAATGAGATAACCCGTCGGGGATTTAAAATTTTTCCTCACATGTGCGAGAGAAAGAAGGAGAGGCCCATATTATCTTGGGAAAAGCAACAGACCGAACACTTCTTGCAACGTGGTTAATGATTTTGATCCTCACGAGTGGAATTTTTTTCTCTCGAATCTTCGAGTAGAGCTTACGCAAAGAATAGACCTGAAATATCCGGTAATGAGAAGGTGTGTCGCAATGGTTTTATTTGCCTTCGGATGGCGCGGCGCGAAAGAAGCTTTGCCAAGATGGAAGCGGGAGTGATTTATTGGAGGTCCCTTTTACGTAAGGAGCCTTCCTTGTTACAGATAAAACGCCTTATCTCTTGTCGGCGCCCTCTCCTCCGTTCGTTCTAAGCGGAGTAAAACGTCTCGAATGCAAATTGAGAGAACGTTTATGTCCATATGTATTTGGTGAACTGATCTAATTTCGAATCCCTTATATTTTTTGCCGCGGGTGAAAAACATCTGGGCATCTGGATGTTTTCTTCTTTTTCCTATCTGGTTTCTCGGAAAATAAGCCGGTAAACAGCGCCATTCTCTTTTTGTTGCCACCCCCGGTATCGAAAATTCCGACTAGGTTTTCATCGCCTCGGGAGGTGAAGTATCATTTGGCAGATATTATCATGAGAGATCTCCCTTAACACTTTGGGAAGTACGTGGGGGTCTATATTTATTGTTGTGTTCAATAATAATGTTTTTGCTTTCAAATGTCATTTTAGTGTATTTTCCATCAGTATAATTCATTAAATAAATAAACAATATCATGACGATTGGTAGAAAGATATATGACCCCAGGTGCCCACTTGTGTCTGTGCGCTTGCTTGAGAGATATCTAATATATATATATATATATATATATATATATATATATATATATATATATATATATATATATCGGTTTTTGGTCGAATTACGATAATTAAAGCTATTTTCATTAAAAGAGGATGAATAAAATTGCTAGGGTGAGGAGCTTAGTTTAAAAGCTGGAACGCCTAACAAATGGAAATCAAACGTTAAAGATTTTGTAATTTACTTTAAGCCTGTAAGCGCAATTTTTCTTTATGTATTTCGGAAAATAACTCTTCCAGCCGAAGTGGTTCTTCCTATAAAAATAAAAGTTGACCAAGTAATTCCTGTCTTCATCTTTTCCCTAGGAATGATCATTACTTTTGTCCTTGCGCGACCGTGTTTATACTTCTTCGCTGCAATTTCCACGTAATGAACGGGAAGATGATCTAATTTGAGAAAAACTATTTTTTCATCACAATCACTCATTGCTTTTAAATAATTGTCATTTTAGTACTTACCCAGATAACAGTGTTATCAAATACGTTACCTTATTTATTAATTCAGGTGCTAATGATACAATTTTCGACGCGTCTATAAGCACTGCACAACCACCAATATATTAATTGCCATATTATACATTGGTCTTAAAAGTGGCTTTATTTTATCACAGGACGCCATGGAAGAATTTTTCAAATGGCGAAGTTTTTATTTCCGGTATTTGCATGAGATGTTTTGATAATTTTTACGCAAATCTTCGAGAAAGACTTCTTATTGATATAATGCCATAAATCCTGGGGAATTATCGTCAGCCGTGCCATCTTAAATTTCGTAAACATGTACTCACCTCAGCTGATTTTTTTTCGATTGCCTATTGTTGATATTTGCCAATTGATATTGTCCAAGACATGACCTTTCGGTGAGGAAACATGACTTATTTATCAGATGCGTTCATGTTGGTCCACAGCTTAACTTATTATCTTCAAACTCGAGAGTTAAACCCAGTTTAAAGTTTTATGAAAATGATGGCTCCAGTGAACCGCTCTTGGCACTTTTAGTGAAATATCTCGACAAACAACTTTAAGCCATTATTGCGAGATACTAAGACTGGCAACGGCTGCTACGCTCTCCGGATCAAAAAATGAATCGGGAAAATCACGAAATTTTAATAAAAAAGCTTTAAATTTCGTGTTAATCAATAGAGTGACGTTTTTTTGTTTTTTTTTAATAATCTCCTCTAACAAATGACAGAATAATTGTTTGTAGAGAAGTTCTCCAAAACATTTACTCGGATGAGTCGTAATGATCCATAAAATGGTTTTTTAAAATTACATTATTTGGAAATAATATTTTCAAAGTCACGCATTATGTAAAAAGATTCATTTGCACTCCTTTTTATGCTTAGCCTGCATTTCACTCCAGGAGCAGTTTTAATTGTTGATAAATCACCTATTTTGACGTAGAATTCTCTTCGGAGAAAAATGATTACGTGTGATTTATATGGCCAATGTAGGAAAGAAACGGAAAAAATGATTACTCAATAGCTTAAGAGCTACCTGACCTGGTTGAACTTATCTCCGTTCTTTGCACGATAAAAAACTTGAATAACTACGGCTAAATCTCGAATTTAATACTGAAGAACGAGACCTAAAATTAATTTTGGTGAATGATCAGGAAAACTACTGAAGTGTGCCCCAGCATTTGAACAGAAATGAGGGAAAGCTACTCGGCCATAGATCAAGATAATATTCGGCTGTGAATCCCGTGGAGTGGTGTAGAAATGTGTTCATAAACATTCGCTCGAGTATCCTTATGGATGAAAAGGGAAAGGAATAATCAAGAGTTAACGTTTAATGAGAGATTTGAAATGAGCTTTTCGTTATTATGGTCTCAAATTCAATTTTAATTTACAATAATGTTTCTATCCAATAATTTTAATTGGATGTGTACTAATGAATTTGGTCTACATCTACATTATACCCTGCAAGTCACCTTTTTGGTGGATGGCAGGGGGTGCAGTGCACCAAGGGTCCATAGTTTTCCTACCTTATCTTTTCCTATTATTTTGGTTTGGTTTTAGTTTGGCCGTGAGTAAAATCGCTTTCGCTAATTTATACTTTCTCATATACGTAGTACATAAGTATATTGGGAAAGTATTGTAATCATGAAAAAATTCTACTTCGAGATTTTGATGGAAATACACGTTTTAGGTGTCCCTGATTCCATAAAAGTGCTTTTCGCCATGCCGTTCGTCTATCTGTCAGTCTGTTCGCTGTTCTAGATCCCAAACGCGTAAGTAAAATCGAATGATATCTCGTATTAGTGCAGCATATCATATTTTGCAGATCCTTATTTCATAAAAATGGTATTTCACAAAAATGAAGGGTAGTTTATTCTTGGCGATTTTTAAAAATATTTTATTTATTCAAAAATGGCTCCAGAGAATTTTATCAAAATCAATCCAATTGTAGAGCCTAATGTCACAAATAATACTACCTAAGCCATATCTCCCTTAAATTCACTATATGGCGTCCAGGGACATTATAATGTACGCTAAGCTACCTATGACGTCACGCCTCCGCCGCGTTCCACTCAAAATCATATTACAGCCTAAACGGTTAAACTAAATCGGTTGGTATATCATATTTGTGGATAATATCATTCATAATAGACAGTCTGAGGAGATGAACGATATTGCGTAACAATTATGGGTACTTGATTCTAGGATATTTTGAAACAAAATTCGATTAACTCAAAAATGGCTACAGGGATTTTGATTAAAATCCATCCAATCGTACAACCTGATGTCACAAATAATACTAACTATGCCATATGTCCCAAAAAATACTAAATATCGACCAATAGCATTAAAATATACGCTAACTTTGATTTATTAGCGTTTTTCTTTTATAAGCGTACACAGCCAACCAAACGTATATATGTAGGTATATGAGAAAGTTTGTGCAACGTATATTGCGCCGTTTGTTTATTATATTTTAGAGTAATTTAAGGCTCTGAGAGCTATTTATAGATTATTTTAAAACTCTATAAAGCGCATTTGTTACAGATATATGCCTACAGAAAAACAATAGCTCAAGACGCTGAGTAGTAATCTCATATATTTTCAAGTAATAACTGCGCCTCCTCAAAACAATGGAGTACATCTAAATTATAATTTACTCAAGCGGAAAAACTATGTGCTATGTATTTTTTCCATTTACTATCCTCTAACGCAGGGGTGGGCAACTCTAACGGTGTATATTTCAGTTCGTTATTCAGCTTTGCCGATCGTATATTATGTCTTTTAAGACGATTTAAATTATATCATGTTTAATTTTTACAGAAGATAAACGTCAACAAACTCAATGTTTCATAAAATAATCTATTCATAAACATTTTTGGAAGACATAAAAATTACGCTTTCGTTTTTTAGGTTAATTTTGAAATTTTAACTGCGATCATTACTGTCGAACCTATAAAATGATAGGGTTTTTTGAGTGTGACGTAATTTTTCGATCCATGCGCTGTAAAAATTTCTCATGTTTAAATATAAAAATGCTTTCCCGTTTCCAACGTAATACAATTAAAAAATCATAAAAATCGCTTGAATGTTATTTACGCTATATAAGCTATATTTAATAATTAGATACTTGAGAAATATGGGCCATTTCAAGAAATAATTTATCAATATCGATTTGCAGATCTTTCCGTCACCATGCGATGTCTGTATCACAGCAGACCAGACGTTCATTGAAGAGGATAAACCGTGAATCGCCTCACTCGCCCACATCTCCGAGGTTCGAACTGTGGGCTTTCCTTACGCGAAGCGAAACCTCTAACCGCTCCACTCTACCTCCTCCAAACAACATCCTCGGTTGACCTTGGAGATGTCGTTTGGTTTACTTGTGCAAGCCCGTATTATAGTCGAACGGCAGATGGTGCATCACCTGTAATTGGCGCCGACACATTGCAAAAAAGCGAGGATTATGCGGTCGCATAACTTAGCCAATATGTTTAGTTATCCTTAGATCGCTAACGGTAATCAATGCAAGTTTCAATGAGATCATTAAAATAACGGAGGAACGCAATCACCCATCTCACGGAAGGATTCGAACTCACGACCTTTGTATTAATAGGTAGCTACGCTATCAACCTCGCTACTAAAATCTACGCATCTTTATAGTTTCCTAAGATTGATATTCTCATTTTCCACTACCCTACCTTAAGGCGTTCATTTTTTTCTAGACATGTGGCGTACTTCAAATTTTAATTGTAATCCTCCTCCGCAAAAAAGGGTTTTTATTTCATTTTAAGGCCAAGATAGGCACGAATGATTTATATGTCGTAAATATCTTCTAAAATATCGACGAAGTTCGATAGAATATAAGCGACGAGCAGTACATAAAATTACTGCCGTAAGTTTCCGTCTCTAATGCGCAATTTTTTCGCGATGGAATTCCTATTTCAATTTTTGTTCCAAAAGCAAAAATAAGAAATATTTTTTCTTTCAGTCTCTATAATGTTGTTTCAGAAAAAAATCAAGAATATAAACGTTTAACATTCTTAATATTTATTATATTTCCGTATTATAATCAGTACATAGTAGGAAACTTGATTAACTTTTGTTTTATATTTATAGGTACCTATACCAAACGTTCGTAGCAATCTTCATTAAAACCTGCACGGGTTAAATTTATCTTATTACTGCAATTTTAGGTACGTATTATATATGGTGATAATACAATTTTGACGTTTCACTCGTGAAAACCTGGGTGCGTATTATAATCGGAAATTTACGGTACTTTGATTGCAATATTTGCTCTGGAGGAGAATTTCAATCCGTGACTAATGAAGAGGCATTAAGTATCAATTGAGAACTAAAGTGTGGTATTATAGATAAAAGCAATGAATTATAACTTATGAGGGTAGCTAGTAAATGCTTTTCTAATGTCAATGTACTGCCTACTTTTTCTAGGGGTGGAGTGGGTTGTTTTTAGTCGCGTCCCCAAATTATATGAAATCTACTAGTTGGAGAAATTAATGTATAAAGGATGGTTTTTACGTTAGAATATTATCAAAATTATCATGAAGAGCATCGAAGTTTCACAATCAACGTGATATATAATGCACCAATAACATATACATATGTATTCACAAATCTTGCGAAGGGAGAGGGGAATAATATAAAAAAGATTTCGCTCAGCACTCAGGATTAGGAAATCTTTATTGTTAAATACGTTACCTCACTAGAAAAGAAATTCCTCTAAAAAATTGATCACCAGCTGTGACAAAAATGTAGTTAAATCCCACCAACTTAAAATTCAGACAATATAATAGAAAGAACAACTGAGTTTTGTGAAAAATGGACGATCATGGATCTCCTTGAAACAGTACTCGCTGCGATTACCGCAAATTGTTTAGCATAAACAGTCAAAAGTGTACTCAAATACAGTAAAACTTGCTCAAAGCCTCTTTAACGTACCCATGTACCCATGAACGTATATAAGGACCAGAAAGGCGCATAGATGAAGGATAAGTTCATAATTTTGGTTTTAAGTTTTACTTTGCCACCGTAGTTTTCTGTTAACAAATATTTCCTGTTTTCAGCGCAAATGAACGTGTATCGGCTCGACTAAGCCGTTTATATCCCGCAGATTTAATTACGTCTTTAACAATTTTTAAAACATGTTGTTAATATTTTCTTCGCTCTTGTATGTTCGTCAATATACGCCAACAATTTCTGTATAGCTCTGCTTTCAATTCGATCTGCTCGCTAAGTTATCGCACGCTTTTCCTGAACCATCAGTATTACTCTCTTTCGACAAAGTTGCTCGAATTTTTAAACAACTTTTAATTGAGATTGACTTACTATTTGTATTCAAACCCTGTCCCAACTTGCAGCCCTCATTATGGGAGGTAGGAGAGTTAAGGCAGAATAACCTCAGAGAGGCCGCTAATCTGTAAGTACTCCTGTCATGTTCCTTCCCTTTGCTCCCAACTCCGCTCAGTCTTCCACTATCAGACAAGACTCCTCGCACTCACTCGGTTTTGGTCCAGTAGACAAGCGAAACCTTCTCTTATTATAGTGATTCAATGTGATAGATGCATTACATTGCGTTGAGAAGCAAACCGTGCTTTCAAAGACCACAATGAAAAAAGTATACAAAGATTTTCATGAGAAATTAATTTTGTTTCACTAAAGTGAAAATAATAAAATTCTAAATACGAGGGTAGAAGTTAATACATAAATACTTGATAACTTCGATAACTTAATACAAATGTATGTGACTTTTTTTATCGGTTTTTAATTTAACATTCAAGATACATATTTTTCATTTTGCTGCTAAAATTCTATTTCTGGTAATTATTTAGGCATTAACTATTTCCTGCTGTCGATGAAAATTCCACCTTTTGAATAAACAGTTAAGTTTCCATTTCTGTACTGTGGCTACGAGGTATAACATTCAATGAAATTTTTACTTTTTTAAGTTTAGGATTAATCTCATTTCAACCTGTATAAAGGTACGTGACAGGAAAATAACGCGCGCCTAATTAAGATTCTCCTGGATTTCGAGTGGGATAGATATATCGTTAATGTCGATAGGAAGTGGCGTACAAGATGGCGCCTTGAAAGTCGAGACGGAAAAGTGCTGCTGACGTTTTAGATTTGAAATTCCGCTACAGATGTTCGGCGACGTTTCAGACGTGAATTCGTAAAGAAGCTATCAATCAGGAAGAGTACCTTACGCCTGGCATAAAAGATTATAATGAAAAAGGCCGCCTCTGCCGTACTTGGAAGACCGAGAAGTGTTGAGGAAGACATTTGACGTGCACGTACAAGTTTCTTTACGCGGCGCTTAAAATTAAGAATTCAACTCGCCACGTCGTTCGGGGTATTGGCTGTTCTTAAAGAGTGCCACGGAATCACGAGTTTAAAATATTCATAGCCCTCGAGTTGTTCTAGGCAAAAACTAGATTGTGTGACAGACCAACACTTCGATCTATTATGTTACGTTGCTCGATATCGTGCTAAGTGTATTTCTATAAATTTTACATCAAGTATTCGTAAGGTTTAGTTCGGAAAAAAGCTACTCGGATTACTTTACCGTTAATTTAATTGATTTTAACGTGACACTGCTGCTCGATTGGGTTATTCAACTGGAACGGATATGCCTTTGCAATTACCGCTCACGAAGTCCCTGCTTAGAATTGATGAATGACGTTATTGGCAAATGCGATCTGACTAGGAGTAATACAGTGCTGAATTCACTTATCAGTTTTAACAGCCTAGTCTTTCCGCCCAGTACAAGATTGGAATTTGGAAAATATTTTGTGTATACGACAAAGTATTCCTCTTTGTAAAACACCTTATGTGTTTAATATAAGTAGCTGCCACTTTTCCGTAGGGAAACATTTCTCCGATTCGAATTCACTGTGTATTGTCATTAATGAAACGATCGTCTTTGCATCCCATCATTATTATAGAGTATTTCAATCTGCAAAGAATTTTTCGATATGTTCTTGAATGACCGAACCTAACGCACATCCTCTAATCTTTGTCAGCAATCGTTACTGTTATTTTCGAATTATCTGACATGTATTTTCTCTTTCGACGACAAAAGTTTTACCGACCCGACAAAGATCTATTACTTTTTGCCATATCGCGGATGAGAAACGCACCTTGGAATGGCTTCCGTGCACGTTGTAGATAGTTTAAAAAGAAATCTACGTCAGCAAATCCCGATCTTAATCTCGCCTCTTTATCTTTTATGTAACACTGCTTACGATAATGAAAACCGCGCAGAAATATTTGCTTCGACGAATGCAGCATACCTCGTGGATCGGATGATCAACTCAAATCTCATCGCACCGCGAGCTTAGATATCTTGCCCCGAAAAGGTCACGTAAGCGTTACAGGACAGTTTAATCGAATTGTTTTTTAAAACGTACCCGTATCTAATAAATAGCCTGCGAAAGTAATATAGAAAAAAATAAATCGTTATTTGAGTAAATAAAAATATTACTGTGCATGCTTTGCGAAAGGAATCCTTGCCTATTCTTGAAGGTGTGGCCTCCGCATGTGCTAGGAGGTACGCAAGGACAACTCCGAGTGTTCAAAGAGGAGATATTAATCCGTGTGGCCCTCTAATGCGTTTCTTAAGGGAGAGTAATTCCGGCACGAAGGACTTCTATCCTCCCGTCTGCATGATCGGGAGAATGCGTGAAAGAATGTCATAGCGATCGTATGAAATAAATATGTGGCTGAGTGCGTAAATAAATGTGTCATTGGATGGCAGTACGTCTGGCTTAAGTTGACCATGTGACTAAGTAATGTAAGAATGGGAATTGATAGATGCTCGGAGCGTTGGCGAAGATGATACACGGGAGTTCCAGTGGTTATTTATTGATAGGAGAGACCGATATCATGAAAAATGCCGGGATTTGATGTATTTATTTGCTATTTGATTGATTTTTGAGCTTTCTGTTAAAGATAAATTAATAGGAGGTAGTAAACTATGTAGCACTTATTTACTTTTGGTATGCTTATTTCGACTTTTATTGTTTTAAAGCTACCATTGTCAGCAAAAACACAGAAAAGCCTTTTCATACTTCTTGGTAGCTCTAAAAATAAGCAAAGCTTTCAAGAATTTTAAAATGTTATTGATCTCTTTCAAATTTATTTAGCCCTGTAAAATAATTGTAATCGCAAAGCTGTCCGAATAGTATTTTTCTAATGCAATCCGAATGAAAACATTGAGTAAATTACTTTTATCGCTTCATATTTATGTATACGAGAAACAAAAATTAATTCACTATAGAATTATCGAGTTCGTCTTGTGGATAGTTTTTCATAACCTTGTTATGGTTGTTTAATATACCTAAGATAATGTTTTACTTTTAAAGTTTTTGATATTGAATTGCTTATTCTTGAAAAAAGTAATGACCGAAGAGATTCCAAGTATCCTGGATGGAAAACCTCGAAAAACTTGAGATTTGTTCGATCGGCATAATTTATAACGTAATTCCTTAGCCATTGTTTCTGCACGACTTAAAATTCGTCAAATTACGGGAAATAGCGAACATTACCATCAGTTTTTCACTCATATCTTACACATGATTTTGATGTTACCGAGTTTCAGTATTTATTAGTCATTCTTGAAATAATCTGCCCTCCACGTATTCTTTATCACCTCGTTCCGGCCGATTAGCTGTATCTTTTTTATCCCCGTTTTATCGATCGAGAAATAAACGAAAATCCCTTCTCGTCGGTTTAATGGATTCGGCCAAAATGGCGGAATCGTACGCGACGACGTACTCCCGCTCGAGGCGTCCTCCCTCTCCCCCGAGGAGGATTCGTGGGCTGGCTATCGGGCCAAGGACATCCCTTTGAGAATATGAATATTTGATGAGGGTCTGCCTCCTTGCACGACCGCAAGACCGTCTCTCCAGAGTTACTTTTGAGGCCTCTGAGGATGTAAGAAGGGCCGATGCGAGGACGGAATCGGTATACGGTCACTCCAGTAGTTTGACGCTCTGGGAAGTGTGGTGTTTATAAGAGATGCACGGAGAGACGTCCCAAAAAAAGGACAATCAATAATCTCGGAAAAATCCCTCAAATGAAATTTTTTGCGAAAAAAATCGCCAGATTGAAACGCGAAAGGCTTATGTGTGTTTGTGATTTACAAATTCCATTAATTGTGGTAAAATATTTATACGTGTGTTTTTTCGTAGTTTTAATTTTTTTAAATTTCTTAAATTGAAATTAATCTTGATTTTATAAAGAATTCTTGCCGCATTACATCTTTTTTTGGACAGGAGAGGACGGCTTTTTTGCCTCCTTTTCACGTTGAAAATTAGCATCGAGGTGAATAATGTTTTGAAGGTAATTGATTTTGTGAAGCGAATAGAACTTCATTTTTCCGCAGAAATAAGGTCGGAAATCGAATCAAAAATATAGTGAATCTAGTGAAATATTAAGGGAAACCAAAACAATGGATTGACAGCCATCCATTTTTGTAGATTTTGTATTTTTTACAATTTAAGGAAAAACAAATGTACATCAATCCTGATTTAAATCTTGTAAGCTCCAAACGTTTTTCTGTTTGAGAGGAGAAGGGTGCTTACACATCCGTAGCAAAATGGTGAGCAATAGACGTATTTCATGAAATCCCCTCGGAATTGTACCATTAAAACGATGATAATATATTTTCACATTCATTTTCGCAATATTATTGTTATTACTTGCTTACGGGCTATGTATATTTAGGGAAAATTGGGGCTTTCGATTCCCTTATTAGATCTAGTACGAAATGATTAATACAAACGTCTATGTTCAGTAGAATATTCGAACTTGTAACATTACCCTTCGATTTCCCAAACTTGGCCGATTTTTCTGCATGGACCAGTTTTAATTATCGAAATGAGCGTCGACAAATAAGGGAGGACAATTGTTATCTGCAGGATAGGAATAAAATTTATTTTTTTCTTCTGTCCATATTGCTTGATATTTGCATTGTTAAAATGAATTATTGATATTTTCCTAAAATATAATTATAATACATTATTATAAAACATTATTGTAAAACATTATTGTTTAAAACCATTTAAGTACTCTCTAGTGTATCACCTGAGGAGAGACAGCACAATAAAAGACGTGGTAGAAGTAAAACGAAGGAAAAAGAGGAGAAAAATGTTTCAGATCCCAGAGGACTTTAAAAGAAAGCTACGGAGAAATGAAGATTTCAGAAAGAAATAAGAGAACCAGGTTTAATCTATAATAATTAAGGACCTGTCGACGGACGGACTATATATGGTGATGAGTGAATGTGGTTCGTATGTGGTTTGTTTTTTAACCAATCAAATTTTTTCTCCATTCGGTTTTTTTATATTGTGTATTTGTTATTTTTAAATTAACTCATAATCTGACGTCCACGGCCTTTTGCAATGGGTTCAATAACGATAACAATGAAGAACTTGTACAACCATGCCCTCGCCAGGATTTTAACCCGCGGACCTAGCCAAACACACTATCCACCCCTCGACCAAGATCAACATTTTAACATAAAATTCATCAGCGTTCGGAAATCCTTTCACTTCATGCAAATGCAGAGGGATTTGCGATAATGGGTGTACTTTTTATAGCTTAAAAGTAAACTGCCACCGACCCCGAATAAAGCGTATTATCAATTCCAACGTGTCTCGGAGCCAGCCACGAAGTGATAAAAGCGGCAATGACCGCGCAGGATATTCTCTCTCTCTCTCTCTCGCTTCGGATTGCGTTTATCGAATGTATCGAATGCAGAACACGCTCTTTTAAAAGTGGTATCGCTTCTCTCTTTCTCCCTCCCTTTCTTTCTCCCTCTCTATCTCTCTTTCTCTCCCGCAAACGGAGGCTCGGAAGGAAACGCAGAACACGACTCGTGTTCGAGAGATGGAGGAGAAGAGTCGAGCGGCTTCGGTGTCGCTGTAAAGAGTAGAAGAGCGCACACACCGGATAAACCGGTAAGGAAGCCAACCCACGACCGCGCAACCCCCCGACCAACCCTCTCCTCCCACCCTTTTCGCCTCTTTCCCCTTCCGATCTCCACCCCCACCTTCGTCCCCCTCCGGTCATCCCCCAACCCACTCCGTCTCCACCCCTACCCCCTTCTCTTCCGATCCACCCCCACCGCCGCAATCCTCCGATCGACCCCCGCCCCTTGATTTATCCCTGCCTCCACTTCCCCTCGGGATCCACCCCCACCTCCCCTCTTCAACCCTCCTAACCTGTCCCTCCTGGAGTCACCCTACCCGACCAACCCTTACGAAGAAGAAGGTTCTTCCTCACTCATCCGACCCCTTTCGTTCCGACCCCCTTCCCCTCTTAACCCTTTCCCTCTTTCTCCCCGCCGCAAGTAATCCCCTTCCCGTTGTGCAATGCCCCCGACCTCTCTTCCTCCCCTCCTCATCCATCACCCCTCAAACTCCCATACCCGCTCAACCAAACACGCGAGAGGCAACCGGTCGAGGCAATAGGGGGCGTGGTCGCCAAACGGCAGCCGGCCAATGGGCTCGCGTCTGGCGACAATGGTGCTCGGAGCCCTCCCTTCCCCCCCATCTTTGCATCTTCATCCCCCTCCCTCTGCTTCCCCTTCCCCCCGCCCACCTCCCCACCCCCATCTCTCTCCCACTCCACCCTCCTCCGGTTGGAGCTCTGCCCCTCATAATTCCGCCGTCTCCATCTCGCCGCCGACACTTAAAGAAGCGGATCCACTCTGGTCCCATCGTCCTATCAACGATCGCCTGCACATTCGCCTCTCCCTTTTTATCCCCCTCTCTTCATCTTCCTCCCCCTTTCTCTTCATCTTCCTCCCCTTTCTCTTCATCTTCCTCCCCTTTCTCTTCATCTTCCTCCCCTTTCTCTTTATCTTCCTCCCCTTTCTCTTCATCTTCCTCCTTTTTCTTCATCTTCCTCCCCTTTCTCTTCATCTTCCTCCTTTTTCTACATCTTCCTCCCCTTTCTCTTCATCTTCCTCCCCCTTTCTCTTCATCTTCCTCCCCCTTTCTCTTCATCTTTCTCCTCCTTTCTCTTCATCTTCCTCCCCCTTTCTCTTCATCTTCCTCCCCCTTTCTCTTCATCTTTCTCCTCCTTTCTCTTCATCTTCCTCCCCCTTTCTCTTCATCTTCCTCATTTCTCTTCATCTTCCTTCCCCCGCATCTTACACACCTTTCCACTCCGGCGATTAGGATTCGAGACCCGGAGGACGTTCCAGTTTTTAAAGCGTCCAGTTTTATGAAAACGAAGTTTCAAAAAAAATAAGTATCGTTTTTTGTGACTCGCGCACGTGGTGGTCTCTTGTGAGTGGTTTTGTCTCTCAACGGAAGCATCCGAAGCGATTTATATTGTTTTTTTTTCATTATTTCCCTCCCAATTCGGGAATCGAACCCTTATTCTTCTCCTAAAGAGGTGTCTCCAATTAGGAGTCTTTGATGTATAGTCGAGAGCAGTGATTGAGACCATAATGTCCTTTCCACGACGTTTGCTGCTATCCTTTTCTCTCCATCCTGTACTCATTGTCCTTTTTGGATCTTCTTTTTCTGGTCGTCCCATTCTTTCCTCATTCTTCTGTCCAAAGAATTGGGAAATCCTGATTTTCTTACCCTCGTATGTGCTGAGAGTTCGACTTCTGGTATCGAGTTTTGACTGCAGTTTTTATTTCGTCTATTGGTCGTTCGCCTTTTTTATTTCCACGATATTCTCATTAACAAGGGATTAGCAACGTTTCTCTGTCAAGTGCTAATCTTTACTAGTGTTGAACGTTTGTGAACTCATTGTCACCAATAAATTCATAACTTTTAAAACTTTTTTAACATAAGAAAATCTGTATATGATGCGAGAAATTTGCGCTGAAATAAAACTAAATTTCTATTTACTTTAAAACATTTACTTTTGTTATATTTCTGCCAATCAGCGTGTCTCGTGGAAGCTCTTCGCATGCCACCATGGAAATACATGCCTTACGTTGCCGAACATTATTATAAACCCTCCAAGTATTTACGAAGATTTTGCCGAGATTTCTTCTTCTTTAACTTTTTGGTCGTAATTCCGTATTTATATTCAAGATAGAAAGCCGTTTCCGATTTTAGGGCCTGATTTTATGCAAAAGGTTATTCGTGTTCTCCTAAGTTTTGAGGGAAAACAAGTTTTTGACGGTTGTGTTATAATTTTTTTACAGTTCTACGTTTTTTCTGATTGCTGCTCTTCACAAGGTTCTAATTTATTATTAGATAATCGGAAAAAATATCATAATTAACTGCTTGACCGAACTAACACCCTTACCCACTTACAAAGATTCAAAAGAATTGTTATAATAGTTTTGTTTTTTTTCTCGTGTTGCCTTTTTGAATTATCTGTACCTGTAAAAATATAGGCTTATTTTCGAGTTTCAGTTTAAGAGTGGCATTTAAAGCTCCTTTCTAAATTAAATAACGCTTTCTTATCTTAAATGTGTTGAATCTTAATTTATTCTGTAGGTAATTATGGTGCGAGTTATGGCTTTTATCTTTATTATTTTTTCGACTTCGTTTAGCTACATTAATAATTACTTGCTAAGGTGCTTGTGGGCTTTCTTTGTGGAATTGCATTTAATTGCCTTTTTGACGCGCAATCATTATCCATTTCATAAGCAATGTGTAATCTGAAAAAACCTGTCAACTTGGCTTTATTTTGGGTATCTCCCTTCCGGTTTCATCGCAGAAATCTCTCGGAAATTCCTTTCTGTTTTTTCTTTGGTCTTTTAAATGGACTTATTTCTCATAATTAATTTTATTCGCATTTTATTTTATTTGGTTAATTACATTTACTATATTCAAATGCTCATTTCATTTTTTCTACTTAATTTTGTTTGAGTTCGCTTGATATAACTTCGTTTAATCCACCTATTTTAATTCTCAAATGCATAATCTATTATATCTCCTTACTTTCATACTTCGAATTGCACGGTTTCGCTTCACACATTTTCGGCTTAGCACGGTATTCTCTTTCGAGAGCTCTGTAGAATTGCACGGCCATCAATTTCACTTTTGCACAGTTAGGGAAAGGTGTCCAAACATTAAAAAGCACAATATGTTTTATCTCGACTCAAAGGTTATAAGAAAGGATAAAGAAACCAATGCTGAATCCAATGTAACCAAACGGTTGTTTGTTGAACTCAGGACGCGTTCAAACATAACCACATGCATTCCTATGGGAAAACATCCCATTTTGCACGATTTCGCTTTACACGGTCGTTTATAGTAATGTAATGTAATATATTGATAGCTTTTCTCATCTTTCCAATTGATTTTTTCATAGATTTGCTTCTTTTATTTTCAGTGACTCGGAGTTCAATTTGTTTGTTCGCCTTCGCTTAAAAAGATGGTCAACCATCCATGCGGACATTTTGAAATAGAAGGAAATTTTCCCGGTATTTTTATCCCTGTAGACCAGGCATGCCAAACTGGCGGCTTGCTGGCAGCATGCGGCCCTCACATTACGCTTTACTTATAAAAAATCAATACTTTTTCCTTCAAAAAAGGCAATTTTTCCTAGACTTAATCCCCAATAGAGTATTTTTATCGCTCTTTCTTCATTTGGAGAGATCATGTTGTGTTTTCTTCACTTCAGCCATACTGAAATGCGTACAATGTTAATTCAGCCATTCCACAACGAATTTCGCATCAATCCACCCTGATGCCTCATCGCGTTTGGTATGTCTGACATTGGCTGACTCATATTTTGTTCTCTCTGGTTATCGGATGTTTTCTTTGTCGAATATAAGTTCGGTTTCAAGAAATGACGAGAGATGAAGAAGTCATGGTTACGAAAAAAGTTTCGTATCAGGGTGGAAGATTTTCATATATTTTAAATCTAAAATTTAAAAAAATACTTGCGGCAGAATTATGTTCGCCATTATGTTTGAAATATTTGGAAAGATAAGAGTAAACTGGCGAAACAGTGGAGTAATTAAAAATCTTAGGATGAGTCACGTGGAACAGGTTTAGGTAGCAGTTGGAGACCCATGAATAGCCACATTAGGAATAAAAGTCAAGCAATGATTCACACTCTTCCCGGAACTTTTTAATATTTTTTGCCAAAGAGATTATAAAAAACGAATAGCAGGTGTAAAAGAGGACGGTAATTTGGGCGAAGCCTGTCAGATTCGCCGATGATTAGACGCTACTCAGAGAGTACAGAGAAAGCGATCAAAGATAAGGCGAAGTGAATAAATTTTTAATAAAAAGTAACTTGAGTAGAACGAATCATGAGAGATTTTTTAGAAAGGGTATATAGTGAGGTACGTATATCAATATTAGAATAAAAGCAAACCGCTATACTATTTCGAATCATGATATACGATAAAATTAAAAACATCTAGATGTAGAAAGTTCGAGTGGGAACACTTCTTCGCATAGGGATAGCGATGATTTTTTTTTCATCGAGTAATCGAAAATTCGAGTTATACGGCAAGACTGCCGATCTTGACATCCTGAATTAGGTTGTAGAAGAATTCAGACGGCTTTAATTTTTTAGTACAAGAGAATCGAGCAAACGTTTCTTTACAGTGATATAGGTCTTGATATTAATTAGAAATCCAATAGATGTGATTCTCTATAAAAATGTATGGAAGGGTTAGATGAAAAGAGCGGTACGTAGTTAATACACGGAAGGATTGTATGGAAAAGGGGTCTGCGAAGGTCACCGCGTTTTTGAAACGAAGTTATGACATGGAATGGTGACACTCCGTCCGACAAAAATTGAACAAATAAATAGCCAAATGTGCAATAATCTCCGGGTTTACGAACTTCCAGTCTTGCGAACGAGAATTTTCAACGATACAAATTCGATTCACGACTTCAAATCGCCATCTTCTCAGCTTCAGCGACTCCACGAAACAGCAGCTCTTGTAAATGAAATGAAAACAATGAAATATTTATTTTAAAAATTCATGTAAGTATTCAAAGTATGCTGTGAATGTACAATTTTTTGTTTACGCGAATCTCCCCGTTGTATCATTATATGTATCTTTTAAAAAACTCGCTCTGGATTTACGAAATTTCGATTCGCCAACTACTTATCTGTAGGGTATGGATTTTTCGGGTTTAAAAAAAATTTCATTCGGAAGGTAAATATCGGGTTTTATTATTATCCTTTTCATTCGGGTTAAAATCGAATATAAGTAAGTTACAGATTTTTCGAGGCTTTAAAACAAAGTTCAATCTCGGGTAATTTTCGGGTTTTATTATTTTGTAATTCGGATTAAATGATTTTTAAATAAAAATCTTGTTTAAAAATTTAAAAGTTTTATCAACAATCAAAACATTTTACTGTACCTTAAGTATGGTTGAGAGTGTGATTATTGTGTTAAACGCCTTTAGGTGGAGAGGAACACCTCGCAGGCTGCACAAATATCTTGCTTCCCGCTCAACTTCTTTTGAAAACACACCAGATATTAGGGAAATAATTTTTCTTTCGTATTGTTTTCAACTAACAGACGGACTCTTTTTTCCTTACCCTATCAAAGATCTAACAGCGACTAGCTAAGGCGCGTCCTTGACTATTCGTGGCGCGAGCAAATCAAGGAGATTAAGATTGTGTGACAAAGTTAGCCTATGAATAGATTGTTTACAAAGAGAATAAACAAACTCCTCACGAACATCTCGGACTGCACTCATGTGCTGAGGTGCCTACAAGCGCCAGAATAGAAATTCTGTGACCAAATCGAACAAGGTTGTTTAAAGAAAAATAATAATTTCGGGTTTTTTCGGGTTTTACCTGAAATTTAAAAAGGCAATCGGGGGGTAACAATCTGGTAAAAATCGGGTAAAACCCGAAAAATCCATACCCTACATATCAGGTGCTATTAATGAACTTAAATCGCAAATTAGCTGTACTCTAAAAAGAAAATAATTTCGCGATCGTGATAAATTAGACGGAGGGAATAGTTGAGACAAGAATAGTTGGAGTTAACGAGGGAAGAAAGCTAAAAAAATAGGAATTATGGACATTTCCAGGATGGGTACACAACAGAGGGTACGCGTACCGCTGGGGGTACTGAAGAGCTTACTACGATATTCACTCTTGATTTGTCTTATAGTCTGTCATGGATAATCTCTCACATCACGTTTCAATTCAATCTATGGAGTGACTTTCTGTCACCAATTTTCACCTAAATTGTGCATGTCAGCAGTCTTGGCGGTCATGTTCATATCGCGTCGAAATGGCTGTTAGTGAAGAAATTAAGATAATTAGCTTCGCCCAAGTATTCTCATTGTTGATAAGAAGTTTCACATGATTTCTTCTAGCTGTAATTGTTTTACACACCCATATAATTAAATTAATTTTTTTATGCATTTGTAAGGGGATTAATCTATCAGGTTGCTGTTAACATCTAACATAATGCGTAGAATAGAGAGAGAGAGAGAGAGAACTTGCGTTCTATAGAAATAATAACCCAAAACCAAGGTCACAAAGAAATTATGTCGATTACGTCTTTGACGCTGCTGAGACATGAGGAGGATTCAGATTAACCATTACTATGAAAGTTTTTCACGGACTATTTGTTCGTATTTTATTTTGTATCACATATATTCCTATCGTAATAAACAATATTTTATGAAATTCCAACATTTCAAGCTTAATTGTTATACATTTTTCATTCAAAGCGTTAATAAATTGCATTTGTTTTATTCCTGCACAGAGTTCTAAGATATATATAATACTATCCTTATATACATGGATTTCGGAAAAAAATTGTGATTACTACTTCTGGTAGTACCAAACTCTTTATTCATAGGAAAAACATAGGAATCTTTGTGGGGCCGGAAAAGGCCCTTGTGGCCCTTTGTATGAGTTGACTCCCAAGTAAGGTCTTACCTTTGTGAAGCTCTATTTCTTGTTATTGTTTGATCGATTTTTAAAATTAACTAGGTACATTGAAATCGATACTGTATTTACGTTACTGTTCGAACATAATATGGATAACGCCAGAAATTTCCCTGTAGCAATCGCGGTAGGAAATTCATTCCTACGAAACATGTTCCATGAGTGATTATAATAATTTTGAGTAGATATTTTGCAATGATAGGCCGTTCGTGCAGCTTTATCGAGTTTCTTGGCTCAGAAATGTATTAATTATTGCGTTTCAGCAAATAATTATCCGCGAGATGAAATTCCATGGTATGGTTAGGAAACTTGATAACTCTGGAACCAAGATAGATCAAATCAGCGTCTTTAATTAATTTCCTGATGTGATTACGCGCAATAATATTTGTTTCCCTATGGGGCACAATTTTCATACTTGGTTAAACTTGTTAGAGAAGTTAAGCAAATGAAAACGATTCAAACCATATTTTCCTCGCTTTCAAATTAACAAACGGCGCGATAGACAAGTAGCCTGAAAATTCCTCGCATGCTCCTATGACCTTGTTTTTCCCGCTTTTCTAAGTTTAACTCTATGTCAGCGACCACTTAGATTTATAGACTCCCTTACGAGTTTGTCTACGTCATTCCCTGTTTACGCGCTAGATATGAGTCTAGATAAGTCTCCGAAATGCTCTCTCGGTCTAATTAATTTTCCGCGGTTGATTGTCGTGCACAGCAAGAATCGATGCCTGAAAAAGTTAATTAATCTACGTCTACATTGCTTTTACGTTTGTATTCAAATCTGTAATTTTTAAAAGAGCATAATTTACGTTCTAGGTAGGAACCGAAGTATTATTCTGTTCCAACTAATTTTACACAGTTGAGTGTCGTTCGTAACAACGGCTGAGGCCTCAGAAGTTCATTAGTCTGCGTTTACTTTTACTTTTGTATTCGTATATGGAAACATTAAATTCATCATTTGGTGCTTCTTATCTCTCAACTTCTAATTATAATTCGAGTGAAGTATGAAGGAAATTACTTGGATCGTAATCTCTTTTTCAATTAATTAAAATAGTATTTTACATACATACGATGATTTGCTTCTATTTACCTATCTTGTTTGTGTGAATATTTTCTACAAAACTATTTTCGCTGTTATGCACGGCATTAGTTTTTTGTTAGAAAACCGCGCTTGTTTCAATTCTCATAATCACGGGCTATAGTTTTTAACACGATAATTCTTATTGCCTTTGATTTTTTGCGATTCATATTAAATTATCCCTGGTTCCTGAACATATTTTCTTCAAAAATAATACTTAGTCTTTGGTTTCCGAATCATTGAAATTTATGGAATAAATTGATTATATGATCCTATGCAAGCAGACTGGAAAGTTGGGGACTATTTTGAATAGAGAAAACGTTTGTCATGACTGGGAATCGAACCCGGATCTTCCGCATGCCGGGCGGATATTCTATCACGGAACTATCGTGGCAGATTAATTCTTTCGTTTCTGAACGCGGATGTTCGATTCCCGATCATGGCGGAAGTTTTCTCCCGTTTCAAAATTATTCCGCATCATAGGTTAAATTTGTGTTGTCTTGAAGTTCAAAGGTAGAAAAAAGCATTTCTGCGGCCCCTAATATTAACTACATAGATATGTAACCAATGATAGGAATCTGGAGAACAAGATTGGAATGTATTTCGTGTTTAATTAAAAAATATAAATAAGTGTATTCATATAAGATTTTTGCCTTCTATTTTAGTTGTATAATACATTAACAGCACCGTAACTAGAAATTTTAGCGCCCGGGGCAAACTAGGCAAACTACTAAATATGCGCCCCCTCGTTCAATAAATTATCATTTGTTTAGTTACTTTTTGGATTTTTTCGCGCCCCTTAAGTAGTTGCGCCCGGGGCAGATGCCCCACTTGCCCCGCCCTAGTTCCGGCACTGAATACATACGTGAAGTATCATTCTGTTCGATAAAGTTACCATAATTCGGTAAAGGTTATTATTATCGCAATATCTCTAACTTCTATAGAAGGTTACCTGACCTGAAGATATGATGTCACATCTTTTAAAAGAAAATTTATTCCACTGTTTTAATGGTTAAAATGTTTTGAACATTTTCACTCATCACCACTCCTGATCATAATACGAACACAGCCCCTGGCGGGTGTATGACCGCTCGTCTATGCGATGGAGGTATTATAAACGAACTTTTATTACCTTAATCGGTAAATTATGTACTCGACTTTCCCGATGACGTATTGAACGCGTGAGTTCTCGCCAATCTTACTCTCAACTTCGCTTTATTTCACTGCTCATCACTCACCCCGAAATTCTCGCTCTCTCCACCTCAAAAACTAACCAATCCTCTCCGATCTCCGCTCCTTCCTCACACCTCCGAACTCTTTCCCCTCCCCTTCCCCCACCCCATGTGCACACACACCCCTTCCACTCAAAATTCCCCCCCCCCTTCTTCCGTTCGACGCCTTTACCTCATGCAGATGCCCAATTCCATTGTATGTTGATTCGTAATCAGGGCGCACCGACGAAATTGGATGTCCTTCTCACTGCGCAGAGGCAATGAAGGGAATGGTGAAGGCGAAAAGGGGTGAGAGAGGGGAAGGAAGAGGGCAAGGTTCGAGAGAGAGAGGAGGTTAAGGGAGGATGAAAAAGGAGGAGGGAGGAAGATGGAGCAGGTGTGAGAATAGGGGAGAGTGACACGGAGTGAGAAAGCGGGCGAATGATGAGAAAAAGGGGAGGGAAGGGTTAGCGGAGTGAAGAGAGAGGAGGAAAGGGTGATAAATAGAGCGAGAGGGAATGAATGATAAGGGGATGTGAAAGAAGAATAGGGCTATAAAGGTGGAGGTGAGAGAATATAATACTGTAGGCCTGGAGTTACCAACCTTTTCCATGTGACGAGAACCAAGCTATATCCTAAAATTTCGAGCGAGCACTACTATATTTGCGCGAAAAAAAATAATGATCATAAATAATACTAAAATCCAAGAAACGTCATTGTTAATAGTAAGGCTTTTACGTTTAGAAAGAAGGCAACTGATTATATTAAATTAATGATGCAAGGAAACGCGATTTAATCATCGCAGAAGTGCACAACCAGGCTGCTGAAGAGCACAATCGAGCTACCAAAGAGAACAGCGGTGCCCGCGAGCACCAGATTGGGAACCCCTGCTGTAGGCAATAGATCAAGGAAGGAAAAGATGAGTGAGTGAAGAAGGAAGATGCTTATAAAGAATGAGAGAGCAAATAAGGTTGTATTGATGAAGATAAGAGAGGAGAGAAAAAGTGACAAAAGATAAGCGACGGAGGAGAAAATGTGTGAGAAGTTTGAAAGAGAAATGGACGAGTTTGGTGAAATTTATAAAAACAGATGTAAATGAGGGAAGAGGGAGTTGATAAGGAGAGGTAGTAAAGAGTAGTGAGGAAAATAGCGATAAGAAGGTTTAGCCGCTTCAGTTATGGTGGCATCATTTAAAACCACTTATATTTTCTCGTTTTATTTTATTGTTATCTGAGTCACGATAGTGTCAAATGAAGTCACCCTTTATTTTGAAGCCATTTTTTCGCCTGTTGCCATTTTGTGTTATTTATACACTAATAAATGTATCCCATTTTTCCAAAAAATTTAAATTCTTAATGTTTTTCAAGAGGTTAACCATGAGAAAAGAGTATTTAGGTGTTTTTTGTCCAGAAGGCTACTTAGCATCAAGATAGAGAAGGAAAGCAGCGTACTAGATGGTACGAAAGAAAGGGCGAGATTGGAGAGAGAGGAAGAGAGAGAATAGAAAAGGAGAGAGGGAGGAAAGAGAGAGAAAATGGGAGTAAAGGGTGAGGTGGGTGGAGAAGAGTTCTTTTTTGGGCTCGGGCCCGAGATTGCCGCTCGCTATGAGTGATGTCGTTGCGGCCTATTCGTGGGCGTCTGTTTCATTTTCATCGAGGGGAGGCATAAGGAGGGTTCCTCGCGTGAGGTTTTGTGCTGCGAGTAACCGAAGGAATGCGTATGGGAGTTAAAGGGAAATTGTGAGGCGGGAGGAAGAAAACGAAATTAAGTGGAAGTGAAAACGAGAAAGCCAGGTTCCGCCCATAGTAGTGGTATTTTTATGCTAACAGCGAAAAGTTTCTTTCTCTTCTCATATCCTTACATCTCTCTGTCTCGCAGTGGCGAATGGTGAATCTTGGGATCCCATGGGTATTGTCATTTGGTCGGTCTTAAGATAAATAAACTAAATTAAACTAAGTGTAAGAAGGAACTTTTTTATAAGAAAGTTGGTTCTTTGCGTAATATTGGTAATATTGGTATTGTTAATTTCACAACGAAAATAAAAATCGCTAAAATAAAAATATGTTGTAAAATGAAGCGTAAAATACAACCAAAAAATCAAAACAGTAAGGTTTTGGAAATAAGCATATGAAAATTCATTGAGATGGTTTCATTTTGTTTTTTGAATAATGAATAACTATTTCGAAATTTCTTTTTAAAATGTTACTTTGGTTGTTTTTTGTATTTTCCTTCATTACAACTGATTGGGACTTGTGGGCTACTTTGTAATATAACTATAGCTTTGACGGCTTCGAAGGAGGGCGGCGTCGCCAAATCAAACACAAGGGCCGAAGGGAAAGGCAGAGACAGGGTTGGTGTAAGATATGGCAACGTTGAAGTTTGGTGTTTGGTTGGAGTCGTTTTTTGAGAGTTCCTCCACTCTTAATTTTTGCCTAGCAGAGCTCTAGTTAGGCCGCCCCGACGATAACATAATTTTCTATTTTTTCGATTTTTTTTTGTGAGGACCCTTCGATCACGGGGGCCCAGGGGCCCCCTGTCCTGTTAGCTCCATCTAGATACACCCCCGCCGTCTCACTTTATTCTGTTCCCTCTTCCCCTCCTACCGCTTTATATACCCGACCCCACCTCTCATTCTCACTCTCCCATTCCACCTACATGCAGGTAACTTACCCCTTACATTTCTAATCTCCTCCGGAATAAAATGGTCGATTATTTGCATTTGCCGACCTTCTCATATCTTTCCTCTCTCTGCATTCTCATTTTTTATTCCTCTTCCGTTTCCCACGCCCTCCATTTATCACTTTTTCCTTCTCCCCGCCTTCCATCTTTCAAAACGAAAGAGAGGGGAAGAGAGAAAGGATGTGCCCGAAGAGAAATGAGAATGAAAACTTCCTCCGTGCCCATGTTCGAAGTCACCACGATGATATTATACGCTTCGTGCGAATGAGAGAAAAAGCTTTTACCCTTCGGTTTCATCATCATCCGCTTCCCGCTCACCTTGGTGTCGCCCGTGTCTAAGCAACGCTATGAAATGTGAATTGCGGACGTTAGTAGCTGCTGCTCTCGTTGAGAATGTCGCGTCGCACGCCCGTTAGCCGAGGAGTTTTTTATCCTCTCGCGGATTTCCCTCGGGAATGTAAACGGAAGGATGATAGTTATCCTTCTTCCCGTATAATACACGTAGTAATGCACCCGTAAAACATTGCACGATTTACTTATATATTAAGGAAATTACTAACCGCGCTATGTCCGTCTTTGTATATTACTACGAAAGTTAAAAAATTAGATTTTCACATCACTAAACAAATAGGTTGACATGTACAACTTTGCCGTTTGAAATTATGACCCGCAAATTATGTGATTTATAAGATTTTTATCTCATAAGATTATGGTTTTATTTCTATTTGATCCATTTAAAATGTTTGTTTGTTATTTCTCGCAAAATTATGTCGTTCGTCAATTCTCCGTTAAAGCTAAACTTTTTATTTTATTGGTGAACCTGAAGATCACTCCTAACACGTTATGTGCAAACTCTTATATGCCTAATGTATTCCATTCCCTATTGAAAAGATGCCGCTGAGTTTTTAAGCATTCCAAATGATGCATTTGAAGCTCTTTAACTTGTAACTCACCTTCATTTGGCCCGTATCATGCCAATGGTATTCTCAGTTGTAAGAATATTCAATATGAGATTAAATTAATAAGTGGTTTTATTGCATAATGCCGATTTTTCGAGCCTTGTTTCGCTGTATACTATGCCAAAATAGATGCATTGAGGCTGAATATATATATAACAGCTTACGGAAAAGGAAAGGTAAAATGGATATATGGATGGCAACAAGGTGTTGGGATGAGGAAACCCAGTGAACACTCACCAATCGGACGACTTCAGGTTGGCGAGGCCCCGGGGATGTCGAAGTGACACACGTAAAAGAACACTAAAAAACAGAAACATCACATCATTTTAGTGTTCTTTTACGTGTGTCGCTTCGACATCCCCGGGGCCTCGCCAACCTGAAGTCTTCCGATTGGTGAGTGTTCACTGGGTTTCCTCATCCCAACACCTTGTTGCCATATATATCATATATATATACACTCGGTCTGGAAATCGAATTGTTTTTGCATTCCCATGCTTCGATGTAACTGAAAACTTATTTAAGACCTCTGTCACTCTTTTGCCCCTCATAGCCTGATTTATTTTATAAGGATATAATTTTTTCTTCTGATCATTTACTTCGATCGCTAAATGTACATACATACGCACAAAATCGCCTGAACTATCACCCAAGTCATATATATTTTTTCCATTCAAAATTTCTGTGCTAGTTTATAATACAAAAATATATCACAAGAATCGACTTCTTTGGTACATACATACGCGTTTGTGGACCCGGAGAAATGGCAGAGGACTTTGGAGGCGGAATCGAGGGTTGAGTTGCTGTCCGGTTGAGGAGGCGATATGTGAAATAAAGAACACTATGTCTCTCTAGTTTGTGAGGCCCGAATGGGAAAGAAGATGGAGTGTGTGACCAAGTAGTGAGACGAGTTTCATATTAGAATGGATGCGTGTTTGTCCGGTACAGATGAAAGAGAAATAAAAAATAAAGATATTTCTAATATGCGAGAGAGCGAAGTGAGGTGACCATTGGTCGTGGAAGGAAAGGAATTTTGACACCCAGGCTTAAGACCAAAAAACAGAACCCCCAAAATGAGTATACCGAAAACGAAGTTGAATAATTATTTTAACATCTAAGATAACAACATAATTCAACAGAAAATAATCTCTGAAAGGTAGAAAATTTTATTTAAGTCGATTAATAAATGCAACATGTGTTTCATCATTAGCTATTATCAATCTAATTCACATATATATGGAAGGATAATGGAAGGTCATTTATACCACACTTAATGGGATGTTCTGTAATTAGAAAATTAATGTTAGCTTGATCGTTAACTTATATAAAACTTTCAACCTTTCAGAGGTTATTTCCTTTTGAATGTTGTTGTTACCTCATATAATAAAAGCAATATTCAACTTTGTTTTCGGTATATTCATTTTGGGACACCCTGTATATATATGTATATATGCACTCAAAATAATGAACAATTTTTAATTCATTACAACATTTAGCATTATACAAAGGTAGTGTTTTTCAAAATATTATAATTTAATGGCGATTCGGGACTCGCCACTGGAGATGTTTTGGACATCGAAATGACAATTATGGAGTATTTACACGAGGATCGGAATATATTATGTATAAGTAGAGAAAGGAAGCAGGTTGGTGAATCGAGTTGGTGATGAAGATTTAACGTTGTGGGAAGGCGAGCGAGGAGAGACCGATACGACGATATTTTCCTAGTCAACAACCGTTTCATCTACATCTAACCGAGTTCGCCGCATGCTGCTTTTTTCATCGGAGGATAACCTCGATGTGACATTTTCTCTGTTCTGCGAGATGCCTCGCTGCTGCAATCCTCGAGGCAGGATTATAACTTTCAGGAAATATCCGTTTTAGGAGACTACCAACGAGGTTGTGAACATTTTATGAATCTGGTTATGGACGTAAGCCGAGGAAATGTTATTTATGTGAAAAGTAATATTACTTATTTGTTGGCTTACTTAAATAAATTCAAACGAGTAAATTTTTCTTTTTTTTAGTAATTTGAATTTTTTTAAAACTAACTTGCCAGTGAATTCCGAAGGAAATGGGTTTTTAAATCGAATCAAATAAATAGCGAAGCACAAATACAATCTTTTACTAATTCAAGGATATTATGGCAGAAGAAAACGAGACTATTTAAAAGAAATATTCTTTCGTTAAATATATTCGCAGACTGTAGTGATAATTCTTTTCATAAAAAAATTAATAATGCACTAAAAACTACCGAAAGAGGGAAAATATAGGTTATACCTTACAATCCCAAACAGCCATTAATTCCTAAAACTCCGTTGCCATGGAAACTTATCTAATACGTATAAAACAGAAGACAAGAGCCTCAACGCAAATGTTTTGCAGTTTGAAAGTCTTTTAACAAATCATTATTATTAAAAGTTTAAATGAAATCGTATGGAATAATTGCTTTATTTAAACAATGATGCGATGACTAATAGAAGCTACAAAAGTAAAAAAAGTCCCGGAAAATTTGCTAGGTACCATCAGGTACATATCACTAGCTAAAATATAACACACTTTTTGGCATGTTTTAAAGGTATAAAGGAGCAACTAAGGCAATGATTAAATTTGGAAAATACTCCTTTTCCGTATACTGTGAATTTTCAGTGGCCAACACAAAAAAAAATAAAAAAAAAACAGAAATAAAACCATAACAATAAATTTCTTTTCAAATTATTTTTCTTTTTATAGATTTTTGAGCAATTTATTCTGAAAATTCACAATGTACGGAAAAAAAGGAATATTTTTTAAGCGCTACTTTTACGTTCGATAAAAACTGAATTTCGCGTTTCCTAACACCCTCCCGCTCGCATCCCACCCCAATCCCATTTCCATTCCGCTCACGTCCGAATTCCTTCCCAACCCCTTTTGCCATTTCCATCCCAATACCGTCCTCTTTTATTTCCATCTCCCCCCCCCCTCCCGCCTCGATCCCACTCCCTTTGGCCGGTGGCAACTCCGCCGCCACTCCCAATCCACTCCATTCCAATTACCACGCTTCCTACCTTCCAACAGCGGTTCAAAAGACTCTGCTGGCAATGTACCACGCGTCTTTTCGCTCCGGGTCGAACAAAAGAGAGCAGACACTTCCTCTGTATCATCTGTGAATGGAGGACCTGGAGAGCGAGAGAGAGAGAGATGGAGGAGAAGGAGGTGTCCCCAGATAAAAAAAACCTTTTGTTCGCTTAATGCTACGTGGTTACGGCGCCAGGACGAAAGGGAGTAAAGGGGCGAGGACGTGTAGGCAGACGGGGGGCGGAGGGTAAAGGTGGGGGGAGGGAGTGAGGGGGAGGGCGGAGGGAAGGGGGAGGGTCGCTACGGATGAAGGGGCGAGGCGTCGGCGGGGCACGTTCGTCGGAGGGGAAGTAGGCGACAGGCCATTTATAATTTTCCACCCTCCCTCCGCCTAAAGAATCACAACATTGTGACATGAATCGGAGGGTAACGAGGCGCAGAGAGGTCGGACGGGAGGAGTGCGTTGTCGAGAGGGAGGGAGAGAGAGGGCGCATTGGAAATATGTTGGGACCTGTGGGTTGCCTACGAAACACTCCTACTCCACGCTCTTCATTGCCCTAAAGATTCCATTCGTCCATTGCACGAGACTAGCGCCGTTAAATCGGATCGCATTTGAATCGAGGATTGGTCTCGCATACCGGGTGTTGGAGAATTGAGGGATATTTTGGGAGATTCGATGGATAACTCCAGAACTAAAAGAAAAATTCTATTGTCAGTGGTCCTATTGAATATGATTGATGTCGCTTATTGTTATGTTTAATATCTCCACAAAAGGGAGCGTTGCGTACCTGTATATTTTGTGTGGATAGATAGATGCCTTTATTTTGGCGAAGTTGAGGCTTGCAAGCTCCTCGTACATCTAAATCCAGTTTTGAATTACCGCAGAATTATAATGATACATAGTGATAAAATAAAGATATAATGTGGCGTTGTTGAAATTAAAAATTAAATAATCACGATGTTGAAGATGGTGAATATTTATCGAAACCGGTCGTTCTTATAAGCCAAAGTGTGATTAAACTGTGTTGCTTTAATTTTTATTTTGTTTTTAATTTTAACAACGCCACGTTATATCTTCTACAAAGTCTCGACCCCGTCCGTTAATTTTATAACAGAATAAAAATTAGATTACGGTCAAGAGGAAAAAACGTAAAACGGTGAAAAAGAAGACATAAGATAAATAAAGTCAAAATGAACTCCTAATCATGATTTAGCATAGCTTAGTCGATGTATAAGAAGAAGGCTATTCAGTTTATTTACGTGAGAAAAACCAATTGTGGCTATAATGCCTGACAATTAGGACAGGATTAAACACAGTAAGCCAGAGGTGTGGAACCTTTTTTCCTCAACGGGCCGCATTTGTGGTTGCTAATATTCAAACGCAGTGGTTCCCCAACTAGTTGCTGCAGCACACTGGGATGTCGCAGGTGATTTTTAGAGGTTCCGCGGAAAACTATGTTTAGTAAATAAATAAACGATGAGGAAGTGTTGATGATGGGTCATTAGGGCAATAATTTGTCCTCTATTGAATACGGTGTAGTACTAACAAATGGATGTGCCCAAAGGGTGTGATAGCAGTGTGTATGGAAATAAAACCTTGTATCAAGGTGGGGGCACCGTAAAATTTGGTTTATCTTTGAAAGGGTGCAGCCAGCGCCTAAGTAGCTATTTTAGCGCCCTGGGCAAGCTACCAAATATGCGCCCCCTTCATAAAAAATCTCTAATACCAATATTTTTACTATATGGATTTTGGGTGAACAATTAATAGATAAAATAAACTATAAATTATGTAATTTATCACTATAAATGTACATAATTTTAATACATAATAATAAGTATAATTACATATATAAGTAGTTTAAATACAGAATGTATATATATATATATATATATATATATATATATATATATATATATATATATATATATATTGCAACAAGATGTTGGGATGAGGAAGCCCAGTGAACACTCACCAATATTACGACTTCAGGTTGGCGAGGCCCTGGGGATGTCGAAGCGACACACGTAAAAGAACTGGTGAGTGTTCACTGGGCTTCCTCATCCCAACATCTTGTTGCCATCCATATATCCATTTTACCTTTCCTTTTCCGTAAGCTGTTTTATATATACATATATACATATATATATATATATATATATATATATATATATATATATATATATATATCTTAATATTAAAGAGTTATTCTACGTGATTTTAATGCAGCAAAGTCACCAATAACATCATTGAATTTTATAGTTTTTGCTATGTGTAATGTCTGGAACAAGTATAGTGGTGATATCGCCCCTGTCATTGTGCCATGCAACCTCGCACAACTTGCCATTAACAATATTTGCGCCCCTTCTTTAGTTGCGCCCGGGGCAGATGCCCCGCTTGCCCCGCCCTAGTTGCGACACTGGGTGCAGTGCCTACAAAAGGTTTGGGAACCACTGCTCTAACAGGCTGCATTCGAGTTTGCGATTACCTCGGAGTGTTTCCATCAGAACTTATTCACGGAATTATATGTTACTATTAAAGTGAAATTCGATCCTTAATACATTTTCAGCATTAAAACTTCTTAAAATGCTTTACGATTGCGATTTTGTAATAAAAATATGTATAATACTATCTGTAATAAACATCACGCGTCGCCTTTTCATCCATGCCTCGCGGGCCGCATATAAGTCTCTCGCTGGCCGGATGTGGCTAGGTTGCACGCCCCTGCCGTAAACCTATAGTGCACTCGTGCCGAGTGTTCACTGGCGTGGGATCAGTTCCTCTAAAACCCATGTTTTGTTCGAATGACCGAGCGCGTGTCCTGTCGAGGAGTAATGTTCCCGATGCTGGAGTGTTTGCGCAAATCCTCTTGCGTTTTTTATTTCTGTACTTTTAACCTTTCGCACTCGCAAGTCGAGCGCGACTTGGCAGCAGCTTGCAAGTCGAGTGTAACTCGATACGTGTTTTGAGGGAGATAGGCATGGGATTTGTAAATATTTTTCTGTGACATGTTTGCGATATGCAGTTTCTTACACCTCAGGTGCCTCCTAATGATAAACAAGTGAATTATCACTGTATACTAAAGATAAGTAGGTGACTAGTAGTGAAAAAGAAAAACAAATCCGAGTGAAAAGGATTTTTTAAAATTTCCCTTCAATTTAATGAGATGCGTAGATATTCATGGTTTTCAAAGAAACGAGTAAGGCAAATCTTCATTAATTTGTTAAGTATAGTCGGTTGGCACGAAAAAGGGAAAAATGAGAGAAATTTTTATTAATTGTATAAAATTTATATCATAAAAACCTGATGGATAAGGTGATCTTTAAAGGCGACGGTTTTAATACGTTTGTACATTGATAGAGTACCTTTCGACCATTGCCAATGAAAATTGGTGACTTTCGACTTTCGTATTTTTGGCTTGTCCAATCAATACACACAACGTAGAAATGCACAGGATAGTCCAAAAGTAGTATTCCCGGATTAAGGTTGTTTTTTAAATTTTTATTGGTATACTCGTATTCCTGAGGTTTTAATGAGGAAGACTGAGAACAGAATAATTTTTCTTGTAAAGATACATTATACGGAACAGAAAAAAAGCAGTAGGAACATGAAACTAGTATGTTGAAATAATAATTCGGGAATACCGCTTTTGGGCCACCCTGTGTATTTTTCTACGTTATGTTTATTGATTGGACAAGCAAAAAATAGGAAAGTTGAACGTCACCAATTTTCATTGGCAATGATCGAAAGGTACTCTTTACCATAAAGGGACTTTACGTTAAGTCTCCAAAACCCGCAGCGATCTGCGGTAGCCAGGATATCAACGCCATAGAAATACAATTTATAATCCCTTAATCGCTCCTATATTTAACCAGTATCATGAATATTTTTGCATGAAACTATTTGTGCCGATCGAATTTTATTTTTTATCTCCGTTTGATTCGTCTGCAATTTAGCAAACGCTCATTCTATTCTCCCCCTCGATTCTCCTCGGGGAAGCGCCGATAATATGGCAAAATTGATACGAGGCCGTGCATAAATTTTGAGAGCGATAAATGTTACCAGGAACGGTAATCGATGCCTAATAAAGAATTATTGTAGGACAACGTCTATTGCCAAGCAGCCATAAATCTTGGATGCAAAGAGTTTTCCGCGCTCGTAAAAATTCGTTATTTACGATACGAAATGACAAGAATAAAGAGCAATTTTTGGGCATCTGAAGTTGCCGCCTTGCCCATCAATGGACGGATGTGATTGTTTTATTTTATTCGTTTCGGTTCCGCTCTCTCCTCCCCCTCTCCAACCCCCCCTTCTCTCTCTCTCCTTTGAGCCGTCCGGCGTCGTGGATCCATTGACACGCATCTCCAGGGCTTTTAAAGGGCGGATGTCCAGTCCAGCTACAGATCCAAATGCGAGGGGCATTTGCATTTTCACGCACAAACCCACACGGGGAGAGGGAAAAGTGAAACCAAATTCGAGTGCATTGTGAAATGCACCGAGGGAAGCTTTCCTTTAGAGAGAGAGAAGGGGTACTTTACCGGCGTTATTGCAAAGCGGGAAGACGAGAGAGGTTAAAGATCTGCCTCTTTCGAAACTCTTTTATGACCTTTAACCGCTCTATTAACGCTTCCTATGTTTTTGTTTGAAGAGGTTTTTCTGATAGATCTTATTGTGTGTTGTTGTATTTGTGTACTTTCGCTCATTTTAGGTTGAGATAACTTTGATGTAATCCGGAAGAATCACTGCGACTTGGAGAGTTTATTTTCATAACCTATTACTTTAACGCCATAGTGCTTTAATATCCAAGGGGACACATTGTGTCTTCTTATGTATAATTTCTGATTTTAGAACATCGGGCTCGCTACTTTAATATTTGAAATACATTTGATTGCGGAGGATCAGGATCTTTTTAAAAAGATCTAAAAACAATATCTACGCAGAATTATAAGCATAATGACAATAATTACCTAAGAAATTTGATTAAAATTCTATAAAAAGCTTTATAGTCAATTTGTATTGTCTTTTACTCTAAGTAAGATATGATAAAAGACATCCGATTGAAAGTTAAGATGAAAGATGGGACAGGAAAATACCCATTAAATGTAAATATTGGAATCTTGAAAAGATTTCAAAGCAAGGTGTTAAGAAAAATGTATCGAATTTTACAGCAATCGTTAGCTCTAACAAATTAATAATTTATCAATATTTACAACTCAAACATGGCACGTATTAACCTCCTTCATTATAAGTTAAATTAGCTCCAAAGATCCCGCAAATCATATATTGTAATATCAAGATCGTTTACCGGCTTTTACTAGTAAATTATTTGACATTATACTAACGGAAGTAATAAAGATTACGCTCCAGTGTGTGGCACCGTGGTTCACATCTCATATTTCAGCGGAGCGCGATTTATTTCGTATCACAACACATATATTCTAATCAAAACATCTTTAAAAATCCTTAAAAAGATCCTCAAGTCAAACGAAACAATCAATCAACCGAATAAGTGTATTCTCAAGGAAAAATTAATACATATGAAATTACCTCCGGTTTCCTCGCCATCAATATGACACATAACATTAGTCATCGCTAACTTATCCTCCTTAATCCTCCTTCCCTCTCATCTCTTAACTCACACTCCCCTTTTTCCCCCACCACCCTGAAGCCTCTTCACCACCCATCCTCTCCCCACTCATTGTCAGTCACCTTCCCCTCTCTGCTACCCTCCCTCCTTCCCCCCTCATTCTCCCTCATTCTCCCTCCCTCCTCTCTCCCTCATTCTCCCTCCCCTCCCTCCTTCCCTCTCCCATTCCTCCTTCCCCCTCCCCCCATCCGTCCCCCTCCCCTCCCTCCCTCTTCTCTCCCTCTTATCTCCCTCATTCCCCCTCCCTTCCCTCTCTGCTAACCCCTTCTCCCCCTTCCCTCCCTCCTTCCCCCTTCCATCTCTCATTCCCTCTCTCCTTAAGACGATTATCTATCTATCTATCCTTTCCTCTCTCCTTCCCTCTCTCGTTCGCTCTCTCCCCACCCTCCTTTCCTCTCCCTCTTCCCACCCTCTCTCTTTCCCTCCCTCCCTCATTCCCTCTCCCTATTCCCTCCCTCATTCCGCCTTCCCTCTCTCTTTCCCTCCTTCCTTCCCTCCTTCCTTCCCTTCTTCCTTCCCCCTCCCTCTTCCAACCTAATTTTTTCTCCAAAATCTCCCCGTACCACGCACCCTTTTTTACTCCAACCCAAAATCTCCCTACCGCTCCACCCTATTCCCTCCTACCTCGAATCCTTTCTTTCCTCACCCGTCTTTTTTTCTCAAGCACGCCACACCCTTATTTCCTTCCCCCTCGCCTTTTTGTCCTTCCTCATCTTCCTCCGGAGACCCAACCCTATCCTCCCGTAAACTCTCTTATTCCTCATATGCTCCGCCACCGAACTCCCCCCCCCCTTCTCCCCCCACAAACTTCACCGCCACTTCTATTCTCTCCTCTTCTTTCTTCTCGCTCTATAACGTCCCTCCCTCCCCCCTCTCTCTGTCGGTTTTCTTTATTCTTTTTCTTTTGCCTTTTCGAACCTCGTGCGACGTCTCCTACCTCAACTCCTCTTCAGGGACCGCTGCCACGCGCGACAACGTGGTGGCTCCGAAGCTCTCGGGTTCTTGAGCGTGGGCAGCATACAAGGGAAGAGGTGGGCGTGAGGCGGCAGGGTGGCATTACTTCGCGGGGGGAGGCGCGGGGAAAGAGACGGACGAAAGGGGGAAAGTGGGAGGGTGTGGGGGTCATGACGGTCGGAGTGGTGGAGAATATGATACGGGGTCGGTTTAGGGGGGGGTGGGAGAATATGGGAGAGTCGAGTTATTTAGGATCGTCTAAGCACGTGGTTATAAGCGCCTTTGAAAGCGAGAGGGAGGGAGGGAGGGAGAGGAAGGAGTGGGTGGGTGGGGGTGAGGGATGACGGTGCGATGGAAAGGGGGAGGAGGTGATGAGTCGACGGAGGAAGAGGGGAAAAAAATGGGTGTTGTAGTTAGGACGCATGGTTAGCCGAGGAAGGTTTTCCCGAAGGTGGGGGGGGGGGTTTGTAAAGGGAAAGTGTGTTCGCTATATTAGACGGTGTGATTGCGCTCCGCGGGTGGGAGCTATGCTGAATGGCAAAACGGGAATGGTGCGGTGGGAAAGAGGTAGGGTGGGATGAAGGGAGGATGATAGCCGCGTCTGAAGGTTGCGGAGGAGAACATGCGAGGTATCCTTTTAACGTACTGATATTCTGCGGACCGGAGACTTTTCGATTGAAAGAGTTGGTACACGATTTAAGGGAGGTGGTGGAGATGGCGACAAATACAAATGGGTTTCGGTGGAGGTGTGAAAGGTAAATCGAAAGGGCCATATTTCATGATTTGAGATGAGTTTGTTCGTTGATTTGAATTTTTGGAGTGTTCTTTCGATGGCTTTTGGTACTGCTTTGGGTTTGCTCCGCTTCAAACTGCTCCTAGCGATGAAAGGATAAAGGATCGGCTATTAGGAGATGTTTGTATGTATTGATTAATACAAATACAAATGTTTCTTTTAACTTCGCACATTTTTTGTTTTTCTGGCTAATCAGCCTCTTGAGCTATTATATTAATTTCACAAGATTAATAGTTTTCATGTGCATTAGAGTAATGGCCGAAGAAACTTAAGGAATCATTACTTACAATCAGAAGAATTCACATTTCATCGTAAATCGTTTCAGAAAAGTATCTTGAGTTACCTACCTCGAGTAGTTCGCGTTGTTAAGTTAAATGAGAGTTAACTGTGTTATTAATTAAATGACATACTCCATAATTTTCCGTCGTTGAGGAAACAAACTAGAGTTTGCCGGGACGAAAAGTGAAAGTTTACTTTTAGGACATTCTTCAATGATCAGATGATAAAATAAATCAAGTAGAACGTCAACATCATTGCTTAATTCACGCGTTCATTCTTGTATTAATTGGGCATGCGTTACATTATACTTGGGCGTAGCCAAAAGGCGCGTTCGCAGCGTCCCTTCAGGGAACCGTGAAAGTTGTCTCGGAATTGAGCAATTAAAACATACGATCGAAAGTAATGGCTCAGGTGTTTATAAAGGCTTATTCGGAAAATATCAGTTAACTGCAAATCACCTGCATATTTTTCGATACTTGAGGGTCATTAAGACCCAGTTCAAATACCGTTATTATCGCACTATTTCTAAAGTGGAAGATCGAATTGAGATTTCCTTTTCAAATACGTAATACCCCGCTATACGTCGGAGATGCGTTTCTGAAAACTGCGGCTTATAACGAAACAACGTATAGCGAAACATATTTTCCCGTAATAATAATGAGAAATGTGGGGGTTACGTTCCAGGCGGATATTTCGTAGTTATGAAATTATGATATTAGTATTTCTATAAAAAACGCTGTAAAGGTGCGTTTGCGCAAAATGAAGATAAATGATAATAATAATAATGATTAAATTTCTATAGCTAATATTAGTAAGTGAAATTGAAACTACTGCGTAAAATTGCTCACACATATTTGGTCATTTGGTAGGGAGAGGGACCAAAAGGTCGCAAAATGAAATTAAACACGTAATTAAATTAATTTATATAAATAATAATACACGTGAAATTAAAATACGAATAGAGGGGTTTTATTGTTATAGTAATAATTTATGTAGGTACCGCATTTGTAATTCCTGAAATTTTGCGTTTAGCACTTCACAAACGACATGTATGCGAAGCGACGCAACTTATAACGAAACATGTTCCTAAATTGATTGACGACGTATATGTGAAACAACGTATAGCGGGGTATTACTGTATCTTGAATTTTTAGCTCAAGCGTGGTTAGTAATAACTAAGAATCCCAAAGGAGAGAACGTTGGTTTGTCAAATATAACAGACGAATAATTGAACGCAGCACGATTAATCCTCAAGTCATTCGTACACACGCGTCAATGCCAAAGAGAGGAGTCTAACCTCGTGCCGGCGTTAACCTTAAGAATGCGCGGCTCAACGCCCCTCGGCTGACGTGCTGTGCGCCGAGCGCATGAATTCTTCTAACTGCGAGTAGCATGCCGACCGACCCAACCCCAAGAAACGAGACGGAACCCAGATTCAAATGGGGTTCAGGAGTGACAAGATGCGTCAAATAGTCTCCCTCTCTCCTTCAACGGTTGCCATGGGCATCCATTTTCAGTGGTAACGTTACTCAACACATCTCGGGGACAATGCGAGTCACCTTTTCACAGCTCGCAGTCCCGGAGAAAGCTCGCGCCGCAAAAAAAGGACCGGTAGATGTCTCCCGCGTGCCTAATCTCAGCGATCGCCTTCTTGCTAGGGAAGCTGACGATCTAATTCGGGGGGTCGGTAACATACGGCCCGCGGGCCACACGCGGCCCCCGAGTGCGCTTCATGCGGTCCGCGAAACTAGGATGAAAAAAGCGTCGATGAAGTCTAATATTGACAATTTCATGTTTTTCGGTAAGACAAGAGCCTCGAAATCTTTTCTGGTGAAATTTTAATGTTAGTGAAGCATTTTGCGCATGTTTTTCTATAATAATGAATCAAAGAATCTCTGATGTAAACGGTCATCCGGCCCGCCGAAACTGTCGTGACTTCTAATGCGGCCCTCCGAATCTTTCAGAACTACATGTATGGCCCGCCATGTGAAATAGGTTGCCGAACCCTGATCTAGTTAATCTAATCTACGTTTCCCATTTAGCTGGACGGGTTATTGTTGCTTATTCGCACTGAACTCGGGTATGAGAAAATGTAGGCTCTTTCAGAAATATTTTCATATTTTGTTTTTTTTTCAATCATAGTTCCATTGGATGAAAACCGCTTAAGGACAGGATGATTTAAGCGTTCTCAATCTGGACCAAAATATTCGAGGCATAAATTAAAGCAGGTGATTTACGGCTTTAAAAATAAAGAGAGAAAAAATATTAATATGAATGAAATAAAACGACTCAAGTTGACCTTACACCTGTAAGAATGTCTCCAAGAAGGGCGTGCCGTACGAAGGGGGGAAGGCGAATCAAATAGGTGGATTATGGGATCAGAAGCAGAGCGCAGGTATCGTAACGTGAGGGAATGTAATAGCAACGGAGGTATGAAAGTTGAATGGTTTCGTTTCAGAGCAGTAAGCATTTTTTTTGCCTTTATCCAGTTCGGAAAAGCGTTGAACTCTTCTACACTCATAATTTTACTTAATTACTGATTTAATGTAGATTGTAATAAAATTAAACAAGATCGAAATTTATTTGACGAACAACTGACTCATCAGTAACATTTTACCTCTAATCGCCTTTGCATCCTATATAGGTACTTCTTCATCCTTTCTTTTATTTTCTCTTCCGTCTTCTCCTTTCTCTATTGCATCGTATATTTTCTTTGGCACTCCTAAATGTTCTCTATTAGTGGAGAAAATCAACATTTGCGTCCATTTTTTCTAAAACCAATGGCAGTTTTCAATAATTTCTTAAATTATGATTTTTTCGTAATTTGTAAATAGTCAGTCACCTATTCATACCATGTTTTAGAATAAGTGAATTCTTTTTAAAAATATTCGTATATTTTAATATTACTATATTTTGGATGAAATAATAGAATGATATCGCGATAGAAAATATTTTAGGCTTTTGTTTTATTTCTTTTCGCTTATCCCATTTCTCGGTATCGCGTAAAAATTCTTTCTTGTAGCTTGCTGGATAATTGGACCAATCGAGAGCTCATATTTTCGTTTCAGTCACTTAACTCCAATTCTGACGACCGCTCCTCATTACGCTTTCTCTTAAAGTTCGATGTCTCGTTATCTTAGTGGTTATTTGAAAGCTTTTATCGGCGAATGAGTAAAAAAAAATTGCTACAAGTAAATAGAGTTGTCTCATAATCCTTACCTTAAAATTGTACCATACAAGTGAATATGGTTGACGTGCGAGTTTCTGATAATCCAAAAATTATAGTTGCGATAAACCTTTGTGCTTGCATGTCGTCTTAAGGAAAGTATTGCGACGGGTTAAACGGTTAATATCATCAAATCCAACAGACTTGATCCAATTGATCCTCGTATTCTTAACTAACTTGTAATTCAACGTTTCACAGGTGAACCTGTGTCTACGTTTTTCCTCTTAAGACTTAAAATTAAACTTTTGAGGAGATGGCACGAATAACACGAACGGCGATAAAACGATTGAGTAGACCGGATGCGAATCTGATCTACAAAGTGGCCGTAATCAGTGGAAATTCAAAGAACTTTGATTCTAATGAGATCCACATTGCCACTGAAGAAGTCTACGTCTTGGACGTAACGAGCATCTGGTTTACTCAATCGTTTCTCAGATACGCGAGTTACCCATATCATCCATTGGATAAATGCCAGGAGATGAGCTCATTAATTAATCCTTTGATTTTGTCATTTTTCTGCTTGTGTTTTTGCTAATTCTCGAATTTACCTGTCTGGAATTTCAAACGAATCAATCCTGAGATATTTCGCGTCTATCGAGCTGCTTATAATTCGGCGAGTTTTTCCTCGATAATGAGTAGAAGAGAGAGATTGCTCCACTGTCTGTAACAGAGAGAGAGAGAAGTAGTCGGAGAGCGTGCGTGGGCGGCGAGAGGGAGTTGAGCAGCAGAGGATGTATAATTGGCGAACGGGTGTCGAAAGCAAGTTTTCGTTGTGTGAGTACGGTTGTTTGAAATTGGATGAGGATTTCGAATGAAACAGCAAATGAAGAAAGAGTTAAGTCATTTGGGAAGTGGGAAAGGATTGGGCGAGATGCAATTAGGATTTCTTTATCGCTCGAGGGATTCGATTGCAATTTTTTCAAGACGAATCTATTTTTTTAAGCATCCAGGCGTAAAATGTTAGCCGATGCAAAACGATGAGTAACAAAGGAAACCTTTTTTTTTAAACTCGTCGACGCGAAACTCGGCGGTAACGTAATCTCACGATGCTTAATAAGGCGATGAAAATTACGAGTTTTTCTTTTTTATGCCATCGCCTTAATTTAAGTATCAGAATTATGTGTCATAACCAAATTCATTTAGTGGATTAGCGCTGGATGTTATTAAGATTTTCGTTGAAGCATCCAAAAATTCATTTTTTTTAAAGTTTTATAACCATTGATGCTTAAGCATGAAGGAGTTTCCTAATCTAATATTGTACGTATTTATTTTGCTTAATGTGAAGTATTAAAATGTCTTGTTTTTAACCGCTATCAATACAGGTTTGGTACCTTCGCGGTTAAACGTACCCTACAGTCCTTATAATATGGAATACGCCAGATAATCAAAACGTGTCAAGTCTTACGTGTCGAAAAAAAATTTCAAGTAAAACGCCGATGATTCCAGAGAATTAATGGCAACTGTTTTCCATTCACCATCACATTGTAAAGAAATCACATCGCACAAAAAAAAACAAGATCTTTCATCGAGTTACGCAGAAATATTTTCCAGAAACGCACGATCGATGAGAAAAACGCATCGAGGGAGAGTAAAAGCGAGATATATTGAGCGAAGGGAGAATAACGACGGGTTAGGATGTGTGGGAGGAGGGCGGGAGAGGGAGGGAAGGAATGATATACGGATGGAAAATGATTCGAAAGAGAGAGGCAGCAAGGAAAGGTGAGAGGGTAGGATGAAGAGAGGTAGCAAGTGACAGTAGGAGAAATAGGGGAAGGAGTGAGAGAGAGATATAACAGTAAAGGTAGGGAGAGAGATAGAGAAAGGGTGGGACAGAAAGAGGTAGGAGAAAGATAAAAGTAAAGGTGATAAAAAGTGAGGAAGGAGAGAGTGATAAGAAGTGAGATAGATAACAAGGAATGAGGGAGAGAGAAAACAGTGAATGTAGGGAGAGAGAGAGAGAGAAAGGGTAGGAAGGATAGAGGCAAGAGAGGAAGGTAAAGGGAGGAAGGAGAGGGGTACACAAAAGCGAGAGAGAGAGACAGTGGATAAGAAGTAAGATATATAGAGAGAGAATCAGAATCGTGTGGAGGGAGGGAGGGAGCTCCCTTCGCTCGCGCACTGGTGTTGCTAGCAGCTACATTAAATTGAGAGTCACGTAGAGGAGTCGGCTTCCGTCCACGTGACCATTGTGGCACGTGAGCAGTCGTAGTGACGCGCGATCTTGTGGGTGTCGGTGTGGAAGCGAGAGGGAGTGAGGGAGAGAGAAAAGGGAGTGAGAGAGGGCGGAGGTAGCCGGGAGAGCGAGGAGGATGGGTAGGAGAGAGGTGGGAGGTGGTTCGGAAGGTTGGTTCGGTCGCGATGTAAGCGAGATTCTTTTTCCCAAAGGTGAAAGGAGTGATCGAGTGAGAGTGATTTTCTGAAAATGGGATGGTTTTGTTTATTCTCGAAACGTTCGGTGTTTTCCGATGAGGAGGGTAAATTAGATCGCGTGTGGGGTGGGATAAGGGAGGAGGGGTGAGAGCGCGGAGGTAAAAAAGGAAGGAGCGCTTTACTTGCTTTCCCGCCCGCGTTTTCGGTCGTTGCGTTTGCCGCGATAATCTTCTCCGGAGTCGAGGCGTCGCCCGAAATAATTCCTCATTTCCTCTTCTTTTTTTCTCTCTCTCACTTCGCTCGTCTCTTTCCTCCCTCTCTCATTCCATCTCTCTCGTCCCAAGTGACTCATGGCACACATGCTCGTCTGCATAACAATCCATTCGCCCTTCCTCGCCTCTTCTTCCTCCTCTTCTCGCCCTCCTCTTCTCGCCCTCCTCTTCTCGCCCTCCTCTTCTCGCCCTCCTCTTCTTGCCCTCCTCTTCTCGCCCTCCTCTCGCCCTCCTCTTATTCCCCTCCTCTTCTCCCCCTCCTTTTCTCCAACTCCTCTTCCCCTCTTTTCCCACTCCTCTTCTCCCCCTCTTCCTCTTCTCCCCCTCCTCTTCCACCTCCTCTTCTCCCCCTCCTCTTCCACCTCCTCTTCTCCCCCTCCTCTTCCACCTCCTCTTCTCCCCCTCCTCTTCTCCCCCTCCTCTTCTCCACTCCTCTTCTCCCCTTCTCTTCTCCCACTCCTCTTCTTCTCCCCTTTCTCTTCTCCCCCCTCCTCTTCTCCCCCTCTTCTTCTCCTCCCCCTCTTCCCCTCCTCCTCTTCCCCTCCTCCTCTTCCTCTTCTTCCCCTCTTCCTCTTCTTCCCCTCTTCCTCTTCTTCCCCTCTTCCTCTTTTCCCACTCCTCTTCTTCCACTCTTCCTCTTCCCCCTCCTCTTTTTCCCACCCCTCTTCTCTCCCTCCTCTTCTCCCCTCTTACCCCCTACTCTCTTTCTCCTCTCCTCTTCCTCCTACTCTACTCATCCTCCTCTCTTTCTCCCCTCATCTTCTCTTTTTCTCCCCTCTTCTTCTCCCCTTCCTACTCCCTCCTTTCTCTCCTCTTCACATCCATCTACTCTACGCACCCTCCTCTTCTTTCCACGTTTTCCCTTCCTCCTCTTCTCTCCCTCCTACTCTCTCCTTATCTCTCCTCTTCTTTTCTCGTGCCTCCCCCTACTCTCCTCTTCTCTTCACCTACTCTTACTCTCCCTATTCTTCTCTTTTCCTTCTCTCCTCATCCACCTCCTCTTCTCCCCCTCACTCCTCTCTCTCCCACTGTCGCGACCCTCACAGTTAGTGCCCCCACTATGCGCTCCACCTTGCGATTAACCTTCAGGGGCACACCTAAATCTCTCCTCCTCCTCCTCTCCCTCATCACTCCCTTCCTCCGTCCTCCGCAGTGCTCGCTTCGTGGCACACTTCGTCTTCTTTTTTTCTCTCTCCCCATCCCTCTTTCCTTGCCTCCCTCATTCCCTATCTCCCTCCGTGGCCCTTTACGAATCTCCTTTTCGTCCTCTTCTTATGGCGAACGGCGGAATAGCATCACGTCGCTTTTCCGTTTGTCACGAACGGATTATTGAGTCACCTTTAAGGTTTGGAGCGAATCGCTTCGAGGAACAATTTCAAAACTTTTTTTTTCGTCCGAGGCACCAATTTTTTTCCAATTTGGCGTCGCGGGAAGATTTTTTTCAAAGAATACATAAGATTTCGATATGGATCACATGCGGAGACTTATCATCAAGAGTAATCACCTTGATTCGGCTCGCCAGACATTTTAACCAATGTAAATCGACATGCGAAATTTTTAACGAACCCAGACAAAAAAAAGTGGACGGGTTTCTTAATAACTGTTATTTATGTCCCCTTTTTCTAAGAATTTCTATGGTGGCCAAATTTTTAGCAACTGGTCCAACATATTCTTCACATGAAAGAAGCTGCAAACGTGACGTTTGTAAAAAATAACACAATATTTTCGAGATAAATTAAAAACGTGGGTGATTTTAGGTCTCTGGTTTCTTGTGCCATAGAAAAGAATATTTCACACAAATCTTGCATTTAAAATACGATTTGGAAATTACTATTCGTCACGTCACGCCTGCAGTCGATTGCTCAAATGCGATGAACTGCAAACTCATTGGAGAATAGAGATTATTCCAGAGGGGGGCAACTTTTTTCTGAAAAGTGCCAGTTTGTTTCAAATACTAGGATAATTAGAAAGAACTGCTGACATATATAAACCATCGTTAAAATTCATCGGTCTGGTAAAATTATAATAATACAGTGGAAATGTGATGGAAATGTTTTTAAAACTGCTGTAGTTACGCAAAAGATCGCGTGTAGTAAATCAAGATTCTTAACCTCCGTTGGTATTGCCGAGTCGGGACTAATTAAAATTAGCTCCAGATACTCAATTGTTTTCAATTAATAAAGAGGTGGAACTGTCTCGAGTCGAGTTTTATCATCAGCAGCGAAGGTAAAAGTAAGCATAATCGGTAAATGTGGTTACCGGGGAGAGAAGGGGAGGTAAGGGGGGAGGAAGTGCGATAGGGTGAGCTGAAAGAGGGGATGGCGACAAGAGATTATTACGATAAGACGTTTAAGCCTTAAGAGATGATGGAGATAAGCCGGGAAGCCGATAGCACGTGAGGTGAAGATGGTACAGGGATATAAGGAATGGGTTGTTAAGAGGATCTTAAGCAGGGGGAGAAGGCGATAGGAAGACGGGAGGGAGGGTGATAAGAGCGTGATAAAAATGGCTGTATTTAGAGGAGAGGTCATTAAGAGGGGAGTCTGATAAGAAGGCAGAGGATGGAGTGAGAATATCGAGGAAGATATGAGGAGGAGGGGGAGTTAATAGGAATGGATGGGAAAGAGGGGTGGGTAGTTTATGACAGCGCGAGATGAACGAGAGGAAGATTTTTCTGAGGAGCGGAGGGATCGAGAGGGGTGAGAGGGGGGATGTCTTCTGGAGGTGGGAAACCGACGGAAGGCGGGGGAGGGGTTGCAGAGGGCGTGATGTGATTTGGTTGGATTGCCGGGCTGTCGGATATATGTGACGTCACCTGGGAGGGCGGGGCCTAATGCCAGGCTGACTGGTTCTTGGATTGAGTCTAATGGGAGGGGAAATAAAATATTCAGAGGGGAGGGAGGAGGGGGAGTGTGGGGGGAGAGGGGAGGGGGAGTAGCGCCTACGCGCTCATTCACATCATTTCGTCTCTCGGGGCTGGAGCGAATTTGGATCAGGATTTCCTTTTGTGAGGCTGTGGAGTCCGGTTCAGATACTTCGCGCGTAATTTGATCAAGAGGCTTAAGGATAGCGAAGAATTTAGATGTTCGTGCCTTCTTATGTTAACGACTTGTGGTGGCTAAATAAGGACGGTGAGACCAGCCTTAACTCTGCGGTTGGCGTCCGTTGTAAATATCAGAAAATGTACCCAATGAATTCTCCGAAGAGAATATTTTGTTAGATGAGAATAAACGGATTTCTTTAACTCGCAGTTGAAGGATACTTTCTTTTTGTCAAGTGCAAGCATATTTTATTTTCCTGTTACAGCAAAACACCTGAAATTCCAGAGGACAAATCTATGATTTATATCGTGATAATTTTGCCATAAATGAATTTAAATTAGGCCTAACTACCAGTTTTTCTCCCGATAAATAAAATTTCAGAATTCTTTTACATGGAATTTACAGGATTTAATAAAATTATTATTCACCTCAAAACTTTTTTCTAAGTTTCATAAAAATCTTATCAAATGCAAATATCAGTTTACTTTAGTTATTTGGAACGTACAGTTCCGAAGTTTCTTTGAACTCTTGAATTCGCATTTGTGTGGCCCTTTTAGATTCTTGAAAATTAATATAATTCTGCGAGAATCTTTAACTTCGTTGCAAATTTTCAGATTTGCCGTCTTCCTTCTAATTTATTTGATATTTTTCTCCTGTTCGTTTTTATGCAAAGCCTATTTATAGCCATTCAAGTCCGTAAGTAAATGATATTTTTTATCCTTTTATCGCTTCTCCCTCTATAAATACTCGTCTGCTTCTTATTTCAATTTCTAACCCATATCTTATATTTTAATGGCCAACTTTTCATTCCTGAGTTACTATTTTCTTGGTTTGATAGGTTGCAATAATAAAGATGTAAACAGAGTTTTCTAACTATAAAACACCGTCTCGTTTATCTCTCATTATAGTTATACTCGTTTTAATAGATATTTCTGCCTCCATAAATGTATTTCACTATCTGAGCTCTTGCAACTTTGACCTCATATATTACAGGAAAAACGATATGTGTAGTTTATGGATGTGTCTAACTTACCGGTATACTACCTCATTTTATTCGTATACGAGTTTTTTTGGTAATTATTATTCTCCTTTCTCATTAGAGAAATTAACGATATAAATTAGTTTGTACTATCTTAAAAGATTCTATTTCTACTACTGTAAACAAAGTGATTTTCAGATACTCTTCAGGTGTTAAAAAAAACTTTATAGACAACCATTCCCTATAAAGTAGAGAACGAATAAAACGTATATTTTTTAAAGATAATTTTGATAAAAATTCGACTTTTATCTTTTGATCCCTTGCAATTAATTTATTGCTATCGGATCTTCAGATAAAAACAATAATATATTCTCGTAAAATAATATTTAAATCTTGAACCCGGAAGTTCAGGCATTATAATATTTCAAAATAGGCAGGAAAAATGGCACAATAAAACAGGAAAATAGGCACTAAAAGGTATTTATTTTAACCCAAATATTACTATTATATGGAGTTTATATGGTGTAGGTATAACATTTCAATAAAATATGATTGCGATCGCTATTGATAACGTCTTCAACGAGATGTTTTTTTTATTTCAAATAAAAACGGCCTTCTCTTTGGTAGGATGTGTTTTAAAAGTGAAAAGGATCTCTCTGCCTCCATAGAAGACTCGCCTCAATTTCTGCGCTACTGTTCCCTTCTAGAATCTTCACAATTATTTTAATTTTATCTAAATTTTTGTTGACGCACAACACTTTTTCACACCTGTTTTTACAGCTATACCCTTTTCACCTGGGGCACTGCACATTTCACCTTCAGTGAATTGACCTCTCTTTTTTCAAGTAATGCAATGGCGTCTGGCAACTTTAAGAAGTAGGCTGCGATGTATGCCTTGTCGTGGCTGACAGACTTCTTTTCCAGGAGTTCTTTGAAGATACGTACGGAGTAGGCGTCGTCTTCATCGATAGTGTTGACAACTTCTTTTATCTTTTCGAGATTGGCATCTGGCCATAGAAGATTCAATGCTATGGTGAAAAGTCGAGCGATTGTTGAGCCATTTGCGTTTTCCAAAACTTCTGACGTAAGTAAATAAATTTTTGATGGCTGACTAACCTCCATGGTTTCATATTATGACGTTTGCAGCGAACCTTCCCACAGCGTCGGTAGTCTCGTCGATAGAGATCCAAATTTTCTCTGATTTTTTGGATAACTCAGTTGTACGCTTTATCTCAATGTTGACTCACTTGGAACCTCTTTGTTCGTATATTTTTCAAGAAAGCTTTCAAAGAACTGTTTTCTAATTTACATAAAGGAATGCCGGCTTCGACGAAAGATTTACACAAGCTGAAGAAAAACTCCGACTGCCTGGGAGAAGCTGAACAAAACATAAAGGGGTCGTCTTCTTACTGCCGTCAGTCTTATTATCAGCTGCAGCTTTATGTTTTGAGGTACTTATATGCTGCGAGAAAAGTACTTTTCTCCGAATTCACCTACTTTTCACAAAGTTTACAAAACCGTCTGTCGAGAAATATCAACACCAAACTCTTTAATGAAATTGTTCAGTCTCTGCTTCGTGGAATCACTCACTTTAACCATTGTGGCAACTAGAATGGAAGCGTCACGATCACCACACAAACAATTTGTTAAAACACGACTGTTATGAACTGTTTGAAAGCCAAATGACAACTGAGGGGTGCTAGGAGTGAAAGGGAGGGTTCATTAGGCCTTCCCGAGCCATGGGTTTTCCAAAAGTGAATTCAGATCAATAGCAGTGGTCAGATTAAGATAAAGGTATAGCTGTGCCAATGGTCAGAATTTTATATGATACCAAACCGAGGGTGAGTCAAAAAAACTGTATAGTGGCCAAATTTAAGAAATTTGGCAAAAATTGAGGTAAATGGGAAAAAATAGGCGTTTTTGGACAAAAGGGCATATTGGGAAAAAACGTGAAATTGGCAAAAAAAAGGCATTTATGGCATTTTTCCTGAGCTTCCGGGCTTAACTCATGGTATTTAATCATTAATACTCTCGATTCATTGATGAAATTAAATCGTATTAAACATTTTAATTTTAGATGGTTGTTAATCTATTAATTTTTTACTTGGACTTGGGAAACAAATATTCTCAAATGAGGTAAATGGCGACGTTAGGAAAACATTAAGTGAATCCTAAATTGAAAACTGAATAAAAATGGTCAAAGAAATGAGTTAATTCCTGCAGTGTGCGATAATTTTACTGAAATTTGTAAATATTCGTAATGTATAATATTTTTCTTGCTTCACATTCTTTCATGAATGAACAGAAATACTTAAAAATCCTCGTCCATTCGCGAAGGAATTTTTCATCAATTATGTTTTTATTCCCTTCGTTTGCGGAGGCAATTTTCTACTATTCGATTAACTCCAGATGTTCGTCCCGCCGCAGTTGCGCTGTCCCATTTCGTCTTTCTTTTCTGAATCACCGAATCGTTTTCTATTTCTTTCCATAACCTTTCCTCGGATCTCATTTTGTGCGCTCTTGTCCCGTTTTTAAGTGCAACCCAGACCCACAATGTCCGCATTCGTCGTCTTTCCCTCTTTCATAAAAAGGGAAAATTATACCCTCACTAGTGCCTCTGCCATGCTACGCCGTTCTAATTATTTTACGTAACCCGTCATTTCCTAGTTTTTTTTATGAAGTTTTGGTAAATTTAGCTTTCCAAGGGTTATCTCCATGTATCGACGAGCCTTTTTCAATTCAATTGATGATTTTTACCTTCTTAAAAATCATACGCTGCAAAAAATGAGAAACCTCATTCTGACTTAGTATTTTAATGATATTTTTAAGTTTCGTCGAAAAGCAGCTTAAATGGATAAGATTATTTTTTACTGTAGCGTTTTCATCGATTTAAAATAAAAATTCAAACATTGCATCAAGATATTTTTCCTATCGATCAGAATTTACAGTATATGAATTTATAGAACTAGCTCTATAGGGTTACTGTTTTATACGTGTCATCCCTCGTATTAGTTACATGAAACTCAGTGCGTAAAGGCCAAAATATGAGTAAAATCTCGCGGTGAAGCTACATCTGCGTTATTCATGATCGATCCTTGCAAGTCAACCAAGCATTAAAATTCATTTCAAGACGTTGCCGACTAGAGCCAAGTCCCTATTCTCCTTGGCATCTAATAAATGCTCTTAAAATCCATCCCTACCATCGTTATGTCTCAAACGTCTTGTCGAATATTAATTCCGTTTTTATTTTATACCAATACAATATTGATCGCGTATGCAGCCAATTACTCAGTAAACAAGAATCAGAACTTCACTCTTGGGAATACCTGGGCATAGAAACCGGTCCGACGATTACAGGCACGTTACGTCGTGCATTTCGAACAGCTTCAGGGAAAGATAGTTCAGCCGTACGTAACGCTTATAAATGTTTAAAACGCTTTTTTTTACTTTTGAAAAGCTTTCTCGGCAGGACGGTTGTCAGCATTTGTGTACGTCGAAGCGACGGAGGAGAACCTGGAGCCATCTTTCGCATCCCTCAGAATATTTCTGAGTCGTCGCTGATAAGGATTTCCTTCCTCGTGATAAGGGAGTGATATTGTTTACCTCATCGTGGTAATTACAGGAGTTTGAAACGCTAACGCTCCGTTTACGTTCTCGTGAGATATATAACTCTACAAATCAAGTCTCTCGCGCGCTCTCTCACCATTCGCCTACGTGCCTTTGCATCCGTACTACTAGTTATGTTTTGTGCCTCCGTGTTGTTGCACGAAATTATTTTCACCTTCCTATCCGTGCCCACGAATTCATCTTCGCACAATGGAAGGATAATCGAGCTGGCCTTATGGTTAAAATTAAATCGATGCAGTATGTCTCTCGAATCAGATGCGCATTTCGGCTACAAAGCAGCCGTCATCATCGGTTATTCACCGGTATTAAATTACGATACTGAAAATTTTAAGGATAGGTTATAGAATAATCTATTAAAAGTCACAGTCTTCGTGTGCCAAAAATTTGTAAGAATAAATAAGCCATTCAGATTAATTTTAAGGCTCAAAATTCGATCTTTATGTTCTATTGTATTATATTATGTTACGGGAATAATTTGAATTCAGGAGAAATAGTCTGCTATGACCGGAATTCGAACGCGGGTCTTCCGCTTGCCGGGCGATATTCATATTCCAGCTTACACCATTCGTATAGGGATCTTATGATCCATCCTTTGCATAAATTTTTATAACATGTTATAGAGAAGGTCATTGTTCCAGCCATTTTTCAAAAAGTGCCGTAAAATACGTTCGCCACGTAATTTCCATATCATGCCAAAAAACGACAACAAAAATTTGTGTGGAGTTAGTAAACGGTCGTGTCACTTAGTGAAACACTGGAAAAATAACGAAAGAAATCATAGCGTGGCATTTTACGTGGACGACATGGACGAAAAAAACGACATAAAACGATCGGAAATTGCAACAATTACTAATCGCGCGGCGCTGGCTCGACTGTAATTTTAAATTTTTATCATTCTCCCGTATCCCGCCGAGGGTTCTAAAAAGCGATGCAGCCGAAGCGAAGGGTATTCCAAAGGTCCGGAGGCGTGGTAAATAAGTACGGGAGATGGAGGGCGATGATGTGGAGTTGTGCTGAGAGGGAATGGGCAAAGGAAGGGATCGGATGGGAAGGGCTAAGGAAAAGGAGTAAAGGCATCGCAAAGGGGGAGGTAGGAAAAGAGGGGAAGGGGGTAGGTGAGGTTGAGGTAGGTAAGTGTGGAGGATGAAGGCGATGCACTGAAGAGAGGAGAACTTCTTTTGCCCCGCCAATGGGTGCTAGTGAAAGAAAGAGAGCGGATGGGAGGGAGATGCGAGGAGGAATAAAAAGAGAAAGTAAGAGAAAATGGGAAAAGGGATCAAGAGATGGAGGTGACGCAATATATGATCCCTCCCCACCACCAAGAGGAAGGTCAAACAAAGATGGCCGCCGCCAATTTCAGGACAAAGTCATAAAACAAAGCGAATTATACACCAGCACACGTACATAAACCTAGCTTTTTCTTTTCCCTCCACACGCCTCTCTCTCTCTCCCTCTCTCTCTCTCTCTCTCTCTCTCTCTCTCTCTCTCCATTTCCCTCCACAGCCGTACCGAAGATCCCTCCCACTAATTCTTCCTGCCCCCACTCCTTCCCTTTCCTCTTACCCCCACCCACACCCCCTCCTCCCCTCCCTCCCACACCCCTTCCTCCTTCCTCCCACTTCCCCTTTCCTCCCCCTCTCTCTTCCTCCCACTCCCCCTTCTCCTTCCTCCCACTCGTTACTTACTTCTCCCTCCCCTTCTGTTACCTCAAATTCCCCTCTCCTTCGCAGGATATCCTATTATTTTATCTCATTTCCTCTAGCCTTTTCCCTATACCTTTCTTTTTATAACTTCTATTACACTATGTTAAATTGTGATCAGGAGCTGGTTTCCACTTCACTCGACTATGTTCTATATTATGTGTTCTTTCTTATTTTCGTGAGTTATTATCTCGATTGTAATTTTATTTATCATTATTGTATCATTTTCTATTCTTTTGTTAGTCACGTATGGATTTTAGGGGGGCTGACAAATCTCAACCTTTTCCAAGTAAAGGCATATCTATCTATCTATTCTTCTGCATCTGTACCTTTGATTTCACACCTAAAATTTAATACCTTGCCCAGTGCTGTAGCAAGGAAATTTTGCGCCCTGGGCGAAATCGTACAACGCCACTCCTTACCTTCACATTAAATGTCTACTTTAAATGTGTCTTTTGCATGTTTGTCGCCCCTTGGGCTTCGGCGCCCGGGGCGGTCGCCCTATTCGCCCACCCGTTGCTACGCCGCCGACTTTACCCATTTCTTCTCCTCTTTTTTCTTCGTTAATTACACCTGTTTCACTTTTCTGTCTCCCTTCCGCATTTTATCTCTCTTTTTAATATCCTCTGTTTTCCCCGTTCTCTTTTCTGTCCTCCCTCTAGTTTTGATTACTACTCGCGTAGCCGCAATTTACGCGCGAGCGTTTTATTCCGGACTTCCGAGACCCTGAAGTCGTTTGATCGAAAGTGAAAGTGAGTGTGACGTCAATCATCCGCATGATATATGGAACACACGCTCTGTCGAAACGTTTGAGTAATAATGTTAATCGATTTCTTTTCGAGAGTGACTCGGCTATTTTCTAAATTACTAATTACGGCTACGACATTTTGCTACATTAAACATTGTTGTTGTCGAGAATCAAATTAGCATTTAGATAGGTCGCAGTGTTAACTCAATTGGACTATTTTAGTTCAAGCTTCATCTTTTAATAGTTGAATTTCGTATAGTAATTAAACTTGTTATCGTTTCTATTTTTTCGTAATTATATTCTATAATAATTCTAATTTAGATAAATATCAGGTAATATAAATTAATGAAATATCTGTAGTGTTATTTGGTCGATTTTTAATGAGGTAAACTATTTCCAAAACATAACATGAATTTAGAAGTGAATTTCTTAAATTCGTGCACGCGCCCCCGATACATCGAGACTCATCGTGTGTTGAATTCCGCTCAAAAATATTGGGCAATATCAATCATCATTCTGCTTGACATGTCGCACAGTATCACGTGACCGACGAGTTGGCTAATATGGCCGCACTCAAGCCAATTGCTTCATAGCTGATCGAAATTTTGTGTTCCTTTTCGTCTTTATCACGTAATTGTTATTTAAAATATTCTTTTTCAAGGCTGCTTAGCTTCGAATTTCCCCCCTTTGCATCGGGAATAGAAATTCAAACGACCTACCTGCACTGCAAAAGTCGTTTTCGATAAATATGAAATAAGAGTACACTAGGTTTTGATATATGTGCTGTCGCTTGAGATTTATTAAATTTGATAAAATGTTTATCATTAGATAATCCAAACCGATATATTTAAATTTAATTATAAACTGAAAATATATTTTCAAATAGTTTTGGCGATATATCGTCACTAAAACATTGAAGTTAATTTTTCCAATCTGTGAGGATCACCCTCGTTATTTATAGCGTTTTTAAACATAACGAGGAATTTTTGATTCCTCCTTTTGTTATGTACAGTAAAGTTACTTAAGATTTCTTTTATGTCTTAGATGACGAAACGTCGTTATGGTGTTCACAATTGCTCATACGATTGTCGATAGGAACCATATGAATATTAACTTGTCTCCATATTGTCAATAATAAGCATTCATACCATTAACTATCTTCTGAATAATGGATTCTTCAATTGATAATCGAGGTAAACAACTATGGAACGGTTGGGAAAAACCAAATGCGCATTTCGGCTACAAAGCAGCCGTCTCCATTATAAAAACCTCTCGTTTCTTTTGTAGAATATTCCATTAACCTTTCGACGCAGAGAAAGCACTGATGCCGACATTAAACTTCTTCCGGCGAAGAAAAAGTAATAAAAATACACATTCTGCTTTTATTTGCACTGATATTGCCATTTATATTTAATTTTGATAATATTTCCAGCGCGTTTTCTATGTATCAGTCATGGTTTGTTCGCATGCAGTTTTGGCTGACCAAGTGTACTCCTCATCTCACGTTGAGGGGTCAATTTACTGAAGTTCTTAGCATGTATTTTGTTCTCGACATTATAAGTAATCCCGCAATTGGGAGTCGAAATTCGTTTATTTTCATAATCTGACATTTCTTAAAACCTGTTAAGCTGTGATATGTAAATCAAAGAAGTGTTCTAGAGGTTTTATTACCCGTGAGATCCCGTCAAGGATTTCATCAAGACTTCCTTCCGAGTCTTCATAAATTTTGCGATGCAAATTAAAGAAAATGACTTTTGACCTATATGCATAGTTTATGCCACTTTTTTTGGTGCCCCACGTAATTGGTCGAAGAAATTGTAGCAAACGTAAAATGTGTATATTGCGTTATATTCGTTAAGCAACAGCTGAGATGGAGGCTAAGCGTTGAGGCGGATGTTGCTGAACAACTCTTCCGTTACGTCGATTTAGATGCAGAGAAAGGAAAGAAAGAAAGAATGGGGGAGGGAAGAGGGGTGAGTGGGGGAGGAGAGGGCGGTCAGAATGCCTAATTACTTGAATTTAAGACCTCATTATGGACCATTTTCACTTTTGATGCCGCCATATATTCTGTTAACGTATAATCGAGGTAAAAAATAAAATAAAGAGTTTTTTTTATTAGTTGCAATGAACATTTTTCACAAAATCGAAAGCTTATTTTGAGAAATTTGTGAAGATTGGTTCAGGAAAAGGTGGGAACAAATAGGAGAGCTCTAATGCATAATATAAGCTATCGATTGGTGATTGTCGCAGTCAAAACAAATGACCTTCATTGCGTCGCTAGCCACGTTCCTGACCGGAAAATAGCTCCCGTTCGCTGTGTCATTACGATGCAACAGCGCTCTCTGTTTTATCGCCTGTCTGTCCGTATCATTTGTGTTGCCGAATCTAACGTGGGCATTTTCGTTCTAATGAAAGCGATTTTTTAATGGCCTTGATATCTTTCATCTGCATTTGTTTTTTTTAAGTTGTTTATATCGTCGATTACCGTGAATGACAAACACGACCTTTACTCGTGATTACTATTACGAAAGCTTCTGAACCATTCAACGGACGTTGGACGGAGTAAATCAAGTCTTTATGTTTCCACAAAAGATCTCCAATAATATTATTTAAAATGGCCAAAAGTTAGTGTTGATTGTTGTGTCCTTCGTTGACAGATTTATATCGAGTATTTTTTATAAAACGTTACTTTGTTCTGCTTTGAATTCACCATTTTCATACTTAATACAATCTGATGTTTGTTTTCTTTATAATTTCAGGTGAGTTGCATCCCCTTATTCGTAGAAGGAATGTTGAGCGTAAACGTAAATGATCAAGGTAAGATTAATTGCTCTAAAATATTTGAATAGCACAATTCTTGTTTGGTGGACGATTTTCCTTCATCTCCATAGCGTGCAGCGATGGTTTCTCCTCTATATTTCGTATTAAAGCTGGCGTACCTACAAAGAAATAAGGCGGAAGAAATAATTTTTGCCACCACAAATTATTCATTCTACGAATAATAGAGCATTAAACTAATTCCTTGTTGAAGTAATTTGTTTTCTGAACGGTATTTCATTTGGAGCTGTAATTTCACGGATTTATAAACTACATCCTTTTGTACCCAGAAGATAATGTTTTTTTCTTTTGCACTTATTTCATATCTTCATTACTATATAAATATAAGCTATGGCAGTCGTAAAATAATTTTTATTTGTGAAATTACTTAAAATTAGTTCAAAGTTTTTCAGTAGCGGACGTCGAAACATATAAATCTTGCAGCGGGAGTAAGATTTTTATCACTTCCACTAATTTTTTAGGCAAAAGTTGACTTCTTTTCATCACATTGTATCTCGTCATTGTGTTTACCTATTCCACGAATGATTTTTTCCATTGCACTCATTGCTTTTCATGCAATTGATTTTTGAAATTGTCGTTGGAAGTATCTCCTCCCGCGTCTTCTTTACTTTTGTATCATTAGTCCCTCTATTATGCCAGGGACATTTGTACGTCTCTAGGAGACTCTTGAATCCATTCCCACGACCTCTCTTTCTTTAAAAAAAAACACTAAAAGATTCTACTGTTTTATTTCAAAAACTAAAAAAATGACATCATTATCGCAGAAAGACCATCTCGTGTAATTACGCAGCTGGATTAAACGAGTTAATGCAGTATGACTTATATATTCTTTACGACTTGTTGCTTCAATGTTTATACATGCCGGAGTGCGAGGAATGATGCGTACCACCATCAAGGCACGAGTTTCCGCGTCTAATCAATCGCTTCACGCGTTCATTTTTGTTATTCGCCCCTCGATATTTACCCCTCCTTATCCTACCTTCATCTCCTTTCCTCTTTTCTCTAAGCTTTATTCCCTTTTCCCGCATTCTCCCGCTCCGCTCAACTGACATCTGCCGGTAGGATCTGGAAGGCTAGAGCCACCCTCCCGCGTCCGCCATTCCTCGCGGAGGTCAACCAGCCATTACGACCGGAAACACCGTTTCCTCCCTCTTGCACACACACACACACACGCCTCTCTCTCTCTCTCTCTCTCATTCCACCTGCACCGCATCCCCTCCCCCTTCTACCTCTCTTGCCTCCTCCGCCTCCATCCTTCACCTATTACCCTTTCCCCTCCTCGGAAAACTTTCCCTCCCCACGCTCCTTACCCCTTACTCCACCCTCCCCCCTCATCCTGCCCCCTTCCGGCACTCCGCCCTTAAGCTCTCCGACTTAATTTTCGTGACCAGCATTTCAGTCATCACTCGCTTTCCTCTGAAAAAGACGATCACTCTCTCCCTCTCTCTCGTCCCATTCTCTCTTTCTCAACCTCATTTCCTTTTTACATTCTTCCCCGATTTTTCCTTCCATCCTTCTTTCGGTGTCCCTCTCTTATACCTCTCCTCCTGCGGTAATCTTTCCCTCGCTCTTTATTTCTCGTTCATGTACTTTTTTCCATTTCAAGCCTTTCCCTTCGTGCCTCAGTGGGAATATTTCGCGCGTTTTCTCTTTCCTCCATTTATTTCGCTTGCCGCGTATCAATAACTCAGTCTGTTATTTCGATACACTAATATCCCGGATAACCGGATCTCGAACGACCAGGATTCCGGATAACCGGATTCGTCAAAGCTCATAACTTGACAGTTTTTATGCTGCATTCCGCACATACGCAAGTGCGGTATTTACTCATCTACCTAATAAAGGTGTTAATACGTAGCACAGTATTATTGACCTGTAAACTTACTTTTTATAACAAGGTTAAACTATGCTTACTCTCGTTTTTTCTTTACTTTCATAATATTTACCTATTTTTTTACCATCTGAGTAGGGACATGTCTATAAATCGGAATAGGCTCGGTCCCGATGTATCCGGTTAATCGGAATTTTTGCCGTACGTATTTCATTTCCTCTCTTTATATTCTCCGCCACTTTCATCCATTCCTCTTCTTTTTTATTTTCACCTCGTCCTCTCTCGTATCCTAAATCATATCTCTTCCTCTTAATGCCGCTTCTCTGTTCGTCACTCGCTCCCTTCCGACTGCATATACGCCACCTGTTTGCGCGCTATCCGAACGTTTTCGGTCCCTTACGAGCGTGTGTTCCATCGGTTCCCTCAGCCGCCTCCGCACCTGTCGAGGAAATGCCCCCCTTTCCCGAGCTGCTGCTGCTACGTTCTTGAGCGTCGTCGTTGGAGACCAAGGGAAGAGGAGGAGAGGTGGGGGAGGGGGAGAAAGGGGGAGGGAGGAGGTAATAATAGAGCCAAAGGAGAGAAGAGGAAAGGGAGAGTGTTGAGAAAGTGGAGAGAAAGAGGGGAGAGTTGAAGGACGGAGAATTGGAGGGGACTGGGTTGAGGGTGGGAAAGACAAAAAGACAGGCTTTTTTATTGGCGAGTTTGAGGCTAAATAGCTCCCTCTTCCACCCAACCATTTCACAATTTGTTTACATTAGCAGGATGATTCACGACGACGATTGCGAATAATTCACCCCATTTGAAGTACATAATGAAAAGAGGGATATTTAGATCATTCGGAATGTGTGCAATTTCATAAATCTACGAGATTGTTACGGAATTAAATCTACAATAAAACGTTCGATAGCGGAAGTGATAAATAGCCGAAAATTCGCTTGGAATACTCAATAGGGACAAAAATGTATTCCAAAATTTACGGTGTTAACGGAAAATATGCATTGAAAAATAGGTTACAGGAGTGCGGTACGTTTCAAATGATATAAAAATAAACACTTTAGGGCTTACAGCATATAAAAATTTGTTTATAATTTTAACTGAAAAGGAAGGGGTGTGAGGAGGGGAATAGAATTGAGGAAGAGAATGGAAAAGGAGGAAAAGAGCAGATAGTTTTAAAAAAAAGGAAACATTGCGATTGCATGTAGGTGACTTAAAAGGAGTATAAAGAGCGAATAAGAAAGTGACAAACGTGAGAAATGAAGCCGCGTAGCGGGAGGGAAGAGGGTTTCCAGTGATTGGGGATTTTGGAGAGGTCGTCAGTGGGAGAGGAGGTGGGGAAGGAGGAGAAGAGTGGGAGGAGGAGAAGTAGAGAGGGAGGGACGGAAAGAGAGGATGGACGTCTGACGGAAGTGCGTCAGACGATCTGTATCGGTGGCCAAGAGGAACCGACGTACAAGTAATCCGAGGCCACTCCCTACATCTATTACCTCCTTCTCATCTGCTGTCTCCTATTCCTCTTTTAAACTCCAATCTCATTCCATCTCCAAAATGCTCCATGAATACATATCCTCGTATATCCTTCTTCTTCCACGCCTCCGATGTCTATTCTCGGATCTGTAAACCTAAAACTAGCTTACGGAAATTTGTTCGAAGTTAACAATAGCGCATCGATTCAGATAAGCGCCCAACGACGTTTCCTGAACTCTCTTCTCGTCTGATTTATTTTTTTAAACGTGAGGTTTTATGATCGTTTGGCAAGCTCGCTATTTTCATATTGTTGTTATAATTTCATGGCTACTTGTTTCCAGGTTGGTTTATCGTAGTATTCATGAGTTATTTGACATTATATACGATAGTTACCACGGGGATGTAGCCGAAATTGGGTTAGTTTTGTACTGCAAAGTTACTAATATTCTAGAAACTTTCTCCAATGGCTAAAAATTGATTGGAGTAACCAGATGCGCATTTAGGCTGCAAATCCCCCTTCATCAATGTCTACAATGTACTATCAGTGAAACTGATGATGGCTAACTTGTAGCCGAGATGCGTCTCTGGCTTTCCTAACCTTTTTATGACTATCGGAGAAACGAAGTTTTCAAATTTCATTTCAGCTATAAGGCAAAATCGATAACATTTATTGAATTATAAACATTCGTCGGAGAAACGCAGTTTTCAAATTTCATTTCAGCTATAAGACAAAATCGATAAAATTTATTGAATTATAAACATTCGTTTCAACTTTGGTACGTTAAAAATAACATTTTAATCTTTATCGACAGCATTAAAAAACGTTATATTGTTTTGTTCTTTTTCTGCGGCTGCTTTTCGTTTCTGCCCGTCTGTATTACTTTCGTTTTCTCGAAGGGGCAGAGCGGTGGTAGCCATTCAATCCATCTATTACTTAAATATCTTAAACACGATCTGTTCTCCTTCTTGGTGGTCCCCATTATCTCTTTTCTGGCTTCCGAGAGTCATTCCTCCCTGCTAGCAACCCTTCACCCACTCTCTCCCTCCCTCTCTAAACCCGTACCAAATACGACTTCTCTGCCTCGTCATCTACTTCTCCCTTAGGTTATGTTGCAGCGAGGCTTATGGGTTCAAGGGTGGAAAAAACCGAAGAAAAGATCTCCAAATGAGACAGTTGGAGAAAAGTAGAGGTTTGGAATAGGAAGGAAGGGGTGATGGTTGGGGGAAGTGCGGCGCGTTTATCTTCAATGAAATTGGCTCTTTTGTTCACTCGCGTCCTTGGAGAACCTAACTACGCGGTCCAATACCATTTATCCGCAAATGTCGAGAGCAGAGACTTCGAATATAAACGATATTTTTGTTTATAACGGAGTCTTATTATCAACTTTTATTATTGACTTCGCTTTTCATATGTATCTACATCTACATTATACCCTGCAAGTCACCTTTTTGGTGGATGTATAGGTATGTAAGTGAATTCAGCTTAACCATACGAATGCCAATTGCTCGAGAAGAGCTGATTCGATTTTTACCATTCTTCCTGTTTCGTCGTCGTAACGCCCAAAGAGGAGTTTGGGCAATCGCCGTGTACAGTAACGCTCCAAGTTACATTCCAGAAGCGTTTCTTTGCTCCGTTTGAATTACATGGGAATAGGTGCAGTGTATTTTTGATTGGTATTTTATCTTTGCATCTATATGGCTTATGCTTTAATTGTGAAGTAAATGCTCCAGATGTACAATGAAGTTTGCGCTCCTCATACGTTTTAACCTTTATTCCAACTAATAAATTCTAGCTTTCTATAGAAGTTCACGAAAAAATAAAATGCGTTAAACTTATTATAAAATTAATATGAGTTCAAACAATCAACACAACATACTAAATAACAATTCCGCTGTATTAATCAATAGCACGGCCAGGTTTCGACGAAACTACCTGTATGTCATCATCAGCTGGTGCTGTAGTTACGTCGGAATATGTTCGTATTATTGATTAGTTTAGTGGAATTGCTGCATAGTTTGTTGTGTTATTTGTTCTGAATTATGGAATTCCTTAGTGGATTATAGTATGAGTTCATTTGTATGGAGATTTCAACGACCGTAGCGTAGAATTCCCCGTCATGAGTACGTAAAAGTGCCTTGGAAAAATTCGAAAGATGAATCAGGATAATCGTGTTTTTGAAGAATCGAGTTGGAATTCATTCGATTGAAATAACAAGCAAAAGATATTGTGGCGCCGAAAGCATTCATTCGGAAATATAAGATGGCTACCGATAGCGCTGCGAGCCCATTATAAAACGCGCCGATTTGAAAAATTGCCTTGAGATAACGGCTAATATACAGCAATTATCCGATTTAAAAGAATGCGTGAGATTTCCATCTCTTCAACGGCCTGATTAAAAGAAGAGTGAATCTGTTTGCATGTCTCAGTCCTTGGCTGTTAACGTCTTAGCCTCCAAGGCTATAAAATGTTGTGATAATGGAGCAACCACATTAACCAAGTGCGCTCAACAGGATTGAATGTAATCTGGATGATTGTGAGTTCAGAAAGAATATTTAATTGAGCAAAATATTCAAAACAAATACGCATCCTTAGCCAATATTGCATATCGCAAGTATTCGATTGAATTATTGAAATTTTAATCACATCTATCTGATAATTTTTCTTTCATTTAACAAAATCGTTTCCAGGCGTCTAGATCGCAGTTTTATTAGAGGCTAAAGAATTTTAGCGGATAATCTACGTGAAAATTATCAAAAAATTCATTTAAAAACAAAAAAGCCGAGGTGTGCCAATAAATTTCCACTCTGCACCAAATAATGAAAACAACGGATCTTGTGTGTTATACGTCCCGTTCTTCGAAACAACAAATTCAACAAATAATAAAATTTTTAAATGAACTTTATTGAATAAATTCAACATTTGTGAACAGCAGAAACAACAGTTTCAACTCCCTCCCCTCGGGTTGGGTTTTGGTTGTGGGTTGAATTCGTTATATTTCCTCTCCTCGGGTTGGGTTAAGTGGTTGGGGGTTGGATTCGTTCTATTTCCTCTCCCCGGGTTAGGGGTAAACAAAATGCCAAAATAAATATTTTGAAGAAGGGGGCAGGTAGTACACAAGATCCAACACAACAGTCGTCTTGAAAAGTTGTTCGAATCCCGCTTCATATTCTTAACAATCTTAAAGATTTTAGCTCAAAAAATTGCTTAAATATCGATTTAATAGAGAAATACAGGCAGAGGTGAAAACGCCTAGCTTTTGAGGATTAGTAATTGCATTTCGGGAGATTAATGAAGGATTTCTCAGGACTAGAGCGTGGGTGGTGGAGAGCGTAAGATCCGAGAGCGTGTGGGCGTGGTGTTGGATGGCGAGAGAGTGGGAGAACGTAGCTGCTGTTGGTAAGAAAGAAGAAGTCTATTCAGGTAGAGAAAAACGAGGAGATAAGGTTTCAGGCGGAGTTGGATCTTGAGGGGATTGTGGATTGAAAAGTGCTGGCTTCGATGGCTTAAAAAAATAATAAACTAACCAGATGAGTATCGGCACAACTGGAGACAAGTCACGCTATAATTATGCACGGCACTCGCTCGTTTTGAGCTCTCTCTCTCCAATTCTCCTCTCCCTTCTTCATCCTCTTCTCTCTCCATTTTCTCCATATGTTTACCTCTACCTCTTCAACGATTTTTCCTCCCCCTGTCTCTGAATATTTTATCCTCCTCTAAAACTTTGATAAAATATGTAATTTATAGTTCGAGTCGTTGTGGGAGTGAAATAAAGTGGAAGAGGGAGGGAGAGAGGAAGTGGTAGGAAGTTGGAGAGAGTATGGAAGAGTAGGTGTCAGCGAAAGGGGGGAGCGGTGGGGAAGCAGGTGGGATATTCGTGAAGGGAAGGAGGGGCGGGGAAGAGAATGAGGAAGAGCCAAGGGGTGGGTTGGGGTACCGGGGAGTGGGACGGGGAGGAAGTTATGACTGGGGAGTTGCAGTAAGCATTATTTGGTTCATGGGAATAACACGCAGTCGGAATTCAGCAAATTCGAGTGATTCTTAAAAATTTATGGCAGCGATTCCCAAACTATGCATATGCAACCAACTCTTGCGGCGGTCTACCTTATCCCTTCCATCCGCCAATAAATATATAACGTGAATGGAATATTTAGAGTAAATTGGGATTTTTGTAAATATTAATAATAAAATAAAATTATGCGATAAAGTTAAAACATAGAAACTACTACATATACAGTTTCGTCTTTGGCATCCCCCTGAAAACCGTTCGCGACCTCCAATTTGGAAACCACTGGTTTACGGGATGAGTTTTTATCGCTGCAAGACTTAGCTGTATTTAGCATGAATGAAAATATTTTGCTTTTTCCATGAGTTAATATTCTTCATCCAAGGACCCATTTATTTTAGTTCAGCTTCTATTTGATTGTCATACGTATATAACGTACTTTCATGCACCACAGTTTTTACAGAAATGAATTGCTCAGAAATGTGTAAAACTGCTGTTTATTCATTGTTACTAAATTATTCTCATTGCCAAACCTGACTAAAATTTAACAGTGAAATTTACATCGCGAAAATTTACATCGCGAAATTAAGCTGATTTTACTACTTAAAATACATTTTGCATGCTTTCCATTTCATATGCATAGTCTTTAAAGTTTCGATCGCTTTCTTACTCTTGGTAACATTTGATTTACGTCATGCATTTTTTAGGAAAGGGGGCAAGCTTCTTATTAGAGAGGAAGTAAAGTAGTGTGATCAGACAAATACACTCATATATATTAAGTAGTATGATAAATATGATATTATGTTGCATATTTATAATCAATATATATTGAAGTTTTCTAAAATTTTATTTCCCTGTTCACAAATCTGTTCGAAATCAATTCTATTTTAGATTCAATAGTTCGCGATCGTGCCGAATACCTATTTATATTATTTCGGAATTGCCTCAGATTTTCAGATACTGTGAGCATTTCAGTTTCGTTCTTACAATGATATAAATTCAATGAAAGCAAATTGCTTCCAGATCCTGTAAATGAACGTGACTCATGTGGGGTATATTGCCGTACAAGATACATTTTGTGCTTCTTTAGTCGTAGTTTTTGTGAATTTAAGCGAATAATTTTTCTAAGATATGGTAAATGATGAATTTACATAACATCTTTGATAACTCGGCGTTCTGTTTTCTCATCTAGAAATGAATATATTGTTACTTATTTTTTTCGAGACTTGCAGTACGTTCGTTGTAATAATCAAACGTGGTTCGGATATTGTCTTGGTTCCAGTTAACCGAGGTCGCCTATGCGCTCGACGTGCTAGCTGCTCGCTTTTCTCTGCACCGGGGTTTCCCAACCCGTGCCGCTGCAGACATCGCGGAGGGAGTGCCAAGAGTAACGACGCATCGAGAGAAAACAAATGACGAACACGAAAACGCGCGCCGGTTGCTAATAAGCGTTGCCGTCGGCGCAGATACAATCCGAATAACAATAAACAAAGCCATAATGCACTCCTAATATCCACGCGCCCGCGTACACAACCGCCGCATAACGGAATCTACCTAGCGTGCATCACTTTCATTCGTCTGGCCGAACAAAAGGTAGTCGAACGTTTAACATTTCGCGCGAAATTAGCGAACGGCCCGAGAAAAAATTACACCGTTTTTTATGACCGAGATCCTTCATTTCTTGCATTGGTTTAAAGCGGAACGTAAGATTCCGCCGTTCATTACGGAAATCCAATATGTTCTTCGACTTCGGGAAGAGTCTTGAGAGACTAATCGAGTGAAAAGGGGAACTCGAACGTACGTAAAGCTCTACGGGAAGGAGTGCTTTACAGTCTCGAGGAAATGGAACGGCAGGAGGCGTCATTTCTTTATAGATGTTGTACCGTAATGAGTGGGTTGGAAGTGTGAGGGTAGGGAGAGAGAAAAGGGAGAGGGGGACGAAGGGGACAGAATGGGGAGTGACGCAACGGTTCGAATGCTTACGGTGGGCAGAGGGGGAGATTGAAGGGGAAACATCGGGAGGTGGAGGAATGGAGAGAAGTGGAGGGAGAATGGAGAGAGGTGGAGGGGGAATGGTGATAGGTAGAGGAGGAATGGAGAGAGGTGGAGGGGGAATGGAGAGAGGTGGAGGTGGAATGGAGATAGGTAGAGGAGGAATGGAGAGAAGTGGAGGGGGAATGGAGAGAGGTAGAGGGAGAATGAGAGATGTGGAGGGAGAATGGAGAGAAGTGGAGGGGGAATGGAGAGAGGTAGAGGCGGAATGGAGAGGTAGAGGGAGAATGAGAGATGTGGAGGGAGAATGAAGAGAAGTGGAGGGGGAATGGAGTGAAGTGAAGGGGGAATGGAGAGAAGTGGAGGGAGAATGGAGAGAGGTGGAGGGGGAATGGAGAGAGGTGGAGGTGGAATGGAGATAGGTAGAGGGGGAATGGAGAGAAGTGGAGGGGGAATGGAGAGAGGTAGAGGCGGAATGGAGAGAGGTAGAGGGAGAATGAGAGATGTGGAGGGGGAATGGAGTGAAGTGGAGGGGAAATGGAGAGAAGTGGAGGGGGAATGGAGAAAAGTGGAGGTGGAATGGAGAGAGGAGGAGGGGGAATGGGAGAGGTAGGGGAGGAATGGAGATAGGTAGAGGGAGAATGAGAGATTTGGAGGAGGAATGGAGAGAAGTGGAGGGGAATGGAGAGAAGTGGAGGGGGAATGGAGAGAGGTAGAGTGGGAATGGAAAGAGTTCATCTACAACTACATGATACCCTTCAAGTCACATTTTTGGTGGATGGCAGGAGGTGCAGTGCACCAAAGGTCCCTAGTTTTCCTACGTTATCTTTTCCTATTATGTATGTAGAGGTGGGGAGGGAGGAAGTGGGGGAAGATTAGAGGTAGAGGTGGAGAGAAAAGGGTATAAAAAGGGGAAGAAAAGACGAGAATGCAGATAGGTAGGCAGGAATGAGAAAAGATTGTAGGAATGGGAAGAGTTGGGAATGGGAGGGAGGAAGGGGGAGGATTGAAAGTAGGATGGAGTGAAAAGGGTATAAAAGAGAGGAGAGGTGAGAATGGAGGGAGGTGAAGGGAAAATGGAGAGAGAGGTGTAGAGAGAATGAGAAAAGAGTGGAGGGATGGAAAGATATGCGGAGGAGAGAGGGGGAAATGAGTACTGGAGGAAGATGCTAAGTAGGAATGGAGTAGAAAAGGTATAAAAGCAAGGAGAAGAATTGAGAATGTAGGGAGGTGGTGATGAATGCGAAAAAGAGTGGGGGAGGGGAAGGCAGGGCAAGTGAACAGCGGAGGAAGATTGAGGGTAGAAACGGAATTGAAAAGGTGTAAAAGTGAATTGGAGGAGAAAGGAAGGAAGATTATAGGGAGTGGAAAAGGGAAAAGAAAGGATTTGAAGGAGAAATGGAGAATCTGAGATAAAGAGATAGGAAATTACAGCGAAGCGGGGAAAAAAGGTGTAAAACGGAAGAGAATTAGGGGATGAATACAAGGTAGAAAGAGTTGGAAAGGTAAACGCAAAAGAGCGATAATCAAACGGTAAAACAGAGGAAGCAGGAGATGAGAGAATGTGCTATGAATTTAAGATTGTGTGTGAGGAGAACGGATTGAGTGCATGGGTAGCGGATTATGAGCTGAGAGACAGAGGGAACAGAGGGGGGAGTAAAGGGATGAAAGGAGAGTGAATAAACGGGAACGAGGAAGGAGAAATGGGGAAAAGAAAGAGAATGGTGCGAGGAGAGAGGGTGGAGTTGGGGGTAGCGAAGGAGTGGAGGGGAAATGAGCAGAATGAAGGGGAGGCGAAGAGAGGAGTGGGAAATGTTGCGAAGAGGGAGTGGAAGAGGAGAGGGACCTGGAGGGAGTGGGAAGAGGAGGAGGAGAGCATGCGGGGAAGGAGGAGGCGAACGAAAGAGGTGTGAGGTAGAATATGGGTGTACACTGGGGGAGGAAAGAGAGTAGGAGAGGGAGACCCCTACCCCTAACTCCATCGGAGTGCGTAGTTGGCGTCACTTCCTTCCAGGTCAAAAGGGAACGCCCCGCCTAGCTAGTGTTATGAAAATGAAGGTAAGAAGGGGAGGAGAGCTAAGGGAAAGAAGGGGTGGGAGAAAGGAGGGAGGTAGGAGACAGAATGAAGGGAGAAAAAGGATTTGGAAATGTACGTAGGGAGAAGAGGAGGAGATATTTTTTTTAGCCGCGGAGGAAAGGAAGCGAAAAGAAGGAAGATGTAGGGATGAGGAAGGGATGGAGGAGTTCTTAAGAGTGAGAAGGAGTGGAGATTCTCGCGGAGATAGTGGTAAATGGTGAGGGTGGCGAGGGAGGGGAATGGTGCAGATGGATTGTTCCGTGAGTCGAGTGGGTTAGGCGAGAGAGAGGATTGCCATTGTTTTCGCGGCGGGGACCTCGATGGGACAACCCCTCTAATCAGATGAGCGGCAGCCACTTGTCAGTTAATTAATCAGATTTGTGGAAATTTCGGTACGGCGACAATTGGACTGATGAGGTAGGGCGTTATGGAGTCGGGTGGAGGGTGTTTCGTTTCCCCGGTGACAAGAGAGGCGAATCGGTGTCTCTGTACGCGGCCTCTCCTCCTTTTATAATTTCGGAGACGGGTGTCTCTCTTGGTTCTTCTGGAGGGTGGTAACGCGCGACCAATCGGCTTCGTCTTCGCTCGTAGAGAGGTTAGTTACTGGCTATTGTCGTCGGGTTTTTCAAAGGGGGGGATGCCTTTAGTGGTTTCGGATACTCCGCTATCGGTGGCCTACATACTCTCGACGTTGCATAAACGTTCGCCGCAGTTTTTTGGCCCCAACGAGGGCTAGATGAAAATTGAAATTAGGACCCGGAACTAATTACGAACTATTGTCTGAGAAATGGAACGCGAGGGAGCATGTGGGAAAGTTGGTTGATTTTTATTCCGCCTAATTATGCGTCGCTTTTTTTCCTTCGTCCTTTGGTTCATAGCTCATTTGACCCCTTGCGTATGAAATGGGTTGTTATTCACATTCTTGACGTCCCGTAATGCTCGGCGGGTTTATGACTGGGGTAGTGTATGGCGTAATAGGAGGACGCTAAAAATAAATAATTGCTGGTTGTTTTCTTTGGTTTATTTTCGTTCGTTTTTATGTACATTGGTAATGTGCGAAGTGAAAATACACTAAAAGAGATTTTATGTTCTTCCTCATTTTTAAATATATATTTTATTATAATGGAAATTTATCGATATTTAGTTCTCGAGATAAACCGTTATTATCTCAAAATTATTGATTTTGCGTAGTTTTGCAAAATAATTGTGCAAAATACTTAAGAATATTTTTAAGGCATACGATATCTCTACATATATGCTTTTAAGATATTTAATAGCTGTTTATTTTTAAGTGGCGTTCATTGTAAATGGTTTTACTTAAAAATGGTACAAGCATTTTTCGATTCTTTTACTAATATTTTGTCATACATTAAGACTCATATGGAAACCGTTATATGTTGAAAGAAAATCAAATTATCGCATAGTGGAAAATATATGCTAAACGCTTTGTTTGGCTTGTAGGTTTGGTCACAGTAGGATATATAATGTTACAAAGATTGTTACCCGTGTTGAGTTGGAGTTACAAAAACAAATGAAACTTTTAAAACTTTCATATTCCGCTAAACATCAACGGAGGTGTAAGCAGCTCAATTATTACTTGCAAGAAGCCTGAATTTCGGGCATGATTAGAGATTTCGTGTGGTGTTTAACTTCTCTAGAAAGAACTCAATCGCTAATTTGCAGCACTCTTTCGCCATCTGTTTTGCGGGAATGTGTTTTCGGCCATTTAAATTCAAGCGTAAAAGAACGAAAATAAAACGCGCAATAGGAAACTATTTACAACTCGTTGTAACGTTACTTCCCTGCAGTCATGATTATTATGTAACGGGTTCGCGCGCCGAATTTATTGCGTTTCCCAACGTGAATTTGGAAATAAGGGATTTTACGACCCCTCTAAAGACCATGAATACATTGAAAGGTTCTCTTTTTTATTCCTCCTTCGCCCGGCGCATGAGCCTTGTCAACCATAAACTCACCGCAGCAATTTTAATGAAAAAAAATTACCCGCCGAATACGTTGTTGCCACGAGTGTAACCGTATCTGAACTTTCGGATTTTTTTTAAAACAAACTTCTTTGGCTTTCCACAAAAATCCGTTCGATTTCTTTCGAAGAACATAGAGATGATTTCAAAATATTGACGTTTATCTATGTGATAACTTTTATGGCAGAAATTTCAAACAATTGAACACCTGTGTAACTGCTAACATTATATTACTGTGGTTAACGAGGCTCTTAATAATCTCTTGTTTACTATACATGAAGGTTTGGTTAATTGTCGCAAAGATCACGATTAAACAAAAAAGTCTTTCAATAAGAGTTCAATTATAGAATATTATCAAAAGTAATGTAAAACACTGATTCATGGGCGAATTAATTTTTCTATTATGGGCTGTATATTGAGGAAGGCTACACCGAAAATCACGATAGATTTTTCATTGCTTACCGTTAATTCTCGGTATTTGAAAATCGTTTTCTTGAAAATATTATTTCCTAGGTCTTGGTTGACAAACCCAAAAATATATTGATTCAGTTACGTTAATTTTTATTTTTATATATATTATATTTCACAACCCACATATTTCTTAGCGTTAGCAACTAAAATGGCAAATACGGCAAAACAAATCATACGCTTAAGTTGTATTAGTTACTTTTAATGTTAAAAGAACCCGTCAAAAATTCCAAGGTTCGTGAATGTTCACTCTTACCGAAGTGGCCTTTGAAGTATAAAAGTTGCATCACACTAAGTACTCATTATTTCCGATTTACCGCTGATTTTTAATTCAGTGTTTTTCTAATGGACTGTAACAGTCTGCTGCCATCATATAAGAGATTCAAAACCATTGCATCTTCTATATCCTTTCTTTGATTTTAAGCAGAAAAGTGTTTGACGTTAAGGTTACTTTTTCCTTTCATCAAATTCCTACGTTGCCATATTCTATTCCGTCCAGTTATTTATCGCGCCACTTGTAATCTACTCAAATTCCTTCTCTTTGCCTGATGAATCCGGAATCCAAATTATTCGATATATATATATATATATATATATATATATATATATACACCACGCCTTCCTATTAGACCAAACTGGGTATCCATCCCTGTGTCCTGTATATTTTCTTCTACTGGCTGAGCTGCTTACTATAGGTAATTTGACTTTCCTTTCATCTATTTACTGCTTCATGTGGATCTCCATCGCGTAATGAATTTTTCAAAAAATTTAGCGTTCGGAAATCTTTATTCATCTATCCTTTTACCGAATTGCAGTAGTATTTTGCACATAGCACATACACATGATTATTGAAAAAAACTATTAGTTGTAAATAGTTTTTACATGCTTAATCTGTCATTAATATTGGTTTTATTTAATGTATTTCCTTTTTTATGGCCCTTGAAGAAAGGGAAGTGCGTTAGACATACGGATGTAATTCTTGAAAAATCAGCAAAAAAAGGTGCAAAGTTTTTTGTGTTGTAAAATTCTTTTTGAGCCATGGGGAAAAATGACATAAATTTTTCTTATGAAGCATTGATGTACCTTAAATAAACACGCATGTACATGTACGTAGACTCGAGCGCATAGATATAGAGGAAGAAGGTGAGAAGTAAAAGAGAGAGAGAGAGAGAGTGGGGGTTGAAAGGAGGAAGTGGGAGGGAGTTGGGTAGCGCGTGCCGTTGCCGGTGCGTGGGTAGAGATGGGTTGGGCGGCGGCGAGAAACAGCGCGAGTGATTCATTCTCGTGTTTTGGGTGACTTCTGGGAGGCGAAGAGTGAGGAGCGAGAGAGAGAGAATGAGAAAAAAAGATACCTTGTCTCTCCTATCCTCTTTCCCTCTTTTTACCATTAAGATGAGAACGGAGAGAAGGAGACGCGAAATGGCCATTCGGTTCGCGATTCCGATCCCTCTTTTTCGCTTTGCTTCCTTTTGGGAGCGAAGAATGCTCTTGGGAATGATGAGCGATGGGCGAGAGACCGTTATTCCCCGAGGAAGGAAGTGAGAGAGAGAGAGAAAGGAATGGGTTCGGCAGAGAGGAAGGTGAAGCGAAGAGAGAGAGAGAGAGAGTGCGAGGGAGGAAAAGGGCGGGAGAAATAGTGTCGATCACATCGGACGGCAAGACGGAGAGAGATGGAGAAGTGCGCGTTGTGAATGGGAACAGAATGGATTTGTCGAACTTTTAATGAGACGATTGGGGTAATGAATGTGAGAAACGGGGAATAAAAACAAGGCCTTCGATGTTTTAAGTTGGGACGTCTCGTTTTTTGCCTTTCATGAGCCGAATATTTTTATCGTTTTCAGCAAAAAACATCTGCATGTTTCGTCGACAACATAATACAGGGGTCGGTAGCAATTTTAGTTTGTGATTTTAGGTGGGTCGCGTTAGCAGTTGCTGGCGTTTAATCCCGTAACTTTGGTTCACATCGCAAGTTACTCGAAAGACTAAGAGAGAGTCTATAATAAAACGACAATAGTAAATATTTTTAGGTGCATAAAGTCACCGCTGGAGGTTTTCCGCCCATAATATTAAGTAGCAAATATGGAATTATCCGTATTGAATTTCGCTGTCCGCTTTCATAACGGCCTCGAGGGCCGCATAAAATTCTCTCGCGGGCTTAATACTACCCTCGCCCACCCCTGATGAGTGAGATTAACTCTGGGTGTGCGTGTGTCTGTCTGTGTCAATTCAATTAGAAAGCTTATATGTTAACTTCACCGCTAGCATTTTTATTATAACTTGTTCTCTGACCGAATGTGCACGTATTTTCAACCCCGCATAAGGTTGGCTGCATTGCCTCAACCCGCAATATATCGGGGATTACATACCGTCTTTTAAACGTTTCCTTATTTCCCTGATGTCTCCCGTCGTAAGATCCGCGTAAAAATCGCGTTACGCAGACTTTAATAGTCGTGACAACACTTGATCGGTCTTGTTACCTCTCCAGATCGTCGTCGCGATAGAACCTTTTTTATTTTTTATATTCCGTGTTCCATGCCCGCTTCCCGATTCCCTAGCGAATTTGTTGGCAGCCGAAGGGGGCTTTGCGGCGCGTGATATGAACGTCGCATAACAATAATCGATTACGGTTTTTAAACCAACACCGGAGGAGGGGATGAGGACGGTGGGAGGAGGTGGAGGTTTGACTACGGCGCGTGTGCCCTCGGTAAGAAAGAAAAGGGGGTGGGCACGTGAGGTGGTGGTAGTGGGCGCTTAGGGTGAGGCCGAGAGAGAGAGAAGCCGAAGCACGGTTCGTGTGGGTGGTGTGGCGGCGGTGGAGGAAGGAAGAGGGAAGGGGAGGAGGAGCGTGGAGGCGAAGGCGCCTAAGAGCTAAAGAACGGAGGAGGAAGAGGAGGAGGATGGGTGTGGCGTGGAAAAGAGTAGAGAGAGAGAGAGAGTGAGAGAACGTGGTGCATTACGGGAAGGGAAAAAGAGAAGGCGTGGAGAAGGATAAGTCTCGGGAGAGGAGTGGCGGATACGGGGGTGGGAAGTGCGGTGCGGTGAGGGCGAAGGTGGAGAGGAGAAAGAAGGGGGAAAGGGAGGGAATGAGAGAAGGAGATGGGAGGGAATGAGAGATGGAGATGGGAGGGAATGAGAGAGGAGGAGAATGGGAGGGTATGAGAGAGGAGGGAGAAAGGGAGGGACTGAGAGAGAAGGGAGAAAGGGAGGGAATGAGAGATAAGGCAGAGAGGGAGGGAATGAGAGGGAAGGGAGAAATGGAGAGAATGAGAGAGGAGGGAGAAAGGGAAGGAATGAGAGAGGAGGAAGAAAGGGAAGCATAGAGAAAGGAGGGAGAATGGGAAGAAATGAGAGGAGAAAGAAAGAATGAGGAATGAGTGGGTGAAAAAGGAGTGTAAAAAGTTTGTGGAAGAGAGCGAGGAGAGATATAAATATGAGAAGGTTATGGGAATGAAGAAGGGAAGTAAGGAAGAGAGAATGAAATTAAAGAGAAATAGGGTAAGAAAATGTTGGTAGTAAGGGTAAGAATCTTGTGGAATAAGGGAATAAGAGAGTGGAAATGGGCAGGGCAAAAGAATAGATGTGAAGTGAGAGTGGGAAGGTGGAAAAGGAAGGAGAATATAATGATAGAAGAAAGAGTAAGAGAAATAATGATGACCCTGAAAAGTATAACGGCTACGATGTAAGGAATGACGCGAACGCGCTTTGTCGACTTCAGAAAATGGAAGTAAACTAGGCGCATTGTTTTTCCAATTTGTGATAATTGTTTTTCAAAGCTTATCATCATAATATTTTCGCAAACTCAAAAATATTTTGATTAAAAAGATGCATTCCCGTCCAAGGTCGGTGGAGTCTACCTTCGATAGTTTTGTGTTCGTTATCTTTTCTTTCCGCTTGAAATATATTACGAAATAATACGTACCATAAAGTTATGCTCGGATATATGACCTTGCTTGTTTATAATGGAATGTATGTACGTATTTGTGATTTCTTATTCGAGTTTTTTTATCTCGAAAGTATATATAAGAAAGAAAAATACTTCGTGAGTGAAATTAAATAAAACACCGAGTGAAACAATTTTGAAGATAGAATTTAGCAAAAGAAAAGAAATCAGAAAAAATAGGATGTAAAAACCAACGGTTTTAGCAAAGGAAGTGTTGCGAGATAAACGAAATGGAGACAAAATAGGTAGAGCACGAAGAGTAGAGGATGTGCTGTAGACTGTCGAGAGTGGTCTTTATCTCTTCGATCTTCGCCACCGACGCCATAAATTTACAGCGATTTTTTTGGCGAGTGTCGGAGTTCAGAAGGCGAAATGCGATTCGACGATCTTGCTCGCGTTTGTATTTTATGTATTCAAGAGTATTAAAATTTTAAAATTGCATTTTCGGTCATAAATAAACAGAACAGAGCATATGATATCTGTGATACTGTGAACGGTAATGTATGCCTAAGAACTTTATTTCGTAAAAGCATTTCTATGAAGCTTAAGGGAATTTGTATCATTATTTTTATTATTTTAGTATAATGATTATTGCCTATATTTCGTTTTTCTGTGATTCTTTTGCATATTTTAGTTTTGTAAATCATATTTGTAGTTATTTTGAAATTCAGATTAAACCATTTAGTTTTCAATGTTGAATGCCACGTTGATAGCACTGGATTGGTACATGAAGTTTTGTAGAATAAAACCTCTAAACCCAATGAGAAAAACTTCGGTATTTCTTTGTGTGGTAATTTGGTTTTTATGAGAAAGACGGAATATTTCATAAAAAATTCCTCCATGTATATTCGTAATATTCAAGAGCTTTTCTTCAAATGAAATTGATATAAAATTTCTTCTCAGCCATAAATTTTCAACAAAAATATGATTAAAATGATTGTTCTTGGGTTTATTTTTCCATAAAGATGAAAGAGTATAAACATATCATGTCACTCCCTCAATGAATTTAGACCAATTCCCATTTATTTTTATGTTCTTATGTATAATATCAGTCGCGGATTGACTCTATATGGCGTCAGTTGTAAAGACATTCGGGCGAACAAATCGATCATATACCAATTCCCTCGTTGGGCGAAACGTGAAACGCATCGTCATAAACCATAACGCAATAAAACCAACACGGAGGAGGTTTTATTTTCTTCAAAACAGGTAATTTTTAAGCCCATGCAATTAAACCCTTGGTTCGAGATTAATTTGCATGCTCACTCGACAGGCCTTCTCGGACGCGAAAAGAGAAAATATGCATACCTTTACGCCCCCACCAGTTTCCACCCTCCCCTCCTCCTCGCGACGGCGAATTCTCCAGGGAGAGATCGAGAGACGTAACGAGCGAGGGAGGAGGAGGGGGGGAGGGAGGAGGGGGTGGAAGGAAATGGGGTGGGGGCGAGGGGATATGGAGAATGACGAAGAAAAATTGAGAGGGTGGGAGGGATAGAGTGGGCGGCGGCTGGGGCGGCGATAGCATTTCCCAAGTGTGAGAGCACGGGACTGTGACCCGTAACACCGAGGGTTAATTTCTGGTGCAAGCGAGCGTAACATAAATATTACGGTGCTTCCGCCAATATATTTTTTCTTTCTTTCTTTCGAGGACCGGGTTTATTCCCGTGAAATGGAAGCGTTAACGGAAGCGCGGAATAATCGCGGAAAACGCGTTCTCGTCTGACTCGGAACCAAAACTTACTGCGTGGCACACTCGGCGTGTTCTTTCAGTTTTCTCCCCGACGTCACCTCGCGAAAGCTTAAGTTCGTTAATTTCATCGTGACGAGATGATAATGGCATTTATTTGGCCCTATTTTTTAAATTATTTTAAAGGGAACGTCTAGACAAGTATGGACCGTATTACCGCAACAAATAGTTATGCAATATTATTCCAAGAAACTTCATCGATGGGAATAAACCATTATAGTTTTATCTTAGAAAGGAACAAAAAGTGGCTGATTATCATTGAGTCGGAAAATAGAAAATTTATGAAGCGACAAAGAGAAACTTTTGCATCTAGAGACGAACGAATAGAAATATCTGCGAATTTTCACAAAGATTGGATAGGTAAATTTTGAGATAATTGCGAGTGGATGGGAGAGGGATAGAAGGATATTCGCGGTATTTTAAATATTCCTCAGCATTCCCTTCGAAATTCCTTATCCTCATGCAGTTATGGCCACAACTCGGCAGATTACAAAATTTGTGAAATGGAACATCTAAGCTTTAGTTTGACAAGAGAGCAGGGCGGAAGGAGACATCATTCATCCTGAAAACACGTACATAATGATATTTTTATCGTAAAATGAGAAAATTAATATGATTATTTGTTGCTGAAATGCGTGCCTGGTTCTCATATCTCCTATTGGGCTTTATTAATGTAAACATTTGTCATTATCAGAGTTGTAGACAATCTAATTTTATATAACTTTCGTTTGAAACATTTTCATAGAACAATAATATTTCGATTGCCCGCCTGAATTTATGTTCATTGAATAACGCTAGGTGACAGGTTTTTTTCGTTTTTATGATAAAATTTTGAAATTGTCGCCAACGCTGCCAACAGCAGTTTTAATCGTGATAAAAATTATCCCAGTCTAGCGTCATATTTCATGAACAAATTTTTTTGTAAATATCGACAGAGGTAATTTTAACTGCGAATATTTTGCGCAATAATTTGACCATAGCTGTGGAATGCGCATCAATCAATATTTTGTTATCCATAGCAACAAATGACAATTTTATTTACTTATTGTATTTACAGTATGAAAAGCGATTAAAGGCAGTTTTCATTATAAAAATTGTCCAAGATGTTTAAAAATTATATTCACGAGTGTAATTTCTGATATTTATTCTTGAGGAAGCTGTTGTCGATAGCAGCTTGTACGTACTATTGCAATCATGTTCGTTACTCTGTATGAAGAAAGTCACGTCTTGAGAACATCAGATTTTATTATAAGGATTTAAATCATCGTTTAATACAGAATCTTCGGTTACTTTCGACGCGATTGGTTCCAACAGGTTTTTTTTTAACTCTTTGCTTTGTTCCGTATAATGTTGTCGGACGTATGAGTAAATAACTCGTACTTTTTCTTAGATAACATTTTTTATTTCCTCTTAAAAATCCGAGGTATCGACTTGTACGCATATTATATTTGTTATGGAGACAAAGTCAAGCGTTACAACCTAAATTTAAGTATGTTCAGTTAAATGATGAACTCACCCTAGTAGTTTGTGCTGGTTGGAAAATAATTCCGTTTTTTCTTAAATTCAAAAATTCTGTTAATTTTATATTAGCAGCAATATAAAGTGGGACGAACTTAAACAGTTACGGCGGAAGGATTTTTATTATAGCGAATGTTCTATTTTGTCTGATATTTACTTATTAAAATGGACAGTGGGACAATAAATCATGCGCAAAACAATACTTATATGCAAATATATATAGCGTTTATGTGACAAAACCAACTCCTTTTGAGGCTGATTTCTAAGGAGATATGTTTAAATACAGTCATTACAACAACTGAGCGCATTTTTCAAACATAATTGAACAGACGAATGTATTATACAGCGCTGGCATCTACATATTTTCAACGAAATGCAATGTAATTTATAACTTCCTTGCTCGAAAGAATAAACTCGACGATTGTGATAAGCATTACAGAAGCATCTCACGACATCAATTAATCATCATAATGGTTACTAGGGTTGGTGTACATCTTCGGTTCAGAGACTGCCGTTCAGAGCTGCATCCCAGCGCCTCTTCCCGTGGGTGGTCTTCCTGCACATTCTCCTCCCTTTATGGTTTCTGAAAGCAATTTTCTCGTTCTACATTCCTCTTTCCACCCGTTTACATTTATTGCCTTCTCCACTACGCGTTTTGGCGCCATCTTGTGCCGTTGACCTTAATCTCACCTTAGGGCGTTTTGGTTTAATTTTAAACGACCCATGTTTTGCTTCCGCCATGTAAGAGTTTTTTCTTTTACAATAAATTTTGTTTGTATTCCTACGTTCTAAATATCAATCTAATTTCTAGTTCAAAAACTGGAGTTGTTTTGTTCTTGTGAATAATCAAGTACGCAGTTATTTTGTCATTAAGTATTATTCTACTTGTTATTATGTCTTCATGGTGTGTTGCGACATCTAACTCTAAAACTATTCAAATCTTTATTATATATTTTGTCCTTGTTGAATAATTATAGTTATTTAAATGATATAAATTAATGGATTCGGTGCCCACTTATGTCTCGCATGAAGTAATCCCACTCATTTCTTACAATTATCTTCTTAATCTTACGGCCTTCAGCACTTATAATTCTCAGATTGTTAGATACGCCTTTTTTAAATATGCATTCGTTTTACTTCCAGTCTTTCATTCATTTCCTTCCTCTTCCATATTTTGTAGCGACTAAATATTCCAAACAAGTAAGTTTCTATCAACTTTGTTTGTCGTGAAATATCATTCTTTGGTTATGCAAAAAATTACCCACAAAGTCCATTATTAGTATTTAATCACGAATCTTAAAAAGGAATGATAAATAGAGTTTTATCTATTCAGATTAAATATTTCAAAGTTTTCAGCATTATCATGCATTACAATTCTTCATTTATCTCATATTCAAAAGAAAATTATCGAGCTCGGCTCATGGATACAATTAAACTGACGAAATATCAAAAGCCGCACTGGTGATTCACTCATAGTAGATTCGGAACACTGAAAAGTCTGCTTCGTATCCTTAGCTCGCATATGTTTTCCCAACCTTTTTATAGCTTTTGCAGAGCTTTATTTTATCATTCCTCCCTTATGTTAAAATAACCCATGCCCTATAATATTGATTTCGTCGTTTCAATTAAATCTTCTGACAAAACTGAATCATCATTTTAGTATGAAAACATCGATCGTTTCTCACTCATATAATCATCATTCATGCTCTATGAGGATTTGAGGGAACTCTCTCCCTATTCATCGCCAGCTCTCTGCTCTCCTCCTCCTCCATCACCTATTCACAGGGGAGTGGCCTTCCACGCAGCAGTCCCAGGTTCGAGGCGGAGGTCGGATTTTTCAACCTGGGATCGTCCCGTGTGTGATTTGAGGAAACCGCGCAAGGGACGCGAAGCAGTTGCCCCCCTGGTGCTCTTCGTATACATCTACATTATACCCTGCAAGTCACATTTTTGGTGGATGGCAGGGGGTGCAGTGCACCAAGGGTCCATAGTTTTCCTACGTTATCTTTTCCTATTATGATCTCTTATCGTCCTAGGAGAAAACGATCATCTATATCGCTTTGTTTTACAGTCGATATCGCGAATCTTATCCTCACTGTCCTGCCTTCCGAGATACGTATAGAGTAGGCTAATGTCGGCACCAGGTTTGCCTCCTCTCTTCTGTCTGTGTTTGGTGTGGAAGGAGTTATGGCTATAATAATCCAAGAGGTTGATTAGCCTGAAATACAAACAAACAAGCAGCTTTATCAGCGACAAGTTCAGACGGTCTTTACACACCATAGGGGTTTGTTTAACTCGGTACAATATTAATCCGCCCGCTAAAGTTCATCGTGGGCACATAATGCTATTCTGCGGATTAGTGTTTAGAAAGCCAAGAGATAAAACTGGAGCGAGGAAATACTGACACGGCAACTCGATCGCTCTGTTTAGAGATAAGTGTGAGGGTGAGGTTGGTGGTGTGGGAGGAGAAGTAGAGATGCTAATGGAGTGGGAGGAGGGAGACGGAGGGGAGGAGAGAAGGTAGTACGGTAGCGGAGAAAGAGCGTGCCGTTCAATAGAGATCCCTCTATTATTTTGCGTATTGTCTCGTAGGGATCGGGTGAATTGAGGTAGCGTTCGTGTCGAACAATGTGTGCTGTCGTCATGAGTCAGCATTGCAATGATTGTTGCCGTTGTCTAACTTGAGCTGTGAAAGTTAGCTAGGAATTGGAGGACGATGCCAAATCGCACGCAGGAAGTGACCGAAAGGTAATGGGAGAGCGGTTGCGCACGATATGGCTACGCCGCTGGAGTGCCTTTTGAGAAGTCCTCCACTATACATTTTTCTTGTCTCTCAATACACAAGTTAGACTCTGCTGACTATTATTAAAGGTCACCCCTTTCTTCTAGCCTTGTGTTTGCATTGTCATCTTTTTGATTCCCTTCTTGCCTGTTTAATTAATTTCGCTTTTGGTTCATTCTTTTACCGCCTGTTTCATTTCTCTCTACTTCTCAATTCTTTCAGGCTACCAATCTCCTCCTATTCTTCTTTCTTTTTTCATTTGCACCTCTTCCTTTCAATCCACCTTCTTTCTCGTTTATAGCTTTAACTTTTATAGTCGGCGTAGTCTAACTTGAGCTCTGAGAATCAAGATAAAATTACTGGAGAATCTCTCTAAAAGGGCTCCAACCAATCACTGAACGGCAACGTCGCCACCACTTGCGCTTTCGCTTTCCTGCCTTTACCTTCGGTCCCTTCTTGCATATGATTTGGCAACGTTCTTCCCCTCCTCTGTCAAAGCTCAAGTTAGACTTCGCCGACCATTATTATTAATTTTCTCTTTCTTTATTCCTCGCAGTTCTTTCTAATTTCTCCCGGGTTAAATTTATCCTCGTCATTACCTCATTTCCATGCTGATATACTCATTCCATACCTCCTCATTTACTTTCTTCACTCCCCATGATTTCTTTTCTTCATATAACTTTTATACACATTCCCTCTATTATGAGTTAGATGGAAGAAGAGACTGCCTATTTCAATCTCACCCAAATAAAGACATATCTATTATTTCTCATTCCCTTCATTCTCCCGTTCCCTCACTCTTCCCTGTCATTTTATCATCTTTCCCTACTTCATCCTCTACCCTCTCAGTTAATTTTTTTCTCTCCATCCCATAATGTATTCCTTTCTGCGTTTAATTCCTTACCTCTATTCATACCCTCACTCATCTCGTTAATTCCCTCTATCCCTCTTATTCTCTCTCCTATTTACTCCTTCCTCCCATTCTCTCCCTCCCATTCTGCCCTCCTCTCCACAGATCCCTTCCCATTTCTCCCCCTCGCTCTCTCCCCCTACTCTCCCTCCCTCCCCTCCCCACACCTGGCCCTCCATCCATCTCAGTCCCTCCTTCCTTGACTCTCCTCCTTCGCTGGTCCACCCACCCTACCTCCCTTAAGGAGTTCACTTATCACCTCCCACGGGAAGACCCACTTTCCTACACCCCTCCCTTTGCCACACAACTGTCTTGGGAAAGAACGATATCGCCCACAGCCAAGAGAGGGGAAGATATAATGACGAGCATCAATCCACGAGAATGTGCTTTTGATTTCACTTTTCCTAACACACACGCACGTTCTTTCGAATTTATATTTCCACCCGTTAAATTATAATTCGCGAGTTTATTAATTTAAATTAGCACTTCCACGCAAAACTTGTTTAACTATCCCCAAAGACATACATTGTTAGTGTCGAAACGTGTTGTTGTTAATGTTACTTCAAGGGCAGTCCTGGGAGAGGAGGTATGAAACTTGGGGAGGACTGGAGTGGAATGAGAAGAGCTCCTCTATAGAGGAGAGGAATAGAAGACTAGAAAAATTGAGGTGGTGGAAGGATGTGTATGACTTTTGCGGAAAATTTCAGAAAAGAGATTAAAATTGCAGATGACTTGGAATAATAATGTTGGGGTCCTCTTATGTCAACAGGGAATTATTGAGTCCCTCTCATGGCTGAAAATTTTCACGAACAAGCACATAAAAAATACTTGTCTCTCTGTCAGTTATCTCCAATAGCCACAGCAAGGTTAAAATAAACTGATGTGGGCAACAGATGACTTTCTCCATATTGATATGGCAAATTACATGTTGTTAACTCTGGGATCGTTGTCAGTATTTACTTCCGGTTGACAATTAAGAAAATAAAAAGGAGCATTACGAAGACTTCAAGAACTTCAAGAACTTCAAGACTTCAGAACACTTCAAGAACAAGCACTTCAAAAATACTTGCCTCAGTTATCTCCAATAGCCACAACAAGGTTATAAAATCTGATGTGGCCACCACATGACTTTCTCCATATCTGTAATATTTCTAAAAATTCCAAATAGGTTACAATAATAAATATTGTAAGAACTGCGAGAAAATTGTTTACTATAAAAAAACAAATAGACTCAATCCATAGCCTTCTCATATTGGATATAGCCACAAAGCTCCAACAATTAAGAAAAGAAAAAGGAGCGTTACTAAGACGTAACTAAGCGTCAATTGTTAACAATAGTCGTCGGTAGGTGGCGTGGTGGTGGCAGCTAAAAATATAAGATATCTTTTAAACAATGCATTATATGGGAAAATGTTTCAAAGAAAGGTTGTAGAAAATTAAATTTCCTACAACTTTTATTCTAGTACATTTTTACATTTATCAAATATTAAAGAAAATATTTCAAAATAACGGATAAGTGACAAGAGTAAACACCCACTTCCGGTTGACCGATTTTTACCAAAACTAATCAAATCATCTAACTTTTATAAAAGTGTTAAATATAAAATTTTTCGTTGATTTGATTAATAGTTTTTGAGTTAGAGCGCCCACAAAAATCTATCACATACAGACAGACACACGGACATCATCGAGAAAATAGTCAAAACGTGTTCAGGGGACCTTAAAAGGTGTATTTCCGTTGAAATCTCGAATTCGATTTTTTTCATGAAAACAATACTTTCTCTATACTTCGTATATGGAGAAAGTAAAAACCAGATTCCCATTTCGGCTACACAACAGCCGTCTTCGGTGGTAATACACTGAAAATAGATTGCAAAAGAATCTGGCTTTTTTACTTTCTCCATACGTAGTATAGGGGAAAGCATTGTTTTCATGAAAAAAATCGACTTCGAGATTTCAACGGAAATACACGTTTTGAGGTCCCCTGAACACATTTTGACCATTTTCTCGATGATGTCTCTGTGTGTGTATGTGATAGTTTTTTGTGGGTGCTCTAACTCAAAAACTATTAATCAGCTCAACGCGACATTTTAAATTTAACATTATAAAAGTCAGAAGAACTCATTAGTTTTTGGTAAAAATCGGTCAACCGGAAGTGGGTGTTTACTCTGTCACTTATCCGTTATTTTGAAATATTTGCTTTAATATTTGATACATGTAAAAATGGATTGGAATAGAAGTTGTAGGAAATTTCATTTTCTACAACCTTTCTTTGAAACATTTTCCCATATAATGCATTGTTTAATAGATATCTTATATTTTTAGCTGCCACCACCACGCCACCTACGGACGGACTATTGTTAACAATTGGCGCTTAGTTACGTCTTAGTAACGCTCCTTTTTCTTTTCTTAATTGTTGGAGCTTTGTGGCTATATCCAATATTAGAAGGCTATGGCTTGAGTCTTTTTGTTTTTTGTAGTAAACAATTTTCTCGCAGTTCTTACAATATTTATTATTGTAACCTATTTGGAATTTTTAGAAATATTACAGATATGGAGAAAGTCATGTGGTGGCCACATCAGATTTTATAACCTTGTTGTGGCTATTGGAGATAACTGAGGCAAGTATTTTTGAAGTGCTTGTTCTTGAAGTGTTCTGAAGTGTTTTGCAAGTGAGAACTGCAGGTAAGATGTGCAGCGGAGAGCTACGTAGAAGTATTATAATAGATGTGCCGAAAGACCAAATTCGGTGTGTTAGCACATTTTTTCAAATCTACTAATGTATGGTGCCGATTTCCAATACGCATGAATATTTGTCGATGTTTTTGTAGTTTGCGCTTTGGATGATAGGCATTTCTAATCTTAAATTAACAAATTGCCTCTCTGGTAGCCGTAAAATGCTTGGAAAAACCAGATGCGCATTTATGTAGTTTCAAATCATCCTTCATCATTGATTATTTACCGATGGCACTGAATATTATATACCTGAATCACCATTGGTGACTGCTGCTTTGTGGCCTAATGTGCATCTAGCTTTCTCAACCTCTTTATGGGTATTGGGGAGATATAGTTCGTCAATTTGATTTGTCATAATATGAGCACGGCAATTCTTTCTCGAGTATTAAACATTACTAATTTTTATTTTTTATTATTTTTTTATTATAACCAACTGTAACATTGTGAAGGTTGGTGGCTTTGTTGACTTATGGCTCAATGCTAATCAGTGTGGCAAACTCCTTCGGCCATAAAAAAATCAACAATGATCCCGATGAATTTCACCCACCAAGTGGGCATCTTCGGGGGAACTTATAACGGCAGTGACCGAAAATCAACTGCATAGGGATCATTGCTAATTTTTTTATGGCTGAAGGAGTTTGCCACACTGATTATAACTGTAACATAGTTAACCGTTCTAACAAATGATATGCACAAAAGTAAGTAAGCTATTGAAGAAGAAGGGTTGTAGAGATGGATCTAATAGAATTGCAGAAGAGTAGAAAGACTATTATTGGTGAGGAGAGCGAAGAGTAGGGTTGTAGAGGATCGTTTGCGGAGGCCGACGACAGTAGTGGATGGAGTCTCGAGGTACTGTTCGAGACGATTATAGAGGAAAACTGTAGAGAAGATATGTATGCGACCATGACTGCAGAGGAGTTTTGTAGGGAGGAGGGAGACGACTTCACAGAATGGAGAAGAGGTGATTGTGGAAGGGTGGGGGTGGCGGGTGGGTGGGTGGGCAGGTTGTAGGAGGGTCGGAGGGATCTCGCATCCGCACAATAGTGTCCCATTCGCACCGTCGCCATTGAGGGCGCTCTTCCCTAACGGTGCTTTCCTCAGCCGTCTGCCCACACTAATTCCGAGTCGATTTATCGTTTAGCGCCTCGGCATCGTAAAGGAAGTCAACAAAGCACCATTATTCAAAAGAGCATCGCGGCAACATGGGGTAGTGGGTATATGGGGAGATTTTTAGTCAGAACGGGGCGCGCTGGATGCGAGGGCCTCAATCGTTAACTTTCTCTTCGGCTGGATTCTTTTTTAGCGAGAAATTTCTTTGTCGTCCCCCTCGTTTCGGCGTATTTCCCAAATTTGTATGTCTAGCTAGATAGGCTCTATAGAAAGCGCTTATTGATTGACGCGGCAGAAGTTAAAGATGCCTCCCTAATGCAAAACGGTCGTTATGCGACGCCAAGTGTGAATGGTTTTATCGCGTCGACGTCTTTGCGTTTAACTTTCCCTTTCCTCCCGAAAATTTATTGTACGTTCCGCGTATTTTTCGGACCGTGCGGCTCATGTTTATGGAAGGGGATTTTTATTTTCGTCGTTATATCCTTACCGGCGCCAATCCTCCCAAAGGATTCACGCACACGCGCACGTTATGCGCCGAAAGGAGGGAAACCCCGCCATTAACCTACTCTCGGTTGAAAGACGCCCAAGGGCGACGCGCGTCTCGGACTTCTTTTCCCTCCTATAAGGGCGTAATCTTATGCCCGCGCAATTAGCGGAACTTACGATTGGAGGCGAAGGCATGCCGAAGGATGAAAATTCAGCCACCGTTGGTATTTGAACTCGGGCCCGCGGCGAGGAAAGTCAACAATCATACCACTTATCCACTACACCGCTTCCATTTCTAAATGCTAGCAACGACCCTTTTTGAATCTCTTCCCTTGACAAGCAATATAACCCATAATACTTAGTCATTCGATATGACAATGCCTAACCTGTAAGACGCGTACTGAAACGCAACGGATTGATATAGAGTAACAAAGTAACAAAGTTTTCACGGTAAGCAGCGTCCTTTCATTTAGAATGCGATTTTGGGATATTTTTTTAAATTTTGCATGTAGGTATTTTCATGTAGACTCTGTTACTACATAAAATGCAGATTTAGTCAAATATACCTAGTTTCCACTTCAAGGGTTCGACTCAAAATATTCGGATTTATGGTACAATCATCAGTCTCGGAGTTGCTTTTAGGAAATCTTTGGGAGTTACAAAACTTAAATCTTGCCTTTGTCGAGAGGGTATATTCTGTGATAGACAACATTCAGACGAATGAACGTAATCTGTTAGGAGGAATTTTAGTAGAAACTGACTTCTGAAAAATATCTATCTTCGATGGAACAGAAAAGTGAAGCTTAAATAAATTTATTTCGTTTATTTTATCTTACCAACACATACAAGTATTAGTGAACACAATGAGATACAGAATTTGCTTTAAATTATGATGTGTTTAATTATATGCTTTTATAATATAAGTAGTGATAAATCATTTTAACATTTCTTTTTTTTTTTAATTCTTGCGGTTGAGTTCCAGCTCGAGGCGTTAACTCTAGTTATATACAGTAAAAAGCATCTTATTCACTTGATAAAATGCACAGGAAAGCGAATGCTACGAAGTTTGCTCATGTCACGGTGTATCGTGTTTGAAAGTCACGTTAATACCGAAGTTTTTTCTAAAAAGATGTCACACATCATTTCGAAGAATGTTATTTGTTAAGACTTAACGAGTTTCATTTCGTGCTCGACCTCGTTTTACATTAAGTGAGAGAGAAAGATAGAAAGATACTCCTAGTTGCTGGCGTTGGAATCTCCGGACGAACTAAAATTAAAAAGATTTCTTCGCTGAAAAATTTCCACCGCGTAATAATACAACGCATCACTTTTAGCGCCAGTCATTGCCACTACGGTTACTGACAATGAGAGAGAGTTCATTTCGTTACCAAAAGAAGAGCACGCCTTGTCCTTTGGATGAGACGCTGCATGCGGTTGAAGAAGAAGAAGGGTTAATTTCCGGAACGAGAAGTTATTTTCGCGGAACGAGAAGATTCCCCGCTAACTCCCACTCCCCCCAGGTCTTAAACTCACCCTCCTCCAGGTCTTAAACTCACGCCGCCCCAAATACCCCTGACCCACCCCCGCTTCCCACAACCCCCTCGCACACATCCTCCCTATCCTCTCACCCTCTTTCGGGAGAGGCCCCGCCGTCCCGAAGAGAGCATCTCCGCCCCGCCCCCCTACCTCAGCCGCGCTCTCTCCCTCTCTCTCCATCCGTCCTGTCCAGCAGCAGGAGGTGGGCGGTGCCCAGGTACTAATTTCGGTTAACTCGGGACCATCAATCACCTGAGGGACGGCGGGAAGGAGATGGGGTGTGAGGTGCAGCGAGGAAGGAAGATGGGAGGAATGAGGACCGCAGTGTCAACGGATATCTCTCGCCCCTTTTTTTCTCTCTCCCACCCTTCGTCTCAAGGTGAGCTCTCTCATTAATCTTTCCTGTCTCCGCGGAGATGGAACCTAGGTACTTTCGATCGCATTGACCTAATCTCTAATAAAGCGAGGGTTTTTTTCTTTTAATCACCTCAACCTTCTAATCCGAAGAGGCGTGAGCGTTAAATGAATCCTCACACTCGGGTAATTCACGCGAGGTTCCTAGGGGAATAAATTAATCTAGGATTGCTCAAGAGTTGGGTAATTGGAAATTAGTTCTTCGCTGGAATATCTCACATCTGTGCCATAATATTTGGTATTTAATGGCCAATAATACATGAATTGTTTAATGGAGGACGATTAGTGAGTTTGCGTTTGGTTTCTGGGTTGCAGGATTTAAATTTTTTTTCTACCTTATAATTCTTAACTCGGTGAAGTTGTAAGTTTTAAGTACTACACAGCCGTGGTTGGGTGCCATGAGGTGTCATAGCAAAGCTGTGACGAAAATTTCCGTTTCGGGTCTAATGGCAGTAGAGAAATCGCGATATAAGCATCTAATATAAGCGCCGGATACTATTTCGTGAATATTCTCTCAGATTTCGATTGATCACTGCGCTTATTTTCGCAGCTCGAGACGGCCATCATCGTTATTAAGATTACAGTATTTTGTTTTTATGTTTTTGTATTCATCACAGCCTTACATTAACCATTGCCAGACTAACTCGCCCAACTTGTACGAAGTCAAATATTCACACAACACCCCGATCAATTACTCAATCGAAGTGAGAGCAATATTACGTTCCGTCACTAGCTTTTATTATTTAGAGATTATGGGGTGATTTTATGGGAAATTTTTAAATATTTTTTACGATAATATGAGTTTGTCGAAGGATTTTGTGCTGATATTTTTCTTCGGAAAAGCTATTTTAAAATGATTTTAGTACACGTTTTCCCTTCTTTTTGTCATTTCGAGACGCATTTTCTGTTTTGGTTGAATTTTTAATTTGCCGTATAACTGAGATAGGTTCTCGTATTTCAGAATTTTCACCTTAATTTTTTCACGAGGCATTAGTGAAAAAATTGTTTACCGAAAAATCCTATTTTAAGGAATATGTGTACCTATCATTATATATAGACGTTCCTTACAGAGGAGGATATAACATACATATAGGAGGATACTAATGTTTAGGCACTTCCAGATGAGCTGGAGATTCGAAATTTTTTCTTAGGTAGGATTTTGTGCAAAACCGACTAGAAAAAACGAAAATCTTGAAAAAGTGCAACAATGCGGACGCTAAAAATTCGCAATTGTTTAAACAAATTTTCAAGGTTTATGTGTTTTCGAATGTGCTTCGGTGCTGAAATATTTTTTTAGAGGTAGGATTTGTAAAAAAACGAAATTGGGATAATAGAAATTTTGATATTTTAATTTGTTTGGCAGTTAAAAATTCTTCAAGTTTAAACAAATAGGTAAATTTTTAGACACTACTCTGCAAGTTAGGGAGCTGAAATTTTAAAATTATTTAGAGTTTAATACATATAAACGAATTAACATTTCAATGCATCCATGAAATTGTTATTGCGCCCGTTAAAAATTATTTAAATTTAAACAATTAGAGAAATGTTATTTCACTTCTAATTGTGCTATAAATTTAAAATTTGGCAGAAATGTGTGGCATTATTAACTCAATGTGGGAAAAGTATTCCTAAAATTGCAAAAATTAGTGATTGTTTTACTCCATTATGGTTCCATAATGAAAAAACGAAAACCGGTCCAGAGGAGAAATCTTTAGAATTAAAGAAATATTTCTCATGATTAAATATCTCTCTGAAAAATGAATGTTTTTTCAAGGTGAAATGAAATGATTGCAGTATCCAAGCACCTTCTACTAGTATTAAATAAAGGAAATATCTGGTTCAACCACGAAATGAAGTCTGGAGAGAAGTTTAAATCACATTCGTTCAGTCATTTTTAATGTAAGACCGTAACTATTCAGTCGAATTATTTCACTTGGCTCAGGAGACACATTATACTTCGATAGTTATAGAAAAATGATTAAGCTATTACCTTTTAAAGAAAAAAGCGTGACAGGTTTTTGACTAACTCTCTACAATAAATCATCCGACATAATATACATAATTACCGCGGTTATCTAAAATAAGGATCCAGGTGGTAAGGTTAAATGGATATTTTTTCTACGAGTCTTAAGATCTTTGTATTCCTCATCATGGGAACCACCTACACGCAAAAGCTCACGCACGCCTTAAATAAATGATATTTAATGGCGAATCAATTGCAGTTTATCATTCTCCTCGCGATGGAGACAAATCCGCTTCCCTCGAGATATTTCTACTTTTGCGTCCCGTTTCGTCATCATTCCGTCTCTTCGGGAAGAGAAGTGGATGATGTTGGGAGGAAGAGGAGTGGGAGGAAGAAGGGGAGAGATGTGTGGAGGTGTTGTGATGACCGAGCGGGATTAATTGCTTTTCCTATAGCGGAGAAAGGCGCCTAAGGGGAATGGTAGCTCCCGGGGTGAGGCGAAGATGGTGCGGCTGTCCCGTATGTAATGATCGATGGTCTTCAGCACCACACAGGGACGGAAAGGAAGAAATCGGAGGAAGGGGAAGGAGTGGAATGATAGCAGTCCCTTATCCCTTATCGTCCTCATGAGTTTTTTTCAAGTATTTTTTGGCGGGTAATGTTAGTAATTCGGTACATCTCGGGACGACACGCAACTGGCAGCTTAGTGTTGTTAAGGTGTTCATTTGTCGTCCGAGGAAGACATTAAGGAAGGCGTGAATTTTCCTACTCTTTTACGCGCCGAACGGAGGAGCCATCGTCCCGGAAGGTATCAAATCCACGCCCTTGCAAATAAGAATTATCAAGGGGCATATAATTCGAGGGGAATTTACTTTTTTTATGCTGTGTTTTTGTGCGCGAAGAGATTAAACGAGCGGGTGCAGAATTTATGACGCTCATTCTTGATGGTTTAAGAATATGTCAAGCAAAAGAAAGTATATTCCTCGCCATATGTCAGTGGTTATGAGCGGGGAGGCATTTGATTTTTTCTTCTTTCGCTCATAACCTAGTCAGAATTGTCTCCTTCGTACTCCTTGACTCGGGGATAATCGTATACAAGATCTATTAAATATTTTCCAAGCCTATTGGGTTTCATAAAGTAAACTTGCGCGGATAATCCCATTAAGATGAACTGCTTGAGAGAACCAAAGTTTACGTCAGGTACGCAGCAGCCGTAGTCATTAATTCGATAGAAAATTATGAAGTTCACTAAAACCAAATTGGCACGATATACCTCCCCAATAGGCTTAGAAAGGAAAACAAATGCGCATTTACCAACCATTGACTACATTGGCGAATTATCGCATATTACACCTATTTATTATATAAAATGCTCCTCCGATTTTCAAAACAGTTTTATGCCTATAGTAGCAGTCTGCGATATTTATTTGAAATTAGCCATGAACTCAATTCCCCAATTCCAAAAACAAATCTTATGGCAAAGTTCAGTCAAGCCTCTTATCATTCGAATTATCGACGAAACGGAGACGATATTTATTATCTTCGATATTTCCATAAATTGAATGGAAATTCTACAACTCAAATTACAGTATCTCCATATAATTTTCTAGTTGTAAGGATTTGACCACATGTGTTGTTTTCATCTTCTCCTTACTAACCCTTTAAGTGGCAAGTTTTTATGTGCTCGTTCAAAAGCAATATCTTATAAAGTTTAAACCTACATAAAATGCAAGCAGTAAAAATACTTCTTTGCCGAGTCTGTCCTTTGTAGGAGTATTTTTCCAGGTTGAAACACTGCCGCAGAGCTTCTATACAATAAATATAATATAAAATACATAAATATATTCTATTACTGTTTTCAAATTCCCTTTCTGGAACGATGATGACACTGGCAAAGAACCGCGCCGGTTTCGCTCTGGATCGAGAACGAATATAATGATACAATTTCTTGAAAAAACGAGATTTGACCTCTGTTATGAATATTTTGCGGTTTCAGTTGTGTTGGTGACACTTTTTCATTGACTTTTCCGGTTTTTCTTAAACTACCGGAATTTCGACCCTCTAAATCTGCCCTTCTGTGGCTGTGCGGGAATACATACACGTCCCGCAAGAATCGCAATAAAGAGCATTTTAAGATCGGCCGACATACATACATCCTAAGTCCTTATTCATTGACACGATCGAGCGTGGCGAACAAGAGTCCCACTAAAGAGTGTAGGCGTGCTGCAACGTCTCCAGCTACAAACACAAACACACACACACACTCCCGCACGGCGCCTTGCAGAGCACGCATTGTAAACATCAATCACGGCTGCCAAACAGCATGTTGCAGCTTCGCCGGGAAATCACGAATCATAAATGCAAATGGGGATACAAATGCGAATTGACTAACGCGACGTTTTGGCGACGCCACGGTCCCCTCTTGCCCACCCCCTCTCCCCCCCCCATGCCCCGCCCTCTCCACCCCCAACTCCCTCTTCTCTCCGTCTCCCTTCTGAGGGCGCCACTCACCCGGATGTCGAGCGGGGAACGATCTATTCCTCCGCGGCCACGAGGTCGCGACTTAGTATCCAGGCACGAGGTCTCTCCCACTCTTTCTCTCCATCTCCTCCCTTTCCCCCTCCCATTTACTCTCCCCCCCTCCCATTTCCTCCCCCCTTCCACCGGCACGCACGATCTTTATTGAGGACCCATGCAAAATGAGTAATTTAAGAAGTGCGAGTACTTCCACTTCTTTCCACTCCCCGCACACCCACTCCACCACACACTCCACACCCACCTCTCCCACGCGGCATAACGCCCACTCCACTACAAGACATGAGGCGGTCATTTCTAGCAGATAAATCACTCACAAAGAGACGTGAGAGGGGGCGAGGAGGGTAAGGGGGAGGGAGAGGGTGGGAGGGAAGTATGGGTGGATGGGAGAAAAAGAGGGGGAGGCAGAGAGAATGAGGGAGAGAGAGAGAGAATTAGGGAGGTAGAGAGAATGAGGGAAGGAGACAATTGGAGATGGAGAGAGAATGAAAGAGGGAGAGAGAATGAGGGAGGGAGAGAAAGAATGAGGGAGAGAGAGAGAATTAGGGAGGTAGAGAGAATGAGGGAAGGAGACAATTGGAGAGGGAGAGAGAATGAAAGAGGGAGAGAGAATGAGGGAAGGAGAGAAAGAATGAGGGAGGGAGAGAGAATGAAGGAGGGAGAGAGAATGAGGGAGAGAGAGATAATTAGGGAGGTAGTGAGAATGAGGGAAGGAGACAATTGTAGAGGGAGAGAGAATGAAAGAGGGAGAGAGAATGAGGGAAGGAGAGAAAGAATGAGGGAGGGAGAGAGAATGAAGGAGGGAGAAAGAAAATTAGGAAGAGGAGAGAGAATTAGGAGAGACAGATAGAATGAGGGAGGGAGAGAGAACGTGGGAGAGAGGGAGAGAGAGAGAATGTGGGAGAATGTGGGAGAGAGAGGGAGAGAGAGAATGTGGGAGGGAGAGAGATAATTAGTAAGAGGAGAGAGAATTAGGGAGAGGGAATGAGGGAAAGAGAGACAATGAGGGAGGGAGAGAGAATGAATGAGGGAGAGAGAAAATTAGAAAGAGAGAGAATTAGGGAGAAGGAGAATTAGGGAGAGACAGATAGAATGAGGGAGGGAGAGAATGTGGGGGAGAGAGGGAGAGAGAGAATGTGGGAGAGAGAGGGAGAGAGAGAATGTGGGAGGGATAAAAATGAGGGAAGGAGAGAGAATGAGGGACTGAAAGTGGAGAGATGAAGATAGGAGAGGGGGAAAGAAAAAGGGATATAGATGAGAAAAGAGACGAAGAAAGGAGCAAGGAAAATAGGAGTACGAGTATCCCACTCGTAGAAAGGGGGCGGAAGAAAGAAAGAGGTAGAGAGAGGAAAAGAATAGAGCATGATGGGCTGAAGAGAAAATGTTAGGAACTGTAAAAACGCTAACTCGAGAAAGAAAAGTGGTGAAAGTGAGATAAAAATAAAAGTGATAAAAGGTAGGAAAGGCGAAGAAATGGACATGGGATGAGGCGTTAAGCCAGCGAGAAAGGGAAGAGCAAAAGATAACGTGAAACGTAAAGAGAGAGGAGTAATGACGTAGGAGATTACGAGAGGTGAATGAAGACAGATGAAATGCTTGAGAGAGAGAGAAAGAGAAAAGGGCTAATGAACAGATAAGGTAAAGGAGAGACTGAGTAGGAAGGAGGGAAGATGCGATAGAGAGAGAGAGTGAGGGACTTATGGGAAGAGAGTGAGGGACTTATGGGAAGAGAGAGAGGGAGGGAGTTGAACGGGAGAGGAGTGAGGCGGGAGGAGAAATAAAGGGGGCGGGGAGATGCAGGGAGATTGGGAGGAGGGGAGCGAATGAATGGTTTGAATAAAGATGAATGGAACGATAATAAAAAGATTTTGTAAGTTGGAAAGACGTTGGGGAGGATGACGTGTAAATCAGCCGCATGTCGGTTGCGAGCTATAAAATTTAGGTGCATACAAAGTTCTTAGGTTTGCTTATCAAATAGGGTTAATTTTAAATAATATTTATCAGCGCAAATAAACCGATTTCTCCTGCGAGACTCGCTTATAACTCATGATGGGGAGTGTTTAACGAAATACCAATATTCAACAGAATTATTTAGAATATATGGGTGAATGACCATGATGACGGCTTTATTTATGACCGAAATTTATCTATTTTTCGTAGCCTCTTTATAATTATTGGAGATACGTATTATATCAGTTTAAATATAAGCATAGCTTTTAAATAATTTCATTATGAGCTTAAGAAGTTAACCGTGATGCGAAGAAATTTAAAAGAGCTCGTCAATCGGAAGACTCAAAGCCGATTTCGTTTCGCTTCCATTGGAGTTCCGTTATTTTTCCATTTTTTGTCGAAAGGAATCCATCGCAACAGTCCACAATCTCTCTTTTGAGTGTTTAGAACCGATCGCAGAAGAAGTTAAAGAGAGCTATTCGGTCTAAAGAAAGTAGCGTTTGGAACAGATCCCAAAGGAGATGAAAAAACTAGCAGCGGAATGCAGGGCGCGAGTGCCGCCGCTACGTCACCTTGATGGACAAAGGACAGGGAAATGGTGAAGAGGAGCCGTATAGTTCCTTCCGAGAGAGAGAGAAAGATATATTGATTTCTTAATCCTTGATTTCGGCCTCGTACGTCCTTCGTTGGCAGTGATCGAATGGAAGGAATGTAGCAGGGGAAAGTTCGTCGATACAATCGTTATCGGTTTTTCGAAAGGAGCGGTTGCCAATGTCCGCAAAAGGAGCCGTGGCAACTGGCGTTCTTTAAGCCGCCCGCCATGCGGAAGTTGGCGCCGTGGCATCCCTCGCGTTGGGTCTCTTAATTGTTCGCCGTAATCCGCCTCGTTGTTTACCCTTTTACGGTCGCTGCATTATGGGATGTGTGCGGTACAAAAAGTGAGATGATGGTTTGGTATTTGATTTCGTGTCGGCTCATGGTGGAAACGGACATTTTTCTGCTTCGTGTTTGGTTGGATTCGAGTTTTGCGGTCGGACAGATGGAAAATGCCTTAACCCTTATGGTGGCTAAATATTTAGCCACCATTAATCTACGAAAAAGTATCCTCAGGAAATGTGAGCGTTAAAGAGTTAAAGTAGGAAATATTGGTGACGGAAATGGGAACGATTACGTAATCACTTGAGGTGTATGCAAACCAAGTCGAAAGAGGTGGGTTTTGAAGTGTAACCTCTTTAACTTGGAATTTAGAGCGCGTTAAAAGCAACCTAAGGGTGTAAAATGTATTACAGAAATTTAAGTTAACGCATAGGAAAGAAATGCACCTTCTTTGGAGTATATAAATTCGAGTTATAAACTTTCGACTGAATTTTTTCTGTGGACTATTAATAGTATTTAACAACGAAAGCGGAAATAATATGCTGAGTCACCATAATGCAGAATGATTGACACTCGTCCAAAACTTTTCAAGCCAGCCCTATTTGTCCTGAAAGAGAAGATAAAATATTTTCGAAGGGAGTCAATGTCGGATTTTTTTATAACAGGCCGATTTACTCGCGCAAAAACGCAATGAAAAACCGTTGTTGAAAACTGCAAAAGTCTTATTCCGAGGGAAAATTTAACGCAACTCGAGCCCCCTTTCCGTGGACACAAATGTATATAATAGAAGATAACCTCGCATTCGTCGGCGGAGGCAGCGGATTGGAGTGCGTTTCGAAGCCGCCACTGTAACAGCTCCATCGCCCTTAGAGAGAGGTCATCCATCCTTCATAGGCGCGCCTCCATGTCTCTCTCTCTCTCTCTTTCCCCTCGACTCTTTTTCCCCATCTGACTCCGGTCATTCATTCAATCACTGACCATGTGACATTCTTTCGGTTTTCCGCTTTGCGAGCGCCGCCGTGGTCGTGAGCAGACAGACAAAAGCCGTCGATTCGTACGTCCCGCTGGAACTCTCGCCGCCGGCGTGACTGCCCCCGGGTCGTACACCGCCCCCTCCTGCCCTGCCTATCTCTATCCTCTCTCGCCCCCGCTCCGCCCTCCTCTCGCCCCCTCGCCGCCGCCCTTTCGCCCCCCATAACCCCTTCCTCTCTAACCATTCCCCTCCGTCGCAAAGAACACGATCGCGCAGCGTGACTCATTTGCTCTCGCATGTGGCCGTGCCCTCGCCTCGTGATGTTCTTCTGTTCCAATCCCTGGTAAGCCTCCGATCCCGCACCACGAGAGGCGCTATACGCTCGGCGCAATGGAATAGTTGCAATTGTCGGCACTGTTTCGTGAAATGTCCATCATGAAGTGCACGTGTAGTTTAAGAAAGCTAGTGTTCGCCAATTTTCAGCCCTACTACATACTTCTTTGATTGAGTCTTAATTCATTTGCCATCAGTTTTCAACGTACTCGTTTATTTTTTTATCTCAAGAGAAATTCAACCTTATTTAAGTGGTTTTACATTATTCTACATGTTCTACATATTTGCGTTACTTAAAAAATCTCGCACCGCTAAGGATATAAGCTCTCTGAAAGAGCAGGTCAAGATTTTTTTCATATTTTTGAAGGAAAAATTGTGGTGTGTGGTTTATGGAGGAATGAATGGAAGATTGGACTGGCGTCTCGATAAAAGTCTTTAATCGCACTTTTGCCACTCCTTGCGTAATACATTTGTTTCGCCAACTATATAATTAGATCAACGAGCAGGTATCTTCAATTTAAATGCTATTTGTTCCAAGGCTTATTAGTAATCTTGTTTTGCACGATGTCACTTTGTTTCTTTACATATAGTTTACTTTTCTCGGTATAGAGCGAATAATAATTTGATTCATTTTCACAGGTAATAAATGAATATTAGAATATGATTTTTATTGTGTTAAGCTATTTTACATTACTTTTCTCTAGTTTTCAAATGTAAATTTTAGATTAATTTATGTGTATGTTAAATCTGTTTTGCGTTATACTTTTCAAAGTTTAAAGTCCTTAGAAATTACTATCTGATTATTAGAATTTTAATGTAGACACTACTATGAAAACTCCACTAGTAGGTTCTAAACAACATGAAATGTATCATTATTATTAACTTTTAGCTTTACTTCGCGTGGTTCTTACATATAAATTTATATGTATTCAATCCCCAAAGAATGTGTACGTAATTACTAATCAGAGACACATCGAGAATAGAAGTTGTCTAAGCAAATTTATTTCTGGCAACGAGATACATATTTCCATCGAAGTGCCCCCGTTTTAATTTCAGTTATAAATGCTCAAAATCTTTCCTTGCGGCATATAGGTATTTTATATCTTCAGGAAGGTTTTTCTGCTTAGGAGAATTCTCCAATTGAAGAAATCCCTCAAGTTTGAATTTAATGATAAAATGCAATGTGATAAGAAATTCTTCAATGACACCGAATTATATGAGTTGAAATAAAATGCTCGTTAATATTTATCAATTAACGTTGGATTCTACTGCAAGGACAATTTATGAAGCCTAGACAATCCATATGGCCAGCTCTAAACATTCTTTATTCTGATCCATTTTTATCAGGGAAACCAAAAGCGAAACAATATGTCTCAATCGTGCCAGCATTCCTTCATTAATCTCCCCTCCTCCCCCTGCCATGTTGCACGCGATACCGTATGCCATTCCAATGTGACACTCCCACCCACCCACGTTTACATTCTCCTTCCACGGATTCCATTTATTTAGCCACCATCGATTCTCGAGAGTTCCATCCAACGAATCTCCTACCAACCGACACTCAAGCATACACAATTCGAATTCGTTCATTCTCTTCCATCTTATCTGTCTGCCTTTCGCAAATCCTCTCGATTCCTATTCTTAGAGATCATTTGACTCTGTACTGCGTCTTCTTCTCACTCTTCCCCTTTCCTCGATGCTTATAATTAAAATATCTCACGTCTCGTAGAAAACGTTGTGTATGCCATCGAAACGTTTTTTCTCTAAGAATAATCTTTTTCGTAGCGACCGAAGTGTTTATATGAGGTCGAAACAAGTATTTGGAAAGCTTTAAAATGCAGGTTTTATTGGAAGCTCGAGTGCCAAAAATGCTCGAGTTTACGAACAAAAAAACTTTAATATGGCGATATTTTTAATATAGGCTTAACGAACGACGTTTATGTGCAAAGTTATCTCCGTCGGCAATTTTACGCGTACTGTAAGCCATTTTTATCCATTGAAAAGGATGATTTTTATAGAATAACTTTCTGAATTTAAACATTTAAGTAATAAAAGATTTTTTTCATTCTATCTAAAATCGCGTGACAAAATCTTTTTCTTCGTTGATGGGCCTGTTTACACCTTGCCTTAAGAATTTTTGCTTTCATTTTTTCCCCGTGTTTATATCTAATGTGGGTTAAGGAACGGATAGCGTGACGAGACAAACAATTGAGGAGGAAACCAGTGTAGTGGCGTCTTTGTTCGCTGCGGCGATCTCATATTCTGATTAACACCTGCTGCCATCTTCCGGTTTTCCTCCAAACCTACTGGTGCATTCGCCTTTAATAACACACGCCATGGAAATGTTCGTTTTAGACTTGGGTCAGGTCATTTCTTGCACTTTCGTGCTTCACGTGGAGCTTTTCTCTGTCGTTATTAAGATGGTGAATTCGTTAGAATTTATGTGTAATGTTTCTCCCTTTTCTTCTAGTCAAATATCTTGAATTTTTTCATTGTTAATTTAAAAAATTACGGAAAGGTTAGGTTCTATTCCTTCCTTCCTCCTCACTGTAGGCACAGGTTCTGTATTTAATATTTTTTAACTTACCTTTCAATAAACTTCCGGAGACAAATGGGCCCTATTAATTTGGACTGATTGTAATGTGAATACTTTAAATGAGACCGACACCGCCTTAAGCAAAGAATTCCAGACGCTTTATTATAATACCTAATCAGAATAATAGTAAGCAATTTTATTAGAATATAATATTTATCAAGCCCCTACTTAAATGAAAATATATTTTTTCAAGAAAAAGTTCGAGAAGTAAAAATCGCATAGGGATGTAACCTTTTATTCGATTTACAAATCCTCTCTCTTTAAAACGTATGTTTACTTAAATCCAAATCACCTAGACCTAATTTATTTGGCACCATATGATCTATCATAGCACAAGAATTTCCCGGAAATAATGCAAACCACCAATAATTCCGTCAATGTATCTTCATATCACACACTTTTGGCGTAAGCTACATTTTTCGTTGATATGATTACGCAAGGACTGATTTATCAGTGGCAAAGATCGCCATTTCTAAAGATTCAAGAGATCCAGGGCACGATACCAAGGGTCAAATATCAAATTTGGATCAAGTGGTTTATCTCAGGAGATAGGGCAAAAATAATGCCACCATCATCCCAGCCAATGCCATCGTCTCAGGTTTGCTTTATCCGTGTCCAAAATTAAAATAACTCAAGGACATCTTTAAAATTCATTTGAAATGATGTTGCTACGTATTTAATTACGTAACTGTAAAGGGTAAAAAATTTCGTTTCTTTATTTTGACTCGGTATGAAATTTAGGCGCGTTTCCAAAGCCCTTGCTAAAATCCATCGCCACGATTAAATTCTAAATAATATTTTTCCACGATTATAACTTCTGTTTCAAGTATTTAAATAAGTTAAACGAGGGCTAATTTTTGGGTATTTTTCGTCGATAGATTTCTAACGCTCTCACATTATCAATTATGTGGCGATACTCAAGACACGTGATTTCGAGTTGACCAAAGTTTCTGGCTGTGGGCCACTTATCAGCCTTTTCATATTTTTTGTTTCTGTTTCGTCTATTTTTTCATTATCTGACCTTCGAAGAATTCTCCAAATAGCTCCAATCGGCTGAAGTTTCGTCAGCTAATACGAAAATTTGCTCTTTTCAAACTAAAAAAAAAACCTTCGCGGATTCGAATCCGTTTCCCTTGCGTCGGCCAAGCGGGGGCATAAGAAGCCATCTGATGAAGTTGATGGGAGCAATAACCTCGGTATGAAATGCAGTGGTTTTATCATTTGGGTTGCTATCGTTTCACTTAAAAATACCATCGCGCGTGTTTGTTGTTTCCCCCGCCTGCCTCCTCCTCCCTTGTCACACGTCCGAAGTCCGCAGTTCCTCGAATGGACGGCCACTCGGGCTGTCCCCTTCCCTTTCTGTCTCCCCTCCTCCCTTGCATCCTCCTTCCCCTCCCTTCTTTCTCGCAATCACAATATCCCTCGTCCGATGTTTCACCCTCCTGACACACCCCTCTTGCAAGTCAGGCGGTGATGGATTTGCGCTCACGAAGCGGTCACATCCGATGATTTATTCCGACAGACCTAACTGATATCCCAATACGCATATCTGTGTAATTATTTCGGATGGGAGGATTTCACTCGTCAGGATCGATCGTTTTTGACCAAATTGGAATCGCTTCACCTAAAATGAAATTGTATTCTTCTTCCAACCGAGATCATAGGATATATTAAACAGTCGATTTGAGGGGATTGGTGAAAATAGTAATGGCGAATTTGAAAAAAAAATTGGTGGTTGTTAAAAATGTAAAACGTTTTTATGTCGAATCATACATCTTTATTTTATGAATATTTTAGCAGACTTAGAACAGCACCAGTGTAAAGACTGGAATTAGTTGGATATGCCAAAGTCACTTTTGGAAGATTTGTTGCGAAAATATTCTTGAAGACGAAAATTTATTTAAACTAAGGTTTTATACAGTAAATAATGATTCACTTATTTCGTTTTGGGTACTAGTTTACTATGCTTTCAGTAATGAAAGAATTTCCCTGATAATACATTTAAGATGTGAAACAACTCGCCACTTAAAACTCATCTTTGAGGCTGGTTATTGGATAAGAATCGTAACATAAAGGGCCACAGTGTCATTTGAAACCATACCCGATGTTAGTAATACGAGTAGTATAATTTTGAAAATATAACACATATAAACTATTGTATGTGTTTTGAGTCGTAATTTTACTAAGAATGTGAATTGAACATGTTTACAATAAAAACAGCCAGTTACAAACTTTTCCTTGATTGTCATCCGTACTAATCATGACTCAGTATTCTCCTCCTTCGCCCTTTTTTTAATACTTAACGCTCTGTTGTGCTTTGAGCGCGGTTTTTGGCTTTGTCTTGTCAAAACCCACACGGTTTTAAATATAGCGGGTGACTTTACTGTTATTATCGCAAGTAAGAAATAATGGGCCGCATTATATATCCCGTCTCTGCGAAGATTTCTATGCAGAAACTTATGTATCGCTGCAATCTCGGAGTGCATTAAGTCTCCCTCGTGCTATGATCGTCTCTTCCATTTTATGTGGACAGTTTTTCTCGAATTTCCTCCGCTCTGAACAGATACGATAACGCGCGCAATACCACCGTCATATCATGTCGCATTAACTCCTTTCGAAACAAGTCGTCTTCGCCTGCATTCTTTCAACATCTGCTCCGAGTCTTTTAACGCAAAGATAGCCACAACACGTCCTTACTGATCACTGATTAGGACTTTTCTTTGTCGTCGAAAGTTCTTCCCACGGATTCGGAAGCGGAAGAGCATGCTGCTCGGCATTTCGTGGCGTAGCATTTCGCGTAATTACCGTTATGATTTGATCAGGAATAATTTTTTGACATCATCTTGTTTACCAAATGATTCATCCCGTAAAAAAACTGGAGGGCTTTAAATTTACCTCGGTCGAGTCTCCCGAGTCGAACTTTAAATTCACGTTTACGTAGGGTGACCGGATGCTGGTGGTCACAACCGGGACAAAATGAGTTTTGAAAGAGAAAATCCGGGACATTTTCCAACGAAACCGGGACAAGAGAATTTTTATATTACTTTATTGTATTTATCCTCCAAATTTCAACTAAATATGTTTACAAAAGAAAAAGCAAACTTTTATGTACTGTAATAACATATAAATATACACATTTCGCGATTCATTAAGCAGTATTATAATAAAATATTTTGGGAGCCAATGGTGTTTTCAGTCATATTTCAAAGTACTTCTACCTGCCTTGATCAAATTTTCATCATTTTAAATCTGTTCATAAAAATCTTTAGAGGCCATATTTAAGTTGTATTTATGGAGGGAGGAAAAAGCATGACCATCTGTCATTATTTTCTTAGTATCAGCTCTTTGTGAACTTCCACGGATCTTTGGTTTTTCCAGCACTTGAAATGCGAATACCTACTCGTATTTGGAAGATCGAGTTTGATGTTAAAATTGATTTCGTATGAACGGAGATAAAAAAAAGCTGGATAGACCATCACGCTTACAAAAAAAACAACCGGGAAAAAATATTCGGGACACCGGGACAAATCCCTGGAAACCGGGACGCCTGGTCACCCAACGTTTACGTCGTATTCGCTTCTTTTCAGCAAACTTTTACGTGGACTCGCCTTCGTGTGTTTGTGTTCCATGCCGAATTGTTTTGGTTGGTGTGAATGCATATATTTTAGTAATTAGTCAAAACACTTATTTCCTAAAATGCTAAATGCTTATTCAATTTAAATAAAATACAGTGATTCGTAAGAGAATTATCGAGCTCGTCGTGCGGGTGAAAATCACATATGCACTTCATTTTAAAAAATTGAAAAGTTAACTACTTGTCTTAGTTATCTCTAATGGCCATAACAAGGTTATAAAACCAGATGCGCGGTTCGACTAAATTTTTATGGCTATTGGAGATACCCAAGACAAGTGCTTCACTTTTCAATTTTTATGCTTAAATGCTATCGTTGGAAAATCTGTCGAGGTAAGTAGAAAATATCGATGGAAGACGTTACTGTTATTGTTGTCAAGTTTAATCAAACGCTATTTGGAACGGGTGTACCGTAAGTGACGCACTGTTAGGGTTTTCTTGCCCAAGAAACTTTCTTTTAATTGTATTTCTTGTTTAAAGATTCATTAGCCTTCGGAGAATTTTCCTTTACATATGAATTATCTCGCAAGTCGGCTATCGTTAATGAGAACAATCTCATGTAATTATTGAGTGGAAAAATGGGTATCGTGAGACGCTCCCTTATAGATTGCACGAGGTTATTGTCCGTCATTGGATGCACTTCTCTTCCTTTCCCTCGAAGAAGACCCCTTCATTCACTTAATTACCGCTTCGATGCTGCCTTAAAAGTTTTAATTATTAACATAAATTTCTCGTAAGATGCTTCCTCCAAAGCTTCGCCGAACTTAAAACTCGACTACTCTTCCCGTCCGATTGGTTCCTAAGTTTTTCAAATAATAAATATACTTATTCTTACCTCTACGAAAATGTCTTAAAACTCCTTAAGGTAGTTGAGAAACCAGAGCGAACGATAAAGACCATTTTTTTCTCCTTCCTTCTCGTCGTGTTTAGCGTTGTGACATCCGGGATCCTATACGGTGGGAACTTGTTGAAAAGTCGGGAGGCGGTTCGTAGAACCAGTGGGAAAGAAAAGCTCTCCCGTTAGAGTAATGAAGTTGGCAATAATTAGGGTGGCGAGGATGGGGAGGAGGGAGGGAGAGAAGGGAGGGAGGGGAGGAGAAACGAGTGGGAGAGGCGAGAGAGCGAGGGTATTTGGAGAGGGCGTTCGTCTGCGTTGTGGGGAGGAGAAAAGGGGGGCGTGGAGAGGGATGGGGAGACAGGGAAGCGATGGCATATGAAGGGAAGTGGTCTTGTGGAATCACGTGGGAACCATCTAAAAAGGGAGACGGAGACTGACAGGTGGAAGGGAGGGGGGGAGGGGCAGCGGTTGCCGCGCGTGGGTGGGGTGCGAAGGGTGGGAAGCGTTGTATGCGTGCGTGAGGGGAGGGGGAGGAAGAGTGGGCGGGGTGGGAGAGGTGTGGGGTGGAAATGGTTGGGGGGAATAGGAAGCGCGAGGGGAAGGGGGATTAGAAAGGGTGGCGAGGAGAAGAGGGAGAGAGGAGAGGTAAGTTCCGGAGGAGCGGAGAGGTAAGGAGGGAGGGAGAAAGGGTAGGAGGGGATGGAGGTTCCGGAGGAATGGTTTGAAAGGGTGGAAGAGAGCGTTGTTTTCTTTCCCTTTGGGCGTATACGAGAAAGCCTCTCTCTCTTATTGTGTCCATTCACTCTAGACTAACGGAAAGGAGGATTTATTCCACGTCGTTTGTAAAATGGATTCAAGTTTTTGGGGGGAGAGAGATGCGGTTTTTCCATCCGAGCGCCCTCCGCTTATAAATATGCGGGCCATTTAAAAGAAATTAACTAATTTGGGAAGAATTATCTTTTCTCTCTTGTAGTAATATTCGATCTTACGTAAGGGAAGTTTCCTACCGGAACGTGTTATTTTAAATGGTGTTTAGCACTCGAAACACTAGATGGAGAGTAAAAAAAAACTCGATAAACTTTTTATGCAAATAGGGCGAGATTAAATTTCATCTAGAATAAGAAAAGGAAGAGGCCTCGCTCCAATTAGGAGCTTCCTAGTTTTTTATGTCGTTCAAAACTATAATCGCTACCTGTTGGGTGAAAATCGGAGTATTTTGTGTTGTGAAAATGCCCCGAAGAAGTGCCTTTTGTCACGAAAAATAAATTTTCATTCTAAAACGCTGCGGATTTTCAGTTGTTAAAGATTGTTTGGTCGTCGTCTTATTCAAAAGAATTATCGAGTCTACATTATAGGTAAAATAAAATTGATAAACTATATGTCTATAATATTTTATAAAAAAAGTTGGAAAAACCGATGCGCATTGCGGATACAAGACAACTGAAATCAGTGGGCTACAGAATAGTCTTAAAATACTATCGGCTAATCGTCACTGATGTCGGCTGCTCTTTAGTACAATGCGCATCTGATTTTTTCACTTTTTTGCCAATGGAGGAATATGGTTAGTCACTACGTCTTTTACGTCTGGTTATGAACTTACCTTGAGATTAGAAACGCGCGATCCTCGTCTGTTTTTTTCGCACTGCGTATTGCAAATCATCATTACAATGAAATAATTAGTAAAATAAAGTCACAAGAAGAAGATATGACCAAATCCCTAGCTTAAAACGCTTGCTAATTTTCTAAAGAGGAATATCGTTAATACATTTCGTACGAGGCGATAATCAGGATGGCTTAGAAATCATTCCTTCGCGACTTTCGAAGCACGCTCTTCTTCTCTGTTAAAGACCAATACTCAAACCAATCCACCGTACTTCTTTAAATTTGAGTCTCTCGAGTAAAAAAATAATTATCTTTTGTTTATGTTCACTTTACCATCATGTAATAATTTGCCGGTTTCTCTGTCAACAGCTGATGATTGTTGGTATCAAATTACGAAGAGATTTTGATACGGACTTTCGTATAACTAACTAACTATAACTATTGAAGAGATTTTTAAACGCAATACAGTAGTAGTATTATAGTTGATGTTTGAACAAATTAAATTTAATATTAACACAAAGAAGATATAGTTAAGTATATAAAACAACACTTACTATGCATTTTTGTTCCCATCGGAACTTATTTTATGACAATATCATTTAAAGTATTTTTAGCTTTCAATATTTTTCATTATTTATGGTTTTTAAAGTGAAAGATAAAGTGAAGTTATCAGAAAATCATTACGGCCAAGAATGAGAAATTAGCATAAACATTTTTCGCACTCGCATCATTATTCTACGTTATGGTTTTATAGATTTAAGATATGCCTTTTGTTATTACTGTTTGATTCAATTTGCAGACTTTGTAGAACGAGAATTTACGTGATTTATACATTTTATTCTTTTATTAAATTTCTTCCGACGGCTAAGTATCCAGTCTATGAACTGTTGAAACCATCTCAGCTCGGAGAAAATACTTCTAAATAAAATTTATTCACAATATCTCGGATGAAAATTTTGACATCCAGGGATTATAGGAAGCGATCTCCTCAGCGGTCTTCCTCCTTGAAATATCCCCTGCCCTCTTTCTCCCCTAATCTAATATCATGCCAACGACCTCTCCGCAATGCGACCTCAGTTTAATTAGCCACCTCTCTCTCTCTCTCTCATCCTACCCCTCCTTTATTTCACACCCCCTCCACCTCGCTCCCATCCCTCCCACCTCCTACTCATCCTTCCCTCCACCTCCCTCTTCGCCTCTCTACCTCCGCCCACCACTCCTTTCTCTTTGCCCCTCTAACCTCTCTCTCTTCTACTCCTACTCCCTTTTGCTCGCATTTCCCCTATCAGTCTCGCCAATCTCCTCTTCCGTATTCTTTCCCCTCTCCTTCCTTCTTCCTCATCGCACAACTTTTCCCCCTCACACCCTGCTGTCTTTCATCTCTCTCTCCTCCTCCTCTCCCTTCCCCCTTCCTCTATTTCCCTTCCCCTCCACCCTTTTCCCCTCAATTGCACTTCTGACTTCTTAGCCTTACTCTCTTCTCTAATTCTTTTTATTAAATTCTCTTCTTCCTCCTCCTATATTAAAAATACCATTTTTTTATCACTTTTCTTCCTCATTCTTATTCTTCTTAATCCTTCCTTCTTTTTGATATGGTCCCCTCCAAAGCATTCCCTATTTCTTTCCTGCCCTTCGTTTAAGCACAGTAATGATTAATTTGAAACGCAAACATTTGTATGTTATTTTGCAAGTCATCGATAAGTGATCATGCCAAATGACCCACTATCTTTGAAATGAGTTCTTGGACATTCTCCGAAGCAATCGACTCGACGGTTAATTTACCTAGACAGGGTCATTTGTAACCGTTTAATCACGTGGATATTAAAATGCGATACATCATCCATTAATTGAAGGCGTTACTTTAAAAATGTTACTCGGTTCAGTAAATGCATATCGTATGAAAACAAGATTTATTTTACTTGCTGTCGGAAAATCGTTTCCCCGCAAAATAACTGGGATGCACCATAAAATCATCCATTTTTCATTTTTATTGCTGTTTTTGTTAGACCTTCGTTACAAAAAGTAAAAAAATATCGCCTTATGGTCAGGTCGCGTCCGTCCGTATGTCTGTCCGTCCGCATGTTTCATCTGCGAAGCTACTGGGAGGATGTTCACGCAATTTGGTATTTAGGACATAAGAGCAAAGAAAATAGTATAAATGGTTTACGTAGCCTAAGCGGGAGTACCACTTGACGTGACAAAAATGAAATTTTCTTTATAACTCTTAAAATATTAATTATAACAAAAAAAAATTTGTAGAATTAGATAAATGGCATATGTTTTGTTCCGTACTTTTTTATCGAAGAAGTAGCCATTTTCAAGAAAATCAAACAAGAAATTCGTAATTCACTTTGAACTTAGAAAAATTTTCCCGTGTTTTTTATGGTTGTCAACGAAAAAAATCTTCGCGGAAACTGAAGTAAACATCTGCTTTAGATACCTAATTTATTTTATTGTATTTCGCGCGCGCGCGCAACATTTGGTAAATGAAGGTAAATGGATTATCTACGACGAAGAAATGAACAATGCGTCTATTTTCTTTGTAAGTGAAAAGAAATTGGTAATTTACGACGAAGGAATTAACGGGAATATAAAGATTATATTACTACTATTCGAGTGAGGTATGTTTTAAATTGTCGATTGTTTTATTAATTACAACCGATTAGGAAATAATTCAGTGAATCCAAATCCGTCATTTCCGTGGCATCACTACAGGCATACTATTTTTCAGTTCTTAGACATTAGCTATACTAAGCCATTAATATTTATCTTTTTGGCCATGATTGCATAAATCTTAAAGAACATCTCTGCGTCGCATGTACGCGCGCGATGCGTGCATCTTTTTTCTCTTGTTTAATTATCACTTGGAAGTACTTTTCCGGCGTGATTAAATGTTTACAAGGACAAGCTTATCCATTATCAAAGCGGAAATCATACTTGACTATGGTAATATTGAATTTAAATTTCAAGAGGAAAAGTTTACTTCCAGGTGCAGTAAGTCGGATTTCTTTCTTCTTTTATTAGCATTTAAATATTTTTCTGTATTTATTTCCCCTTTATGCTATTCGGATACTTAGTGCAGGATTATTTCTCTGGAAAAACCCAACGAATTTCCACGAATATTAAAAAATTGTCTTCCCCTCGCGCTTCCGTTACCACTTGCGCTTGAATAAATACCCCTCGTTTTTAACAGAACGTTTTAATTTGTGTAGGAAAACGTAACCTAAGCGACAAAATATCTTGATGGTGTTAAAGGCAAACATTCCCAGATGCGTATTACATTTATACCGTGAGAGACTGCGCGTTAGGTAATCTTTTCACAAGGTGGGGAGCACGTAAACGTGTTATTATCAATGATGGACTGCTGCTTTTTGGAATTTAGCTTTTAGGTAGAAATCTTGTTATCATCTGAATTTGCTATGCTTTATCTGCCTCATATATGACCGTTTTCCCGTCATTTTTCGCCCAACTTTAAAAATTGCTCTTTCTTCGCACTTACCTCGGAAGTTACATTCAACGGGCAAATAAGATATTGATTTGCATGGCCGTTAAGGTTGCCAATTGTTTCAACTATTTCTGAATAAAGGCAGCAGAAGTTAATACTTGCTTCGTAATTGTTTCAAAACTTTTCGTTAAGAAATGGGAAATATAAAATATGCATCAGGAAGCGTTCGTTGTATTATGAATCGTGCTTGAACTTTCAGTTGATATACGATTTTTTTCTCTTGATATGAACTGTGCGTAAATTCTCCAATTTTCTGCAAAAATATATTAATATATTATAAGTTTTGTGCAAATGTGTTATTAAATCTTAAAGTAATCGCCCTTCATTAAATATATCCTCAATCCAAAGACTATAGTATAATTATATCATTTCTAGATGTGAAAACAAAACCTATCTTCCCACGCGTAATGCTGGAAATTATTTCAACAATTAATCACGATTTTAGTATAACTTTCATTAGTTTTTAGTTCCAGACTTCATATCATTGTTCTTCAGAAACGTTACATAAGTAATTTGTCCTTCACAAAAGACTTGGACTGGGTTCTATTAACTTCTCCAGTATTAGTTAATGGTGTCTTTCATTTTATTGATTTAGTAAGATGTCCTGCTAATGAGCAAATACGGCCGCACCGCACTGATTCTAGTTATTTATTTTATTGGTTGAAATGTTCTATGTCACCGAAATGATGTGTTTATAATGATTTCTGATATATTGTGATAATATTTATATTTTTGGGTTTGGAAACTATATCGAATCACATTTCGCGTTCACATTCCATTTATGCAGCTAGTTTAAGGTGTAGTCTCGAATGGATCTACTTAATCATAACCCCCGACGACTTCTCCAAAAATACTAGTATCGAAATGTGGTATCCTGCAGAAATCATATCACAGTTAATCACGTCTCCTTTACTTGTTTCAGGCAAGAAGTGGCGCGGATTAACACCACAAGATCGGCGACCGTACGTCGAAGAAGCTGAGCGACTTCGCGTCATTCACATGCAGGAACACCCCAACTACAAGTACCGTCCAAGGAGGAGGAAACAGAGCAAGAGAGGAGGCGGAGCGGTCGGGGGTGGAGGGAGCGGCGTCGGGGGTCCCGCAGGTCGCCACAATCGCGGCTCGCCTCAGCAGTCCCAGACGACTCCCTTACCCTCGCATTCCCCCGGCTCCGGCAGCTCTTCCGTACCCTTTCCGAAGTCTTCGCCTTCCGGCTCGCCCTTCTACCAACCGAACGGAATCCACCTGCAGAGCGGAGGAGGTGCGGGAGGAGGTTATGGCGGCGGCTACCACTCCGGGCCCACCGCCGGACTCCTAGCCCCTCCTCCGCCTCCTCCTCCGTCCCACTCCTTCCACACCCACCACAAGGGAGCCTCGTCCGGGTACGGTAGCTACCAGTTTCCTCACACGCCTGAGGCGTCTCCGACCGGAAGTCCGGAACCCCTTGGGAGGAGCGAAGGGCAACAGCAACAGTCCGGCCAACAGCAGAGGCAGCAGCAGACGTCGGGTGGGGAGGAAGTCGTATCCAACGCCCTACCGACCCCGGAGATGTCCCCGATGGAGCAGGAGAAGGATAACTTCCAGTTCGGCTCAGAGGACAAGGGACGCCAAGCGGCCTTCTTGTCCGGGCACTCGAACCCCTCGCACCTACTCAAGACGCTGGCGTACAACAGGCAGCAGAGGTTGAACGCCACGTCACATTACCACCACCCTTATTCCTCGCAGCCTCACCAGCACGGGTGGAGTATCGGGGCGTCCTCTTCTGGTGCTTCTGGTTTGGGGGCCATGATGATGATGATGTCCTCATCGTCATACGGAGGTTCTTCTTCGACCATCACTTATGCGGGAGGAAGCTACGGGATCACGAGTCAGGAGCCTGCGACCAGTGGTAATAGCGTGGTTGCGAGCACCACATTCTATCCGCCGCTCATGTCCGCGACGGAAGGTAGTTCGGGCAGTGGAGGATCCAGGTTGGAGGGATACACGACGACGGTTAAACAGCAGCCGCCGTCTCCTCCGCCATCCTCATCCTCCACGTCCTCTCAGCAGCAATCCTACCTCAATCTAGCCTCTTATTCCATGAGAGACGGGTTTTCAGGTGAATTTTTTTCTGGGTTCTTTGATTAATAGTTTTAATTTTAGCTATAAGAAGTGGCGCATTATAAATTTTGGAGTTTCTGGGCAGTATATGTATCCTGGACCATTTTCATTCAAATTACTAGGCGGTACATTCAATACTTGCTTTGTTTTATGCTGACAAATTAGAACGATGCTCAAAAAATTGGCACTGGATAAAGCGGCTCCTATTGTGGGATATATTTCAAAGGGAAATTTCGTTAATAACTTTTCATTTTATTCTGTTTCATGCAATTTTTCGTTTCCTCTTTAGATCTTTCTAAAATGTGGGAATGCCAACATTCTCTTTTTATTAGTAATTAAAATATGCTAACTACATTCTTGAAAGACGACGATTGCGCGTCTTAAATTTAAGATGATTTTTATTACTCTCTAATATAGTCAGTTTATAAATTTACCAAAGATTTTTATCGTCCTTACTCAGTGATATTCAAAGGTATTATACCTACTACGCGCTACTAATAGGTAAACTAATTTTACCATTATTATTTACTATTAAATTTAAGAATTATATATAAATATATTTATGCATCTCAATTTGTAATTCAAGAAAGTAATTATAAACTTCATTCCGATGACTCAGTGACTAATGGAGCTAATATACAATTTTGGAAGCAAAGCTCGATCTAGTTTAAACATATTATAGTAGAAATGCCTTATCCAAATTTCGGAAGGAATAGGTCTGACGACTACCTCATTTTGATGATATAACTTTTGTAGCCATCTCTATAATATGATTCAAATTAATGAGCTTTCATGAAAAACAATTTTATTCTCGTCCATTGTAAATATTCTAGGCCCGCTCATGCCTGAAATAATTGCAGTTTTTTATGACTTCATACATAAATTAAAACTTTGGTTAATAAGATCCCTCTTTATTATATTTTTTTTAGCATTTTCAGACGAATTTGAATTTACGAATTTGTATTTATTATTATTATTATAAACGATGTGTTATAGATAGGTCAATGGCCAGGTGGTTGCGGTCTTTACAGCAAAAAATTACAAAAATTAAAGTATTACAGGAATTACAGATTTTTTTCAAGAATTACAATAAATAAATATTACAATAAATTGATGAATTGCCAAATTTAAATAAATATTGCGTAATAATATTTTCACCACCTCACATCAAGATTCTCAGTCTATTACGAAAACACTTCACGCTTGATAGGAAAGGCACAAAAATTTCTTCAGGTAGTTAGGTTCCATTCCTCTAGACCTCTATTTAAAAAAGTGCCATAAATTAAAAATGAAAGTTTTGCAATTATAAAAAGTTTAAAGAAAGATAGGTGTTCATTTGAATAGATCATAAATCGTATTATTTTGAGAAAGTGTTGACGCATAAGTGTTATGACCGTGTATTCTAGTTTTAATTTTGAGATTCTTTTTGGTTTTTAGGAGCGACGGAGCAGCAGAGAGGAGGCGATCCTTCGTCCATGTCCGCAGCCCACTTTGGTATGAGATCCCGACACCAGCAGCAGATGCAAGGGAGTGATTTCGGCACCCAAAGCGTAGCGGGAGAGGAGGAAGAGGAGGAGGAGGAGGAAGAGATGACGGCGGCAGAGGAGATGACCGAAGAAGGGAGCAGGGTGGCGGCCGAGGCGGGCAACGTCCTCTCCTCCATGGAAACGGGTGGAGGCGAAGACGGCGCCTCCGCCTCTAACGACGGCGATCCAGAAGGGGGCGCATCGGAACTTGGGGTCCACGAGTTCGACAAATACCTGAAACCGTCCTCTCACCAGGGACACCAACAGCAGCAGCAGCACCAACAACAGCAGCAGCAGCAGATGCAACAGGCGTCCATGGATTCCAACCACAACTACCAAGGGCACCAGCACCACCCTCACCTCGGGCACCACGTGCACCACCCGGGCGTGATCCCAACTACGCACGGCCACCTCTCCATGGAGCAGCACCAGCACCACAGTCCCTACTACCACCCCACTCACCACCACCTGTTTCACGTGGACCAGCACCACAACCACCAGCACCACAATCACCAACAGATGCCCCACTATTTGACGCACGCGACGACCGCCGTCAAGGGTGACACGATGGGGCTTCAGTGTGCGCGGGGTTACGATTACGATCACGTGCAGGGGCCGGGCACGGGCGTGGGTGCGATGGTGTCCGCTTCGGTGCATGCGAAGCAGGACGACGAGGACTTCAGCGTCATATTGGCCGACGTTCGCAAGACTCTTTCGAGCAGCTGAAGTAAGATTCGAGTCTTCGGCTTTCACGCGTGCGTTTGAGCGATCGTGTAAAGGTCGCAATTTCTAAGTTGACGAACTTTGTCAACGAGTAAGGATCGTTGAATTGTAAATCCGTTCCTTTGTAAAGAAAACGGTAGTCGTATCATTCATTCCTACGAGAAAAACGACGTTGACGGCCACTCTCCGTCTCTTCTGCACGACTTGTACAGGTTTGGGCGTCGGTACGTGATCGTTTTGATTCACGACGCGAGCTTTATCAGATGGGACGCACTTGCAATGCTACTGGAAAGCTCTTGAACGAATACTTTACACTACTACGATAACAAATGCTCGGCAATGTATTCCTCGACGTTTGTGCGAAGAGAGACGTTTTAAACGAACGCATCTTCGGGAAGCGATACGTTGCGTGTGATTTTCATATGTGATTCTCTGGTGGACACTTCTTTGAGGCTTCTGGCGAAGTGAAGCGACCATGGAGCAGATCTACGGAGATTTTTTAACGGATATTTTTCGGTCGCCGAGAATTCTGAATCAGATTTTTAATTGCACGATGGAAGAACGATTATCTTTGCTCATAATTGTGAAGAGCCCTCGCGGAAGTTTTTTCCGCAAAAACTGTCAATTTTCTAGAGCAATTGGGGCTTCCATTCAATTAGTTCCGTCCAGAACTTGCTGGTGGCTAACCAGATGCGGGGAGAAATTTTCTCCCCTTCAAAGACTCGCTAGTTTCCAGACACTTTGCTGGAACTGGCCCGAAGTGAGAAAGCAACACAGCTTTAAAACAAGTGTACTTACATACTCCTAAAAACCTCACTGTTATTTCTATTCGTAAAGTATTAATATTTTGAGAAATTTCTACTGATGTTATTTGAAGAAAGAGTTGGGATCGAGAAAAAAATAGGAAAAATATTTTCACTCGGTAATATCTGAAAAGGGTGAATTATTTTTTCATGAGTAAAATGTCTTCCATTTCCTAAAGACAGCTCAAATATGGCGAGCGTTGATCCGTACCGAGAGAACTGCACGGAAAATTATAATTTTTAAGCATTTTTTAAGCGCTGAAATTGTATTCTTTTTTGTGTGCGTTTAAAATATTTTTATTACTGGGACCAAAGCTAGTGATTAATACTTTTTTGTGTCAAGTTATCGAAGAAGTACACTCAAAAAATGTTCATTATTTCGCTTGACTCCGTTAGTTGGATGCGTTGTGTATAAGTTTTCGTCTTTAACCTGATTTAAACCTTGGATTTAGTTATGTATGATTTCTAAAGAGTTATTTTTAATACAAATTTTTTCCCAAACGGAAAACTTTTCAGAAGGTTAAGTGACGAAAATAAAAAAATCCATAGAGTTTTAATTCTTATTATTTTTGTAGATCAGCACGTATATGCGTATATAATTTTTAAATTAATTGATAAAGATATATGTGCTGGAAAGCTTTTATTGAAAATTTTAAAAGTTTGTTTTGTTGAAAGCCTATTATTACCATCATAAAATGTTGTTTTTTTACATGTGTCGAAAGAGTTGCATGTCCTGTGTACCACTGGTTTCATTTATTGTCTTACGAACTGTTGAGAATGCAATAAAGCTTTTGATTAACATGACTCTATTCTTTGGGCGGAAATCTTATTTGTTATTCAGTGCTGAAAGCATGGCCTTCTCGAAGAGGAGAAATCTATCAGCCTGAAATTATTTCGTATCAAGTACTAGTACAAAGAAATCCTACAAAGACTATGAGTAAACGAAGGTTAAACATAACCTTCGTTTGCTTCCAGAAGATAACATAATGCTTGTTTCACAGCACAGTTTAGAGTTGGCCGCTGAAGTGAAATTTTTAGATATTTCGATGATTTAAATTACCCGCCAGCAACTTTAAAGAATAATAGAACTGATAGAGAAAGTGAAATTTCTTAAACAGCCTTACAGGAATGAATCGCCGCTTGAGTGGAGCTGATGACGACTTTATTAGTGAAAATTCGCAAGTATAATAATTTTGGCAGAGTGGAATTTCTTCAATGTCGTATATGTGCAATGTTTGTATAATCTGTCTTGCTTGTGACTTCTGTGGATGGATGGATATATTTCTATGGCTTTTTCTTCAATTCTAAATTCGTATAAGTTAAAAATCTGATGCAACCATAACTTTCCTGCACACCCCAGATTCACCTTCCTAAATTTCCATGCTTATTTTTTATGTAATTCAATGACGACGCTTTAGTTGGATTCAGTAACTCGGGAAATTGAAAATATAAGATGCAATTTTGTATTTAAATTCAAAATTGAATGTTTAGAACTTATTTTCTTCTCTCATATTATATCCCAGCGTGCGTATTTCCCAGCTTAACTGGTGTGGTTTTACGATTATGTCTACTTCTTTTCCACTCTGTCCTTTGTCCTATCTGTTGAGAGAAACCAGAAAGTTCAATTAGGGTAAGTTTTTTCTCTGTGAACATAAAAGTTATTTCAAGACCTCTTACTATTTCTTCCCTACATTTCTTCTGTTCTCCATTTACGCCTCCGTCGACGGATCAATGGTATTGATTAATCAAAAAAAGAGTTGTTTTCTCTATAGGTCAAGGAAGATACGTGTGCGTTAAAAAATGAAAAATGTTTACAAATATATATTTCCAAACATTTTTATCTTAAAAGGTTATTTGTACTTTCTAACCGCAGAATATTTTGTTCGTTAAAATAAATTTTATCCTTTGGAAGCAAATGAAAAACTGGCGATTTATATTCGCATCGTTACGTTTAACCTCTTTTTGCTCGATTTTTCCATAAAAAGAGCGGAAAACAATCTCTTACTCCATCAGTATTTTCAAATTTGTCGTTTTTTGCTTACATAAGAGTTTTTTAAGCCGTATGAATGAAACTTCCGTGGTAAACATGTATTTCGAGCATGCACCCTCCAGAAACAAATAGACTTTCAAAGTTGGCCCCTCGAAGAATAATTTTGTAGCTCCGAAGAAAACATACGTTCTGAGGAAGGGCGTTGCAAACATCAACTTATCCGTTTCGAGCGCGTAAAATTCTTTTCGTTTCCGAGACAAACACGGCAAAATTGCTGCCAGGAGGAGTATGAGTTTTGCGGCGGAGAATATAAAACAGAGAAAGAGGCCAGAGGAGTTATGCGAAAAAGGAAGGGGTGGGATGGGAGGAGGTAGTGGGAGGGGGAAGGGAGGAAGATTGGGGGGAGGGGTGGGCGGTGAAAGATAAGGGCGTAGGCATGCGGAAGGGTCCTTGGCGAACTCATTCTTTTCTTCTCGGACGCATAAAACAAGATGCAGCGCATCCCAGAAGGGAAGAAGAAGAAGATTTTTCCATCCTCCACCTCTTTCCAACCCCCTTCGTCCCCTGAGCAATCGCCACCTCGATGGGAGCGCCTCTCGCGGCAGTTACTCGAACCAAACTGCCAACCGTCCATGAATTTTACGGCCCTACCTTCGCGGAATCGTCTCTCGAAGGAAAAGGAGGTTGGCAAAGAAAAAGAGAGAGATGGAGGATGGAGAAGATGCTGGAGAAACGAAATGAGGAGTTAAAGGGAGGTAGAAAAGGAATATAGGGAGAGAGAAACGAGAGGCGACAAAACGGAAGTAGGATGTGGTGGTAGTTTAAAATACCTGCGTTCTTTCTCATCGGGATGGATCTAATAATTATTCTCCTGAAAGGATGGAGGGGAATAAATGGAGGAATAGAGAAGCCGGAAGCGCGAACGTACACAACGGGCAATTCGTGTTTTTTTTCCCTTTACCCGCCTTAAAAGGCATCGTTGCACCTGGCTCCAACTGTGCCGAAGAGACGAAAAAGAAACGGTATCGGATTCTAGCGCGGAGCTATTCCGCCGGCTTAACTTCTAGGAAAAGAAATTTATTTCCCGAAATTAACGACCCGTGATTGTCGACGTGTTTCTCCCTATTAAACGGTTTCTGAACGGCGCGTCGTTTATGGAGCTGTCGATGATCGGAATGAGGACTCGAATTGTCCACGAAGCAGTGGCGTAGCGGAAAATGTAGGGCTTCCCCGCCAAAAAAATAGAAATCCCAACTGTCAAAGAAATGCGAATACGATACAGTGGGTTGACGAGGTCCTTTGCCCGACCCTGCCCTCCACATTTTCAGGAGCTTCCAAAAGAACACGCGAAAATCTTTCGCTAGATTAATTAAATGAAATACACATTATGAATTTTCCAGACCATAATGTGAGACGCATTAGCCATCGTTTCGGTTTCAGCAAATTATTGAGTATACCTCCTAGTTATTATATGAAAGGACAACGACATGTCTACCGCTGAGAGCCCCAAAATGTTAAAATGCGCCACTACCTCAGTGGCGACCGTTATTTTTAGAATCAAAGATGTCACCTATGAAAATTTCAAATTTCTCTTGACCAAGATTTCTCGATAAAGATCATCGTAACACATTCTATAATCCCTATTTTTCATAGGAAAGTCGTCGCATTAAAATTTTCTCTATTTTTTTGCCGTCTTCGCAATAATATCGCTGGTGAATGTGTCGCCGGCCAGAAAGAATCGAGATCCGGCTGCTTTCGAAAATCTCTTGGCGATGGGGAGAAAGAGGGAGATGAACGGACAGAGTCATTTTCTCAAACCGACCGTCTGTCGCTCCTCATTCACGAATTGGTCCACTCGCGCATCCTATGCATTTTTTCCTCCCCTCCAGGGAAGAAGAACATTCGAAGGCGATTTTTTTTCGGTCACGCGTCTCTTCTGGAGCCGCCGCCGCCCCCCCCCCCCCCGGTTCCTTGCCCTACTTCCCTGATGCGGGACCTCAAGAGAGAGGGACCATCTGTTTTTTTATAACTTCTAGCAGCATCAGTCCTTGCACCAAAAATTACGGTGCTCGCCGGCTACAGGGACCGCTGTCCGCCCTTCTTAGTTTTTTCAAGTCATTCCCTCCGCTCCCTTTCTCCCTATTTGCCTCCCTCCCTCCCTCTTCCTCCCTCTCTCTCTCCCTCCCCTTCTCTCTTTCCCTCCTCTTTCCCTCCCTCCCTCCCTCTCTCCCTCCTTCCCTTTTCCTCCCTCTATATCTACCTCTATCTTCCATTCTCTCTCAACGCTTCCCTCCTCCCTTACCCCTCTCTCTTCATTCCTCTCTCTTTCCCTGCCTCTCTCTCCTCTCTTTCCCCCCTCTCTCTCTCCTCTCTTTCCCTCCCTCTCCCTTCCTCCCTCCCCCTCTCTCCTTCCCCCCCTCTCCCTCCCACTCTCTCCGTCTCTCTCTCCTTCCCTCTCCCTCCGTCTCTCTCTAAGTCTCTCTCTCCGTCTCTCTCTCCCTCCTTCTTTCTCTCTCTCCCTCTCTCTATCCTCCCTCTCTCTATCCTCCCTCTCTCTACCCTCCCTCTCTCTCTCCCTCTCTCTTCTTTTCTTAGTTTTTATGAAAAACTGTATTTATGTGTATTTCAATTTATGGAATTTTTTAATATGATCCTGTAAATCTTAAAATGTTGCTATCAGTAGGCTTCGCAGGTTTTTCACACCCTCTTCTTGTGTGGGTGTTTTCCTGCAGTTGGGTTTTTACTAGGAAATAGTATATTAATTTTCCCTAGTTTTTCCCCACAAACAACAAACCTCCATTTCTTTTTATTTCCAAAAATGCTAACATGGCATTGTATTTATGTAGTAATTTATTTCATGTAATCTTTTCTATTTGTTTTTTCTTTGTTACTGTCTTCCTGTGAGTATTTGACAATGGGTTAGATGGAAGAAGAGACTGCTTAGTCTCAATCTCGCCCAAATAAAGACGCCTATCTATCTATCTCCCTCCCTCCCTCCCTCTCTCTCTCTCTTTTCCCTCTCTCTACCTCCCTCTCTCTTCCCTCTATCTCTTTCTCCCTCTCTCTCTCCCTCTGTCTTCTTTCTACCCCTTTCTCTATCTCTCTCCTCTCTTTCTTGACCACTTTTCTCCCCCTCTGTGCTTCATCCTATTTCTTACTCTCTCATTTCTTTCAGCCTCTCCATATAAAACTTCCCCTCCCACTCCTACTCCAGCTGAGCCGCGCCTCACGCATCTCCCCTCAATCGAGCGATGAGGGAGTGGGAGCGTCGAAGCACGCCGTCACGTCACCCTTTAAACTGGATTCCCATTCATTATCCTCGCTTCGGTATAATTGCCGCTCTAACTTCTGAGTGATTCCGAACAAGTGGAGGAATGGCAAAGAATCCCCGAGTGACAAAATGAAAGAACGTTTTTTTTTGTCCATTAAAAGAAATCGTTCGGCGCGAAGTGTTCGTTTCGTATTAAGAAAGAAATTTTCCGCTCTCGTGAGATTCCGCACGAAACAGGTGAAACGGAATAACCCATGAGACGAATAGATTACATCGCGGTAGAGGAGCCACTTCAAAAGTACAATTGCGGGTTTTTAACCGCTCAAAATAGAATACAGTAAATCCTTGTCCAGCGCGGGTTTCCAAAATCTGGGTTTGACCAGAAACACCGCTGAGAAAATGTGGCACTCATTAACAAAAAATGTATAAAATTTAATTTTACGCTGTGCCAGATTGGGCGTGCACCCTATTTTGCATATGAATGCGACGTGAGAAAGCATGTACGGATACGTGTTTTTTTCCACAACTTATTGAATTTTCGTAACACGGTTTTGCCCAACGCGACCTTTTCCATGTTGCGCCAGGGACTGCTGTTTTGTAAATTTGCGTAATCCCACGCAACTCACACAAAACTTCCCACTTAAATCCTCCCTGTTCCAAAAACTTTTTTCCGTGTTATTTCTCTAAAGATTGTAGCGATATTCCGTTTTGTTTCGTTATAAGGGAATTAATAAGTTGCCGTAACTCGTTGACTCCGTTGAAGTTGCATGTTACTTAACACCACTTTTAAGGATGTATATCTCAGAGTATTTCGTATTCGAATAAAATCAACTCTTGAAACAATGAGGGTTAAACTACATGTCTCTAACATAGAATCGTTATAAATTGTCCAGAAATTTGGATACGAAGTTGCTCACCAGCATTTAATCCTTATAAAATAAGTGCGCGTTGAGAGAGGATCATGAATGTTGTTAGCAAGTGGATTCGGTAGGAGATGAGAGGAATTAAGAAGTTTGGGATAGAGAGTGAGATAGTTCAGCCTAGAGAGGCAGATTAGACAGACTGGGCTAAAGGCGAACAGCGAGACAGAAAGAAGAATATTGCAGGTACGTAGAAATACCACGAGGGGATAAAACACGTCCTTTGTGTAAAGTGACCATTTTTTTCTAGACCAAATCAGTACAAATGGCATTGACGCTCATAAAAATGCCGAAAATCAGTAATAGTGACTAAATAGATTAGACAAATCCGTGAAAATTGTATCGCTAAAGGTTTGTACAAAAGCTTTAAGAGTAAAATAAAAAAAACATTTGTATTAGTTTTCATTAATATCCTATATTTAAAGTTCAATCAGTGAATGAAGTTTTTAAATTATTTCAACCAGTACAAAACAGCGTAAGGGGCAGAAATCAACGTATCAAACCACCCTGTAGTTACCGAATTATGGAAAATTATGAAATACGAAATGATTATATACGTCAATCACCGAAAAAATCAAAACAGAAAGTTAATCAGTATAGCATCGTCAAAATCAGTACAGCACTGGATAAACCAGTGCGGTTGGTCACTTTTACACGAGGAAAATGCAATAAACGTAAGGAAAGATGAGTGAGTCGAGTCGAAATGTAGTGAAGACGAAGAGAATCGGGAATAGAGAGAGAGAGTGTGCAGGTTGGTGTTAATCTGAGTTTAGACCGTGAACTAGGAACTTAAAAGGGGACGGAAAGATGGAGGGCGATTAAAAAAAATCGGCATTGTGAAAAAATGTGCAAGTGGCGAGCGTGGTCATGATAGTGGGAGAGAGGGAGGGAGAGAGGGTGAAAGGGAGAGAGGTGATGATGGTGCTTGTGGCGGGAGAGATGTGTGATTGGTTTTGCGCCACGCATGACGGGAGTTTGACCTGCGAGATGACGTTGACTAAAGTGTTTTGTAGCGGGTTCTCAAAGGGAAAGGGGAGATCGGATGAGAAGTGATCGGTTAAGAGCAGTGGACGATGGGCAGTTGTCGGCCCGGATCGCGACTTTCTATCCCTTCTCTTCGCCCCTTGAAGCTATTCGCTTCGAACGATACTTTACACGAACTGATCTCAGTTTTATACACCTGCGTCATAAGTTATCTTTTTATTTTTGCAGTAAAAAAATTATTGCGAAGAAAAGATGCATTAGGCCTAAATTAATGATTAAATTAATTTAAGACCGTTATGGCCCTAATGTATGGTTTTGTATCTCCATAGATTCATAAAATTTCAATGACGGGCAGATAAATATTTCAGTAATTTGAAATAACGTCATGGACAAAAACCTTGGGAATCATTCGTTCATTTATTTGTTTGCAGCCCAAATCACTCTATAAATATAGAAATCAATAATAGAAATACTTACATGCTAAATGAAATATGAATACTCGTTGCCTGATGATGAAAATAATCCGCCGAAGGCGGTAGTTTTTGCTCATGTGGAAATAGTACTAAGTTATCAATGATTACCGTGCGTTTCATTTTAGTTAACGCACAATTATACAAAATATAGGAGAATGAATTCGTGTGCCGGGAAGTGCGAGATTTATAATAATTAGTCAATTGAGCATATTAATGAATTTAAATCAATATTTTTTCATTAGCCGAAGTTTAATTAATTTTATAAGGTATCTTTGATGTTTAAGCTCTATATGACCCGAACCATTTTGTCAGATGAAAGGAAATGCTTCTCCCAAATATTACAAGTTATTTTTGGAAAATATATAACGGATAAAATTATTTTTAGTCACACTATCGCTTTCTAAGTTGTAGCAGAAAGCGTAAATTAGTCAAGAAAAATAAAATAAGAAAACATTCATTTAATCTTAACTTGAAGTTAAAGCGGGATATAAAGGTTTGATTGATTGATTGGTGTGGTCTTTATTTGGGGCGAGATTGAGACTAAGAAGTCCCATCTTCCACCTAACCTCTCGTCATGAAACATATATAATAATACATAATAAGACAAGTTCCGTAGAAGTGTTGCTCATACCATCAAATACAACATACATCACGAAAAACAGAAGAAAGTACATATATAAATCCATTTCAACGACATTTAATGCGCAACTTTATGTAACTGTTTATCCGTCTGTTGAAAAATTATCGTTCCGTGTAAAGTTGAGGACATTCTCGTTCATTTTATTCCCTTTCTATAGCAGAGGAGAATCGCCACTAAACGCTGCGGGAAAAGAGACTAAATTGTTCTTCCGTTACGGGCTGATATATACCACTTTGATTAGGTGTAGAACAAACTCCAGAAATATCCCGAATTCTTCTCGAAATGCATTCATTTCTCTTGAACCGGTTTGCAACTGCCTTAATTTCAACACCGGCGGCGAGTTAGCGTTTGACGTACTCCTCGCATCGTTGCCAACATTCTGAAAGATCTTTAAAGTCGAGTTCATCGCTAGGTATATCCAGTATTTTTAAAAAAACATTTTCCGCAGAACACTCTCGCGTCGGCGGGGAGCAAGTGTCGAAATAGCCACGGTTCATGGCGATGTCAAGCGAGAAAGCACTGCAGGTGCCGGAAACGGAAGGAATTTTTTACCGAGTCAACTGGTTTTTCGACCGAGATGACATAAAAACTGCCGTGTTTTTTCGGAATTCAGAACGGCGGCTGACACTCCTTCCGCCGAGTTCTTCGTTTTGATGCAATGAGCGCTTGGGAATGAGTTGTCGTGAGACCATATTTTCGGGAATCCCTAAAGACAAAAAAAAGATATCTCCTTGACTTCGCCTTTCGGTCAGTAAGACATTCTTTGCATTTTCGGATGATCTCTGATTTGTTTATTTTCGGTGAGACTCAATTTCCTTTGTTATCAGCATCTCCTATCTACGATTCTCGATTTAACAGGGGACTATCGAGCTCGTCTTATGGCTGAAAAAAAAATTGTTTTGGTTTTTTAACCTTGTTGTGCTATTGGAGATACCTGAGGCAAGTATATTTTTTAAAGTGCTTGTTCTTGAATATGATATTGGAGTTTAAACGTTTTGCTCCCTTATTTCGCATGGACGCTTACTTTTCAGATCCTGTCTTGTCGTATTGACTACAGTCAGACCCCGGTTTAGCGCCGCCGTTTGTCCATTACTAACATTGGGGCTAAAGCGGATCTGACGGTAAATTGAGGTATACGTATGCTAGCTCTATGTAGTCATAAGATGGCAGTTCTGTTCACAAAGATTCATGGGGGCGGCACTATATAGGGGGACGCTAAATCGGGGTCTGACTGTATTACCATTTCTGCCGCAACCTGTTCCTAAATTTCTTCATCACTTAATTAAATAATGTCCTTTTTGATTTCATTAGCTTTGATGGCCAAATTCAGTTATTATGTACGTTCCATCTCCGCCTGAATGTTAATTTCCTCTCCTGTTGACTCTTTAAAACAATTTCAGCCACGATAATAATATTACTTCACATGTGAGTTTAATTTACGCCAACGCCGGATATCCTCCAGTGCTTCATATAAATATTAAGTGCCACAAATAAGGAAGCTAAAAGAATAAATTAAGCGAAATTCAGAGAAGCAAAATGAAATTGAGAAGGAAAGAAGAAAGAGAAGGGAACTCTTATCAAATTAGAGATCAATACTGGGAAATTCCTTTGCCTTGAAATTGAGTCACGACATTCGGATTTAAAATACATAACGATACGATAAAAGCAAAAATTATTTTTCTTAAGGAATTGGAATATCGACATTGAGGAATAAACGAGATTGCATGTGTGAAAAATCAATTATCTTTACAGAAAACAATTATCTACACTACCTGCAAGATAGTTAAATATTATGGTAAAACTAGAAACATGAAAATATTTGTAAAATGGCGCAGATTTTAATATATGAAATTAAATAAAAAACTAAGAAGAAAGATATAAAGGGGTAACAAGATGAAAGTGCGGATAGTTGTACAGATATTATATGCTTCCCTTTGAGATAGCCACCCTATAGGTGAATTTTGGCCTATGGGACGAATTGCTTTCCAAATGATAATAATGATGCAGGGCAAATAAATCCGTTGCTAACTTTTTTCTGGGCGAAGATTCAATTTACGTTATATATGTCGCCAAGCTAGGAAGAGCTGTTGTTGAAAGTTGGGCAGTAAAAAAATTGTAATACACGCGATTTTAAGTTATAAATTGGATTTAAAATTTAATATTTGGTATAAACAAAAGATTGCTTCCGATAGCAGAATTAATTAACTGCAGGGTTAATAAAATGATAACGTGCCAATAGGAGTTACTATGATTAAAAAATTGACAGGATGTTTTAAATGAAAATATTTAAGTAAAAATTATTTACTGAACTCTAGGCTAAAGAACTTTTTTACTTTTAATGCACTTTTTCCATTGTAAAACTAATGCCTGGTAAGGCTCAATCACTCACAAATAATATGCTAAGTTACATTCCAATCGTTTCTAGTTAAAATGCTTTTTGATGGAGAAAGTCTGCTTCGCAAAATGCATAGTGAAATGAAAATAAGAGGACTTTTGAGTAGAATGAATGAAAGGCATTGTAGCGAGGAGATGTAGAGAAAGCGTATAATTGAAGATATCTTAACCCAAGTGAAATGAATAAAACTGGAGATGGCTGCGTTAATGCTTAATACTAGAACAGCCAGATAATGCAGAAATTCAGATGTTATAAAGAGATAATGTCGTCTTGGTATGAGGCGGAGTCTGGGCGGTGAAGTTCCAGCAAGTAATGATTGTGAAAAGAGCCATTGATGTTATCGCTGTTACTGAGGCAGTGGGTGAATCTTAAACGAGGATCTTATTGGCGCATCGAAAGAATAGTGATAGATATTTCATCAGTGAAGACAATTTAGTAAAGGAAGATTTCACTAAAAATAGTCACTAACATTTCTCAGATGGTGTTTGGTATGTTTTGATGCACAGTTTGATATTATTTGAATTAATTTGCGATAAATAAAGATTCGAGACAATTTTACAGAGAGAAGTACTTCATCGAGGACTTTGGATGGAATTTATCAGTAATTAAATATTTACTTTATTGTGCCTTTATGTTTTAAAGCTCATTATATGGAAACAAAGAAATTATTTAATGATTATTACATAAAGTGGTCAGAATGATTAACTCATTTAAAAAATTCAATAGATATTAATTATTTAGTTAACCATAGATATAAGAGAAGTGAAATAAAAAATAATGTTAAAATTAATAAAGAAGCGGATAGATGCATGTCAATGGAATGAGAATACATTTTTAGCGTGCTAGGAATAAGTTTGTTATTACATTTAATTACATTTAATTTAATTTATTGAGCTACTATCAATTATTACATTTAATGTCGTTAAATTTTGTACCTTATCTTTAATATTTAATATTTTTAATGCCCTACTCTATGATATTGACCCTTCGATTCGAGATACAAGATATTTACCTATTTAAACAACGAATTTCAGAACAAAACACTGTGTTCCTCCAGCTCTTTTATAACACATCCTATATTTCTTAGCTACTGACAATTTTCAGTTCCGATGTCAGTGGTTCGATTCCAGAAAAGCTGAAAATGAGCCGAAAAGGCCGGAAAAGAAGAAAGGTAGAGAATAAATAAATGGTAAAAAAGAATTGGAAGGAGAGAGATGGACAAAGAATGAAAAGAAGAGAACCTACGTGAATACCGAAAAAGATAATGAAAGAAAAGTGAAAGCGCAAGAAGAGAAAGAGAAACAAAGGAGATTTAACCGAGTGAAAAAGACAAAATGAAGAGTAGGAAAGACCCGAGAGAAAAGAAAAGGGGAGAACAGTAATAATGGACGAGATGATTAAAGGAGGAAAGGAAGAGAAAAACAGGAGGAAGAACAGGAAGACGAAAAGTGAGAAAATGAAGATAGTCATGAGAGAGATTAATAGGTTGATAAAGAAAGGGTCGAAAGATAGAAATTTACAGAAGAGAAAATGAGGATTAATAGGAGGAATTAGTGAAACGAAAAGGAGAGAAGAAGAGGAGTGAGAGAAGGAGATGAGTATGAAAGGGGAAAGAAAGAAAGGTCTTTATTGGCGAGATTGAGAATAAATAGTCTCATATTGCAACTAACCACTTCAGTATTTCTTTTATTTGTAGTATGATTTACACCACCAAGTTTACCATAGAAATAAAGGTTACAAAAAACCATCGCGTTCTAAATAATGTAGAATATATGTAAGTCACACAGAATATGTACAAATTGATACATTTATTACATGAAGGATGTAGAAGGAGATAGGGAAATGAAAGAGAGGAGGAAGGATAGCGTGATAGGTACAGGATAGGAGAATGAAGCAGAAAGATTAAAAAGGAGGGGGAAGAAAAGAGAGAACGAGAGATAAAGAGGAAGAGGAGCGAGAGGTAAGGATAGAGGGGTCTGATAGGGGAGAAAGAAAGAGATCCCGCGAGAGGTTTTGAGGTATGAAAAAAGGGATGGTTGATGAGATTGGCCGATGTAGAGAGAGAGAGAGAGAGATAGTGGGAGTGAGAGAGGGTTTTTGAGACGGCGAGAGAGGGTATATCGGCTCGCTCAATAGAGAAAGGCGGCACGAGGGAGTCACAATATATTAATCTTCGGTGATAGGTCACGAAGCGCTGTCCTCCCTCTCTACCTCGCGATACTCCCTTTTTTCTCACACACTCCTTCTATCTCTCCCCTGCATCTCCCCCCCCTCCCACTTCCCTCCTCCCCACCTGTCCCTTCGTACCCTCCCACGCCATATCTCATTTTATCTCCAAATACATCTCATCCCGAAATGACCACCTCCTATTCCTCTCATATCACTCCTCTCTCTCTTTCACTCTCTCTCTTTCACTCTCTTTCTTTCACTCTCTCTTTCTTCCTCTCTCTTCTTTTTTCGCCGCAGTCTCCATCGATCCCTCCGTCTCACATCATCGTTATGTTAAGAGGGAAAGGGATAGAGTTTGTATGTAAGGAAGAGAGAGAGAGAGGGATTGGGTCTTCACTTCGATCCCTCTCTTCGAAGAAGACGTGCTCGCAAAAGTCATTGGAATGTTTAGAATCTTCTCTGATGGGGCGAGTGAATAATACGATGCCCGCGTCGTGTCATTACGCGTGATAACTTAGGACCCGAAAAAATACCGCTCTGATATTTGAGATATCGGTTTTAACACGGATGTTTCTGACGTTTTCTTTAAATAAGGGTTGCTGAAGCAGATAATAAATTGCGGGTGGGTGGCGGTGGCGAAGTGGTTAGAGCGTTGGCCTTCCACGCAGTGGTCCTGGGTTCGAATCCGGTAGGAGGTCGGATATTTCAAACTGGGATCGTCACGTTCCCTACTTGTGTGGCTTGAGGAGACCGCGCAACTCAGCGCTCCGTTCTCAGGAAGGGACGTTAAGCGGTTGGCCTCCTTGGTGCTCTTCGTCTTTCCCTCCTCCTGTCTGCGTATCCTGCGTGGAAGGAGTTATGGCTATAATAGTCCAAGGGGCTGGTTAGCCAGAAATACAAGCAAACAGTAATTGACGCTTTTTTTCAAAACAATTTTCAAACGGACAAACAGACAAAACGTGCACAACGAGACAGAATTTCGATTGGTAAAAAAACGAAGTTTCTACCGGCTTTCGCTTAGGAGGATTTTGTGTGTCAGACAGACGGGTAAACTTAACGCATAAGCGGATTTTTTAAACCGCTATAAATTACGGATAAAGCTTTGTCCGCATTCATTTATCAATTTATTTCCGAAAATTAGCTTTTTTATGGATATTGCTCCTATAAGTTTTCTACGCGTTAGAAATTTTCGTATCGTCAAGGTTTTTCTCCGCGAACCTATTTTTTTTAGATTCAAAGCTTTGAAAATAAATAAGTAAAGCTTTGAAAGTAAGTAGTAGTCATTAGTATTAAACGATATAAATACTCCTTTAGTATTTAATAATTTGAGCCAAAAGTTATGTGAGCTATCAACGATAAAGTAGTCATTAGGGTTTTTATGAGCGGTAACCTTTAGCGGGTGATTGCATTTAGTTAAGAGGATTATCTCACTATTTTACTGGAAAACACACGTAATTCGATTTCGATGATACCGATCTGCACCAAGATGAAAGATGAAATCCGTGGACTATTGATAGAAGGAGAAATTAGACGACATCACTATTTTCCTCTGGTTACAATGAAGGGGATGTTGACGTACTTACCAAACGATTAGAACGATGCCGACAACGCTTCGATCACGTCATCGCTGGCACTCGCAAATTTAAACTCGAAAAAATAAATGATGCAATTCCCTACAGCTAAAGCGTTCCGTAGAAATGTTGATCGCAACGTCTGCGGAGGGATATTTTTCTTTTCGATAAAATGGAGTGTAAACGAAAAAGCTATGGCTAACATAAAGCGCCGTTCCGAAAGTAAATAAGGAAAGAGTTAACTTCAAAACAATGAACGAGAGATAAGTAAAAAAATAACTGCTTTTCGAAGTTTCAAAATCGTTGATTTACAAAAAATTGTCAAGTATTATCCTCGTCATTATATTTACGGAAAGTCATTTGTGCTGTTTCCGGAGGGACTTCTTAATTGAAGTTTCCAAGAATTGAAAAATTGTTTCATTTTTTACATTTATTCATAACAACCAAAGGTACATATAACTCCTAGTTATTGATACGAGAAAACATTTCCTAAAACAAGAGATTCTTCTCTCTTATCACTTTAGATAAATTGGAATTCAGACGATTTACGCTCTGATCGGATTTTTATGGTGAAAACAGCAGATAGAATTCGTAAAATATAAAAAACCTCGCGATTTTATTTCCCAAACAAATTCTGCAGGAGCTAGATAAGTCGATAGTAGTCCAAGAGGCTGATTCGCCATCCAACACACACAGAAACTAAAAGAACGAGTCATGAAGTTTACTGTGGTAGAAGAAAACGATTGAACTTTAATGTTACTGCACCATTGAAAATGTGATTAAATTGGATTGTGAAATAACCGGCTTAGGAGGAGGAAAGCGTAGTTAGTAAACCCAGGTGTTCCACAAGAGATTGCCTCCATTGCTGTTCAACAGCTATCTGTCACTAACGGCGATTGCGCAATATATTAGGTCACTTATGCAGGCAGCGATGGGTAAGACCATGAATTAATCTTACGCTAAGACCTGAGTTAAATATGTACGTGGTAGTGTATACTCCTGAATAGAATGCAGTCGCGGTAAACAACTATAAGTTATTTCTAGCCTGAGATCACTCCAGAGTTACGAGCTCATAGATACAAAGATTCGAAGATTTTTCCCAAGACGGGTGTTAGTTAAAACCAGCGGAATGATTACGGGGAACTTTAGAAGTAGAAATAATAGGAAAGTCGTCGGGTCTCATTTCTTAGATTAAATTACCAATAAAAGTTCTTACGACATAGATTAATAGTTGAATGACAATGAAGGATGTTAGACTTTATGAAGGTATTAATATGTTTTGTGTATATGCGTAGTCGGCCGCCCTTGCTAAATGATTTACAATGGGAATCTTTGGAGAGTATTCACTTTATCCGTACCTCATTCTTCCATACGGATGCGACGGCTGTGGTTAACAATAAAGGTATTTGATACGGCCTCCCATAAGAATCAAATCGAACAAATAGAAATTATAAGCAAGGCAACTATTTTAGCAATGAAACGGTGTAGTAAACCAGAAGCGGATTTCAGCCAAAAAATATGGTCACCCTCGGTATTAACCATATGGTCGTCGATTCCGTAAAGCAAAACGCTTTCAACTTATAAGAACATTCAGGGAATAATTTAAAAAATTTACTCGATTTGAAATAAGAGATTCTGTATATTTTTATGGATAAAAGTAAATTTGATCGAAGCTCGTGAATCTATACCAGTGGTTCTCAACCGGAGGTCCCCGTGTTATTTCTCGGGAGTCCGCGAGTTGAGTAGAACATAATGTTTATTTTTATCTATAGCTTGTTCGATTAATATTTCAAAGTGAATAAACGAGACGATGACCGAAAAAATGTGTGAACTTTTCATGGGAAGGGGATCGGCAGAAATTGTGGGACTTCGTAAGGGATCCGCGGCTCCAAAATGGTCGAGAAACACGGATCTATACTACGGTTTCCATTACTTCTGCGCGCGAAATAACAATGCAAACGAATTTCCTTAACTCGAATTTTCAGTCATCAATAAAATATATTTATTCCCTTCGGAATCCTTACCATCAAATTGCAGTTCTGTAACGCGAAACTATCTCCATTCGAATTGCCTCGAAGTACGAGTTACAGAGGTTCGACTCTTGACTATGGCTCGAAATACCAATCGCCGTTTTATTTTCCGCCGATGACTCCCGAGGACTGTAGGGACTGCCTATAACTACGGCTTCCGGAATAGGTTAAACCATTGTGGTCAAGCCCGGTCGATGGCATTAGCTCTGTGAAACAAAACCGCGTCGCCATGGAATTTCCGTTCTAAACTATATGTCGAGTGGTGCGTGACACGCGATGCGTTCCGGGAACGCATCGCCGCTACGCATCTGCTGTGACGACGACGCCGCGCTCCGTCGTGTTCCCTCGTCGTCTTCCTCCCGCGACGCGAAACTATATCGGGCGTTACATGTATGCATATCGCTCCTACCGAAGCGGATGGAATGTTCCTCTCGAAAGAGATTCCCTTTTTTTCCTTCGCGAAGCGCATCTCCTTGAGGAGTCTCGGGGAAAAAAGTCCCGCGAGAGCGTGCACAATCCGATGGCGAGATGTGAAGGTCGTGAAGTCTGACGGTTGTTGGTCGTATCTTCTCATCAAGAGGAGAGAGCGTCGGTTTCTGCCACGATCCTCTTCCTCGACCGGCGCAATTTTTTCGCGCGAAAATGATAAAGAGGACGGAAGTCGCTCGTTCGTCCCACTCGGATGAGAATTCCGACGCGTTGGAATGCGATTGAAAATGAAATGCAATTTAAATTTCAAATTCCGACCGAGGGAGTTTTATCGAAAACTTGGAGGGTAAAGAAATAATCGACCAACCGATCTTGAACACGAAGCGATAGATTTTATACAGCCGACCATCGTTTATTTCGTTGCAATTATGCTCTTTTTTCACGTCATTACTGACATAGTAGATAAACGTACGTCGCGCATTAGTTATTACAAAAATTTGAACTGGTGATATAACGTTACTATTGCATGAAAGTGAAAATTTTCTTCTAATGATTTATACTTTGATAACTATACATAAAATAATTTGTCGATTTTAAGAAATCATTTGTGATTGAATAGAGAGATGAAACTTGACCTATCACGTACCAGTTTCCTGTTTTCATCCACCTTTTCATTCTTAGCGAGTAATAAACGTATATTTAGTAATAAATACTTCCCTTTACTCATATACAAAGCCGAAATAGCGGTTTAAATATGATGGAATTTTATAATCTTTGTTTTCAACCCAAGGTATGTTTTAATTGTGGAAAAATCAAATGTTTATATAAATTGTTTAAAGCACCATGCGCCAGTTTTGAGACGCCGGTGCTCCAGAAGTGACGCGTGGGCCTTGGACTGAGCACTTACCCTGCCATTAGGTTTCGTCGTTTTTGTAAAGTTTTTTAATACAAAACCTTGCATATATCAGAAAAGGGCAAATTGCTCTTGTTTTTCATAGTGAAATAATTATAAATTTGAGAACTCTTTAATATTACATTTGTAATGCATTTTGTAATGCATTATATTCCATATCGTTTTCTCCAATAACAAAACATTCTTAAAATCATAACTTCTCTATGTTCCTCCTAATTAATATTGAACTATGTTTGCACATTCAAGAGCGTAACCAAGGTAAAGTAACTCGTATTTCCCTTTAATCCGAAAATTCCGTTGAACCAGTGCCAAATTTGAATAAAAAAAACAGGGAGTATATCCAACTCATAACTCAGTTTTGTTTATTTTATCCTATTTATAATGCTATATCTCTTGATGATAGCTGACATTAATCGAGCAGGTGTCATAACTTAAGGGACGCTATCTTCCGTAAATTCCGTTGAACGGGAGACTAATTTGAATGCAAAATCTGTACACTCGATTTTTATCCAACGCGTAACTCCGATCTGTTTGTTTTGCGTCTCTTAATTACAAATAAAATTAATAAAAAAGCTGGCGAAATTTTAAGAGACACGACCTTCCTTGTTGCGTGTAGAATTCCTAAAACGCGTCCCCGAAGAGCACAGCGCTATTATCCGTCCGTTACTTTTATGCTGACCGCTCAAACTCCAGTCTTTCAACTTTTCGAGGGGTTGCGTGGAGCTTAGGAAGAAGAGGGCAGCAGAGATATGGTCGTGGGGGAGGGAACTCATGAGGAGGAATACGAGGGGCCGGGTTGGGAAGGGGTCGGGGGCGGTGGGGGTAGGGCAGAGGGAGGGGCAATATTCGCGGTCGCACCCTGTGTTGTAATTATCGGTTGGCCGGCACATAAATAAATCCCCGCAGCCTTCCTCCTCCTCCCCCACCCCTTTCTCCCTCCCCTTTCCTCTCCTTCCCCCTCCCCCTTTCCTCCCCCGCCTCCTCTCACCTCGGACGAGACTAAGAGTGTCGGATTGCTCGCGGTGCCATGCCGCGGAGGAGTGGACTGCTCACGAATTATTCCTTTTATGTCGCCGCTTGCCTTTTTCCTTCCATCCTCTTCCTTACTATCCTCCTCCCACCCCTCCCTGTCCGATCGCCGCCCCCCTCCACATCCATCTAACTGCCCCCTCACTCTCCCTCTTTTTCTCTCTCTCTCTTTCTCTCTCGCACTCAAACATGTATTGCCTCTGGACATATGATGCACAAGGAGAGAAAGAAATAATATAGAAACCCACGCCTACAGGGGGCGTAAAGTGTTTAAGAAATAAATCTGTGTGAAGTGACGACTAAGCCATTAATTAAAGGCGGTTTTTGAATATGATACAGCAAATTATTGTCATTTAGCGGAAGAGAAAAATAGAGAATAACTCGCGTGCTTAAAAATCTATGAGCCCTCGTGTCAAATTAATCAGAAATGATCCACCGCTTAAGCGATGCGAATAATTTAAGACGCGTGGGTTTTATATTGGTGGCCATTTTGAAACGTATTTTTTCCGAGATTTGATCTTTAGTACGTCATATAAGAAAATAAGTTCATTAGCTTTGAATTTTCATAGTTGATTCGAAATATATGCAAATAAAATGATATTTTCTTAACAATTAAATATTCATGTATTTGCTAAAAATTTTAATCAACTAATAAAGAAAACCTTCAACTTGTACTGATTCGTGACATGTAGTTAATTTAATAATAATACTGAAGTATTTAACTAGATTCCACTTACAATTAATGACAGCCTGCCCAACATGTCAATAAGTTCACATCTCAGTAAATGTAAGATCTTAGATCGTATTATAATAAGTGACGAGTAAATTTCGATTATATATAATTAATTCATATATCACTTACCAATCGCCGCCTCCCTCTTGAATCTGCCAATGTTCTCAACCCTTTATTTTGAAAATCCACTCCTGTAAGAATCTTTCTTTCCTTTGCCCTAAGGACCTAGTCTGCAGTGCAGAATCAAGGAATTTTTCACAGAATGCGTATAAGTGCATACAGTGGTGGTCAATGAGGAAATCCAATCACCCCTTTTGCCCCACCTCCTTTGATCCACAACTGGCAATGGTTATCTTTATTAAAATGTTTCCAATGCTATCTACTTTAAAAACTTGAACATAAACCAAATGAGGCTGCTTTAGAAAGTTTTAGTTTAGCATCACACTCCTTGAAGCTGACATTACTTATTTGAATGCAACAAGAAGAAAAGTTTATTTATTTCTATAATATTTCATAAAATAACAGTAAACATGAGTTATGTTTTGTAATCAATATTATGTGAATTGATCAATGGTCTAAAGTTTATTTTGTCATGATTTTTCTTCATTGTTTTGGGTTCTTCCATGTTCATGTTAATCTTTACTTAATCCATCTCTATAACATTTTATTGATACTTATTTTCATCCTCTATCCTAACACTAGACCACTCCATTTAACCTACAGCTGGCCCTTTCTTGTGAGACTGTTTATTTTATAAAGCCAGTGCTATGACTGAATATGCTGGTTGTTAACTGTATATGTACTTACAAACTCCAGTCAAACTATTATAAAATAAATTAAGAACTTAAGTTTAAATGTTTGAAAACCACAACCAGTGATACAATTTTGCAATTTGAAAATTATGAGTGTTTTATTTAGACAATAATTTAATATAGATACTTTTAGAATCTCTTAAGGAATGGCACTTATTAAATTAAATGATAAATTTTTATTACCATTAAAATCACCTTTCCTACCTATCTGACAAAAATATGACCAGGAATATATTTCTGTAAAGTTTAATTAAGTTAGAGGAAATTATCAATTTAGATGATAATAAGAATAACTTAATGATACAATCTCAGCAAATGAAATGGTGGATTTGGAAACAATGCTGTGGCATATTGATCCATTAAAAAGCAAACAAATGATAAAATGTGATCTCATATTTCACCTATCCAATGAATATCCTCAATATGAACAAGCAATCACATTTCTTTCTTGATATAATAGATACTATAACCAGTGCCAGAACTAGGGCGGGGCAAGCAGGGAATCTGCCCTTGGCACAACTAAGTAAGGGGTGCAAAAAAATCCAAATAGTAACTAAACAAATGATAATTTATTGAATGGGGGGCTCATATTTAGTAGTTTGCTTAGTTTGACCCAGGCGCCAAAATTTCTAGTTATGGTGCTGACTATAACTTAAATAACATTAAATTTGGAGACAGGACACTTTATATTCCTTAAGTATTTTCTTATCTTCCTAATAACAATTGATTATTTGTCCTATCAAAAGTGAATTTTGTCATTAAACAAATAAACGGATTCATATATAAATATGAAATTTCTAAAGAAATTGATTTTCCAATAGATAGATTGAAATATAAAAAATTATGGATTAATTTAACGTTTTTCAAAATATTTTAACAAATCCTCTTGATCTGGAATGTAAAAACTATTTTTTTTATAACACATTATATGGAAACGAATACAATATAAAATCTTAATTTATTTTTAAAATATCTTGGGTCAAATTATAATAGCACATGATTAATTATAATCAACATTTAATCTTGTTATAAACTATTTATTGATTATGTATGGTTATTCCAATAAATTGTCAATTTCCCTGGTCCATTGTAAGCTGCCACGGAAATCAAAATTATTAAATGAGCTTAAAAAGCTTTAACTATACCCAAGCATTGCAAATATTTTGCAATATCACAAATAGATTCGATTGTTTTGTATATGCGCAAAACGTATGAAAACTAAAAAGATTTTGTCTTTTTTCTACCTTAATTAATTCCTCTCTTTCTCTTTATAAAATATTGCTGCGTATTATCAATTCTGTACCGTATTTATCAGAAATGGAAAAGAATTTATTTTCAAAGCTCGCGCTCATAGAGTTATATTAGCGCCATCGTTCGATTGCCGTCGAAAACATCAACAGCCTGAGAAGGCTAATGGAAGGTCGTATAACAACTGTTTACAATAACACGTATTTTACGTCATGGCAGAAAGGTAAACATTCGTATAGAAGTATAAAAATTAGAATTACAAGAATTAATTACTTAAAATAAATAATCCTTCTACTTAGAAATAGTAAATTGTCATTTTGCATGAAGTATGTTAGTGTACTCAAGTTAATAACACAGCGAAGATTCTAATAGTGCAAAGATATTGAAAAAACATTTTTATATTGGTATCAAATCGTAAGTACATTTTATATTAAAACGTGAAATATTTAAATGTTTCAGTGGAGGTGGTTGGTGGGGTTCATGGTATCAAGCTGCAAAAAACAAAGTAAGGCATTACTGTATCTAGATCGACGACATTTAATTACGAAGTATTCATATACCTAATTAATTACGATATGTGATAATGAGATTTATGTATATTTTACAGTCTGCTGAAGTGCTAGAATTTGTTCGTAGAGATTTGGATGAGATATCTAGTGCTGTTACTATCGAAGCTAGTAATGTCGTAAGTTCTACAGCATCGGTAATAAAAGACAAACTTCATGTGAGTAATTATTTTAATAATCTTCATTTAAAAAAATCTGGATGGCAAAAATTATATCACTCGATTTCCTCAAAAAATAAAAAGAACTTTTGTTGATTCTTTTTCTGTTGTATTACATCAGACTTATTAAGGATATTTGAAAGGTGCTCTGTGCATATCTTGAGACCGAAGCATCAGTCAAATTTGCATTCAGTATGCCAAAAGAAAAACAAAAATTTTCTGGCTACGTTCTTGGGAGATTTTTTCTGACATTAATGCTGTATTCAGTATTTGTATTTTATGTAAATAAATTACAAAAAAACTATATTTAAGAAAAAATTTGGAAAACCATCTTTAGTTGGAGGATTCTGACTCCACTGCCAGTACCGTCAAACGAAGCATTTCATCTTTTCTTGGCCAAGTGTCCAATGTGCTCAACCCTGTTCCAGAAGATGAGGACGAAGAAGCAATGGTCATTCAAGGATCTGAGCCAATAGTTATAGACAGAGTTCAGGTAAATTGTAATTAATAGGAAACAGTCTTACTTAACCTTGAAATATTGTAATTATCAATGATATGGGATTATAATCCAAATCCATATTTATTTTAATATCCTGCTCTTAACTATTTATTATTCACCTGTTTATTATACTGCATAATATTCGTGCATTACTAGTTAGTTCCCTTTGTGTTCCTATAACTTTAGAAGCAATATTTCTAAGCTTCAATCTAATCTTATCTAAATATTTCAAGCAAAGTGCATATTTTCATTTCAGGCTCGACTTTTCACATTAACTGCTGACCCAGCTACGTTTTTAGTAGACCCTGTGGAGGAGAGGGAGTATGAGGCATGGCTTGGTGTGGTCCGAGAGGTTGATGGTGATGGTATTATGGCCCCTGAGAAACTCTCAGCCCTCATGGCAGCATGCCCACGACTCCACGAACAATACAATCGCCTTGTACCGAATGAGGTAATTAAACACGAATTCCTCTATTTTCTGCGGTTCTTCTTATTATCAAAGACCATTTTAACTCTTTTTTGCTATTTAGGTTTCGCACTCTTTGTTCTGGTACCGATATTTATTTCGCAAAGCTCTGCTGGAAGATGAGGAGGCAAGGAAAGAGGCGAAGAGGAAGAGAGAATTAGAGAGAGCAAAGAATAAGGAGAGTGCAGTCAAGGCTGAACCTAAAAATTGGGATGATGGTGAGTTTTGTATATACATTTTGTGGCATTTTGTTGTGGCATTTATAATGGAAGGAATACATTTTATCCTTTCGTCGTGATAAATTGGATGGCATTGAGTTAATAATAGCAGTTGTGTGTGTGTGATTAAATACTTGATGTAATGTTTTTTGGTCTTTTTATTTATTTTAACTATTTAATCTCAAATTAATATGAACTAGGATTTAAATAAACTATTATTTCTGGAATTTATTTGTGTGATTTACTAACATTTCTGCTTAATATTTTTTGAATCTGAGTGAGGGTGGATTATTTTATGAAGTTTGTTTATTTTGTCCCATGTTTTATGTATTAATAATAGTTTAATGTGAAAATGATTCTCCAAATAGGGCAGGTTGGTTTACTTAATAACAGGCAGAACTCTTATGGTGATGATGAGCCTCCAAAAATGTTGTCCTAGGCTTGCTATTATGTAACATAATTGTGGTAAGAATTGGAAAGATATCTCGGTACTCTCCTGTTCTTGACCCACAACTTCCAAGCGGCAAAATCTGCAACAACGGCGCCATGAGTGACGAAAAATGGAATTATGTGGAGTTTGCTCTGCCTCGAGCTCCCTATCTCTGCTGGCATGGAAAGGGTGACATTTATGTAGTCCGGGCACCGTAGGCACCCAACACGACTTCAACCTCCATTTCACCCTACAACAACCTTCTTTAATAACAAACGCCACGTAGTTCCATTTCTTGTTGCTCATGGCGCCGTTGTTGCATATCTTGTTGCTCGGAAGTTGTGGTTTGAGAACAGGGGAGTACTGATATCCCTTTATCCAATTACTTTTTCTCACTGGTAGATTAAATTTAACGTGAAGTGTCATTTCATCAATGCTTCAGTCATTGGCTCTTCTCTATCTTTTGGTATCCAAAAGTTCTTACATAATGCGTATTGTCAAAAAATTGGTTTAGGGTTATTTTTTCAGAGGTACTCAGTGTGTATTTATCGCCTAACATTCTCTGACTCCTTATCCTTTGCCAGAATTTCTTACTAACACTTACATAATTTTCTTCCATTTATTTTTCCATGGGAGATTACAAGCTAGGTTAGGTGTTAATCTTGGAAATTTAGTAGGCGGATAAAGGTATTACATCAAATAAAAATGTGAGAACAATGCATTACTGTGCTTCTCTTTTGTAATTTATATTTTCACCATTGTTTATGTTTCAACTGCATATGGGATGTTTACAATGCCTTGTTGCCATTGGGGTAATAACGTTGTCATCTGGCTTATGAGGATTATCTCTTATCTGCCAGCATGAGATCTAAAGGCGGAGTAAGTCAAGGCTAGTGTGTTCTTGAACTTGAGCCTCTTCTTGAAATTTAAAGCTTGTTTCCAAACTTTGATATTAAAGCGACTTTTTGCATTGGCATTATTAGCCTACTTTCCAGAATATAATTAGGCTTATAGTTTCTTCGTTGTGTCTGTCTGCCCCCATCCCCCTATTAACTTTTGAATCAATAGACCAATTTACATGACGCCGGTGGAAATCTCTTTTTACTGGGGCCGAGCTCCCAAGGATAGTTTTTGTTGCTAAGATTGAAAGTCCCAGATTCGATTCCGGGAACTATCCTTCCGTTTGATTTATGTACATTGGAAATCTGAAATCCATCATGCAGGGTAATTTTCTCTTGCACCTTAAAATACCTTAGGATTGTAATATCGGAGCGGGATTTGTTCCCTTCTCCGAGGATGAGAAAAGGAATGGAGATTCTAATTTTTATTGTAGAATTTTGCTTATTGGTGGTATTTCTTCGAATTTCACATCAATATTGGCATTTTTGCAGTTTTTATCGCTCGTTATGAGAGTTGCTGTTGCAACGGCTATAGTTGGACTCGGATTCGGTGTAGTCTAGTACATACATGCATTATTTTTGCCACGCAAGTACGCGTGATCGATTTAGTTTTCCGTTGGAATGTGTTTGTCATATTTTATAACGCTAAATTGTGAAATTTGGGAAAGTGGGCCTCATAAGTTCCGTTTGGATCATCTTGTTTTTTCATAGGTTATGTGGTAAATATTAATTTTCAATATGATACAATTAATTGATATGTGCAATGATGCTTAGCTGTGCAGTAGGAGGATGAACTCTTATTTTAAAGCAAAGAAAGATACATTACTTAGGAAACAAGGTTTGACCCCTCTTTTGAAAATATAATTTATATATAAGGAATTTCTATGAAATTATGCACCTGAAAAAGGCATATGTGAACAATCGTTTTTATTATTATGGATTTAAGGGGGTAAGGACAATATTCCTGAGAATGTTTTCAAATCTCCATACAGACTAGCCTTAATAATTCAAAGCAGTGAAAAGAAGACGAAATTAGATAAACCTTTGCTTAGGAATTCAAGCATGTTCGTATATGTCTTTATTAGGGTAAAGAAACCAAGCTTAGCTAGGTATGTGAAGCATAGACATTTCTTTGACAAGTAGATAATGTAGCACATTTGTTAAAAAATTTATTAGACACCATTTAAGGTTTGGCATGATTGGTATTTATAATGGTTAGCCATTGAGTTCCATTGAGTCTCTGTTATGATGGCATGATAAATAAAACTGGGAGTTGTTTGCCAAATCACTCTTGAGTTTCATTTCAAATTTGGTATTTGGTAATTCAGTATGAGTGCCACTCGGAAAAAGGTTCGTTTGAAGTTGAGACATTTTTCATCCAAACATCATATTTTAATGATTGACTCAGTATTTTAGCTGTAGCACTCAAACAACATTTTTTTAAAATTGCAATATATTTAAAATTCACTGTAACTTGAATTCAGAGTTTTTTTGTAAAGGAAGCATTCTGTTATGCTTTTCAAATAATTATTGAGGAAACATCAGAAGTGAATATTTGTAAGATAATGGTTGAAGCATAAAAAAATTTAATATTTACTACTGAAAAACATTTAGTTTATGGAACCCTTTCAATGCTATTCAAAAGAGTGAGTTAAAAAATATTTTTGTGAAGTAGCTCCATTTCTGGATGTTATTTTTCGTATATTAGGAGTCTTAATAATAATGGCATGAAGAGCCTAGGCATTTCTGAAGAAAGGGTGAATGAATTTAGCTGGAAAATGCTTAATTTGTTTAGAACTGCAAACTTTAAGAGGTATCAGGACTGAGAAGACAAAATTAAGAAAATAGAGTGAAGAATGTCTTTTAAAATTATAATCATTCCTAGAAAGATTTGCAAACACAAATGGCAGAACTTGAGTTAAGTTTGTGGTTATTACTTGCTACCACTCATCCCATGGTGTGGCTTTCAGGTTATTGTGTAGATTTTGAGTAAATATTAATAACAGAGTTACAGTGTTCAATCTTCTTGAACTATTTTCAGAATTTATAAAACCAGACAGTGTATGGATTTATCGTAGTGCAATTCACAGCTCTAACAGTTAATATTATTATTAATACATAATATTGTAATTTTTATTGTTGATTTTCACTTTGGGTATGAAAATGTGCACATAATTGTAAAAATTTTTGAATGCTTGATTGTAATTTTTTCCAGGTTTATTCATTCCTTTTCAGAAAATTTGTTCAACTATAATTGCCATTTTCAGATGAGAATGGTATGCAATCTGTGATGATATACTCTTTGTTTGGTTTTTGAAAAATCTTGCTTTGTTAACAACACTAACTAAAAACTTAACTGTGTAATAACTGAAATTATTTGGGAGAATGAATGAAGCTATTTCTTTTTAAAAATTATGAAGCAGATAGTAAACAGGCTTTGTTATAAAAAATGATACTAATTAGTTCACTGCAGCAGCTGAACCTTCAGCGAAGGCCATCCAAAGCAAGTGATTCATACTTTGATAACAGGGCTTCATAACTTCCTGAGGATAAATATTTACACAATCTTTAAACTCCTAAGTGTTGTAAGCCAACTTTCACAGAGAGTTTAAACCTGATGGTACTCCATTCTTGTGCTGAATTGCTGTTTGAAAAACCCATTTGATTTCTCACCACAACATGTGTTTTAGAAAAATGAGTTAATCATCTGATATGTTATATAGCTTTGATTTGATTATTGTTGAAATGTTTAAGGCAGTTCCATGTTTCAGCATATTTGCTATCATATATATCTTGGTGAGGTGGGAAATTAATTGAGCTGGTCTTTCTGATATTGCTCATTGATGTAAAAACTTTTCATTGGGACAAAATAGTATGGTTTCTACTTATTTGAAATCGACAACTTTCAAAAATTTCAGCACAGGTGTTTATGAGGTGACTTTCATCTATATTTTTGTTTTAGCCTCGAAATTGTTTTCTTAGAAAATTAAGATTTGTTCTAGAATGCAGAAAACTTCTATAAATATAATTAAATCTCTGATTTTCAACTGTTACTCCTTCAAATATATGTTAGAAATTTGTTTCCTCCGTGGAAGATATTTAAAACTTTATCAACCAGTTTTCTGACCATTGTTTGCTTAACCACTGTTCTTCACAAAGACAAAAATTAAAGATTGGATTGCAGTGCACATCAAGTCAAGTGTTATCTCATGGGATAGCTCAACTTTGGAACCAAACATTGTACCATTCTTGGAAACACAAAGGAATTTGTCAAAACTCCCTATACTGAGTCATAATTTCAGAAGATCAGTGTAGATATCTGTCCTTGAACAAACTTGTGAAGAAATTCTGTAACTTTCACCAAGGCATACTCAAATGAAAATGAAAATTTGTCTGAATTGGTTTTGTTTATGACATTTTTATCATGATCCATTTTACTGCTGAATGTGAACTTTAATATATGTTCATCATTTTCCACTTATTGTTTCGACCTTTTACTCAAGTTTATCGCTGTAATTATTGTAAAAGGGAAGAATTTTTAAGGAATTGAATTTAAAACAGGAAAAGGAAGGTATGGTGATTATGGAGAAACAGAGATAAAGATTGGCATATGAAAATCTTAGCAGTGCAGTTTTTCAATTTGTTCAACACATTTAAATTTATTTATTCTTGTCTTTGTGTTACACATTAAAAACTTATATATCGGTGATGAAAATTTTGAAGCCCAAATGTCTCTCTTTTATTTGCATCATCATGATGGCTGGGTTGTAAAGTGGCATGTTCATTTTAAAATAATCTGTGGGAATGATACGCTTATGATCAAGTAGAGTAGAAATGATTTCTATTTAATGGGATCCTGTTTAATATGACTGAATTAATCTTGTCTTCATTATCAACCCCATCACAATGCGAAGCATTTCACGAACACGAAGGATTTGCAATGAACATGGAAATCTCAGAGGAAGAACAGGCGAGGCTGTTGTCTGAGTATGAGAAGGAGTGCAGGGAGGAGGAGGAACGGAGGAGGTTGAGGGAGGAGGTGAATCAGAAGGAATCGGGAATTCCAGGAGCCGAGGAGATGGAGGAGGCTGACGGGACCAAGGAAGACGTACTGACGCTAGACGCAGACCACTATAAAGTCACTAGCCCGTCTAAAGGAAGCACAACGTCTAAATGTGAGTCAGTGATCAAGGTTGGCGAGAGTGCTAATCTGTTAATGAGGGTGAAAGAGAAGAGGGACATGGTGTTGGTGGAAGGGCAGGGGGAAGGCAGCTGCCCTACGTCGTCAGCCTCCTCTGGAGACAAAGGTTTGTCCGTTTCCTTTTCAAGGTGCTCTTAATTCTCCAAGCCTACATCTTTTCCCTCTTTTTCTTCTTTTACGCTCTATCCTCGAGTTATCGTAATACAATAATATGGGTCTCGATTTACACGTATCTGGAACAGTTTTTTCACAGGCAGAAGTTTAACCAGGCCCAACTGCCATTGTGGACATTCACACACATTTTCACAGGAAGGTAGGAAGGAAACACATTATCAGCTTACTCGATCCAGCATGGGCTACTGGTTTTTTAAACTCTTTTTTGTTATATGTTACATAATAAATCTGTCTGCATTTGATAACAAGGTTGCAGTATATTGACATGTTAATTGCTAGCCTTGGTGAAAGATATCTAGTCTCTGCATTGAATTAAAAGAAAACTGGAAGATTGTTATTCTTTTTTTTCTTGCTTTATACCTCTATCAGTATTATCTAAAGATAAGTTATGAAGGGTGTGTAATTTATTGCTTCAGCCAACATTCCAACAGTATTTCTGTCATTTAAATGAAAATTTTTCACAGGTTTCATTCATTAATGGTTATCTATGCCTGTTCTTCTTTATGCAGAGCTTCTGCCAACATTTAAGGTTTAGGCACATTTTTACAAATTTAATGAGCTATACTAACTATTACACAGCATTCACACAAGTGTTGTGTTGTTGGCATTTGTTTGTTATTGCTACTAATGCATCAAGGGAGAGTAACACAATGTAATGGTGGTGGTTAGTAGAATGGAAAAGAATATTTACATCAGTGGGCATAATTTTGCAAGGGAGTTTAATATTATAAATTTAATTTTAAATTTTAATAAAATATGAACAATCTGATGCTGTATGTATGAGTATCTTTCACCCTCAAAATGTGGTTATGATGTCATAAGTTCTTCACCTTTACAAGATTCATTGATTTTGTTGTTGGTAAAATGTTGTCTGTGCAATCTCACTTTGCTCGTATTAGTCTTCAGGTCACCAGGAAATGAATTAATAGTTTAACAAAATTAATTCTAAACATTAGCCTACTGATGAAACTCCATTGAATATCATGCTAAAGATACATACGTAGCCACGTAAAGAATCTGCTGTGAATGGTTCACATCAGGTTATTGAGTCAGCAAATATAAACTGAAACATTTTTGGATTTAGTGAAATATTTGTTTTATGGAAAATCAGCAACAAATGGAAATTTCAAACCAAAATGTAAAGAAAATACATATAATTTGATAATATGCTATGATACATTTTGCTGGTTGCACTATAGGTATTTCATTCGATTTTTTATGTCATTAAAACTGCAAATGAGATTGACTTTTTTACTTTGTATGATTTTTTGCTTTGTTATCCTCAAATTACTTACATGAGTCTTGTTTTTTTTATTTTTACATCTGTATGAATTAAGTAATGTATGCTTGAAGTTCTTAATTTTGTGTTCATATCAGTGCATCCCACCTGTGGGTAACATGCACCTTTTCTGATGACCATCACGTCCCATAGCTGAGATATTATACCCACTCTAAACATACAGTTCAAGCCCATTTGACTTCCACCTGTCCCACCGGCAAACTTGCATGACCAGCACCTGTGATCCCTTTATGTTCCCTACTCTGCCAATAGATTTTCACATAGTTACCCCTGGCATTACATGCCATAAACGTGTGGCTATAATTATCCAAGAGGTTGGTTAGCCAGAAATTCCATACTAACAAACAAAGCCATGAAACTTGTAATATGGCATCTCTTGTTCCATGATGTTCCATAGTCTGCCTCATGGGGTGTGATTAGTTGAGACAAACATGACGACAAAGTAAGATTTGTGTCTAGGTTATTAAAAATAATTTTGAAACATTATATGTCACCTCAAGAGTGCAGCAAAAACCATGAATAATGCCAGAGGTAATGGAGAGAAATCAAATTATCAATGTATTTCAATAGCAAAACAAATGAACTCTGAACTTAAATAGCTTGAACGTTAATGCGGCAAAAAGAATGAAGTTTACTCAGTGCAGAGAATATTAATTCTTTCCTAAAAGTTCAATATTTAGTTTGCAATTAGAAAAAATTCCATTCCGCCACCGAGAAGAATAAATAATTTGTGTTAATATAAATGTTGCGATAATTTTTCAATGCAAATAAGTAATTTTGATTGATGATTAAAATTATGGATGTATAATGATGAGATATTTTGTTAAAATTTCTTGATTTCTTCATAAAATGGGCATTAGGCTATTACAGAAATAAAAAAATCAATGAAGTGAACCTAATTTATGCCCTTCAGTTAGCGCACATTATTTGTACTTGTTTGCTTTGCCTTGATAAACCTTTGCTTGGCCTGCAATTTTGTTCGGCTGGCATGACGCTTGTCCCCATGGGTGCCGTTGAACAGACTTTTACTGTACTTTATTCTCAATCAGATGTAGAGTTATAGGGATTTTTATATTTTGCCTGCATTTGTAGAGAAGTTACTATTTTACACATACTCCACTGATGGAACAGTGGTCTACAAATTTTTAAAGTTACAGGTTGGATGTAAACATGCTCATATCTACCATTTGATAGCTTGCTACTTTTTAATCATAAAATAGCAAAAGTATTTTTATGTTTTTATTCGAGTTTTGAATAATAACAGTGCAAAAAATGTTATTTGAGTTTTAAGGAAAGAAAAATGAGGCGAAGGAAATAAGTTGCATCGCAGATGATAGATGATATAAATGACTTATTACCCAAGGATGCTACTGAGAAGGACACTAAAATAGGCCAACTCCTCCTTTAAGTCAAACTGAAAGAAAATATCACAAATATATCATGATGAGGAAATCCTTTCTTCATTCCTTACCTGAACCTACCAATCCTTTTGGATCAAAAGACTTTCTAAGAACCTGCTTAATCAGGAATTCTAATTCTGGATTACCAAAACTGTCTTCTTACAGAGAGTACTGATGGGGACTGGGAGAAGGAATTTGACCTTGAAGATGCAACTTTGATTGGAAACAATCTGTCTGATCCCACGAATCCTGAACCAGGATCACTGAGCAAAGCTCCTGCAACAGGCTGAGAGAATTTATCTTTAGTTTTGCAAGTGCTGAATCATGGTGTTCTGTTTTTTTTCAATAGCCTCATCGAATTGAAACGAACTTTCCACCAAAAAATGAACGTAATATAAGCAGTGCGACCAAAATCCTTGCTTCACTTTGGAAAATGGGAGCAAAGAGGAAAGCATTGCTGGTTTTTATCCTTGCTCTTGAGGAATTTTATCTGAAGTTTTAGTTGTGTATAAATAGTGTCATTATGCAACACATGTAGATATGTATTACTAATTTTTTCCTGTATTATCTCTGCTGGCTTGAGCTAAATTCATACAAGTTTTCCTCGTCACAGCCTGTTTCTTGGCTATCCCATTATGTACGGGAGGCAAATTTAAAATAATTTTACACCTTTTGCATTACTCTTTAAAAATTTTATTGATATCAATCCATCTCCTCAGGGGAGAGAACAAAGGATAGGGATGATGGCTGTTGATGTGTTCATTAAATGTGTACATGAAGGTAAAGTTTAAAAGGTTATTTTATGAGGTGCAGTTAATTGTTTATTCTCTAAGAAAATGAGATAATAGATTAAATTTTATAAGAGCTCCAGATTAACTTCATATTATAATGATTGAATGTATCTTTACATCGACATTCGTGTGATATACCTATGGAAAAAATAAAAGGTAAATGCATTTTTAGTGATTTTATTAATTTATATAACATCATCTTTGTTCTATTCTTTTCCTTATCAAGAAATTGTGAAGGAACGGTGATGATTGTAAACATTTGTCTTTACACACACATATCTATATATATGGGTTTATTATTGTTGAAATATAATTTCTTGAAATTTTATATGGTTAATCAGTAAAAGTATTGATGTTTGATTTTTTTAGATGGATATTTTGTTTTTGGTATTTTGAGCCTTTGTCCATAACTGATGCCAATCATGATTCACTATAGGAAGCCTAGTTCATTTCAATGTTGTTTGATGTGAGTCGATGTTCAATGTTGATGTGAAAAAACCAAATTTTATTTTTTTAGACCTGGAATTATTTATAAAAGAGTAAGAAGTGAAATTTATTCATGGTGTTCTGACAAAAACCTCTCTTAACCCATGTGAATTATCTGGAACCTCCCTAAGCAGCTTCAAAAAAATGCTGGTCAAGTATGCGCTTCAGATGTTACTTGTGAGACATGATCGGCACCACAAATGGTTCAGTTTAAAGGAGGGTTTTCTTATTGTCAACTCTTTGTCGATGATACAACATACATACTTTTATCATACAAGCAAGTGATTTTCTGCTTTTAAGATTGCAGAGATTCCCTCTTGAATGCATTTGGCAAAAAAAAACTTCTCCTTTTTGTCTTCAGCTCCAGATCTGAAGTAATTTCCAAGTTTAGAAGCAAGATATGTGAAACTGATCATAGTTTTAAATGCAGTCTGCCAGTTAAACTGTTTTACAAGATGAAAAGGTGACTGATAAGAAAGTATTAAATAAAATATCCTGAGATGGAAGCCATATTGATTGAATGAAGAATTTCTCTTAGTATGAAATATCATTTAATCTCTTATTTGATGTAATCCAACATTCTACATGCATGTCTTGGATTGTTTTTCAAAGTATATTATTGGTTTGCAAATAAAAATGTTGTTGTTCTAATATGCTCGTTTTTTTAGCAAATGAAAAAGACCGAAGAAATGCATTTACTAGCTGTTATTATCCCTTTTAATTTGATAACAATTATTCTTTGTTTAAATGATCGTGCATATTAAGTGGGGTTATAATGGAGCAAGTGTCAGAAGACCTGCAATCCAAGCATGAAATATTCCAATTGTGTGGCGAATTCACTGATGATAACAAGCTTTGTCATTAGTTCATAAAAATTAATACAAAAGAACAAACCCTAAAGCACTTGATGAGTACTGATGCTAAGTGCATGGTGTATTTTGCAAAAATGTTGTATTATTTTTGGAATACTCATTCAATTGTCAATGCAGAGAAAAAATATGAAGTACACTTATGTAGTAAATGGAAATTTTGAGATTAGTTACTGCAGTGACGGATATTAATTAGGAATTTAACAGTACTTTATGAAGTGGATGACAAAACTGAATTTTGGCGATTTTTTTGTAAAATGTGCGATTTGAAAATAAGAAAATGCCGTAATGTTATGGTGCTGAAGGTTTTTTCAAGGATCCTAATGGAAAACCATCGAAGATTTTGTAGTGTTTTGATTTTTGAAATTTTTACTTAACATTAATAATAAATTTATAAAAGTAGACTTTGGCCACTTAAGTTGCTGAAACAAGTGATTGATGTTGTAACTCTATAGATTTTAATTTAGAAATTTTTAAATATATTTGAAAAACTTCCATAATATGTGGAAATATTTTATCTCGCTCCCGGATTATTTATCTCTGTGATTTTGGGAATTTTTTTGGTGGGACAAAAATTTGAGCTGCACATACTGGCAGTGTTGGCATCATTATCTTCATAGCCAATCTGTCTCGATGAATTTTAATAAATTCTAATGTTTAATCATTTTTTTAATTTCTCAGGGTTCAATCAAGCTACTGGCGGTTTTTTGTTTCGTCAGATAAAATTCCATCGATGTTTTTCTCAATCTATAAATTATTTTACTACTTGGTCACATTAATGCGAGCAATACTTCTCTCAGTTTTTGGAATCTCTTAACATTTAAAAAATAAAATTTGGATTTTTAACAAGATCATCGTGCACATGCATGTACCGTATATTCACTTAAAAAATCGCCCTCTTATGGATGCTTTTAATCGATTGATGCCTCCATGTACTCATCTCTCACACTATTCAGTTGGCATTACATACCGCAATTTATAATGTCTTGCATTACTCTAATAGTTGCCATACACCTTTTTCACAATTTTTGCTTCATTTGTATATCCCTCACTTTTCACAATTGATACATTTTTTGTAAAGTGTCTATCATTAATTTTATGGGAAGTAGTATTTTTTCATTCTTATTCTAAAAAAATGGAGGTAGTAGATATGTAAACAAAATTTTCAAGCATCGCAAATTGAGTTTGATAAATTTTTAAAATTACTTGAACTCCTGATTAATCTCGACAAATTATGTGCTCAATTTGAAAATTTTGGGATTAAAGTTACTAAGTTTTTTTAGGAGAAAAGATTTACGGATTTGAAATTAAACTCGAAAAATTATATCGAGCTCTGTAATAGCTTATATTACAATTTATAATGAAAACATGTTAAACTATATTAATTACCATGATTACCTATTTCTTGGCCGTGTTAGAGAGTTTCAATTTCAAACCCCTTATCTCGCCCGTTGTAATAAGGTATTTACGCACAATGTCGTGAAATGAGTCCTCGAGCTGCAAGTCTATAGAGTTCCTCATAGTCAAAAGATGAAATGATAATTATACATTTTGTGCCCATTTCTATTCCTCTACTCGGGAGGAATCTCCATCCATTTTCTGGATTCGTTCATAAAAAGAAGTTGTCTTTCTCATTTCTCTGTTTAGTGCTGAAAATTAAATAAAGCCAAATGTTTTTAAATGCGCTAAAATTGCTCTGTCATGTATTATCGCGGGATCTGTGAATTTTTTATAATTTATCTAATAGAAATCCTAGTTGAATAGCCTGAGTCCCCGATCCGAATGATTTTTTTTAGAAACCCTTTTGAGGAAATATTTTACGCAAATGCAACGAATTAATGCGAGATATGTCACGATTGTTAAATTATAAATAACCTGCCCTTCACGTAAGGATACATGCCACGAACAAGTACATTACACTGCCATCGTAATAATCGAAATAAAAAATCTATGCGCAAGCATGCGTATTAATATTTGATTTTATAAAAGAAGCCATTGTCGATGAAATCATCGTTAAATGATGTATTTTTAACGAGAATCAGTGGCCCATTACTCCTATTTGCAGCGCTAGAAAAGTTAAGGATGTTTTCTTTCCTAACGAAATGAACGGTAAAACTTAAACTTTTCACCAAGGCCAAAGCACCGATCATTGAGTGCACCGCGTCATTTAGATTTTATTTTAAGACACCGAGCCGTTTAATAAATAAGCAACTTAGAAGCATATATAAAATCCTCGAGTAAGCAAGTCGAGTCGAGTTCTTTAACCACTTAGTTTAGCGGATGGCGGCGCTTACGGGTCATCGGAAAAAGTGAAAAAGAACATTTAAGGCTCATGAGAAATTTAAGAAGCGAGAGTGGTGGTTCTCACGCGGATGAAGTTAGGTGAAAGGTGGGACGTATAGAGGGAGAGAGATGGGGAAGAAGAAAGATCTGCTTATGGAGCTCTCCCGCAACTCCCGTCTTTCCTCTTCGCCGCCTAATCCCACCTTATCACTAATGCATGAGGAAAGGGCACCCGCAACTTGTTTCGAATTACTTCTCTCTTTCCTTCGCATTTTCCTTATATTGGGAGTGTTTACGGGAGACGCCTTTTGCTTCGTCCTTGAAAAACTCCTTCCCAAGTATCATTTGCGTTCGTCGCATGCATCCCTTTCCCGGGAAATAGTGCTTGCTATCACATCGTTTTCAATAAAAGGCCATCTCCTGGCGATAAAAGGGGGAAAGTGGTCGAGGATGATTATCGATAAGGAAACTGTAACGAATTCCGATAGTTTACGATTTGCGCTCCGCCAGAAAAAGAAAAATTATACCGGTTTTGTTTGAAAATTGAGGAATACACTGAACTGAAGTACATTTTTAAATTTAATAGCAATTACTTTTTAATTTTATCGACGGAAAATGTTTACTTTTCGCGGAAATGTGCGAGAAAATAAAAATAAACTAATTACGGGCGAATTTTGCGTCATTTTTTGACGATTAAAAAAAATATTTTTCTAGAAAACGTTTTAACATTAAAACTTTCACTAGAGGATTATCAAGCTCGTCATATGGCTGTAAAATTCTAGAATAAATTAAATACCTATCTTGGGTATCTCGGGGTTTCTTATAACCTTATTATGGCCATTGAATACATCCAAGATAAATATTTAGTTTTTTATACTTAAGCGCTAATTCTTGTTTAAGTAAGTGATCATGCGCCCACGTATTTTGAGAAAGAAGTGCGTGACACAATCCAAAAAAGTAATATAAAACTTCAAATTAGGTCAATTTTAACAGATTTTTTCGTAAGTTAATTGACGTGTTTGCTCTAAAATTAAAAAATCATTTAAATGCGCATCTCCGTTGACGATTACACTTCCGAAGGAATAAAGAAATACTCGAGTAATACGTTACTTTGCGGAACGATTTTCATAGAAAAATTAATTCTTGATATGCTTCAAGGTGCGTAGAATGCATCTTGCTTTGTCTCATATTCATGTTATTGATCAAGCGGGAAAATACCATGCCGGACGTGAAAAATAATTCCATCCGGAAACGCTTTCTCTTCAATTTCCAATGCCTTATATCCGAAAACTGTCTCCGATAATGGCGACGAACCCTTAACGAGTCGATATCGTAAAAAGGTCCTGCTAATTCAGTGGAATGGACTCTAGTTTTTTTTTACTCCGAAATATTTCGTTCCGTTTCCGAAACCGTGCGACGGCAACACCATTGCGAAAAGATAATCGATCGCGTTAGACGAATTTTCCGTCCGAAATCGATTCGCCAACTTATCGGTCCCGGACGAATCCGTTATTCTTCCTCCGAATTGCGTTTCCCCGTCGGCCATTACTGCAACAGTGGACCACTTTCACATTCACGTGGGGGAGGACGACTCCCAGAATCCTGCACCCCCCGCGAGAGGCGCTGCCGTCTTTTAGGATGGCGGAATGCGTGGATAGTACGAGGGAGAGAGGAGGTGGTGGGAAAGCGGGGGTGGAGAGGAAATTTGGAGGGGAGGAGTGTAGGAAGGAAGGGGAAAGGAGGGTTGAGAGGAGAGAAGGGGGATGGAAAAGGAGATAGGGAGTGGGGAAAGCGTAGAGGTAGGTTTCCGACGGTGGAGGCTGTGTAAGGGGGATGGAATGGTCGGTTGGAGAGAGGGGGGGCAAGTGGGGGATTGATCCGTAGAGAGAAAGAGAGAGAGAGAGAAGAACCCACTTCCCATAACCCCACTCTCGCGCAGAGAGAGCACCAGCGTGGACCCGACTGACTGACCGACTGACGGACTTGAAAAGACCGGTGACGGACATTGTGACCGACCAGAGACACGAACCCGGGACCCGTCAGTGTGGGGGGCGAGATGGTCTTTCCTGGGAAGCTGGTGGGATTGAAGATGTCTTTTTAACGAGATCATCTTCTCCATCGGATCAACCCATCTAAAGGGGTAAAAAAACGTCGAAAAGGGGGGCAGGGGATGTCATCGGGGGTAATAAGGGATTGCGTGTAAGGTGTTTTTGGGGACGATCGCGTACGGAAAAGGGATTTCTGCGTGTGAAGATATTTTTTTCTACTTTTTTCAAAAGGAGTTGGGTATGGAGGAGGGCGACGCCGCTTCCGGTACCTCGTAAGCTCTCAAAACGCTCGATACTGTGTTCGATCGGTACCCATGTCGACCGCCAGCGGGAGATCTAATACACATCGCCATCTTAGAAAACGTGTTTGGGGAAAAAGATGAAGGTAGGAAGGTCTTGAATCGTTTTGGGGGAAAAAGAGAAGGTTCGACCGACTCGATAGGGAGAAATCTCGTGATAGAATTTTAGGGAGAAAATAGGAAACAGAAGAGAAACTTAAGAAAATACAGAGAGCATGGGCATCAATAGTTTGTGGCACTCGCTCTGTCGCTAATTAGATATTTAGGAGGCTGTGAGAAATTAGATTTTTTTACGCAAAAATATAAATTTTTTTAATCATGACTAGATGGTGAGTGAGATTTTTTTCACGTCAGCTGCTAGCGGAGGCGTCGCGAGAGTTTGGGGAGCGGGATACCTGACCGAATCCGGCGGCATGAGCGACTTTCCAATCAGAACGATCGCCAGGAAATCGCTTCGGTCATTTTCGCTCGAGGGTTCTTGTTAGCATGGGGAGGAGGTGAGCGGAGTGGTGACGAAGGGGTCAGTGGAAGAGGGGAGCCGGCGGATTCTTTTTGTTGGGAACCAGGGAATGCACCCTGGTGAAGGAGGCATCATCCGAGAGGGAAAGAAAAGAATCCGAAGAGGAGGACATCCTACCATCGTGTCTGCAGAAGGACCTTCCTCGCGCTATCTCCTCGCACGCATCGTAAAGAGGCTCATACCGGTGGATCAACATGTCTCGATTTAAAATGGGTCCCCCTATGGGGATCAGGCAGACCGCGGGGGCGGCGTGGGAGAGCTTCCGGTCCCACCTGCCCTCGTCTGGAAGGGAGGGCGGAGGCGGCGGCGGGGGCCTCTCCGAAAAGATTAACTTCGCCAAGTTCGCTCGCATGGGCTCCGGAAGCGTGGGCCACGGCGAAGGTGGTGGTCAAGCGGGAGGAGGAGGTGGGGGAGGAGGGGGAGGAGGGAGGCCTCAGGAGTACACGGAGATGTCCCACATGGGAGATGGGGGGCCGATGGGGAGGAGCATAAGCGTTGACGCAGGAGGCCACGGATTGGAAGGAGGGAGGCCGGGGGAAGTGAAATACAAGATCACAGAGTGGGAGGCGGCATGGAACGTCACAAACGCCATCCAGGTAAGTGTGAGATTTTTAAAAAACCTTTTATATGATTTACAGGAGTAAATTCATTAGGCCATATTTCCCTGAAATTCAGTAGTATTCCACCATTGCTGGAGCTATTTTTACTAAGATTATTATGATATTTTTGTTGCTTTGTAAGCTTAACATTCGTTTTAAGTTGCTTGGAAACGGTTCTTTAAATGTGGTTCCGCCGTGATCACTTGAGCCCAAACCTTTTGGATCGAAGGCCTCACTAATTGCGGGCAAAATGGAGTCGGAAATACAGTTGAAGTATAATTTAAGACTAAGTGTGTTGTTTGGAGTCATTATTACCCGATTTGTTTTTAAGTTATTTATATTTTAGGGGAATAGATAGCTAAAAGTTATATTGTTATTATAATTTCGCATTATCATTACAAGTTACACTGTGTCCTTCAATTGTTAAACACATGACGGCTCGGATATGGTCCGTGGGCCGTAGTTTGAGCAACACTTAAGTACATGTATATGTGTACATATTTTTGGTCTTTATCTCCTTTTTTATGTGTCTTTTGTTTCATCCTGTAATCCTGCTCATCCAACACCTGTTTGTTATGCTTCTGCCTTTATATTATTCCTATTTCTCCATTTTATATATTCTTCTGTCTCAATCCCATTTGTCTGTGACTCTTGTCTGTATCCCATTTGCCTCCATCACTTTTGCGTTCTACAACTTTTTAGTAGGATACAAAAGTTATTCTTGCAATGTCTCGTTTCTACACTCGTGCATAAAAATCCTGTAGCTTTTAATTTCATCATACATTTGCCTTTCTTTCTTCTATTTAAATAACAACAAACCTTGGATATTTCCTACCGTTTTATCTAATAAATGTCCTGATCTTTTTCTGAATTTGCAAAAGATCAAAGCAGTTTTCTGTAAATATATAGTATTATTTCATGATCGACATCAACTTTTCCTATGATTTCGACAATAAATGAACCTTAATCAAGTTTTTCATAAATAATTTACTTAAATTTTTATTTAACTGGAGTAAAAATTTTAAAAATGCTTAAGTTTCATGGTTTATTTCTCTTTTATATGCATATAAGAATGTAAATTTAACAAAACATATGAATCCAAAAATATTCAGGTTCGTACGTGAGAGGGCAAAGATAACAGTCTCATTTTAACTTCAAATGAATTTTGATTTGCATTTTAGAATCCTAACTAAGATCATTACTCCTCTTTCGGGCAGCATTTTTATTTTCCTTTGTGGTTTTCATCTTGATCCATTGCAATGTTAAAAATACACAAATTGCTTTAATCATTAATTTTTTGTTACAAAGTCAAGCTAATTCGTGAAGCTTTACTAATTTTCAGATTCGAATTTTCCCGCATTATTTGACCAGAGATAAATACACATCGAAATAGGACTAAATAATTTCCGATTGATGAATTACCCTAGTGATTAGAGTATAAACAGGAGAAATACTGCTGGATGTGAATTCTATAGTGACATTTCCACTCTGGTTGATACCCTTAATACCTCAAATGAAATAAAACTCGCTATGTAAATTTTCACTTCAATTTTTATTTGATTTCATTTGCATAATTTCGTTCCACGAAGTGAAACCTTCATTGATTAACAATATCTCATTGAAACCAGAGGTAAGACTGGCCTTGTAATATAATTATTTTAAAGAATATTCTGATCAATGTTCACGCTGAATGGTCTCAAATTAATTTTGTTCTGTGACATTTCCCCTTGACCCTCATTGTGATAATTTTGTCGATTTATTATATTCATATTTATTCATTTTTATGTGTTGAAAATCAGTGCTGTTAAAAGCATTGGCTCTTGGGGCTTACGAGCGCATACGTACATATCTGAAAAAATATATTACTTTTTATTCGTCTGTATGTTTCCTCTAAAGCGCATGGCGAAAGAAGGAATGTTATAGACTTACTTTAAGGGTATAACTTTTCAAAATGTCTGACACTTGCAATCAAGTTTTGTTGAAAACGATACGCAAAAGAAAGGCATACGTTTGCGCTATTTTCTGGGGAAATATGAACACAAACTCCCTCAATCTAACACCTCAATCCATCCAGAACTTTCTGGCGCACTGGTGTTCAATAATATTTCGACGCTTGCCTGAATTGTGGCGATCAGGTAATTATGCCACATGACATAAATTACATGAAATGTTAATAAATAGGATATGCAGTCTTTTATGCACAATAAACCACAGGTACTTACGAGTTTTGAAATATTGACATAAAACAAGTATTTTTCGCTCCTGACGCCTCCAAAATAGGGGTAAATTGAAAGTATAGTTAATCCTAGATTTCATATTGTTTGTTATGAAAAATATAATTCCAACCAGCTAAAAAGAAAAATTTTAAATATATTTTGGAACTAGAAGAAACAATATAATTGATGAGAAGCATCAATTAACCATATTTATACGGCTAGTGGCGGACGTTCTAGCATATCTTTCAGAGCATCCTGCAAGTAAATGCCTGTTGGTGTTAAGCTAGGAGAACTGGTAGGTATGTTCCTTTACGCTTCCTCTTCGTTCTACCCAGATCCCAAAAAAGTGGACAGTTCCTGGCATTGCAATGAAGTGCTTGGAGATAAAGGCCTTTCTTGATGTACCGATTTTCATTGGAAGGCATTATTCTCTTCAGCAGCATCATAAAGTATGAAGTACTTCTGAGGATCACTTCAAGGAAAATTGGTCTCGTAAATCCTTTAAAAGATTCCCCACACCACACTTATCCATGGTAGGCTGACGTATTTTCTTCACTCATGTGTTGATTTTCAATGGACCAATAAACGCAGTGATGCCGTTTCTACTGTACCGTTGAGCTGAAAATGACGCTTCATCAACCCATCCAGTTAAGTCCGGAAAGAATTCGTTTGAATCATGCACCAATAACGATTAACAAAACTACAACTCGTAGATTTGGATCATCTTTGCTCGTGACTTTCAACAGTCTCAGTAATACATACTTGAGGTTTTCCACTGGCATCTTGCAGAATCCGGAGTATACTGAGTCTGCTGGAAAGAGTCTCAAAGCACGCTTCCTTATAGATTGTGTTGGTGATTACACGTAATTATTTACTGAATCATTAGCACTGTCTTCGCCGGTTAATTTGCGAGGTCTTCCTGAATCTTTCTCGCATAAACCTTGCTCACGGTCGCCCATCTCTAACTTATTATATAACCTTGAAATAGTTACGGGCATTATTGGTTGTTCCAAAAAATACCTCTAACATCCTTGGACATTGCAAGTTTTCTCCGTTTCCCAGTAACATTCCAGAATCCAATTACGTTGGTCAAATGACAAACGGCGTTCCGCCGTACTCGCTATTTTCCGTTATTCGGATTTCCAATTAAGTAATTCGTATGATCATTCGTTTCCATCTTTAATCGGTATCATTAAAAATTTCCGTCGCCATTTCCACTTATATGTGCTTAATATTCGTCCGTAGACAAATTTTTTCCGGTATCCTGGATACATTCGATGTTAGGGGTGCAAAAGATTAAGGATACAGGAACTGACCGCGTTCATTTACTTCTAATTGTTAATTTTCTTTCCGTTTGCAAGAAGGCAATTCCATCTTATTTGATTCCAATTTATTTTCAATTTTTCTCTGCAATAGGACCATTAAGAACTTGATACTTTTTTCTTCAATTTTCACTGTCGGAAGTTTTAAAAAACAATTGCACCTTTTGCCCTAACTCTTACAGAAGCATTCAATTTTCACTGTCGGAAGTTTTAAAAAACAATTACACCTTTTGCCCTAACTCTTACAGAAGCATTTATAAGTGTTGTGTTATTTTCATTGGATGGTGCTAGCAGGTTTAATAAATAGATTATCTTTCAATCCAATATTTTGGTACCATTATCTTTGTTTCAGTTATAGTCTGATTGTTGCTCTGTAATTTAGTGGCTCCTATACTCGAATGCAGATTTAAAATTCTTCCTCAGATATTATATTTATTATATTTGTGAAAGTTAACAAGTGCCAATAGACACACTGGTTACCAAATCTTACAATTTGTAATAGACACTTTTGAAATCAAAAAGTGGTTCTTCGCAACTGATCTCTTACAACTCGCTGTAACATTGATAATTATTATTTTCCTGATGGATGTATATATATAATAATATGCTTTAGCTGTCTTAAACATATTGACTTAATTCAGGATGATCACATTAAGTGAGAACCGTTAATTCGGATAATAATTTTAGCTGGAAAAGAACTGGAATCATGATAATTGGTAGTATCGTACATTCTTGTATGGAAAGTATTGCCACCTGTCACTAACGGCTTGGGAAACAAGAAAAATTAATAGAATTAAGAATCCTCGCTTCAGACGACAATTCTGTATTAATCGGTGTTTAATTTCTCCTTATTAGACTTAGTCGCTATTACTCAGTTCAATATTTATAAAATCTCTTTTTCTTTCAATTTCAGAATTATCTCCTAATTCTTTCTTACTTGGCCAAAAGAATGATTTTAATTCATTATATCTTCTTTGCTACATCATCCTCCAAGATAAACTGATCCCTTAATTCTGCTCTGTCAAATTCTTCCTTTTCTCTTGTCATATATGCTTCCTTGTCTCTTCCTTTTATCAAAGTACTTTCTCTGAAGCTCAAAGATTTTCCGTTTTAATTTCCTTCACTTCTCCAATGTTTTATTAAACTTTGATTTGTTTTTTATTCTGGTTGAGGTCAAAGCTTATGTTCTAGTCTCACCATATAATATTTGCGAAATTTTTTAAAAGAAACTACGCCTACTGATTGGCGAAGTTTGCATGTCATATTTATGTAATTGGAATTTTGTCAAAGCATGTCTCTTTTGTAAGTCGTGGTATCTGAAACCTCGCCTTTGTTATCGTCGATCTATCACTTTTAGGCAAAATCATTGGCTCACCTTCTCACCTCATCTTAATATCATCCCTATTCTGTAAAAGAATTCTATTGGCGCGAGTGTTGGATTCCTTTGGTCTCTTCTACTCCAGTTTACGATTCCTTTGTCCCTAGAACTATTTGTCTCATTCATCAAGACGATCCTTCAGCTGGTCTTAGCTAACCGACAAACGTTGGCATGTGTTTTCCATCTTTGCTGAAGAATGGGACATAAAAAATCCCTACAACACGTTTCATTGTATTTTATCTTTACTCCGTGCGCTCCTATAGTTCAAGGGTCTCAACATCAACTTGGATTTGGGCCAAGTAGATAACTTTGACATACTTGGCGGACGGCATGTGATAATTATGAGCCTAAGAATTTAGTTTAAACTCATTGAATACGACTTAAAGTTGTATATATTTAACGAAGAACAAATTATCCTGCGATTCCTAAGCATTCAACATTGTTATATAATGTAATATCTCTGTGCTTCTCCGTCATTGTCTCGTTCACGCATTCTCTTCCATCTATTCACAGTAGCATCAAAGCACCCTTTGAACTGGCTCACCCCTGTTTCAGTTGTATACTATGATCATTCCCTGTATTAATCGTCGAAAATAAACGCGTATAACTGTGCCGAAGATATAAAACTCCGCTTCTGTTTTTTCCAACGGGTTCGAGGGGTTTCTCACTCCTTCCCCTTGAAGACCTTTGTCTTCTCGACGTCTCACTCGGCCTCGTTCCGTTTTAATCATCAGCGATCGATGGTCGCTGGGAGCGGGCTTATAACCGCTCCTCCTTACCCTTATTGAAACGTCCCGACTCGCATTTCACTCCCTTTCATCCGAAACGTGCCACCTTAAAAAGGTATCGTTCCCGGAGGTCCCTTCTGCATCGCAATCCTATAACTGGAGAAATACACAGGCACATTTAAACGTAAATGATTCAAGTAACGACTATCCAGGTGGCGCGGTTTAAACTATGACGCCGTAAATGTTTTATAAGATCGTTACAGGATGATTCCTAAATAAATAGGGCCGTATCTATTGATAATGCTGTCAGATTATTCCGTATTGGATAAGAGCGATATAAACGCTTATATTTTCTAAATATAAACTTCGACAATTTTCCTCGAGTGCTTAGCCGGTGATTGCCTATTTATCTACCATATCTTAGCTCCTATAAAATATTGTTACGAGGTCCGACATCTGCTTTCAGATAGAGACCAATGAGTACTTCCAGACAGAGAGACACATCTACGAAATATGGGCTTCATTAACGCCATAGGATAAATTTTGAAAAGAAAATTAAGTTGTATGACATAAAAAGCTCGGAAAGTAACATGGGTCCATATTCTAATGAGTTCATCACGTTTGTTGTCTGAATAGAATTTCAATCAACCTCTTGGATTATTATAGCCATTACTCCTTCCACACCGAACACACACAAGGGAGGATGGAAACTCGGTGTCGACATTAGCCTACTCTTTAGAAAGAGCGCCAAGGGAGCCAATTGCTTAACGTCCCTTCCAAAGGACGGAGCGCTGACTTGCGTGGACTCCTCAAACCACACAAGCAGGAGACTGGACGATCCCAGGTTGAAAAATCCGACCTCCGCCGGATTCGAACCTGGGACCGCTGGGTGAAAGGCCAACGCTCTAACCACACCACCACCTCGTGAGTTCATCACGGATGAAATGCATGAATAGTTGGGGAAATATTATAAAAAATACGGATAAAATTGTGAATTTGAAGAAAATTAATCCATCCAACGCGAATTAGGCGCCTGCATCGTGGGCGTGGATGTGTTTGAGCTGTGAATCCAATTGACGGTCGACAAAGTGCAATAAGATATAAGATGAGATGATTTCTCTTGATTTGAGAAGTGGTACTGAGACCGATTTAACGTGTTACTGAATCCTGAAGATGATTCCAAGAAAATTAATCTTACAATTGGTCGTTTCTTAGGGATCTGAAAACAATGAAATGTGAAGTATAGGGTTTAGCCAGAGATCACCAACTCGTCTCGCTTTGCGATCATAGTTTCTCGAGCGATATTTTACGTGAACGCGGTGAATCATTTCATCGTATAAATGAGGAATTTTTAATCCTTCCGGTGTGCAATTATGTCCTCTCTCAATGGACAGCGATATAATGTGTTCCACCTCTCATTGAAATCAGACGGTCAACAATAGTTGTAAATTACATATAAAAACTGATATAATTTAAATGTTAACCATGATTTCACTCTATAATAATGCAACCTTAGTTGATTTGTAGGTAGACGTTTAAAGTTTGTGAGGATAAGAATGTGCCATCGTTTACGATGTAGTTGACCCGAGCGCTACAGAGGAGGCAATGGACTACTCGCCTGGAAAATCATTACGAAATACGGCGGTTAGAGAAACATTAAGAGGAATCTTTCGTGTTACCTCTCCGAATGCGGTCATTTCGAGAATATCTTACGTAGTGTGATGAAGGCGTAATAATCGAACGGTACCTGATGCGCGATCCACATCTGCAGAGGAGGTCGTAATTAAGCCCTTCTCTCGTAGTTTAAAATCATGCTCTCGTGTCCGCATATGGCGCTTTGCCAGGAGGAGTCTACCGATTTAAACTGATTGATAATTATTGGATTTGGGCAGCGTTTGTCCCATTAGCTCCTACAAAAGCATAAGGAGACGATTAAACAATAGTATTTTCACAACGGTATCAACTGTAAGTTCTTGAAAATTTGTAACTTTTGGGAGGCAGATCTCCCTTTCAGTACGGGCGATACTCCCCGTTTTACTTTTAGTCTCTTGTCGCGCAAAAAAATCACAGCAATTTCACGAAAGTATCATTTCATTATTTCATAAATACGTATTTATTTATCCAGCTTGTATATTTCTTAAAATACTAAGCAGTTAGGGGTGCCGGTAGTGTAGTGGTTAGGACGCTGGCTGCTACTCACTCGATGCTTTAAAAAGTCATCGGGTACGAATCCTGCGCGAGTAGGACTTTTTCTCAAGGTCATCCGGCACCCTGTTTGCGTGGTTTGAGGAGATCGCGCAAATTCAGCTGTTCCGTCCTTCGGAAGGGACGTTAAGCCGTTGGCCCCCCTGGTGTTCTTCGCAAGAGCAGGCAAATGCCGGCACCGGGTTTCCCTCCTCCCTTCTGTGTGTGTGTCCGGTGTGGAAGGCAACGGGAAACCACCACACCGTGTATGTATATTCCCTAGTCAAAAACCAATTAATTAATTAATTGGTAGGACCTGTCGTAAGACAGAACACGAATGAATGAATGACTAAGCAGTTAGACTTCATTCATGGGGACCTATTTAATCGATGTTGCCGCGTGTGAAAGTATTATGACATAATATTTTGCCTCAACGTTAAAATTACTTGATTATATCTATTTAGTTATCTTTCACTTTCTTCAATCTTAAGTGGAATCTTGATTGGAAGATAGGATCTGGTAAATATAATGTATTTTTTATTTTTTTTTGGATACGAAATAAAATGCAACAATTTTAATTTATTATTTATCAGTTTTAAACTTCGTTCTGGTGCATTATAAAATTCCCAATTGAACTATTTCACATATCTTTGCGTTACTATTTTCAATAAACGTTTCATTATTATAACTGTTCTTTTTATGCATTTTTTGTAACTCATTTTAATTTTTTTTAAATCTTTTTGCAATTTAATTTTACCAGTTAAACATTTTGGGCTGTTATATGGCAGTGTTATTATATTTTTGTTTAACTGATAATCAAACATTACAATTTTGGAAGGGCCTCTTTATCGATCTTATTTCGTTATTTTTCATTTGCCTTTTTTGTTTGTTTTCGTTATTTGTTAATTTTGATTTCATTTATGCTAGTATTTTAGGGGCCATCAGAGTTAAGTTTTACCGCTTTCCTGTATGGTTTGTTTACTTTGTTATTGTATTATACTCCTTAGATATTTTTATGTGAAGGGCATTGTGGGGCTCTGGGAGGCGGTGTCCACTTTCTAAAGGGTTCCGTACCTCCAAAAAAGGTAGAGAATCTCTGCAGTAGACCTTCGAATGTACGGTCTTTATGGGGCGGAAGGGCTGTCAGTCGGTAAGATCGAGACGAAAAAAATTGAATATTATCTTATCGACAAAACGGTCCGTTGACCTTGGATCTTTCGGATGTTGCCTTCTCCACGTCAGCAATTTACTTTTCATTACGACAAAGACGAAAATAAATCTATTTGATACATTGTAGCAAGGCATTTCCATTGATTTTTCAAGCAAGTAACATGTCGCACAAAAGTGGATTTAATTCGATAACTTGCGATAAAACGTTCGCGTAAATCAGATGCCACAAAGCAGTCGCTTTCGGAGGTCATTTTTCGGATTTTATATTCTAAAGTGTAATCTTGACTATTAATTATCTCCCAACCGCAAGGCGAGGTCGATAATTCGTTTTCGTTGGAGTTACCTTTTCAGTTAATGTTGCCTGCAGAGTGAAGAATCGATTGAAGAATCTTAGGAAAAATTGTCCATTAAAACGATCTCCTTTTCAGTTAATGTTGCCTGCAGAGTGAAGAATTGATTGAAGAATCTTAGGAAAAATTGTCCATTAAAACGATCTCCATCTTTACTTATTTATTTACTTATTTATGATCTCCTTTTCAGTTAATGTTGCCTGCAGAGTGAAGAATTGATTGAAGAATCTTAGGAAAAATTGTCCATTAAAACGATCTCAAAATCACAGAAAATAACAGACTCGAATGATAATTTCCCCATAGAGAAGATCGATCGAGCAAGTCTTACGCGGCTCACCGGACAAAAAACAGGTTCGGCGAACGCTATCCATAAAATCCGAAGTCCTTAAGATAGAGGGAACGTAGAATCGACGTTTTCCTGTACTTATTATTGAAAGGCCTGGACCGATTAAACTTTCAATAACAAACAGTTTTGGGTGAAAATTGAATTAAGTGCCTCTAACTTCCCTATACTTATTAGATGCGCTTATTGCCCTCTAAATAAATGTGATGCTCCAATTTTCTGGAGCAATGGATTTTCTGTCACTTCTACGTCTCTTTTTGGCTTAAAATTGAAGATGAAACTACGAAAATACCTCATCGTTCCTAATGGGGCAGCCTAAATGTTCATAACGAACCGTAGAGTATAACAGAAGGAGTGTGTGTGTGTGTATTTTTGGCTATTCAACATCTTGGATTATTATAGATAATAGAAAGTAATTTAGATAATAATAGCGATAATACAGTCATATTATGCGGCGATATGCCAATAAATCTAGCGTAATAATTCTAGATTAATAAGAGAATTCACGGTAGCCAACTAGGGAATTTATAATTTCGGTGTTTCTCAAAGGGGGTGCCGTCGGGGGTGCCTAGAACAACTTTGTTGGGAAAATAAATCAACGATTTGGAAACGCTGATTGGTCATTAGGGTAGTAATTTTTTCTTTAATAAATTGATGATGATGTACTACCAGCAAAATAATGCGTCCCTTGCTACCATTATATATAAATGTGCAACCTTGTTTCAAAGTGGGGTTGCCGCGAAATTCTGTTTATCTTTGAAATGGCTCCGCGCCAAAAATTTTGGGAACCACCGATTTACGGATTTGTCATGTAAGACCGATATTATTCCGTAAGCCATCAAAATCATATAGCAAATGGTTAACCACACCACAACTACATTCAAATATAAATTGATGGAGACCCAAGTTAAAGTGATGAATATTCTCTTTAAAGTGCCTCGGAGGAAGGAGAAAGTGAAAATGAATGTATATAAAACGCTTTAAAAACGGTTGAAAAATGAGAAAAAAATTGTGCTTAATTCCAGGATGTTTTTGACAGATGTTCCGTGGGCATGGCTTAGTTGATGCTGGTGAAATTAGGCGCCAATGAACGTTTCAACTCTTGGATATGTTCCTCGGGAAAAGGAGAAAGGATATATATTATAATGGCAATTGGAAGCGTAGAAAGTCGCTGTGACAGTTATAATTAAAGACTCGAAATACATTTTGTGGGAGAAAGTCGTTTCTATTAGGGAAAACTACTGATGAGGCATGAAGTGGCAAGATTTTCCTGGCGTCGTTTTGGCGTCTGCAGCTCTTGCTTGGCTCCTTCGAAATGGGACGGAGTGACTTAGAGACAGTCGGAATTCCGATAAGTTTCGCCCGTTTAGCGAAGACGTCGTAAATAATTAGAAGAACTCCGTAGAATCAGGAAGAGGAAGGCTTATACGTAGTAACTATAAGGCAGGGTTTCCCAAACTGGGTTACGCGTACCCCTAAGGGTACTTTGATAGGTACGAGGGGGTATTTTAAAAAATGCACGTAATGGCGGATGGTATAATTTTTTATTTTTAAAATTCGCTTTTTTGTGGTTAAAAGTCCCACTTACTCATAAAATCCCTTATAATACATATTTAGCACTCTTTAATCTCACAGACGTTTTAAATTGTCCAAATTCCAATTTATGCTCTATTAGTTCTACTTTCAGAAAATACTTAGTAAAGTTGACAGTAATTCTCAGTAAAGTACATATTTCTTATAGCAGTAGGAAGATAATAATAAAGAAAATAGTAAAAACAGAAACCGAACTTTTGTATGACGGTATCATTCTTAAGCACAAGGCTCAAAACATTAAATATTACTTTTAACGATGCTTATCAGGAACCTCAAGAGCATATAGCGATTAAACTTCACATTCCTTCAATAAATGGAGTAGTAAAATACGCCAAAATGCTAAAATTCTTGGCACAAAACTAACATTTAACTACAGGATAGTTACACAGCAAATGAAATTGGGAAAAGAGTCCTACTACAAATTATCATGAAAATTGGAAGTGTGGGACACTTACAAACCTTTTGTCTAATTATGTTATTATGTAGGGCAGCGGTTGCTCTCAACCTTTTTCCCCTATTCCAGTAAGAGTACGGATATTAATTGTGAAAAATAACATTAATTTGACGCATATAATTTGTAGCAATTTTTAAGGGGGTACTTCCTTTGATTGATAAGGCTCATAGGGGTACGCGAAGAAAAAGACTTCGGAAACCCTGGGTTACAGCAAAAAATAGCTGAAAGGATAGGAAGGATCACGTCATAGGCGCCATATTGACGGAGAAGAAAGGATAGTTTTCGAGTTTTACACTAGATGGCACACACGCGCATATTTTTATGCACACGACCTTTGATCAGCCTTTTTACAGCAACAAAAACCCCCCCGGATACCTCTAGTTTTTCTCGTTAAATTATTATTCATATGTATTATATTCATCTAAATCATCAATAGCTCTCACGAAATATATCTTTACGTCTCCTGCCAAAATTTTAGGATGCAATCGATCCGATTTCACTTCCATCCGCTTTGGGTATTTTCGGTCGATTATGATCGACGGTTATCTTTGTGTTTGTAGCCAATCGTTTTTCTGATAGCTCGGAGAAAAGTCCAACCTCAAATCTTCACGCGTTTCTTTTCATTGCTCGAAGGCACATTTGGTTTCTGTTGAGAACTAAAGGAATTCTTTGAATGCAAATATTCCTTAAAATTAAGAAATGTAATAAAAAACTATTACTCTCAATCGAGCTTCATTTCATCTTCACCCTTATACTGATATACCCCAAGAAAACTGGCAGAGGTGATTAACTTAATATTTTGTCATCTCTCCATGCTCTGTTCTTCTGAGTTTATTCATTGCATGACTTGTGAAAGGACTGATATATGTATGTATGTATTAAGAAAACACTATTCTTCAAGAGCTACTGCCCATACGAGCAAAATATTGTTCTTATGATAAATCGAATAAGCATCGAGTAATATCTAGGAAAGTAAAATAATAAGGATAAATTGCTTTCTCACGAAACGCCAGATATTAATTAGTTCATTTTATAAGCCACAACATTTTTTTAAATTAGCATTTGTACGATAAACATGCATTACAAGCAAATTCACAAATGGATGCTGAAGAGATGATTTTGATCTTTAAATGATTCACCTCGCCGCCATATTGGTTTTAAAGATGATAAGGAATCACCTAAGGACTCCTGCCAATTTTGTCGAAGTCCAAAGGTATGAAAAAGTTAGAAGACTCGAGTGAATCTCACTGAGTTGGCGAAAGATTGTTTTTATAAGTATGAGAAATGATAATCTTAGATGGCAATAAGTCAAAATGAGTCGAGTAATGAAGGAAGGTTATAGGTTCAAGTCAAAAAGGCTAAGCGACAAGGGATTCCCTGGATCACCATGTAAACATAATCATCTATTATTCGCACAGACATTTTTATTTATATTAATTATCTGACATGCCCACCATCACTGCTAGTAACTTCAAGTAAAATTTGTCATTAACTCTGAGGTAATTGACCTTGGGCTATAAGCATATTTTTTATTAACAAATAAATAAATAAACCCCATCTGCGCAATTTAAAGTCTATTGTAACTCATGGCCTTAAAAATATTTTACGCTGTTTTATTCAAGAAGATCAAGTTCTACCATGTATAAGCAACTCGTAACCAAATTTTAGATTTTAAGTTTTGTTGAATTCATGCCACGCGATATTTGAAAATGTGATTGTTACAGTTATATTTCATTCATAACTTACTCTCATTTTAAAAATATTCAATTGCTATTTAGATAAACCATCCATAAACCACCCAATTCGAAACTGCAGCAATATAAAATCTTTATATGGGTCTATAATAATCGGAAGAGCAGGTAATTATAAACATTGGACAGTTTTAATACCGCATAAAAGATTATAGCTGATCAATATATCGGAGAAAAGTAATAGTTTTACTATATAAGCTTGCAAAAATACGAATTAAAGCGTTAAAAGGCAAGAAAAACTTACGATGAAGACAAATCAATAACAACATTTGGAACCACAAGTAATATAGGGAGAAATTGCTGTGTTTAAAAAACAAACCAAGCAAGCGAGTGCTGTTTAGAGGGATAATAATGGCCGTGGAAAACATAATAGTGAAATTGATTATCTTAAAGTGACTTATTACTAGAATTTAAGAACTTGAAAGACAATGAAGAAATATCTTCACTTAATAAAGAGACTTCATAACCATATTTATTATCACGTAAAAGTAACGATACACGTGCTGAATTTGGAAAATTCTGAAACAGTGGGATAAAAAAGCAATATCGTAATTTTAGTCACATTTGATACGCTAATTAAATAATAATATTCGTTTAAGCATAAAAATGGATTAATTATAAATAGTGTAATATTACATGAAGATTAATTTTTATGGCCTAGGTAGTGCGTTTATTTTGTCCTTATAATAAAAGCCTCCGTTATAGACATCAACGAAGGAAGTAGCGGCATAATGAAACTAAAATTGAGTGCATCAGGATGGAATGATACAATTCTTATATCAATGAACCCAGCAAGTTCTCACCGGTGGACGAGAAACTCTATGAACGCAAAGTAATAACGGTCTGCAAAGGATCCAAAATTAGAAAAATGTTTGAAAGGACTCAATAGATAGGAATGGAACCGTAAACAAGAAACTTTAGCGTTGATTCCGCTCGAAAACCTGAAGGATTTGAAACTTGCCCAAAGAACCGGAATTTGTCGAACTAAAGAAAGCATGGATAAAGTCCCAATAAGTCATTGATAAACTGCCGAAGAGGACTAGGATAGATGTGAATGCATGGGGAGACTTCGTATTGCAACAAAATTATATATGCTCATAATTTTGTAAGCAGTCATAAACAAAAGATCCAAATCGCTAAATGCAAATCACATTATAAATCCATGTTAATAAAAGGCGACGTGTGTCTATCTGTGCGTGTGTGTGTGTGGACAGCATTTCTCGAAAACCAAGAAACTTGGAGACTAAAAACTTGGCACACTTACTAATGAGACCTTGAGGATGTGCACCTCGGGGACAGAATTTTTATTTTTGGGGGAGAGAGAATACAAATCATACCCTGACTAGAGGCCCTTGTTATTTTTTTGTAAAATTCCACAACTTATTTTGAATATTCTTAGCAAAATATCAAATTTGAATCTATATTTAAATGTTATCATACCAATTAAGGGGTAATATTGGTCACTTATCTCGAGAGCACTTTGAGTTTGAATGAAAATATTAACGACTGAAATGAGCATGAAAAATTCGAAACTTGAAACCCGGGACAAAAAAACATGGATATTCCAAAAAGAAGACGCGTACACGACAGGATTATCGAAATTTTCTCCTGTTGTCTCGTAAACAAAATTTCACGAACAGAGGCATTAAAATTTTCTCTGGTCTTGTTACTTAATCATTCCTTCGAGCAGTCGCGACCCGGAAGAAACACCACGAGTCATTCGGAATTCCATTACTCCTCCTCCATCCCCTCTGCAACCCTCTTTAAAACATTATCTACGTTTCTACCCCGCATCTCTCGCCGTCGCCCCTACGCCTCCACATAGCACAACGCCATGACGTAGACCGTGTCATAGCAACAGGCTGGCTCCACTGCGCCGCGCGACTTCTGTATCACATCCTCCTCCCTCCCCAACGCTCCCTCGTATTGATCAACGGCATCCAAGCTCAAACCAGCTCCACTACCGCTCTTCTCCCTCTTTCTCTTTTGCTCCATCTCTCCCTCTGTCTCCCCTCATCCTCTCCTCCCTCTCCCTCTTTTTATCTCCCATCCTCATCCTCTTGCTTACTATCCCCCTTCTCTCTTTCTCCTCCCCTTTTAGTCTCCAAATATCTTCAAATTTTCCTTTTTTACATCAGTTATTATGTTTTACGCCCTGCTGATTCGCCTCTTGCCTACGCGCAATGGGCGTCTAAGAGGTAGTGCAATGAATAGCTGGATTCCAAGGGAAGAGAGAAACCTGGTGTCGGCTTTTAGCCTGCTCTTAACGAAGAGCACCAAGGTGGCCAACGGCTTAATGCCCCTTCCGAAGGACGGAGTGTTGATTTGAGCGCGCCCCTCATTTCTCTTTTTTCTCGTCCTCGTCTCCTTAGTTCCAACGCGTACAAATAGAGGGCCGGGCGTCCTCGGAAAAAATCCTACAGGATTCGAACCGGGTGTCGCTTTTAGCAGATCATGGCGGGGTCAACACTCTAACCACTATACCACCGGCTTCCCCTTACCTCAGTTATTTGCTGACTAGTCCTTTTTATACCAACCGTTCTCCGCGTATTTACCTCTTATCTTGTTCCTCCAAAACTCTTCCCCTCCACACCTCGTTCTCTCTCGCGTTCTCCCCTTTCCTTTTTTCACTATCCCGCATTCTCCGTCGCCTCTCTCCAACTGCTCCGTTATTACTTTTCCGCAGTTTCCCGATAACGGATCGATTACGTCCTCTTTTGACGTGATCTCGAAATGTGTCGCTCACGACCTTCGGAATACCTGAACACGCATTAACAGACTCTTTAACTGCCGGAGTGATGGCTCTGCGGAATTGCGGGTTTAATGACAAAAGGAAATAAAATAAAGCGCAAAAAAACTCCGCACAAAGGGTTTTTATCGACTTGACCTAGGATTCTTGAATCATTATTGAGCAGATATCTCCTGTCGATAAATCCTGAGTGAAGTCAATAATGATTTGGAATTTGTAAATGGTTTCTTATGTTTATCGTTTGCATAATATTTAAAGCTCCAGTATAGATGAATTCATTTAATAAAATTACAGTTTTGTCTGCGCGTCAATGTTTCTCTACGGTCCGTCGACATTTCACAAATTATCTAATTGTTTTATCCCATTAAATGGATGGCAAAGCAATAGTTTCTGTGGAAATGGCTATCGGACATACACACCAGCGCATCGGAGTTGAAATACCTGCATAGAAGGCGCTGTTTTGATGTCGACTGAGATTCCAGCTTACGGCGCATCGCATACTTGCCGCTTTGACGAAGGCGCAAGTGTCAAGCTATCGCTTCTGTGAAGTCGTTTCCGGCTGCGTTTCTCTGTCGCCTGCGAATAGCATGTCTCCCATTCGCATTTACGAATTCTCGGGAACAGCTTAGATTTTTCAAGCGCGATTCCTCGCAAGTAATTTTCATAGCTGATGACTTGACGGTGGTTCTAATAGCAATAGCTCCACTTCGTCGATTTTTGCTCAAGAAATAACCGTTGGAACCAATATGAATTTTCATTTAACATCCCATATGAATTTCCAAGTAGCAATGTTAAACAAGAAGTCCAAACCAGGACTAATGCAGGCTGGTTTCCCAAAGTTGACGTCTCGAATTGATTACTTATATTGACAGGAAATGTTTCAGTATGTGTTAGTCATTCCAAGGAATTCTCATGCCATAAATACTACTTTTAGTTCATAGTTTATCAGTGATAGAGACAAATTGGAAAACAAATTAATAGAGCAGGTTAAAAATTCTAAAAACAATGTCAAAATCCCTTTCTGACATTATATTTTGCATGTATTTTTTTAAATGAACGAGTTTAATAAATGTTACTGTTTATACGCTAATATGTCTGGATCAACTGTCCATTGCTGAAGAGTAGTAGAGTGGAAAAGAAAATAACCTATTTGTTCACTCGTCTATGCTCAAGCCTACTTCGGTAATAATCGTCTCCATGGTAACAATCCGATAAAATGCGATTTAAAACGCAAAACGCTGTTTTCGTAGAAATTCAAGAAAATACGATCAATTATCAAAATTCAGTGAAAATAATTAGAACCTACATTATTTTCCCCTTACAAACTCCACTCCGATATCACAGGTGGGCCCTGGCAGCACGAGCCTCATATCAAGTTTCATGAAAATCGGTCCATTGGTGCAAAAGTTATTAGTAGGAGACACACACATACAGACAGGACCATTTCATAAGGCCATGTTTCCTTTGGAAACCAGCCTAAAAATGAATGCATAAACTCAGTATATAAGTGCTATGCAATTTACCAACAGAACATATAAATAAAATTGGGTTTTATTCAGTGTATGAATAACTACAGGAATCAGTATTCTTTCACAATTAGTCCGATGCATTTCAATCTTTTTGTTTCGGTATTATTGTCGGCAGAATGGAAGCTAGCAAGGATTTCTTTTAGGATTCTCTTTCTTTGAATAGATACATACCTAAGGTTTCCTTTACTTATTAAATCACAGCAACAAGAAATAGTGGGAACTTATTTGTCTAAAATATAAAAAATTCTGAAAATTGGCGGTAGTACTCTTTAATCGGTTCATAATGGGTGAGTTTTGGGGATGTAGATTTGCTGTAATTGTTAATAGGTAGTATTTGATAGGAACGATGTAACGTTCACGAAAACTTTCGATCGCTTTATATTTCAAGCTCCCACTATTTGGGAAGGTGTTTATCATAACTTTTAAGCAGTTTTTTATTTTAAAAAATCTGTCTTTTAAAGTCTCAGTTGCTTTGAGAAAAACATAAAAAACTACTTTTGTATAAATTTAAAGATTTGACTTACTGCTGATGTATAACGTTGTAATTTATCTCCCTTGATACTAAATTACCCAACGAGGATTACTCTCGAAAAACTTAAACACATTTAACGTGAAAAACATTTATATTGGGGTCCAGGGATCTGTTTTAGGATCAGTACTATGTGGTTTCTTTGTGCTGTCATCGTCAGGAACATTCAACACGCAATGGGATCTGTACTTAAGGGTTTGAATGTTTAGAAAGTGGAATAAAGACAAACGAATCTCTTCAGTTCTCCACACTTCTATGTTACAATTTCTTTCTACTTTATGGAAAGGAAATAGGTAACTCTGAGTATGGACAAAGTTCAATATATTATAATCTCTCGTACACACTTCTAATAAAATACATGTCAGAACTTTGGAAAAAGTAACAAGAAAACGGGATATTTGAATTACAAAGGAAACTTCGATTGAATTCTAAATAAAATTGAAATAACTTACTGGGGCGATAATTTCAAATAATGAAATTCATTTATTCTCTAGAATCACCTATTTCAGTTATTGAATTTTTAGTTTATCGGTTTATATCCAGAATAATTACCTATTGTATTTCTTTGCTAAAAGTCATTATAATGTATTTTGGATTAAAAATTGTAATAGATTGCTTAATGCGCTAAAAACTAATGCCATTTCCTGATAATGACTTCAAAACCTGCAACGGTTACAAACATCTGAAAAATGAATGGCAAGCCTTGAAATTCTAACATAGTCATTGTGCAATTGTAGCACAGAAAAGATAATACTTTTTGAGCATTAGTTGCAAAGTTTGAGAAGAGCTCATGTATGTAACCACCAGTTATAAGATAATCTCGTCCGAGATTTCATGTTTAATTTCTTTGTGGCAAGGCTGCTGCCTCCTACACAAAAATCATGTTTCTCATTTAACAATTTTTAAAAACTACTTAAATAAACCCTTCAAATTCTCTAGCGTGCCCTGAGAAGTAGGTCACTGAAAAAATTCTAGCTTCCTCGACCGCAAGTGATTTGGAATATGTATGTTGGTTATGCAGAGTTTAAGCCCGATTCCTACAAGCGATAACGCTACACATGTATCACAATAAATCTCTCTTTCGTCCTCAGGGTATGTTCATCGTATCCCTCCCATTCGCCGTCCTCCGTGGTGGTTATTGGGCAATAGCGGCCATGATCGGGGTCGCCCACATCTGCTGCTACACGGGGAGGATACTTGTCGACTGCTTGTACGAGGACGTCGAAGTGGACGACGAGGAAGAGTGGCCGGAAGAGGGTCAGCAACAGCAGCCGCCGCCGACTTATGCGGAGACGGGGGACGCGGGGGGGACGGCGGAACAAGGTTGGGACGCGTACTGGGGAGAGGGAGGTGAGGGAGGCGGTGGAATGGGAGGCTGGGACGACCAGGGACAGACACAACCCATTCCCGGAAGCAACAATCCCTTCGCCCAGGCCGCCGTTCCATCACATCCCATCAACCCATTCCTACCGGACGCTCCCCCGAGACCACCCCCTCCCAAGATGGACGGGCAGCCTCCGGGGGGCGAGCAGCAGGACGCGGCGGCGCCGGGAGGAGGCGTGGTGAGGCGGAGGTGCCAGCAGAAGCGCACGGTTAAAGTGAGGGTTCGTGACAGCTACGTTGGCATAGCGAGGGAGGTGTTCGGTCCCGTTTGGGGGGTGAGAGTGGTGAACGCCGCCCAGATAATAGAGTTGTTGATGACGTGCATCCTTTACGTTGTTGTTATCGGGGACCTGATGACCGGAGCATTCCCGCCGATCGCCACCACCACGCAGGAAGGCCCGGAAGACGACGCCGGAGGTGCGGTGGTGGTGGTGGTGCGTACGGGAGGAGGCATGGACACCAGGTCGTGGATGCTGGCCTGCGGTATTCTGCTGGTCCCCTTGGCCTTCCTCAAGAGCCTCCACGCCGTGTCAATGCTATCGTTCTGGTGCACGGTGGTCCATTTGGTCATCAACGCCGTCATACTCGGGTACTGCCTCATGCAGATTGGGGAATGGGGATGGGGAAAAGTCAAATGGACTCTGGACTTGAAGAACTTTCCAATATCTCTCGGGGTCATCGTCTTCAGCTACACTTCACAGATATTCCTTCCCACCCTAGAAGGTTCTCTGGAAGACCCTTCAACCTTCTCCAGGATGCTTAACAGGTCACACGTGGCAGCGGCTCTCTTCAAGTCCTTTTTTGGCTACTTCTGTTTCTTAACCTTCCAAGATGATACACAGCAGGTGAGATCTTGAATATTATGCAGCATTTTTGTTAAATTTGACATAGGGGATGATGAACATTTTCTAATTAATTACATACTAGCACAAAAATTTAAATTGACATCTCTTAAAGATGAGTGGTTTTAAGTTTTTCTTGAACTTACTATCATTCTCTTCCACACTTATTCAGATTCACTTTCAACTAGATATTTTTTTATAGAACTGGAGAAAGAACTGTAGAGTGATACCAAAAAATGGAGTGTGTATGCAACTTAAAGTATTAAAATAGAAAATTCTATCATATATTTGTTTTTAATTTCCTTATCCATATATAATACTCGTACATTCCTTTCTATTACTAGAATCAACATCTTTTACCACATGATTTTTGATGTAACATTTAATTTTTTCTTAGAACCAAATTAATAACAAAATTTTTTACTTCTCCAGTTTGCAATTTATTGTTTGCTTTTTGCAGTTGGATTAAAGCTATCTTATAAATATTGCTACATTACCTCTCTATGCTATTAAAGAAATAAATTTAAAGTTTTTCAAATTAAACCTGCAAGAACCGAAAGGCCGCATGATAACGTGGACCAGCATTCAACAAAGTAGCTAAGGGTGTTACATGAGAATCCTAAAATATTAATAAGAGCTCAATAAATCAGAAAATATTTTTTTCAAACATAGCATGTATATACTGTATTAAACAAGAAAAAGCAATGAAATACAAATTATTTTACTATTTAGAACAAGCATATGTACAAAAATCCAATGTAATTTCCATGCTCCCACTGATTTTGCTCATTATTTTCATTGAGAGATCTTTCCATCTTTGTGATATAACATTATCACCGTCATTCAGTTGGTCTTAATGGCAAAGTTGGCATAAAACGAAATTGACCACTGGTTTCTTAATTCCTTTTCTTGCCAGGTGATCACCAACAATTTGCACTCCCAAGGCTTTAAAGGATTAGTCAACTTCTTCCTGGTTGTGAAGGCACTCCTCTCCTATCCTCTGCCCTATTATGCTGCTTGTGAACTGCTGGAAAAGTCTTTCTTCCGAGAGCGCCCTAAAACCGTCTTCCCCTCAATTTGGGAAAGGGATGGAGAGTTAAAGGTAATCACTGGCATATCTATAGAAGGATGTTGTGAAAATTTTGCCCTTTCAAATTCTTTCTTTTTAAGATAGACTAGATATTGGAACAATCATCTGGAATTTACAATGAACTATTAATGTCAGATTCCATTTGAGAAGTCATTTCTCACTTTTCCCAAAAGTAAAATAATTTAAAAATTATTTAGTAAATATGACTCTAACATTTTGTCCCTGAAGTATATTTTCCCCGATTGTAAAAAATAAGGAGCTAAGAGTCTCAAATGCAATTAGATAAAAGGTGGAGAGTCTGTCAGTAATGAAAATTCACTCATCTTCAAGTTCACAGGAATGATTTTTTCATTTCATTGATTGAAATTATAATTTTTAATACATTTTCTTACTATCAAAAATTAACACTTTTTTTTAACCCCTTCAACAAAAATTAATTTTGCCATAATTACGTAAAAACGTTATCTCACTTTTTTCCGCTGCTGTGATGATGAACATTAGTGCAGCAGTGGTTTATAATTGTTGAGAGAGTTGCATAAGATTTAGGGTAAAAAATATCATTTTATGGAACACTGAAAGTGGAGAGAATGAAGGAAATGGAGAGAGTGGAGTGTGTTCATGTGAAGTGGATGGTTATGGGTAGCCTGGAAGATGGACAGAGGTTGGGGAACCGGAAAGCAATGAAAGAATGGGGGAGTTGAAATAACGCTGTTGCTTTTCCAAGAACATGTTTACCTCTGGAATATGCAAATGTTTATATGAAATTTTAAATAGTTTACATTAGACTAACTGGACAATGACATTGTTTGATATGGCAGTGTTTAAATGGAAAATCATACCATCCACCTTCCAACATGACATTGCTTTGTATATATCTGCACTATCCTCCTTTATTAACCCTTTCATTCTTTTTTCCATATGCATTTTCTGATATACATATTGTTATCCATAAAAAGAATTAAATTCCAAATTTCACTAGCAACTTGACAATTTGAATATGTTTAAAGTCAATTTAAGCCAATGCTTGAAATTGAAAATTTTAACGACCGGAATACTAGTAACCAGAGCATTCTTATCTGATTTTTTAATGACGGCACTAAGTGCTTCATTTTGTATCAAGTGGAATGGCATTCCAATGCATTCCCACCTAATTCGAGCACTGATTTAAGCAATGTAAATAGATGTAGAAACTAAATCCACTATATTGCAGAAAATTTTTTAAACATGTACGTGTCCATATGTTCTCTGTAACTAACCTTTTATTCTGTAGGTTTGGGGCCTTGCGTTCAGAGTGGGCATCGTCGTGATAACAGTTCTTCTCGCTGTCTCGGTGCCGCACTTCGCCATCCTCATGGGCTTCATCGGAAGCTTCACTGGAACCATGTTGTCCTTCATTTGGCCCTGCGTTTTCCACCTCAAACTCAAGCGACCAACTCTCTCTCAGGCCACCGTCGCTTACGATTGGTTCGTCATATCTCTTGGTTGCCTCTTCGGTGTCATAGGAGTCTGGGATTCTGGTTCTGCCCTCATACGCGCCTTCCAGATAGGCTTGCCCTTTTAAGTTTTTAACCATTCATCTGGGGTCAGGAGTAAGGAAGATGGAAGAGCCCTCTACTTATGTTGACAAAAGATGACCGTTTGGTGCCGAGTGTGACATTTTTGATGATGTAGTCCTAATAGTACCATTCCAACGTTATATCTGACCGAGCAATTTTTGTTTTTTTTTTGGGGTATCCAAGGATACATAAATATGATGAGGGGGCTGATGGTTCATGTACTTTTCTCATATTAAATAATTCTCTATGTACTATTCGTTGGATGACACAGCAAGAAACAGGATGTATAACAAAATTTATTAAGGGTATTGTTATTTTTAGAGAATATCGTTAGGATTATCTTTTAAATCCTTTCATGATATTTTTTTAAATTGACTTTCAGCGTCAAGCATGTTAAATGTTCGATGTCTGAAGCACGTCTAACGCTTTCCAATTCCATGAAATTCTCTGAATCAGTTCGCATACTATAAGTAAATTTTGCGACAACATTTTTTATAAATCTAATGACAATAATTCCATTATGATTTTTTTTCACAAATCATACTATTTCCAAAGTGTTCAAAAAAAGGTAATTACAAGTGCGAGCACATTTCACCCATTACAAATGATCCACGGCGTCTGCTCGGTCTTTTGCTTGATCAGTAAGTTGGGATTCGAGGGCGAAATCTTATGAGAGAAAGCTGCAATAACTGTAATGCCTTCATTTATTACTACGTGTTCATAAGTATGTATTTATTTAAACGTCGATGTTCACACAAATGTTAAAGAGATAATTCTGACTGTAGTCTATTGCGATAGTAGTTTTTAAAGAAATGGAGGAGAAGGAAGGATTCTAGGAAGAACACGTATTACATGTACATAGAAAGCGATCCATAAGGAGATAAATATTAGGATGTGGGGCAATATGACTTGAGCGTTGGCAACATTGAAATGTCTGCCAAGTGGTTGCAATCTATCATTCAAGTGAGAGCGAGTTTGATAAATTGTCATTTTTTATTGTGCATATCATTCTCCGAGATTAAATGCTGAAAGTAACTTGATTGCGTAATAATTTCTAAATTGCACGTCGCTCGCCTCAAGTTTTAACATTATCATGACTTGATGGAGCTGCTTAACAAAATTGAAGTGATTTTGTTTGATGTTTCCAGGTGAAATGGTGGTATTTGGGTGCCACTTGTAAATATATGTACAATGAAGAACCCCTTTCCCCTTGCCCCTACAATTGATAAGTATTTACAAAAAAAAAGTCTCTTCTCTCAGAAAGCGTGCCGTGCCTCACAAATCGAGTGTTTGGACGAAATGACGCATACCTGAGCAACCAAACCCCTCCTTTTTCCAAACTTTGTCTTCAAAGCCACCCTCTAAAATGTTGAATGCTAGGGGTGGTAGCTTTTTTTGTAGTTTGATTATGCCATGATTTGAGCGACTTGAGGACTAATGACACCCACTGCGTAGCCTGTGCCTCCGATATGAGCTAGATATAGAGTGAGAGAGAATGAAGGTACACTCTCATGATACAAGCATGTGGATTCGTTTAAGGCGGCCAAAAAAATGGTGGCGTCCAAATAGCATGTATGTAGATGGCCAAGTTATTTGGTTCGCTATGACCAGTTAACGTGATATCCCTATCAAGGAGTTCACCTGTTATTGAACGTGTCTTCCACATATAAAAATATCTGAGTATATATAGAGTGTATTAAATGAAAAAAAGTCTTCCAAAAAATATAAGTTCAGTGAGTGTCTTCCATTTGTCTTCCAGAAAAAAAGAAACGTCTTCCATTGTCAAATAAATGTTTTTTGCCCTTAGGGTGCTGGGAAATGTATACATTCTAGAGAAAGAGAGTGAATTTTAAAGAATATTGAGGCCTGTTGAATTTTTTGACAGTGTATGTTTACTGATCGTTTACAATACAAATGTCTTCCATTGTCAAATATTTATATATACATATTAATGGTGAATAAAACCTAAAGGGTTCCTCTCTGTATATCTATTATAGAAAAAAACAGATGTTGATCAGTCTTCCATGATACAGTGAAAAATAAAATGCACTGCGTATTTTAGGCTGTAAAAATATTTTTGTTGTTAATGTTGTTGCTATAGTGAAATAGTGTTTATGAAGAAAGCATTTATTCAGTGATCTGTATATTATTCCAAGGAAAAACTGCTCGATTAAATGCATAAGTTTAATGCATTCTTTCACTTCATCAATTGACATATTTTCATTTATTTTCAAAAGAAGAACTTTAATCTCTCTACGTTAATTACTGTCAATGTTATCAAATATAATGTTTTACCATTGTGTGAATGTTTTCTTACAAAATCATTACAAAGTCTTCCAGGGAGTGCCACGATATTGTAAAGTTGTTATTTGAATATTAAATGCAATTGTTGCTAATTTTGTTTTTGTCTCCATAGTAGAAATTTTCTGATAGAATTTCAGATTAAACATGAATAAGAAGCATGTTTGTAATCGTGAAAGTGCCTGCCAGTTAGTTGGTGAGCAGCCAACATTCTCAAAAAGGCTACATTTTTTCCTTTTGTCCACTTTTTTGAGTGGATTCCTTTACTATGGCAAGAGAAAACAAAATTACCACACCAAAATATATCCAAAGAATGTTTATATAATACTCCTTTGAAATTGAAAAGTAAAAGGCTAATACAAATCATAGCTTTCGGTATAGCCATATTGTGTGAATACATGTAAAATAGATACTAAAGATTTGAATTAGGCAACTGCTGGTAAAAAATTTTAATTGTCAATAAAGATTGCCTAAACCATCAACATTCTCATTATTTAATCAAATCTTAAACCAATCAAGGCTGCCCATAATTAAAAATTCTTCCACACGCTTATCCAAATTTATTTCTATCAAATTTAAATATTTTATATAATCATGGAAACTATTCACGAATAAAAGCTTCAATTATTATAAATTTGTTTTATTAACATATTTATCATTATATTAAATGTGAATTATTCAATAATGTACTTTTTGAATTTGTATAAAATAGGCTCCTGGAATGGTTTCCAGTATTGTATGATATATTCAAGATCTTGCTTATAGATTTGAGGAAGAGGACTGAAAGTATAACAAAAAATCCCAATTTATACCAGTGATTAATTCTATAGAAGTGTCAAATGTTAGCTCCAAGAAAATGTAAGTAATTGTGAAAATAAAATTAGGGTATTCTGATAAAATTTGGTCAGAAATTCACCTAATCTGCAAAGTGGCTTGTCATGTTAGCTCACCCATGCCTTGCAGCGCTTTAATTGTGCAAGTGTGAATTCTTTCTAGAAAAATATGGTACCTGCAGAAAAATAATTAATAGTTACATCCAATTTGTGACGAATAGTTTACATTTCAGCTATCTTCAGCAAACCTCAATGAAAAGGATTATTTGATCATAACTCATTGGAAACAATTTTAGGAAACATACGATGGTGTATTTGAATATCTCTGAAAAATAATTTGGCTAATGTTGCATTTCGTATAAAAAAATATATTCTTGTCAAGGTGCCTTACGCGCGAGATTTTTATAGTGCTAGATAACTCGACGTAACGGAAAAACTGCTAGGGGTTGGTAATTACTTTTTATATCAATATACGCTAATTATAATGTGACTTTCTGTATTACAAATTCGACTAGACTATGAAGTTTTAGCTGGACTTGCCTACTAAGCAGCTCATGTTGAAATTAACCAATGCTACCTTGGGTCAGGTGCATTATTAAAATTACTGGTTACAATAGCTAGTAATTTGATCATTATGAGGTAGGAGAAACATGCTTGGCTTTCGTAATTGGAGTTTCTCTGGCTATTTATTTGCTATCATTTGTGTCATTTTTAAACTGTTAGTAAAAAACATGAACAGTGAAGGTTTGTCATATTTTAAATATGATTTCAAATACCTATTGTTAGTGTATATTATTGCTTTCCATTTTATATTTTGCTCTTTTAACATCTCATCCGAGTATTCTATGCCAAAAAGACACCTATTAGCATGCATATATTTGATTGATAATATCCTTTATTGTTTGGTTTTTTAATCATTTGCATTAGGAATTTGTCTAAATTTAAGAAAAAAATTACTTGGAGGGTTTGGTCGTATTTTATGCCAAGACAAAACATAAGGAGCTAAGCCAAATGGAGAAGAGCTGAGACGGACTGAAGAGAATGTACATGGACTTGGGCCAAGTGGAGTTGAGTTGCACAGATGGACTTCATTCCAAAGGTGTGATAGTGAAAGTGTTAATGTTACTAGCTATTGGAGATGGAATGGGGATTTATTATGTCAGGCAATTTAGATTTATTCGTGATCGTAAATAATGATGTTTAGTATAATAGAAATTAGTATTCATCTGTGACTATTGCATTAGGAATTTAACAATTTAACATTGCATTTATAATATATCGACCATTCTTAATTTTGACTCATAATATATATATATATATATATATATTAGGTTAAACTATAATAACTTAACATGGAATGCTACAGAAAGAAATAGTCTGTTTAAAAACATTTTTTTATTCCAGTTCAAAAACTTAATTCAATGGTAAATTAGTTGTCACATTTATATAATTTCAAAATTTTTAAAGAAAAAATTTAGCTTACATTATGTAATTAAATAATAATGAATGGGCTCCATTGTGTCTGAGAGGTAATTGCCAGTCTTTCTGCCATTGTGTATATAAGGTTTTATAAATTAATGCAAATAACTCAAGAATGGTAAGTTCAATTTTGATGAATCTTTAACCAATTACTCGATGCATATCCTTGCCAGTTTTTAAAGGATAATCTTCCATGGTCAACGAATTGGATTCCAGAAGTTTACTTTTTCCATTTTAATAGCATGAATTTATGGTGTATTTTTTATTTGCATTTTAAAATTGCTTATATTCATCAAACAGATTTGGGACTTCAGCCAAAGAATGCCTAAAAGAATGAAAATTAATTTTCCTACCACTGATTTTCAAACAAAATTTATCCACAAATTTGTTTTGGTACAAAAGTTTACATTTTTTTAGATACAATTTTTTGTCATCAAGGCTATAAAATTTTTGCCGACTTTTCAAAATTTTTAATTGCATTACATGGATTACACAGAAATTGAGAAAAAGCCATGAATTTATTCTCAAAAGGGTTTTCTCTAAAGAATACTCAACTTTTATATTTACATATATACACAGGTATACCTTGCGATACACTGTTTCACAATACACTTTTTTCGGTTTTATGCTCATTACACTTTCTGACTATCTCTCGATCTACTCATTTGATTCAGACATAGGTCCTTAGAAAACCCGGAGAACGAAGAACCTTTCTCTGCCCATTCAAAAGGTCTCAATGCGATCATTGAAAGACAACTTTGTTTCATTATATACGAATTATTGTTAAATTATTTTCCTGTGTAAGCTTGAAATGTCGCAAGCGAAAAAATTAAAGCAAAGTATTTCTCTTAATTAATTAATTAAATTGGATATAAAATGCTTTGAAAGTGGACAAGGGCGAGCTGCTATACGTTGTGCTCTTTCTCTAGCTCCGTCGACTGTGAGAACTATTTGCAGTAGTGCTGGAAAATTAAAAAGTGTGATCAGAGGGCTACTTCTTTAACATCAACTGTGCATGGGAGGCATAACTGAAGTGAAGCACTGATAGAAATTGAGTGTTTGCTCAACATATGGATCAAAAAAAAACAAAATATTACACCTGGTTTGTATGATTGGTGGAAGAGTTATTTGCATTTTATATTGTAGGACAAATAGTATGTAAAGATATTTTAAGCCACCAATCTAAGGAATTGAAAGTTTTTGTGTATGCATTGTATTTGATTTATACTTTGATGATAATTAGAGTATTGTATGTGCATAATATATCTCGCACGCACTCTCTTTTCCCTTCCTACCTTTGACATGGTTTTCAATGGGATTTTTGCATTCATTTAGCACGATTTCCTGCAACATGACCCTTTTTTAGGAACATATCTGTCGTGCTTACCCGTGATTTTGATCCATTTAGGAACGCATCTCTTTTTATAGCATTGCTCTTATGTAAAAATGTTTCGCAATACGCTGATCCACGATACGCTCTGGTTTTTTGGAATGCAAATGGAGCATATTGCAAAGTATACCTGTGTGTATATATATATAGTCAAAGTTATATTTTAAAACAAAATTGAATATTAAATTTCAATTAATGTATATTTAATCAAGCTAACCAATAGAGAAAGCCAAATTGATATATTGTTGAAGCACTCTGGGGGAGAGAGGGGAGAGAAGAGGGAAAAAATAGGGATGGAATCGGGAAGGGAGGGGGAAATTTTTTATGGTCTTTTTAAAATATGGTGATTTAGTTAAGTTATTCTCCATTTTAATAAATTTTATTTTAAAATGGATGTCTCTCTATTAAAAGACTAAGCAAAAAATAGACAAAATACATACAATTTTATGTTATGACATTTTTGGAAATTTTTACTGATATGTATGGAATAGTTGAACTTTAAAAATCAAACTCCATAAAATGGCGTACTTCTTATGCAGGAATTTTACTATTAGAAAAAATTTTATTCCATTTGATGAAAACTTGCATGTTTGTAGAACATGGAAAAATTTCTATAAAAACAAATAGGCCATGTTTTCTTTAGTATTTTACTTGATTTTAAGATGCTGGTAAAAATACTATTTTGATGTATTGATTGTGAAATTTATAGATAAATATGATAAATGCTTTTATATCAGCTGAGTAAGTGTAGTTTTGTCTACCATTATCAATATAATTTCAAGGATGGTTTTGAATAGCTATATACTATATAAAGAAAATTTCAAAGGACCTGGGAAACTGCAATCGAGGCTAACATATGTAGTAAATATAAATGAGCATTTAGGTAATGAGTGGGTTTCAATGAGGAAAAAGACAGCTAAAGTGGGTGTTCAAAAACATGATGGAAAAAAGAGGCTAATTGTTGTGTTTGCAGCGCTAAGAATAGAAGAAAAAAAACCCAAACTGTTTGCATTAGATGTAATAAAGGCTTACATGGGGAGTGTTTGGCCAAACACAAATGCTGATGTGGTGAAATGTACTTTTTCACATTATGTTTTATATCTCATGAATAAAAAGGGAATATTGAGTCAAATTTGGAAATATAGAGTGGATAATGCAATATTTCATAATATATGTGCAAATCTATGATAAATGTTGAGGTTATGAAGTTATATAATTTTGAAAATTATTTTCTTTTTCATAAAAACGTTTTTTTTCAAACTTTTTTATAAAAATAAATATTGCTTCGTCTCATATAAAACTTTTTTACTTTAAACTGCAATTTGTTTTCAAAACCCATTGAAAATTTCGATATCCTAGACCAAAAATTGGGCTCGCAAAAAAATATTTAAAAAACACTTGAAATTTTCAAAAATTAGGCGCGAGCTTTCTGGGATTAAAAAAGGCAAATGCCTGGAGAGCGAAAGGGTTCAAGCATTAAGCAAAAGCTCCGTTTTATTCACACAATTTTAAGCAAATGTTTAAGAAAAATCCTTAAAATAAGCAAATGCTTATTCTTTCTAGCAAAAGCAAATGCTATTTTTTTATTCACCCCAAATTAAGCATTTGCTTAAAAAGTGATAGAAATCTTAAGCATAAGCATTTGCTTATTTTTTATTCACTCGACCCATTGTTTTGGCATTGTATGCACTTAAAAATATGGAGAGGATGGATTCATTTAGGGTATAATTTGTTCATTGTCAAATAATTGAAAATAATACACACTGTTGAAGTACCTAATGAAATTATATTTACAGATATAAGAGCAAAATAAATTGAAAAAATATTCTTTGTGTACATATACGGTAGAACAAATGAACATGTACCATTTGTGATAAAGATCTCGAATAAAAGGAAATAATAACTGGCTTCTTCTCTTGCCCCTTTCTAAAAGGCAAAATTACACCTTGGCAACCGTATTTAGACAAAAAGAATGCCTTATTATAATTATTGCAAATTATTTGACTAAATTGGCGCAACATTAATTAAAAACGGAAATGAGCTGAAGTTATTCACTTGTTACGCTGACGTTCTACTGATGGGCTATAAAATTATATGACGTAAAAGGCCAGTAGCGAGAATAGAAAATATTACGTCAAGAGGGATGGAGGGGAATGTTACGTCAAGACTGGAGGAGAGCTATTACGTCAAGAGGTGGTGTAGGGGAGCTGTTACATCACAGGAGGGCCCTTGAGTTGAAGGCCACTTTCACTTTCTGGCCATTTTTGAGAAAAATCCAAAAATCCTGAATTTGACCCCCAAAACCTCACTCCACTCAGGTTTTGACCTAGACTTAACCTCTTTGACTTTCATTTGACCTCTACCTGTCTTTCAAACCAAACTCGGCTACATTAAGTTTTAGCCTCCATAACCGTCCAGCAAATGGGACTGCAATAGCAGTAACTTGGTTGTGCTTAATCGAGGACAGTTTAGAGGGGCGGTTATAGTGTCCCAATATAAGGGTGGCGGGTTCGAACCCTTCCGAGGACTTAATTTAGTCTTTTTTGTTACCTGTATTACTGTCAGCACAATGAGCCCTTCACGACTTATTATGAGATTTTTAAAGTTACATTTTATTTTTAAGCTTATTTCTACTCTTTGGAGTTAATTTTCTTCTGCCTTAACTTGTTTTTTGTTTTCTGTACTTACCGCTGAGAAATTTAGGAACGTTGAGGATGTCATCCAAAAATTAAAGGAAAATCGTGGATTTATTCAAAATCTTTATTGCCGCAAATATATACATAGTTTTAGCTGTACCGTACATGTAAACACATTCCTGCATCGTAATATGTATATGCAACTTGCATAGGCAGACACAAATACTCATTATTTGTGTCTGCCTATGTAAGTTGCAGTTCCAGTTTATAGTATACGTTTTACTGGTGGGTAAGTTTTGTTAAAATAATATATATAAAATACAAAGGACTTTCAGTTATTAATTTTATGCTTGTATTGAAATAAAGTAATCAATAAATTTCAAATAACTTTAACTAAAAGCTATTGTTCCTGTTGTTAAAATTTTCCTATTGAGCACTTATGTAATTGTAAAAATGCTAAATTCTAGTTTTATTTATTATTGAATAAAAGTATTTACTGTCATCTGTTGAACCTAATTGTCATAATTATTATGTATAACATATAATGTTCTTATAGAAAGGGAGAGAATTCTTTGAATAAACAACTTGGTTAGATAAATAACAATTGTTAAATATGTTCATTTGGTTTTCAATTGATTGCTACATTATTTATTAAATTTCTCTAAATTTATGTAAAACTTATTCTTTCTAGTGCATGCTGATATGACATGGACCCATAAAGAGACAGTAAGTGTTCATTGAATTGGGCAGATTTTAGGAGAATGTGCTATGTTGAACCAAGGAGTTTTGTGCTGTGCTGTAATGGACTGATCTTTACTGTGTGGACTATATAAAGGCAGGTGTGTGTGAGAATAGAAATGAGTTTAGGATATTGGCTAGAGATGGAATAAGGAAGGGTTGTCATCTAGTGGTTGCTAATTCCGGCTTGTGCATGATTGCATGTCTTAACTGCTTATGGAGTGGGAATAATTATTAATTCAGGACCAGGGCATTTGAATTTAACAATATATTAAAATTTTTATTGTTTCGATTTGTTTTAATATTAGCATTTCTTAGGAAAATAGTATTTATAGTGCAAGTTTGAAAATATGGGAATTTTGGGCCAGGCCTTATTTGAGTTGTTGACATTGGAATTCTCAGTATTGTAAATTTTTGACTACATTGAGTCATCGATTAACGTCATTAATTCGTTCCAGAAAATTTCGACATAGAGTGAAATAACATTAAATGAATCAATATCTCCCATAAGAACTCGTACAATATACCGTATATACTTGTGTATAATGCGCTCTTGTGTATAATGCACATCCATACTTTTGGCCAAAAAATCCCAACTTTTTCATATACCCTGCATGTAACATGCACCCTAGTTTTTGAGGGGTATAGTAACAAAATTTTTGAATCGTTGTCTTGCTAGGTATTAAATAGAATACCATAAAGAAATAAACACAGACCCTCCCCAGGTTATGCAAATCTGACTTTGCATAAAAATCTCCAGAAATTAATTTTTAAAATCTGAATTTGCTTACAAGGCAAAATGTTTCAGGCTTAAACGTCAAATGTTGAACGAAGTTAAACCCTTTGAGTGCCATGCCAGTTTTGGTGGGTACTCTCAAAAGTGTCAAGGCTATTTCAACAATTTTGCATCAATCTTGAAGAAAAATCACATACATGCTATTTATTCATATTCCTGCCTGATTCTTTTAGTAATTGCACAAATGATTACAAATATGTAATGTTAGTTCACTTTTTTATTTTTTGTTTAAAAAATTTTGTTTTATATTTTTTAATAAAAAAATGAAAAGTGAACCTTACGATACATTGAATAAAGTATGTGGTATTTTATTCTTTTCACTATATTTAACTTATTTTCATAAAGGCAATACATCCAGGTAAAACATTGCAAAAGATCAGAGAAAATATTGAAAAATGAAAGTACAGAAAAATATTATTTGCATAAATGTGCAAAATGTCTAGGGATTCTTGTTGTATCCTTCCTCCCCTTCTTCCTCCCTTTTGGTACCAGAAAGTTGCTGAGGATACAATATCAGCATTGTATATTTATTCAAAGTATCCCCTAACTTAACTCCCCGAGAATCTCAACTTCCTGTTCCTTTGGATAAGACTATCAAGTTCTTGAGTTCATAGTCGGGCTTCTCTCTTAAAGAGTGGTGTCTTTCATACTATGGCTTCTCTCTTAAAGAGTGCTGTATTATACAGAAGCTTCTTATTCTTAGTTCTCAGCCTTAAAGGACTCTTATGGCTCCCTCATCAAGGCAACTTTCTATCCTCCTGGACAAGAGTTCCCTGCTCTCTCTCAGTGTAGGAAGTTTGACTAGATATACATACTAACAAAAAAACAATCGGAAATGAAGCTGATACATAGTTCAAAAACAAACCTTTATTTATTGTTCTTTAATAAAATAACAATTGTTATATTATCATTCTTCATACAAACTAAACCATTTTTATATACATATATGCAGTCGTATGGGGCAGAAACATGGACGCTAAGGAAAAATGACATCAAATACTTGGAAAGCTTTGAAATGTGGACTTGGAGGAGAATGCTGAAGATAAAATGGACAGATAGGGTGAAAAACGATGAAGTGCTACGAAGAATAGGAGAGAAGCGAATGATTATACAGATTATCAGAAAGAGGAAGGCTAACTGGGTTGGACATTACCTGAGGAGAGAGAGTATGATTAAAGACGTGTTAGAAGGAAAACTAGATGAAAAAGGGGAAAGAGGTAGGAAAAGGTTTCAGCTGATAGACGATTTGAAAGGGAAAGAGAGTTATCAAGATATAAAGAGGACAGCGGAAAATAGGAGTATATGGAGAACCAGGTTTAACCAAGAATAATCACGGACCTGTCTACGGACAGACTACCAATGATGATGATGCAGTTACTGCATTTTTTAATTGCAAGACAAGCATCTTAAATATAAAGAAATGATTTTTCATCTTAAACATCCAAGACAGCTTCATTACACCATTTTATTTATGCAGTTGATTCCCTGTAACAGTCAAAAAGAATGTCTTTGAATAAAAAGCTGTAACTAAAAATTAATTAATTCTCAGCAAAAAGTTGGTGTAAGAGCATTCTTTATGTAGGTTGTAGCTTAACTTTTTTGAATGAGCAATTTTGCAAAATATTTGGTCTTGGCAACCAATTGGTATGGAGAAATTTAATAACTTATCAAAAATATCTCAATGGTTTCCAATGATATGGCCAAATATTGGCCTGAAAATGAACTGCTGCAATTATTGCCAATCACATGATGTTAAGCTACATAGAGAACTCACCAAACAAGGATCTTATCGTAAAAAATAATTTCCTCAAAAGCATAACTCCATCATAGTAAAACAGTGAATGCCAGAAAAAATTACTCAACCAATTTTTTGTGTACTGTGAGCCCACTAAAAGAAAATTCATTATTTACTTGAATATTTCAGGTCATTTGGAGCTGGGAAAAGGCAGAAATAGTCAGTTAAAAGTTCAATTATTTTATTTTCATATCTAAATATAGTAAGTTTAAAATTGGCATCATAACTACACCTAATTCCTTTTGATATCTTTCCCTTTGCTTATCTCTACATGATCAGCCATTTCAAAGTTTGATGATGTATTTAAAAGGAATGCAAGACAAAATTGCAATTACAGAATTTTCAGTTTAGTTCACTTTTAGGAATTGTTCGTGAACTATTTTGACTTTCTCATATACGTAGTACCGTATTTACCCAAAATGAAGACAAGGTTTTTCCACAAAAATGTCATTAAAAATATTAGGTAGTCTTAGAATGGAGTATGAGGATTTAAGGTGACAATACACCCCTATTTTAAATGCACCATGAAACACCTGGATGTCAAGTATAAGTCGGTTAAAATATTTATTATTGCATAAAGTAACACATCATATTTAATTAATTACTACAATACTTTAAAATTTTAAGATCAAATTTCCTAAAATTGCTCCCACAGACCAATGATTCCACTTCGGTGGTAGGGAAGTGTTTATAGCTGGGTAGGTAATCGCGTGACAAGTTGAAAAAAAAATACTACAGCTGGGCGGTTCCGTGAGTAATATGAAACACAAAGTCATTAATTAAGGTGTTTAGTAATACAATGTAAACAAGACTGATACAATTTAAACGTATCTACTACAATGTAAACATGATGCTTTGCGTTTGGTATGCCGACAGACGTAAAGTGGACGTGAGTTTCAGAGTGTAGAAAATTTATGAGAGCTCTTGAGTTGTACACGCTTTGCTGAGTTATAACGTGAAGTAGTGACAAATTATTATGTATAACTTTTAAATACAATATCCCAAACAAATGGCAGATCATGTAGAGAAAAAAGGAACTGCGGTAAGTTAATGGTTAATTGTGCTGCAGAGAGGAAATACAATGTGACTGAAGCAAACGTGCGAAGGTGGAAGCAAAAGAGAAACTTGAAGGTGCTAACTCAACATGGAATGGACGGTAAACTGGTGATGCAGGATATCATTAAATTGAAAGCCCAAGAATTAGTACGATCGCAAAACATTTTTACTTTCTCATATACGTAGTATATTGAGATGTATTGTAATCGTGAAAAAATTTGACTTTGAGATTTTGATGGAAATACATGTTTTAGGTGTCCATGAAAGTGGTTTTCGCCTTGCCGTCTGTCGATCTGTTTGCAGTTCTAGGGTCCAAATGCATACATAAAATCAAATGATATCTCGTATTTATGCAATATATCATCTTTTGCTGACTATTTTTTGATAAAAATGATAATGCACAAAAATAAAGGGTAGTTTATTCTTGGCGATTTTTAGAAAAATTTTATTTACTCAAAAATGGCTACAAGGAATTATTAAAAAAAAATTATTAAATTATTAAAATCAATCCAATTGTAGAGCCTGATGTCACAAATAATACTACCTATGTCTTAAAAAATCACTATATGGCATCCAGTGACATTACAATTTACACTAAGCTACCTTACCTAAGCTCTATGTCACGCCTCCACCGCAATCCACTGAAAATCTTATAACAGCCTATATGGTTCAACTATATTAAATGATATCATCATATATGTCGATAGTATCATTCATAATAGACACTGAAGAGATGAATGACATTGCGCAACAATTAAGGGTACTTTATTCTAGGACATTTTTAAACAAAATTTGATTTACTCAAAATGGCTATAAGGATTTTGATTAAATGTCATCCAATCATACAGCCTGATGTCACAAATAATACTAACTAAGCCATATGTCCCAAAAAATTACTAAATATTGACCAGTGGTATTAAAACATTTTTCTTTTATAAGCATACAGTCGACCAAACGTATATATGTTCATATATGAGAGTTTGTGCAATGTATATTGCGCCATTTATTTCACTTAATTTCTTTGAAGATAAAGTATGTAAGCACTGAGAAACATCGAGAGAATACAATGTGCATCTCTATGTGGCGAGATCCTTTGCACCCAACAATGCCACGAAAGCTAGTTAGTAGAGTTAGTTTATTCATTGAAATGGTTCGTAACAAATTTTTGAAACCCTTATGTAAGTCAAATTTTACGTGTTGGAAATTATCATATGTACATTTGTCATCATTATATATCGACGACTCTTACAGAGGAGGATATAACAGGAGGATACTAATGTCCAGCCCAAACTACAAGAGCTAGAGAGCTCAAAGTTTCAGTTTTTGTAGATATGATGGAGAAACCTACAGATAAAATGAGACTTCTTACCTAAGTGACATGAGTTCGACTCCAGAAATTCCGAAAGTTGCATTTTTTCCCATAAGAAAAGCATTGCGCCATTTTTGTAAATTAATTATGGGCACTTACCGGTAAACTAGAAAAATGAAATTATCAGTGTTGCTAGATGGCCGCAATATCTATTAGGAATTATTGTTACTTTTGCTTATAGTGTCTTGGGTTCGACTCCAGAGACCCCGGAATATCTCCCATAAGTTAGCATAGGAAAACGAAATCTAGTGTGTAGACCAATCTAATAAGTTTAGGAAGCTGAAATTTTGCAAGATTATAGAACTTTTCTCATAACCAACTATAAAAATGGAAAATTTTAAATTTGTTAATTTTTAGGGGTTGTTTTAACCCCATTTGAACATTAAAGTTTAATAATTTTTTAGGTTCTACGGGATGAGCTAGGAAGCTGCAATTTTCAAATTATTTACAGAACAGGGCATTTGCACAAATAAACATTTCAATCTCTCCATATATATTGCGGCAACCGTTAAAAATGTTTAAATTTTAAACAATTAGAAAAATATTATTTTACTTCTAGAGTGCTACAACTTTAAAATTTGGCTCAAATGTGTAGCATTAGTACCCCATAATGGAGAAAATATAAAATGTTTACAATTGCAACATTTGGGGATTGTTTTAAACTATTATTTTTACATGTAGGAAAAACGAAAATCGCTGCAGAGGTGAAATCTTTAGAATTAATAGAATATTTGTAATGATGAAATATCTGTCTGAAAAATTAATGTTTTTTCAAGGTGAGATGAAATGCTTGCAGCATGCAAGCACCTTCTACTAGTATTATATACTTCGATGGTACTCAATAGATCTACTCTACTCCTCAAGCATAATTGCACATCTCTTCTTCGTAACACTAGTAACTTTAGAATATATGAGGGTCATCTCACCATTAGTGGCAACACTGCTGCATTCTTGATGAAGATGAACTTACCACTCCATAACTGTTACATTTCTCTGCAACAGGTCCTTCCTTTTTCGCCAAATTGCTGGGCAAAGGTGTTTTTGGAGGAATTCACGGTAGTAGGCAACATTCACAGTTCTTCCTTCAGGAAATGCATGTGCAAGAAGCACACCTTCCCAGTCGTGACAATCAATAAAACTTTCAATTGTCCTGGCTCTTGCTTGAATTTCTTGGGTCGTGGAGATGATGAGTGCCGCCATTCTGCAGCTTGCCTTTTCAATTCAGGCTCGTATGACCTCGCCCATGTTTTGGCGATACGTCATAGAAATGCCTCACCTTCACGCTCATATCGCTGCAAGTGCATTCTTGCCGTCTCCATCTGCACCCACTGCTGAATTTTAGACAACATGTGTGGCACCCACCGGGATGCCACCTTGCGCATGTCCAGTTGTCTTGTCAGTATGCAATGAACATTACAGCATGAGATGCCAGTTTCCAATGCCAATGCCTCACAAGTCCATCACTGGTCAATGTCCAACAATTCCCTCACGGCAGCGATGTGACGTTCATCGGTTGCAGTGACAGGTGGTCCCGGTCCCGGTTGATACTCGCCCATCTGCCACTTTGGAATGCTCATACCAACTGGGCGATGGTATGATATGGGAGGGCTGCATCCCCGCATGCCTCATGAAGGCCTTTGTGGCAGTGCCGTGCATTTAGACCAAGGGCGACTTGAATCTTAATGAAAAAACACTGTTCCAATCTCGTAAACATTTTTATGGCACTTGCCTTGCACACACAAGATTAACACCAAACCTGTGACTAACATATCCACTACAGCAACGCAAGCAATAATGTCATGTTCCCCGACAATGGCTTTGAACAACAATGCGAACTTACATGGTTGCCAGCTGCGGGTGCTAAATGGCGACACTAATTGTGAGATGACCCTCGTATATAAATATACTGTTTATACAGGACCATGTTGGTTACTACCTCTGACATGCAACTCAAGTCGCCTGATTTTTATTACAATTTAAAACAATGAAAATTGTTTTTGATATCATTTGTTGCATTAAGAACATGGTTAGGAAGACCTGCTTTTTAAAAGGTTATATTAACTTGACCTTGGAGTGAGTGGTTGAATCTAGCACTTGTCATCCGAGGATCCCACTTTCCCAGGATCCCATGGGTAAAGTGACCTCTGTTTCCCAGGTAATTCATTGAATATCTCAGGAAATTCCGGTATATCATAGACAATATTGCTCTCTAGCCTTTATCATCCATGTGGTTCCTCAAGGGAAGACTCTCTTTCGGAGTGGCTTAGTTTCACTTCTAATGTAATAAGGAAGAAATTTATATGGGGCACTCTCAAATGCTTGCATTCTCGTGGAAATATATATAGCGAAACTTCAATTTTACGTTCTCTGACTTTACGATTTCCTCGATTTTGCACATTTTTCTTTCAGTTCTGGCATTTAAGAACAATAATAAATTTTAACGGATTTTACATTTCTGAGATTTTGCGCTTTCCTTAAATATACGACAGGAATTTCATGTATGGATAATACGTAAATTTCATGTTTATAGTATTCCCCTTTACAATTCAACTGAATTATTTTTCATAATCTCTAACTAAAAAACTATATTGGTGTATTCCATATTAAAAAATCATTTAGGGAGTATGAAAATAGCTGAAGACCACTGTGTGAGTTGATGTTTTATACAGCTAGGTAAATACCACGGAAAAGGAGGTTGAAATAAATATTTCTCCAAGAAAATTAGAGGAATATGACCAGTGGTGGCTCATAGCTAAAATTAGTGGGGGTGCTGCTCCAGAAAATTTTTAGCCTTTGTTTTAAAATTGTGTAAAAGGAAAAAAAACATGTATAAAAAGAAAATTTATTCAGGAACTTGATAAAATCTTAACAAAAAAAACCTAACATTTTTTACTTACTTTAACTTAAATTGTTACAGTTCAAGCTTGATCTATTCATTTAAAAATGAAATCCATTCTTCTTGTTTTAATTTGTGCAAAAAGTTCAATAATTTTCTCCTTGATCTCTGGATGACAATTGAGGAAATTTTTCTCCATTGAAAGTACTGCAAGCGCATTTAGTCTTTCCGAATTCATATTGCTTCTTAAAAAAGTTTTTATTCTTTTCAATGTTGAAAAGCAGTGCTCTGCCTCTGATGTAGTCATGGGAATTGTCAAGAGGATTTTTATCAGTTTCGTAATTTCACTAAAATCATCATCTAGATTATTTTCCAAGATAAATTTCAGCAGCTCAATTAATTTGCAATATTCATGAATATCAGTCCTACAATATAATACTTTTAGTTCAGTTTCAAGCTTTTCTTTGTCAATCATGGGATAGGCTTCAGTGGTCAGTACTATATCTTTTGTGGGATGTTCATTCTTAAATCTAGTGAAGCATTTCTTGTTGAACAATTTAGCAGCTACTAAGTGTTTAGTGGAAGAATATCTGTCCATTATATCAACACATATATAGTCACACACTTCCTTAGCTTCTGCCATGAGTGTCTTTGAAGGATTCTCACAGTACTTAGAGTTTCTCAATTCTAAAATAGCAGTTTTGAAATTTGTTATATATTCATTAACTTTAAACACACTAATTTCTCGAGATTGCATTTGGTTGTAAATTATTTCAACATGAGGCATAATCTGATGAAAAAGCTCTAACCAAAACTTGAAATTATCATCATTCAGGTATTTTAAAATTCCTGTTGCTTCTGCAATGGTTTGATCTGCATTTGATGTTGACTGAATTTCAGTAAGGCAGTTTTTTAAAGGTTGCAAATTTTCATGAACTCTGTTTATGGTCCGTATGTTGAAATTCCACCTTGTAGAGGATGGATGTGGAATGCTGACGTCCATGTTTCTTGAGAATGGACACACGTTGTGGTGATCTTGAGAAGAATGTTGGAATAGCCAGAATGTTAGAGAAAAATATTCTTGCGTTTCGTGTAATACTTGCTGCATTTCTCATTATTAAATTAAGTTGATGTGCATAACAGTGAATGAAATGTGCATTACTATAAACTGCTTTTATGTTTGCTTGAACTCCTGCTTTTTTGCCTTTCATGACATTTGCACCATCAAATGTCTGAGCTATCAGTTTTTGTCCATTTCCTTGAAGGATTATGTCCAATTGCTCGAAAATACGTTTTGATATGCCATCTGCAGTTTGATTTTCTGGAATAAAGAATCCCCAAAAACGCTCAAATATTTCTTCATTCAATACGTACCGTAGAACAAGGACCATTTGAGTGTGTTCCAAAACATCTGTTGTGTCATCAGCCATGACAGCTACAAAGGAAGCTTTTCTAATTTCCGTCCTTATCTCCTCATGGTATATTTGTAGCAGGCTGTCAAGTATCTCCTTCTGAATGGTCTTAGAAACACCTTTGAAGACTGCACTGGTTTCTAAGTGATTCTTCAAATCTGAATCTAATTTAGATGCAAAATTTACTAATCCTCTAAATACCCTTGGATTAACTGAATCGTCTTTTTCATCATGTCCACGTAAGGGAGTTTCAAAGTTTCCACAAAAGTAAATGCAGTCTATTATTTTGGACAAAATTTCACGGTTCTTTTTAACTTTTATATTATGCTCATTGATTGAAAGTCTGTATGCCTCACTAAGTTTCTCCTTAATACTTACGGTTCCTAAAAGTGACAGTGAAACAACATTATCTACGTGCTTCTTTGACTTCTCATGCTTTTCAGTTTTTTCTTTCATTTTGTTTATATTTCTAAAACCATCTTTTGTCCACGTTACATCACCTCCAAACAGCAAACATGGGAAGCAAAACAGTGCATTTTTTACTTCATAGCCGCAAAGCCAACTTTTCCGTTGGTACCATTCAGAATTAAAGCTACGAATATATTTCTTGTTGTTGCTTTTGCCTGACTGAGATATTAGAATTTCAGGTGTTGAACGACCTCTTTTCTTAACTGTAACTTTCTCATGGAGAGATAGCTGTGAAAACTTAAGCTGTTGAAGTTCACTTACAGTCACAGAACTTATTTCTTGGGGATACAAGGCCATGGTTAAAGTTTTCTGTTAAATAAAAGAACCGAAAAAAAATGAATCAAATAGAATAGCTGGAAGCAGAATAATGATCTAATTCTACACTCTTCTACACTTTATCACATTCAAGAATATGGTACACGGTTTTTAAGCACAACACACGCTGAGTAAAAAAAAACTTCCTTCCACCATCACGCCAGAGCCGGCACTGCGAGAGCAACAGCGCTCTCTTTACCTGGCAGTCCTGCCTTCCTCCCCACCCCCCCTCCTATGTGCGCATGCGCACAACAGTCAAACACCACGTCGCTGGCACTGTGAAGCGCACAGTTCCATACAAAGATTTTTGTATCTTTTTCATAAAATGGGGGATGGCTACTGAAGTACTGACATTAAGCTTAAGGAATATATATTGTACTACAAAAATAAAGAAAGAATTAAAGAAAAAAGGACTCATTATATTAAATGTTATCGATAATATCAAGTGGAAATAGGGGGTGCTGCAGTTCCGCAGTGCCTATACACGAGCCGCCACTGAATATGACTACGAAATTATTTACAAAAAAGGTAGTATGAATACCAATGCTGATGCTATGAGCAGAATATGTGCAGTAGAAGAGAAGAGAGAAATCGCGCAAGCGCAGACAGAGGAAGGTAATGATTTATCCGAGGAAAGAAAACAAGAATTGCTGAAAGAATGTCACGATTCTCCGTTAGGTGGACATCAGGGAATGAATCGAACCTATGAAAAAATTAAACAGTACTGTACTTGGAATGGTATGAAGAGAGACAGAAAATTACATAAGGACATGTGAGAAGTGTCAAAAAAATAAACTCACGCGAAAGAAAACGAAAATGCCAATGGAGATTACCACGACTCCAGAAAGTGTGTTCAAAAAGTGTTGTCTCGATATAGTGGGACCCTTGCCTACTTCAGAGGACGGAAACAAATATCTTCTCACCTTTCAAGACGAATTATCGAAGTATAAGTAAGCAAAATGATCCACAACAAATTATGAGAGGTATTAAAACAATAAGAACAAACCATTTTTGTGGAAGTATCATAGACAAATCATTTTCTATTTGTAGAAATAACTATTATTAAGGATGAGAGATCATTTTATTAATTCATACCATGCTTCATATATAAAGTGCATTTATTCATATATAAACAAATGCAGATATTAAGATGATATACATCATAAAAACAAGGAAAACAATATTTGCGGCACCATGAGCGTCTGATAAAAGCATGTTTATCACAGTCACATTAACATTTACAAATATTATCTGTAAAACACTGTTTACATTCATGAACATGAAAATGTACTTAGAAACCAAAATTATAACCAATAATTTTGGTATAATAATATTTTATAAAAATTACTATAAAAATTATTAAATAAATATTATTATAAACATATATTGGTATAATGATATATTTTTAAAATAATAATACATATTTAATAATAATAAATATAAAAATATATTCTCCCATAGAGGTTCAAACGCGAGGACCCAAAAATCATACAAAGAAAGGTTACCGCCTAAACTGCCGCGGCCACCACTTACATTTGGAGAATATTACTCCAAATGGAGTTTTATAGCATTTTCGTTTGGAATGGTTATTTTTCGGAAACTAAGAGTCAATGGAAAGCATTTCCATACAAGGGACCTCTTATTTCATGTATACTTTCTACTCTACAAATTTCATCCGAATCCCAGAGGGGCCGGGGCGTAACCTCTCCTAGTAAGTGAATATGTGCTCAAAAATCAACATGGCCAAAATAAGACATGCTTGCGAGTTTAAATGCCATGGACAAAGTCATGCTTGAGGGGTTTATCCAGATGTAACAGTTTCTAACGAATATTCATTCCCATCCCAATAACCACCATTGTCTGCTGATATGAACAAACCAGAATTTGCAACAGCTAGATGAAAAATTCCTCACTCCATATCCTCCAGCCAAAACTCCCCTCTAATCTCACATCCAGATGTCTATATTCTGGGCACAGCACAGCAGGACTCTTCATGGCTCCAGTCTGCCAACATACTTTCTCTGCTTAACATGGTCCATTTTGGCTCGGTACCTAAAAGAAAGAGGAAAAATTTTAAACACCAAATTTGATATAGAGATAAAATAAATATTTTTTGACTAAATTTTGCCAAAGGTGTGAAAAGATAATATTATTATTCATTGTAAATCTTTGGGCAGCACCAAGACTTTTACACTCAATTGTCTTTGAAGCATGTTGATCTATTATTTATATCTATTACTAGTAAAAATGCTTGCATTCTGCATGCATTTCACTTCACCTTGAAAAAATTAATTTTTCAGAGAGATTTCATTTTTAGAAATATTTTTTCATTTCAAAAGTTTTCACCTCTGCACCGATATTTGTTCTTTCCTTACGTAAAAATATTGAAGTAAAAGCAATCCCTAAAATTTGCAATTTTAAGAATATTATACTTTTTTCCATTGTTTGGCACTTATGCCACACATTTCTGCCAAATTTTAATGTTGTAGCACATTTAGAAGTGAAATAATATTTATCTAATTGTTTAAATTTAAAAACTTTTTAACGGCCCCAATAACAACTTCATGGAGATTTTCAAACATTAATTTGTGCCTTTGCACCACATTCTAAATAACTGAAAATTTTCAGCTCCATAGCTTGTCCCCTAGTATCTAAACATTTTAAACTTGAAGAATTTCTAATAGGTAGCCAAATAAATATATCAAAATTTCTATAATCCCTATTTGGTTATTTTATAAATTCAACCATAGCAAAAAATTTCAGCTTCGTAGCACATACAGAAATACAAAAACATTAAATATTTGTTTAAACATTTGCAAATTTTTATCGGCCGTATTGTTTAAATTTTTTAAGGTTTTCGATTTTTTTGTCGCCCATTTATATAATCCTATCCATATAAAACATTTCAAGTCTCTAGCTAATCTGGAAGTGCCTAAACTTTAGTATCCTTTTATATATTTAATATATGATACGATTTATGTGCTTTTCTTATGGGGCAAAAATGGGGGCAAAACAGCCCCTTAAAATATGAATTTTCCCGATTTCCGATTTTTCTGTTTGGATGTGACGAAAAACTTATAATTGTGCCAAATTTCAAGTCTCTAGCTCATCTGGAAGTGCCTAAACATTATTAACCTACTATCAAATCATAAATAATATTAATAGTATTTAAATACAAGTACATAGTTGGTGTTTACATTTTGCAAGCATTTTATTTCACCTTCAAAACATTAATTTTTCTGACATATTTCATTATTAGATATGTTTTAATACAAAAGTTTGCACCTCTGAACCAATGACAACTAATAACACAACAACAAATAACAATGTGACAAATAACACACTTTTTATAATCACCTTTATAACATGGTCATAGAATAGCAGAACTGTTGAATACAACTCGTAAACCCTCACACAAGTATTCGGGCTATGCCAATGCGAAAAACTGTCATAGAGATGGGGAGAAAGAGAGGGGGGAGGGAGGGAGGTAGATAGATAATCATCTTTATTTGGGCAAAATTTGGACCATAAGGTTCATTCTTAAATTTAACCCTTCGTCAATATCATGAATATTAAAAATAAAAGTATTACAATGAAGAGTATATAAAATATACAGGACATAAAGAGATATAAGTAAATCCATTTCAGTTTGTGGAGAAAACCTAGGTAAGAACAGGCTTGTTTTTCCTAATAAAACTCACGCAGGAAAACACCCACAGAGAAGGTGTGAAAAACCTGCAAAAACCTACATAGTGTACATATCACAATGGAAAACTACAACAAAATATAGAAAACAGGAAGTACAGTAGGAAACATCATAAATACAGCATCACTGTATACTGTAAAAATATACATATAAAGGCATTCAAGTAATGTAGAGAGAGGAAGAGAGGGGGGGAGGAAGGGGAGGGTGGAGGGGGAGAGGCACATGCACCTACGGAGGTTGTGGAAGGGGCAGAAGGCATGATACAATGCTATGACGCATTAAGACCAAATGTGATGTTGACAGCATCTTGAAAAGGCTAAATCATTCTTATATGATCTGTAAGTTATAGATTAAAAATTTTATTCGGGTAGAGGGCAAAATTTTCTACAATAACATCTGCAACAGCATGTACTTACGATTTATAGTATTCGAGATAAAAATCGTGAAAACGTAATAATCATTAAAAAAATAGATATAGCAATTGGGAATTGCATTCTCTTGCCCTTATATGATATGTAAGGTATGGATTAAAAACTTAATCCATACATAGGATAGAATTTGCTACAAAATGTTTGCAAAAGCTTGTACCTATGACTTATAGTTTCTGAGATAAAAATTATTAAACTTTAATGTACAATGGGGTAAAAACAACCCCTAAAAATAAACAATTTTGAAAATTTCCATTTTTCTGGTTGGTTGTGAGCAAAATTTTATAACCATGCCAAATTTCAAGTCGCCAGGGCAACTGAAAGTGCCTAAACATTAGTATCCTCTTGATGTTATATCATAAGTAAGAAGCATCTATATATATATATAATAGATAGTAATGTTGTGTCATTCTGGAAGGATTCATTCCAACAGAAAAAATCCAGCACCGGAACCAACTGGTATGAATCCACGGCATTGAAAAATCTTATTCCTCGGACTCAGAGGATGTCGTTCCGGACCTTTCAGGCTCAATGGCTCCTCAGACTCCACTCGGATTCGAAAATTTCGTTCCTCGGATTCACAATTATCTCTCTTAAACTAAAAGCCATTGGCCCGAAATTCAGAAAAGGTATTCTTATGTTGATCTAAATTCTCCACTGGTAGAAGATGAACTGAATCTGTGAGTTACAGTCTGTAGCCTCTCCTTGTCAGAGAATTTCGTTCCCAAGTTGGATGAACGAAATCAGACATGTGCAGAAGTGTATTTCGTACTGGAGTGATGTCTCTGTTCTTTTTGCAATGCAAAAAAATGTTTATTATTGTTTACTGGGATTGCAAGATTTGACTTCTGTACTTCGAAATGATTGTGAATAAAGGGATATTATGGGTGCATGGGATATTAATAGATGAGAAATAAACACACTTACAACAAAATAATTCGTAATATTTTTATAATACTTTGTTTCGGAGGAAAAATACATCGTCAAAGATTTTTACCATTCTTCCACAAAAATTCTTTAATTTTTTAATTTTAATAATATAATAATTTATTAAGAATTCATTTTAATTCTAAAAAATTTTAAATCCTTCCACCAAAGGTTTTTACCATTTGAAACGTGAGAGAGAAATATAGGAGGGAGATCAGCGATGAAAATGATTGCGATAGCTGGAAACAGTAATTTTTCAGGTTTATACCAATAAATGGAGGGCAAAAGAAGTGGAATTTTGAATATTTTTTCGTAAAGTTTTTCAGAATGAAACTAAACACTATCTAGTTTAATTTAGTTACATAGCTATTACCCAATGCAGTGATTTAGATTACTTAGTCAATTTTTTAAAGTTTGTTCGAAAATTTCGGGGGGGGTTCTGATCCCCTCTCACCATACGCTCATGTCGTTTAGTATTGCCATTAACAAATTTGCTATTAATAAAATTATTATGAACAAAATGAGGATTCGAAAAATCATAACAACAAACAATTTTATAACAATGATCACAGGAAATCCTACATTTAATCAAGTTCACATGTGCACCAATGGAACGAAAGGAATGAATCCTCCGTATCGTTCTAGCTTCAGAATGATATAAAAGGAACAAATCCATAAAAAGAATGACAATGCCCATCACTAATAGATAGATAATGACTCTATAGCAAGTTCCATATTGGATAAAAGAGTTATTATAACTTGGATCGCATTTTGCCTTACACAATCAAAGATAACTTCAGCTCAGAATATTAGAAGAAAGAAGAGTAAGCAAAGATTTCCAATTTGCTGGAAGTAGAGCCTTCAATACAACAAAACCCTGATATTGCTCTTCATGTGGTAAAAACTGACACTATCACTTCTGAACAATCATCTTTCCTTATATCCCATGTTGTGTTATACTACACTCCACATATTTTATTTATCAATACCATTTTAATATTTATTCAAACCATCCCTTGTCAACTCATAAAATGTCTCCTATGCCGTAGTTACTCTCACTCTGATATACCTGTTTGATGCTGCTATCTTCTTGGTTATAAAGACCCCCTAATTAAGTTAATTTTTCATACATTACTTGCACCTAAAGACATTATCATCACTAAGATTTTTTATTTGATTATAGATGCTATCTCATAATCTTATAGTACAGGCAACTCTCTTTCAATGAATGACATGCACTCCTGAAAATCACTTGCTATAGGAAAATTCTTAGAACATCATTGACTTCCATATTAAAAGCAAAGATGTGTTCCAACCAAAATATTTTCAATCTTGAATTCATTTTATACTTTTTAAGTATCAAAAATTGTCCATCAAAGCACCTAAAATATTGGATCAAATGAGACAACCAAACAAGAAAAAGCCTTCTTAGTGAGAGCAAGCATGAAGGACGTGAGCACAGAACTGTCTTGTTAACAAATCATCGTGATGTAACAATCCTATTGCAGTTGACCACTGTCATTATACATCACAGACTGAAGCATAGAATGATGGCCAAATCCAGTTCCCTAGAACCAATGCTCAATATGATCAGTTACTTTCTTTTGAAATGCATTCAAAAATATTAAGAATAACTTTGACATTCGTCTGATTTTATTCACAATTTCTATTTTTGCATAAGTATAGTGGTGCTTGCCATATCAAAAAGGTTCAGAACCCTCTGCTCTATAGGTATACAAGAGGGCCTTTGAATACGACATTTCATAAACATGAATTTTCATGATCCAAGTTATATATTTGCTAACCTTCGTCAAACTGCACACACATTTCCTTACTTTCAAATTCAATACATTTGTTAACTTGTGTGTTAAATGAATGTCCATTGAAGGAGAGTTGCCTGTATCCTTAAATGGCTACACTACAAAGAATCACATCAATTTTACAAGCACAGATATAAGGTCTCAATAAACCTCTTAGTTCAATTACTACTGGTTAGAAAATAAATTGATAAATCAAAAATTTAATATTTCCTTGGCATAATTTCTTTCATTGTTTGAACATTTTCATCATTTGGATCTTCAGAAATATGATCTTCTATGTTACTGAGAGGAAAGGGGAACCTACTTAAGTGATCGCTAGACCGCGGATTTTTAGGTTCTAAAAATTAAGTTTTAGGCGATTAAAATAGGCTCTTTAAGTACCTTAATTAGGCTTTATAAAACGTAAAATAGGCTCTAAAAACTACTTCCAAAAACTATGTCCAGTAAAAAACAACATCATTTCTGTCAACTATCAACTTTAATTCACGAAAAAAGACTGAAACATGCACGCACGCAAAAATTGCCCGTCAATGAAACTTTATTGATATCTGTTTTCAAAGAACAAAAATATTTTACTACTATGCATTGAAACTTATTCTTATGGTTAATATCCCATGCATTACCGAGAAAATACTATCTACATTACATATAGTAATACTGACTGAAAACACTATTCAAGTAAATATTTAAGTACTACGCAGAGTGTTTGACAAAGTAATTCCCATAATGAATTTGTCACCTCTTTGTGTTTATTTCACAAATTTCCCATAATTGGCCTCACAATAAATAACAAGCACCTTTTCTAAGTTTTCTACCACAAAACTATGGCGTTTGTCAGTTAATATCATTTTGTAAGCAGAAAAAGAACGTTCGACATCAACTGACGTGACGGGGGCGAACTTCAACTTGGGTACATGTTGAAATGGAATTTTGCACTCAACTTCACTGGATTTTCCTGCCAGTATATCTGCTGCTGTACATAGGCTCTGCAGTCCTGAGTTCTTTTGTAGCAACTTTTCTAGTTTTGCTTTTACTTTTTCCCCCACTTCACCTGGAGCTTCCTTTATTTTTTGTTTCACTTCATTCAGCATAGCAGTTTTTTCGTAGATGGGTTTTCCTGAGCCCTATAATTCAGCAATAATCTGCACCAGGGATGTATAGTGGGATCTAATATACGCCAAATCCTTGGGAATGGAGGGATCATCTAGCAACATTTTTGCCGAAGTGACGCAGGCAGCATCCTCGGCTAGATTTGTCACAACTTCCTTGACATGAAGGATATGCTCGCTGTAATATTCAGCTGCTTTCAGCCATGTGCCCCAGCGGGTGAGCACAGGCTCAGGTGGCAGAGGGACATCGGGCAGTTTTTCTCGAAAAGCCTGTATTCTTGTTGGTGCCTTGACGAAGACCTTCTTCACGGTGGAGATCAATTTGTTCACCTTGGGGAATTCCAGTCTTATTTGCTCTGCTACGCGGTTCAAACCATGGGCTAGGCATGTCACATGCACAAGGGAGGGATAGAACACCTTGAGCAACTGCATGGCAGCAACCATGTACGATGCAGCATCTGTGTATAGGAGCAGCACTTTCTCTTCGTCTAGATTTTTGGGATACAGCACTTTCAGTCCATTGTTCACGAAGTGTGCTATTGTTTGTTTTGGCAAGTTGCTTCGTGCAGATGAGGTAGGCTCTGGATGGCGCATCTGGGTCCAATTTCCCAACAACCAAGTTGGCCATGTATCTGCCAAGAGCATCAGTGGTTTCATCGACCGATATCCAAATATGTGAATCTCCAATGTCCTCCCGTATCCTGTGCATTGCGTCATCGTACGTGGGTTGCACGTAATTCTTGCGTAGCGTTGACTCGGAAGGTACCGACTGATGGCAGTATCGTTCTAGGAACTCCTTGAATGTTGGATTTTCCAGTGTTCTGAATGGAATGTTGGCTGCCACAATTGCGTGACACAAATCTGCATAAAACTGATTCTTCTTGCTGGATCCCTCAGAAGTTTTTGTTAAAAGCATTTGTTTCATCTTAGATTTGCATTCAACATTTGCCTTATGTAGCACTCCTTGGATGTGCTGAGTTAGGTGGGATTTTTTATCACTTGAAACCTATAAAGAAAAATTATGAAGAAATAATTAACCTTAAAAATACGGGAATAATCTAATAAATATGGAAATGGGACAAAAATATAAAATTTACTTTACAGCTACGAAGGTCCGCAGCTGGATTGCTGGACATTTTGAATAACCACTTCAATAGTTACCATAAAATGGCTCGTATAAACAAAAGATGTGGATGGTTTTTGCCTCAAAGATGACAAGCAATTCATGGCCAATAATTCGTAGCAAGCCAGCATTATAATGCACTTACCTCCTTGTTGCATGCTTGACAGAAGATAATTTTTCCATCTGTTGTGAAGTACGGGAACTCTTGTAACCACTGACGTATTAAATAAGCTTTCGAACTTGATACTTTAGGCATTGCACTTTCACAATTTTCACGTTCACACTTCTCACCTTTACCCTCTGCAGTCTGGAGGTGGACTGCGGGGTTATTCTCGTTTTCCCGTGTCGCACCTTATGACAATGTAACAACGAGAAATAAATGCAACATCAGATTAAAGGCATTGTTACATTGTCGTATCACGTGACACTGGGAAACAGAATAACCCCGCCGAACGCGAGACAGGTCCGAGCTGCTGTTCGCCACTTGATCGTGACCGTGGTGCGAAGGACATTTCCAACCCATGACTGAACATTGCACAGTCAGTTTAAAAAATATGAATAATACCAAAATCTGCTTTTATAGTCGATTATTTTAGAAAATTAGCCCTTTTTAGGCTTTTTTTGCATGAAAAAGACAAAAATAAGCATTAACGTCGAAATAGGCATTTTTAGACATTAATGTCAAAATAAGCATTTTTAGGCACCATAAAATATACGTTTTCGGGGTTAATTATTCATGAAACGTATATATACAATTGTATATTGAGATATCTTCTCAGGAAAAAAATAGGTTTTTACCTAAAGATCCGCGGTCTAGTGATCACACAGTAGTTTATTGCTCTAAGAAACCATAATCATATCTGGCTGTTTTAAGTGGACCCAACTTTCTGGCAATATTATAAGGTCAGATGGTGCACAACTAGAATGGCATTCGAAAAAATAAATTGAAAATTTTTGCACATGGAAAACTGGAGCTACCATATCAATTCATTTTTATTATGTTTAACTGATAAGTAATCTACCACCAAAGGAAATATGCTGAATAGAATAGAAATGTCTATCACAACTTTCACTATCATTACATAACAGATTCCTAAAAATTTGCATGAAGTATTCAACTAACTTTCACTGATAAAAACCTTGCAAAATTTCATAAATTGCCTTCCCAAAGCACTTCCACAAATTTAACGGAGACAATCTATTATTCATCTGACAAAATGCAGAAAAAAGTAATTAAACTATTTCATCATTTATGAATTTCTATCTTATTGCCACAATTATCCAAATATTTTAATAATTTTGATGCTCATGTAAAACCCACAGCCCATATTCTAAACATATCTTGAAAACAATTACACCTGAGAAATGCCCATAGTGCAGCTTTTCCGCATATTTCAAAACATTTATCTTGAAGCCTGCTGAGCAACTTTTGTGCATGCATATACTTGCCGATTTTTAGGCAATGGTGGAATTAAGAAAATCACCTGTACAACGCTCCTCTCAAATTAATGTTATGCTGACACTGAAAATCTACAAGTGGCAAATTTCTGGTAAATATGATAAAAATAAAGTATCCCAAGTGTCCCCATGGGTACATGAATAAATATACGAAAATATCGACAAACCTTTCGGAAATAAAGTGAAAAAATACGATGTTGCCTTACAGTAAAAACTTTGTTATCCAGCACGGACAGGGATGTGGAGCTCCGGATAATCAAATTTTCCGGTTATCTGAGCTGCCTATCTACCTAGGATTCACTAACTGATAACAATAGTGAAACTAGAATTTTGGATATGTAAACTACATATATTGAAACCAACCTGTACTGAGTATGTACTATAGGACAAGCAAACCAAATAAAATTTAATCATATTCCACTAAAAAGATACTGTAATGAACTTCACTTCAAAATCTTTTATTTATGTTTGTATAAAGTGACCAGATTTCACATCAGCCAAACCTGGACGAACTCTGTTTTCCCCTGGAGTGTAGGCAATTTACAGCTACCGACTAGAGTTCAGCTGCTTATTCCGATAAATTGAGATGGAGTTCGACACGAATTCACAAACAGATGTAATTACTAAGTAAGAGCCGGTATAAAATTTACCAAAATAGAGATTCGGGAGAATTTCTTTCTCATTCTTGTTTTCTCCAATGATGATCCCCTTGTCAAAAATGAAGAAATAATAAATAAATAAATGACAATATATTAATATTCCCTCCCTCCCTCTCGCCATCCCTCCCTCCCTCCCTTCCTCTCTCTTTTAGATAAGCAAAAGAATCCAAACTAAATCCCAGTCCCATTAAGATTACGTAATTTCTCAAAAAATCCTATGATAATTTTAGGCAACACTAGCCGATTTTTACCTTTTTCCAAACTCCTAATAATGTTTATTTTTTGGTTAAGCCTCAACACAACTTTCTTCCTTTTTTTTCTTGAACTTATATGTAGATGCTTTATTCAAAGCCATTTTGCTTGGATGGGTAAATTTTGAACAGATAAACAGCAGGTTAAGTATTAATTTCTCGCAAGTCAACTGGAATGATCGAATCACAATGGTGAACTATTTACATTTCAAATGCCGCCAAGTGGCAAAGCTCCGAAAACTTCTGGTTTGGAAATGTCGTTTATTCAAGTTTTCTGAATATTTAGGTGACAGATAACAAAGCTTTTACTGTAATACTTACCTCCATAACAGCTTCAACATTAGTACATTTAATATTTTTGCATGAGGCAATTTTAAATAATTCAGTAGGATTAATATAGGTAAAATTTGACTTCATCCATGTTATTCCTGAAGGGATATTGTTAAATAACTAGTAATGATTATATTATTAACATCATTATCTTTAATTCACATGTTTTTCTGAAATCAAATCTTATTTCATCTAATCTGTTGGTTAATCCAATAATCCTTTTAATGACAGAATTTAAATGATCAGGTTTTTTACCATTATGTTAGTTACTTTTCTTATAACTTTAGAGCACCACTTCCTTTACCTCCTGACTGAAAAAGATTTATCCAGAAACTATGCTGAAAAATAGCAATTTCCCACCCTTGCTTATGTTCCCATCAGATCTTTAGGTCCTTATCTGGTCTGTGTACTTTCCGAACCTCTTCTATTCACAAAGAATCCTAAACTGGAGGAAAGCAATACCATTTCAAAGGACAAAATCTGCTCTAGCCACCACATATTTCATAACTATCAATACACAATAATGCTTTACTGAAACATGGGTCTCCCAGGGCTTGAAAGTTTCCAGAAATGTGTGAGATAAGCTATATTTTCCAACCTAAGGAGTAAAAGAAATTGTGATAACTCATTTTGTAAGAGTTAATCTTTGAGTCAAGGATAAAATTTGATAAGTTTTATATGATGACATAATGCATATGTAATGTTATACTAATGAACAGTGGCATAGTGAGGGGGTAACAGAGGGGGGCAGTTGCCCCCTGGCGCAGGGCTGAAGGGGCGCAAAAGAATAGACCAAAAAATAATGTTTCTTTTGATAAACAATAATAATATTATAATATATGCAGATATAGCACTGATGGTGTAGTGGTTAGCGTGTCGGCTTTCTATTGCAAAGTTCGGGGGTTCAAACCCCTCGAATAGAGGTTTACAGAAAAAAAAACTATCATCAGTGTCTGGCAGTAGGCAGTAGTACTGTCAGTATGGTATAGAGCCGAAAACAAATGATGTTGGTTGGGTCTATATCCAATACATCTGTAGGCGTGATCAAGACGATTTGAACGGCTACAATACTGCGATGTGGAAAGCAAGAGGGAAACTACCACATTGCAATCCCTAGTAATGATTATATGGTTGGATAATATGAGTACTCTTGAGGTAAAACAATCCAGAGGTAAAATAGTCCCCCAATCGGATCTCCGGGCAGGGACTGCCTTGAGGAAAACATTTGTCGAAAGTAATTTACGAATAGGGACTTGAAATGTAAGAACTATGAGAAAGGCAGGAAAGCTAGAGAACTTGAAAGAAGAAATGAGAAGAAATGGAGTTGACATTATAGGACTAAGCAAAACTAGATGGGAGGGAGAAGGACAGTTCAACTCGGAAGAAATTCACGGTAGTTTATTCTGGAGGAAATAGTGGGGAAAGGGGAGTAGCTCTGGTACTTAGGAAAGATATGATGAAAAGCGTGACAAAGATAATAGCAACGAATGATAGACTGATGGCAATAAAGCTAAAAGCAGTCCCAGTGGACATGCTGATAATCCAGGTATATATGACAACGTCAGCTCATGAAGATGAAGAAATCGAGGAGATTTATGAGCAAATTAATGAAATTTACGAAGAAGAATGGTAAACTGCATAATAATGGGAGATTGGAACAGCATAGTCGGAGAAGGACAGGAAGAAAATGTTGTCGGGCAATACGGACTTGGGAAGAGAAATCGAGGAGGGGAGAAACTCGTAGAATTCTGCATCAATAATGACCTTGTAGTGACTAATACATGGTTCAAAAACCATAAACGAAGGTTATACACATGGAAAAGCCCAGGAGATAGAACGAGATACCAAATAGATTACATCCTTGTAAAACAAAGGTTCAGGAACAGCATAAAGAACGCCAAGGCATTTCAAGGAGAGGACAATGATTCAGATCACAGCCTTCTAATACTTGACGTGAGTACAAAGCTCAAACAAATAAGAAAAACAAGAAGAGAAAGACAGACCTGGGACCTAGAAAAACTGAAAGAAAGGCAGGATGTAGTCAGCATGAAGTTGGAAGATAACCTAAGAAAGTTGGAAAACAAACCGAAGACCGTTGATATAGAATGGGATGAAATTAAAACCAGTATCAAGGATACTTTGGATAAAGAGATCGGAAAACAAGAGAAGAAAATCAGAAAACCATGGATCACGAAGGAAATGCTGGAGAAAATGAATGAAAGACGAAAATGGAAAAACATTAACACTGAAGAAGGTAGAGCCAACTATAGGTGTATAAACAATGAGTTGAGAAGGGTAACAGATAAAGCTAGAGAAAATTGGATAAAAGGAAAATGTGATGAAATAGAACAAATGGAGAAGTTAGGATGGTACGATATGATGTACACTAGAGCACTCGAGTTAGAAGATAAGAAATCTAATGGATTTCATGGTATGGGAATTATGAATGCAGATGGGAAGATAGTCTCAGAAACAAAGGATGTAGCACAGGTATGGGAAGAATACATTAAGGAATCATACAGCAAACAGGCAGGAGCAGTAAAAAATAGAACTGGAAGATGAGGAAAACATTGAAGAAGACAACTTAGGACCAAGTATTATGGAGAGCAAAGTAGAAAAAGCGATAGTGGAACTAAAGAAGGGGAAAGCCACGGGCAGCGATGGAATACCGGCTGAGATACTTAAAGTCATAGGATCAGAAGGGCTAAAAGCGATCATGAAATTAATTAATAAGATTTACGACATGGGAAAGTGGCCCCGAGATTTCCTAGAAGTAACAATGATCCCTCTAAAGAAGAAGCCAAAGGCAATGCAGTGTAAAGATTACAGAACGATAAGCCTTCTATCACACACATCGAAGATCATCATGAAGATTCTTAATAAAAGACTGGAGAAAAAGGCAGAAGAAATACTAGGGGAAGATCAATTCAGTTTCAGAAAAGGACGAAGAACTAGAGATGCTATAGGAGTAGTTAGAATCATATCAGAAAGGGCAATAGAGTACAGTCAAGATATCTGCGCATGTTTCGTAGACTGGCAGAAGGCCTTTGATAGAGTAAATTGAGATATTAAAGGATATGAGTGTAGACTGGAAAGACAGGAGACTGATTAGGAATCTATATGTGAATCAAGTTGTAAAGGTCAGGTTTGAGAATTCAATATATATGGAGAAAGTGTAATGCAAGAAGCTTTAGAAGGCACAGGAGATTTCAAAATTGGAGGAAGGATTATAAGAACAGTAAAATATGCAGATGATCAAGTACTTCTAGCATGAAAGGAAGAGGAGCTACAAAAAATGATAAATAGACTAGTGATAACAGGTAGAAAAAACGGTATGGAAATAAATACAGAAAAATCCAAGGTCATTCGAATATCGGGTAAAGAAGAGAATCTGAACATAAGTATTGGGGGAAAGTCTTTAGAACAAGTTTCAGAATATAAATACCTTGGAAGCATCATAAATGAGAAGCAAAATGTACGGATGAGATCAGAACTAGAATAGGAAAAGCAAAAGCGGCTTTCAGGAGAAAGAAACAACTACTTACAGGGAATATAAGGGAAGATATCTGCAAGAAGTTGATAAAATGCTACGTATAGTATTGTATGGGGCAGAAACATGGACGCTAAGGAAAAATGACATCAAATACTTGGAAAGCTTTGAAATGTGGACTTGGAGGAGAATGTTGAAGATAAAATGGACAGATAGGATGAAAAATGATGAAGTGCTACGAAGAGTAGGAGAGAAGTGAATGATTACACAGACTATCAGAAAGAGGAAGGCTAACTGGGTTGGACATTACCTGAGGCGAGAGAGTATGATTAAAGATGTGTTAGAAGTAAAACTAGATGGGAAAAGGGAAAGAGGTAGGAAAAGGTTTCAGCTGATAGACGATTTGAAAGGGAAAGAGAGTTATCAAGATATTAAAAGGACAGCGGAAAATAGGAGTATATGGAGAACCAGGTTTAACCAAGAATAATCACGGACCTGTCTACGGACAGACTACCTATGATGATGATATGCAGAACTTAAATGCTAGTATAGTATGCTTGGGTTTCCATCACATTCCCCACATTACATTTGTCTGGAAAATTGTACAGGGAGCAAAGGGAGGGGAGGGGGCACATCTCTGTGACTTGCCCCCGGGTGAAGGAGAACCTATCTAAGCCATTGCTAATGAATATATTCTTAGAATGCAATAATATACACATATATAATGAGAAATTTAGACCCATTGGATGGGACAGTTCATTCAGCCAGTCAAAATAAGAAATGTAAAAATGCACATATATACTTAACCCATGCATGATGACAGTCAGAACCGTCATTGGGAGGAAGGGAGGGCAGTCACCCAGGGTCTCACACTTACAGGATCCTGCATCTATGGGGTTTTGCTCTTGAAGTTAGCTTACTAACTACTTACTATTCATAGTAGAAAGGTGGAATGATAAAAAATCACTCCAGATGTTTGTTAAAGTCAAGATATATTTTTCTGTGTGTGGTTTAGAGAGAACTTTACACATTGTGGAGATGGCCTTGATACAGTGACCTTAGTAAGAAGCACCCTGGGTGATCATGTTAATACCCATACTGAAATTGTTAAATTGAGCATGTTGAACTAATTACACCTGAAAATTTTATGTAAGAGATGATTCTTAATCCTCGAGTACTTGCACTATAAAATGTGATGTGAGTACTCGCACTGGGTCAAATCTACCCATATATTTTAAAGGTTAAGAAAGAATGATTAGAAGGCCACATTATTTTTAAAAATTATTATTGATCCTAAAAATCTCTCAATACAAAATATCAGTTTAATTAATTTTAAATAACTCATCAACAATTTATTTGGAAATATTTATTTAAAATCAAAAATTTCTTATCCAAATATTCATCCCAAATTTTAGTTGTACTTAAATCAAAACAGTTGACACCAATGAAAATAGTAAATATGTTAGTTAAAATTCCAACAGATTATTATAGTTTCACGATCCTTTTTTGATGCACAAATTTGACATTGAGATCATTTTTGCTTCTTAATAGATGTTTCGTAGTCTTGCTCTATTTTGCTGGAAAATTTACATCAGGAATATTGAAGAGGACTAGATAGAATACTAATATTACTATGTTGATCAATGTGCTGCTGAATAAGGGACATTACCAAATCTTTCAAAAACAACTTATGACATTTATATTTTGTTGGCTGATTTTTGGTAGAAAGCAAAATGACACGAGCATTAATTCCTGCAATACTCATGAATGAATAAAAAAATAACCAGGGGTAATCTACGACATTTTCTGGCTGCGTTACAATTTCCGAGCAATTGATCTGTTGTAACTTTTGTAGAAATCTATCATTTCAGACAATTTTTTCCATTTAACGTGTGAATTTCTATTGCAAATAGCATGTCCTTGCCAAGTTATTTGCTGTTCTGCATCTTTAAATTTTTGATTCAGAACCCATGAAAGGATTTAACATGTTTAAAGCATCATCAAACTCAGCTACAAGAAGAATGAAGTTAGACACACATCTAAGTAAAAAGATATGAAAATTTAAAGTTGGTCCGGTTCGATTCGACCCATACTCAAAGGTTAAAGTTTTAGCACATTAGAGAAAAATAAAGTTTTTCAATATAAGATGTGCAGATAGAACCCAGTGAAGTAGATTCTTTCTTTCAGAAAGTTGTTGAGGAGCACGTGGGGCATGAGTTTCGCTCCCACCAGCGAACTCCTTCGGATCTACGAGCGACCACAGTATCATTAGAGTAGTAGTAGCTGTATAGTTAAGTAGGATTAGCATTGCTTTTATATAGTTTCATAACTTTAACCTTATCTGTAGTATTAGTTATTTCGTTTTGTAACTTTTTGTGAGTTTATTTTACACTATCGTAATAGTTAACAGTAAGTATTATCGTAGTTTTCTAGCGCTCCTTTTATTCTTAGTTTTATAAATACAGTCTTAATCCATAGTTATTGTTCCTTTGCTTATTTTATTTTCGGTTATGCATGCAAGGTTGTCAGCTGTATAGTATTTAGAATTTGTGTTGTTTGAGTATTAACCTATCTCGTGTTTGAACATACTTTGCTTGGGTTGTGACTCGCCTTTTAATTTATACCTGCGACTGACTCTTGTTCCTTCGACTGGGACACCAGATGAATTTACCCGTGTTTCTTACAGAGTTTGCTAATACGTTATTTTTCAGCTTAGGATGGCGTCCTCGAAGACACCTGTTCCCCACTTGTGTGATGCTGGTTGCGAGGCCACGAGGTTACGCATTGCGGAGTTGGAGAGGTTGGTGTCGTATCTCTTTCAGAGAGTTGAAAGCTCCGAGTCAGTCTTATCGGGTTTGAAGGGTGAGAAGTCTTCCTTGGAAGCAAACTGCGCCAAATCAGCAGCTCGGTCTCGGGAAGCTGGCAAAACGTGTGACTCCTCATTGTGGGCTGAGGGACCTAGGGTCCGTAAACCAGGTCAGTGGAGAGTGGTGTCCACTCGGGAGGGTAGTGGGGTGATGCTGCGGAGGCGGGTAGGTGGGAACGTTTCGTCGGACCCTCTTCCTGCAAGCAATAGGTTCCCGGTGTTACCGGAGGACGACTCCGTGGCCATTGCACCAGCTTCCGTCTCCTCAGCGGAGGCCGGTCCCAAGGTGGGCCGGGAGAAGAGGGGTCTGTTATTGATAGGAAGCTCGAATGTCCGGCGTTTGACGGCACCTTTGATGTTACGGGCCCGCCGGGAGGGTATTCAGAAGAGGGTGTTCTCCAAGTGTATAACTGGAGGCGTGATACCCCAGGTGACGAGGGAGTTAAAGGCATCGATCTTGACCATGGGTTGCTCTTCGTTGAATGTCATTGCACATGTGGGTACTAACGATGCCTCTAGATGTGGGTCAGAGGAAATTATCAGCTCTTTCGAGAACTTGATATCCGAGGTGTCCCGTGTCTGGGAGGATTCGGGAGCGGATGTACGTCTTACCATTTCCAGCATTGTCCCACTCACGGATTGTGGTACTATGGTCTGGTGCCGGGTAGTGGGATTGAATGGTAGACTGCGGGACCTATGCAAGTCCCAAGGAGTCGACTATGTTGACCTGATGCCGGCCCTTGACTCATGTTGGGTATCCCTCAACACCTTGGGTGTCCACTACACCCCCGAGGCTGCGAAGAAGGTAGCGGGTTTGTTATTTGAGTATGCTAAGAGTATTTTCAGTTAAAGAATACTGTAAGGTAGCATCAAATTTGATAAGAATTTAAACTGCATGGCATGAGGCATAACTGCATGTTCCCTCTCAAATCCTAACTGCTGCCTCAGCGTGGCGAGAGGGTGTAACAGGTGTATCTTTGCCCTCAGATTAACAAACATAGCTTATGATTTAAAAAAATAAAAAATAAATAAAATTTTATATAATTTCTTTTTGCCCTCAGATTAACTAATTAACAAAATAATGATGAAATTATCATGTGTAAGTTCTAGTATGAAGAATTTCTGTGATACTCTTGAGAGTTAATGACAATATTGCAAGGTAGCATAAAGTTTGATAATAATTTAAATCGCATGGCATGAGGCATAACTGCATGTTCCCTCTCAAATCCTAACTGCTGCCCCAGTGTGGCGAGAGGGTGTAACAGGTATCTGAAATTCCTCCAAATTAAATACCTGGCTAAAGCAGTGGGTACCTATTACTTACAGAATTTATATATTTGACCTATATTACACGAAACGTTATGCATTCATTTAAACTAAATAATTGCACAGCTTTGATATGTATTTTGTTAGCCAACTTCATTTTACTTAATCGATCAGCCTTCCTTCATCGCTTGTTCATCAGAGAATGTAATTATTTTCTCTCACATTTTCCATAATATATGTATTTATAGGGTTCACAAAATTTTGGACTGATATTTTTGCTGGAGAAAAGCAAGTCGAAGATTATTCTAAACTGGAGATTGTCATTCTGGTGATCTCCTTGGTATTATCACATTTCTTCATAGTTGCCTTATATTGTTTGTAATCTTTCATTTTTTAAATAATTCCCAGGTCATATTATGAGCATTTCGAGGAAAAGGAATGTCCATCAACAATGTAGCTCAACTAGGGGAAGTTTCAGCTGCTCTTCCTCCAACCTGGATCATTGCAGAAAGCCTGAAAAAATCAATCTTCTTCAGAGTTCCATGACTTCTTCTTGATGAGCATTCCATTATTGCGAATGATTGTCTCAGCATCATGGTGTACTTGTGTTTTTTTCTAGTATCATTATCCTTGAATCATTAACCATTATTAAAGCATGAAGTGTTCCTCAATGTTAATTGCTACCACTAGATACATGTATGTCACAATTTTTTAACAAATAAAATTCCTATAGCAGCTTCATATTTTTCATTAGATAAGTGATATGGATTTCTAAAAATGTCAGCTGCCTTAAGATTTCTAAGTTATGGTGAGAGAAAGAGGACATATGCGTCCTACCATCTCAATGAGATGATGAAGATATTCTTATTTTTTCGGGTGATTATTTCATATCTATTCTTAACTACTTCAGCATAAAAACTGCTTTGGCGATTTTAAGGGCACATACCAGGGGCTCCAAAAAAATGTTTTTCATGTAAAATATCAGAAACTTTAAATTGTCAATTTAAAATTAATGAAGAAAAATTCACTTTTTGTACTGTGATACTTTGTTTTCATTGCATCCTACCATCTCAATCAGATGGTAAGAATTTATTGAGTATGATAGATTTTCATTTTCTGTCATATAATACACGACAGAATGATTTAAAAAAAATATTATAGAACAAATTATGGTGCTAATTCCCCAATCAATAGGTTGATGCAGACTGAATGAATATATCGCTTTAGATATTTTTAACTGTACATATAGAGATGTTAAGTGGTTATTTGAATAATTATGTAGTTAAATTAATTCAGAATGTTGATTACTGTTTTGTAAGCATATATTTAAGGTATGCATGTATTTCATTTTAATGTAATATCTATCTTACTATATTTTATTTTGTATGTGCTATTTAAATGTTTTGTATATTCTTGTAAATGGTTAAATCACTTTACGATTAAATAAATAAAAAACTTTTAGTGAATCATGCATTAAAGAATTTTACTAAAAATTAATATTAATCTTGGGGGTCCAAACAGGAAACGGCATCAGTCCCCTACTTATTGAAGGCCTGCACTGCTAATGATTGATAATTTTACTTAAGTTCAAGAGAAGGCATTAATAACTTTTAGCTCTCTTTATGTCCTTTGATCTGCACTGTGCTAATCATGAGCCTACTAGACTAAAATCTTGTCTGGATAATGTTATAACCTACTTTCCAAAAGAATTATATAAATTTGAAGTAATAATGTCTATCTAACCATTCAGCATTAGAATTCCATGTTAAAACTACAGCCAGTAATAGTAGATTGAGCAATTCCCACTCCATTCTCATGAGGCCTATCACTTCTGTAGGAATAAACAATTTCAAATTCTTGCTAAGGTCAACTGATACAGTTTGCTTACTATCAAAGAGGGGAATCAATCTTTTTTGAAGTATTTATTAGTATGTTTGAACACTTTCCCTAAGAAATTAATGAATCAAAATTATATTAAGAAATTTAAAAATAAATTGTTCACTCCTGAGTTATTTAACCTTTGAAAGGAGTTGATAAGTTCACATAAAAGTTATATGATGACCATTAATGAAACAGATAAAATTAGACAAAAATACATCAAAATAAAACTTACTAAAAATAAATGATTTCATTCATGTCTGTGAATGAGTGCAAGGCAGCTTGGATGGTGATTAAAGGAGAAGTGGGTCCTGTTTATACTACATCTGTAATGCCTTTCACTCCTGGTGATCTAAACAAATTTGTTATAAATTCTGTAGAAAATATCATTTCCAATATTAGAAGCCCACTATAAAAGACATGACATGCTCCAGAACTGCAGAGCCACTTTCAATTGGAAATGGGCCACACCCCAAGATATTGTAAAAATTATCAACAATTTTAAAAGTTCCAAGTGCAGATATTTATGGTTTGTCCAATTATCTAATCAAAGAGGTCAATGAAATATCTCTGAGCCCCTAGCAATAATATTCCATTCTTGTTTACAATCTGGCACTTTCCCCAGTACCCTTAAATATGCTAAAACTGTGCCCATCTACAAAAAAGGGGATAAGGAGTTACCCTGTAACTATCATCCAGTCTCCATTGTCCCTATCACAGGCGTTTTTGAAACAATTAAAAGTCAATTTTATATATGTACATTTTAAAAGTAATAACATCTTTACACCTTCCCAATTTGGCTTTCATATGGGTAAATCAACAGCTTTAGCTGTTGACCATGTTATCAATAAAATTCTAAACGCTTTCAAAGAGAAACGCTCCAGTGCCCTAACTGCATGTGACCTTTCCCAAGCCTTCGACTGTGTCTTCCACTCGATCCTACGACAAAAACTCGAAAACTATGGGATTCAAAATTTGGAGTTAGTGCAGGCTGTTTCCTTCTTATACGATGGATGCAGACGACCAACCTGCACACTGCAATTTTTGTGTGCTATGCTTACATTTACTGCCATAATAAATATGGCATTACAGTCTGGAATCACTCCCACCATTCTCTTCGGATATACAAGCTGCAGAAGTGGGTGGTGAGAATTCTAGCCAAGGCTAAATAGCGTGATAGTTGCCGTAACTTGTATACAAACCTTCTAATTCTCACTGTTCTCTGTTTATATATGTTTTACTTTATTCTATATATAAAAATAATATAAACTTTCACAATAAAAATCCAATTCCGATGTCCATGACAACACTGGCCCCAAATAAGATGGATCTATCATCTATTACTAAAAATGTGCGTTAAGTACGGCACATACTGGATTAGTATTTTATAATAAGCTATCTGCTACTCTTAGAAAAGGAGGTCAATAAAAAACTTCCAACAGAAACTCGGAGAGTACCTCATAAAAGATTAGAATAAAACTATTCCGTTGAAGAATTTACCTGCAACTGAATCTCCCCGACATAAGTCAAATCACCATTTGTTACATATGGATGTATTGTGAATGCTTTCCTACGTCTGATTTATTTTACTAAATATATCTAGATATAACATATTTCTGCAAACAAATCGCTTGGACCAATATCACGAATATAAATATGTAATGTTAATACTAATTCATTTAGTATGAGATCCTGGCGCTAGAGGGTAAGATTGGTCGAATCTCCTGAATTTACATTTAGTTCAAATTTTAGATGCAAGATAGCGGATCTTAACTAAACGTAAGATTTTAGGGTCTTAGTAATTCTAATTTCTCATGACAGATGTCTATTACAGACAATATCGTATAATTATTGTAAGTAATTATAGCAATGGATTACATAATTACATAATCTTCCTAATAGAATTACTGCTGTCATCGTAAGGTTTAGTAAGAATTTCATTAGAAAATTAATTCTAACACATTTTAAAAAATTTTTATAAATAAATTCCCTATCCCTTGAGTTGTATAAATTAACGTGATTAAGGAATCTACGTAACAAATATATTTTTAACCATCTACCTATAGCAGTTATTCTGCAGTCGTATTAGGGCTTTAAGAAAATTTGAGCCTGGCTGAACAATAGAAACATCGCAAAAATATTTCATCGAGTTGGCAGGTAACTTAAAACGATGCCAAAACCAATAGACGGTTACAGAATATAAAAACAAACTTATAATTATTCTCTATATATGCGATGAGAGAATTACGCGTGGTGCTTCCGTGATATGTAGTAATTAAATTTTTACATTACCGGCGCGGGAAATTTGAAAAAATACCTCATGGAATCTCATATGCCGTATGAACCACGAGGGGTAGGCGTTAGAAAAAAGCATTAATTTACGCATAATTTAATACTTTATATATAACTACTATTTGCAGACACCTACCCCCCGTGATTTTTTCTCAATTGGTCTTTAACCGTTTTGATGAATTTCGAGCCGGGCCGACGCCGAACCAAATAAACCCCGCAAAAATATTTTTTTCGAGAACATAGGGAAGTTTCGACTACTTAAAAGCACTAAGGTAACAACAGGTATTTACAGTTAAATTCGCTGTTTTTGTATTTTGTTTTTTTATTACGGAAAAAAATCGATGATTTTCGCGGTGAAAATCGAGCGCGCTTTCGCCATTTTTGGAGAAACCCACTTATCTAAAAATCTGCGGGGGATAGGTTAAAACAAATTACATCCTTTATTAAATAATTATAATGCGCAGTTAACACAAGCATCTGCTATAACCTACCTTACGTAGTAATTGCACAATAGGCTACGACGTGCGGCGTCGACGCCCCACCGGAGACGGTAGCCCATCAGTAATCGCAGGTTAAAAATATTTATCTATGGCATAGGTGACGATAAACAATATAAAAAAATCAACTATACCATGAAATGCTGTTCAGGTGAAAATAAACTTCCTACATTGTTTAATTAAAAAGATAAATATTTTTATATCTTAAATATGAGAGCGCGCTTTTTCCATTGTTTTTGAAAAAATCAACGTATCTGACAAACGACGAAATTTAAGAAATAACGACATACACTAATGAACGCGTAATTTAATTTTCTAAAGGGTACATGTATTGACAAACACCTACCCCCCCCCCCTCCCCCCAAAATTTTGAACTATCGTAGGGTCGGCCCGGGCCTGCACTCGAGAGGGGCCCGTTGCGCATCCGGAACCCTTATTGGAAAAACATTTTTGGGAGGGGTAGCTTGTTGAAACATACATAGGATTACAGATAATTTAACATTTATTTGGTAGGGTTAACGTCAATTTCCTATCTTTCGTCTTTTTGCTCGAAAAAATTTTCGAGTTTCACGTTTACGTTTTTTCGCGATTTTGGCGTTTTTTGAAAAATCAAAATATCTGAAAAACGACGGGGGGTAGGCGAATTTAGTTTTCATTGCCGAACGTCAAGTCTAATTGTTGACATTTTATCGTTTACCGTAATAAGCTGCCTCGCTTGGTTTGGCGGATATGTTTGATTTCTCATCTTCGAGAGCGCCGGGCGCGGCCGAACTGGCTGTGGAGATGTCCCATTAAGCGTTGTTTTAAACGTTCCAGGTTCAAATTGACAACGTCGTGCAATTTAGACAAAAGTGGTTAATGTGGGTGGTCAATATCAATTTCGTACGCCATTGACTTTTTCTGTCAATTGGTATTTACCTCAAATAAAGCCTTCGATTCGACGCTTTGGTGTCTTTGAATGTACGAATTTCGATATATCGTATATGGCATATCGTATATAACTTCACACACATTTAAATTTGCCCTCTTCCTATGTACCTTTGACTGCAAGCGACAATCGAAATGAAATCGAAGGTTTCCATTCATCCCTGAAGAGGGCAGCATAGGAGTTAGTCTTGTCGAGCGGCGCGAATCTTGACGTTGTTTTCTCATATGTACACCGTTATTCTCGCATTATTTGCTATTATTACTGTTAATTATAAGTTGTGCAAGATCATCTCAGTTATGTTTATTTTAAAGTTTTTACAGTTGATCTACACGCATAATCAAATCTAGTTTTTTATCAGTCCGTATATTTTCATATAAAGCTCCAGAGTGTATACTTTTACTTGGTTTGGCATTACCTTCTCACATCGCTTCCTTCAAAGACTTCTATTTTTTCTGGTCCTTCAAAAAGTAGACTTAGTTTGTTCCAGTCACATTCAATGTTCCATCTAAGCTATGCGCGTGTGCACACGCACACGGTCTGCAAGGCCGGCGCACACGGGCAAAATTTGTGCGCACAGATACATGTAGATATCTGTAGATGGCTGTCGAGGAAAAAACGGCGCCGCAGAAAAATGGCACGCAATTATCTGAAATTTCCGAAAAAGTTACACATGGCAAATTTTTTCAACACGTCATGAAAAATTAGACGGAACATTGGTCACATTTGAATGCAACTTAGAAAGACATCAATGAAAATTTCGCGAGGCATAGGTTTTAGAAGATTCAGATTAAAGAATTTACAGCCTTAGAGCAGTTAAAAATTTGACACCTCTTGGCTACGACGGGAGAAATGAGGAAATAGTCCGCCACCCTTGTTTTGGAAAATTTTGTGGTATCGCCAAAGCTGTTAAGTTGAGAATATTTTTGTCGTTTCAAAAATATTCCAAACGTTTTCGATATTTACGTCTGGCTGCCAATCCATAAGCCACTTAGCAATTGCGTGAAGATCTTGCATTATTGTCTGGTATTTTCCTGTAGTGATTTCCCTATACACTTAAGTATCACCCACAAAAATTTTGACCTTTATAAATATCATTATCAGCCTGTTTCGGTAGGTTTTAGGTTCAACCAACACAATCCATTAAAAAACCTTTCTTTCGATCTTCTCGTAACCATTCTACGCCCGGGCCACCAAAATCGGATATTGTCCCGGAAAAATCGAAATAACGATTAATGATGCATTTATGCTTATGTTTCTATTACAAGTCTGGTGCATCTGAAATTGCGACTGCGGAGTTCGTAAGGGAAAGTGCTGAAAAGAGCATTAACATGGTGCAAATTCTACCGCCAAGGACGTATTAAAGGGTCCATTGGATGACGAGCCTTGGGTAACCCAGCTCCTAACAGCACTGCCTTAATCCGATCCTCTATGGGCAGCCACATCTGCCCCCTTTAATCCACTATTGGGCGCATATGGAATATGTAGACGTATTTTCACATTTCATGCGGTCAAAATTATAGGGATTGTCGAGCACATTTGAATTGGTCAGTGGAATACCATAAATTTGTATTTTGTTTCGCGTCTGGCGCTTCGTCGATTAACATTAGAAGTAAGCCACACATAAAGAAGGCGTGCTTAATATGTTGGGTTAAATAAAACATTTTCACATAAAACATCGGAATAGCAAAAATAAGTAGTTTGGTTTATGAACATGGATAAAATTAGCGCGTTTTTATTTAAATGTATATATATATATATATATATATATATATATATATATATATATATATATATATAACAGCTTACGGAAAAGGAAAGGTAAAATGGATATATGGATGGCAACAAGATGTTGGGATGAGGAAGCCCAGTGAACACTCACCAATCGGACGACTTCAGGTTGGCGAGGCCCTGGGGATGTCGAAGCGACACACATAAAAGAGCACTAAAACAACACAGAAACATCACAGACGAAGAAGCTTTCGGAGTTATTCCTTCATCAGCTACAGAGAGAGAACTCATCCCAACATCTTGTTGCCATCAATATATATATATATATATATATTTATTTAGTCACATCATTTGTAATTGGAAATGTACCCTCAAAATTTAAGATTTTATTCCTTCAGAAAAAAATTAATTTGGCTCCTATCCGACTGTATATTTTTCAAAACTCAAAACTAAAGAAAAACAAATGGCAGCAGTACAGAAATCTACACACACTTTCCTTTAAGGTTTTGTCACATTTTCAATTTAGGCAATTGCATAGACAGACGCCAGACAGACAAAAACGCGCAATAATGAAAACAATTAAATAATAATTAATCAATTAAATAATCCTTCGGCAATTTATTTTCTCTCGACTGGCAAGGGAAGACTTTTAACTCGATAAAAGTACGCCATTTAAATATTAGAGAGACTTCTACTTAAAAAGCCTTCAGGGGGGCTCGGAATTCACGTCACAAAGCATACTCGGAACGCCGAATCTGCGCAACACGGCGAGAAATTATTGGGCGTTGGGGGTAGGTCGTAACTTCAATTCCAGAATATAACGGTTCCAATGAAAACTCACGGGACAACCGAGGCCGTTTGAACGGATTACAAATCTCGATGACGGATGAACCCTCTGGAATGGAACGGTATGGAAAATCCTTCGCCACGAAAGGCCATCGCTATTTTTATCCCCTGTTAAAAGAGCTCGTGAAGGCTACGGTTAATAAAAAGTGAGTTTATCAGTCGCATGAAAGCTGCGTTAAATCGCTTACCGAGGCCGTTATTGGGATTCGGCTTATCTATACTATATTGACGCTTCTTACTTATGATATGCCATTATTATTAATATATATCACACGAGTTATCGGTGCTTGCATACTGCAAGCGCTAAAAAAAATCACAATATACCAGGATCTAAACTCTTAAATAATCCAACGTGGAGCTTATATGTAATAGATAAAAAATTCCATGTGTTCTAGCAGATTATTTATAACTTTCCACGAAATTAAGGCAATTATCCGTAATTTCCACATTCTGTGGCAATCGGCTCGTGTCCAAGTTTTCGTATTTCAAGTTTCGTGAGTCATATCGCCCTGCATGAGCAATAAGAATAATCATCATTAAGAAAATATCCTACACATTAAATTTATGGAAAAATTATAATGTTTTATGTTAAGGTTATGGCATAATCAATCGTGCCTTTAACACGTATTTGGATAAAAAATATTGCGAATATCGTCATTATATTTAACAATTGAAAAGAGTTAAAATTTCTCGAAAGACTACGAAACACAACATTAAAATACATTTCACGTTTTACCTTCACTGCTATCAGGGTTTCTTCTCCGTTTGTGATCCCTTATAGTCCTAGAGGAAAACAAACCTATTCGCTCCTACCTATAGGCGATATCCTAAATTTAATCGTCATGTTTGTGCTTTCAATAGTAAGTGAGAATTACAATTATCGATGATACCCTCAATGACAGTGCGTGATGCAATTAATGCTTTGGATACAGTAAAATCTTACGTATTATCGGAAGATAATATTGGTCATGATGTTTTCATAATATGCACGATATTGAAAATTAGAGTAAGTTAACTTATATGCCTATGGGAATAAACTTGTTGTCCACTCGATTAAAGGAAATGAAAAAAATATATTTCCGTAACTCGAATTTTCTATATCTCGAATAATTTTTGCTCTTCCTTGAGATTCAATTTATGAAAGTTCCACTGTATATATAAAAATATATTTCCATAGCTTGAGTTTTCTATGACTCGAATAATTTGTACTTTCCCTAAAGATTCGAGTCATGGAAGTTCCGCCTTAATTCGTTATGACGTCATTATTATCCATTAAAAGAATTAAATCACTTCAATCGTAACGTATAACATCAGATCCCTTTAAAAGCACTGAGGTCGTTGCCTTAGTATGTAAAGATTTCCATTATTGACAAGAGGAATAATCCACATTTTTCCGATTAAAAGAAAATATTTACGCTAATTCGTTAAGTATTTGAATTCTGTCTTAAAAAATTAAGAACTCCGTTTTTTCAGCTGGATAACTACTTTTTCCAGATTTCGTATTCAAATTTTAAGTAATTTGAAAATGCATTTATAGAAAGCCTTGCATTGAATCCCATGATTTTCTTATGGTGTATTGAAATGAAACATTAGGGTTAAAAACACTTCTTAAATATAAACTTTTTTGGGATTTTTTATTTTTATGGTTGGTTGTGACTAAAAACCTATAATCTCTCCAAATTTCATGTCTGTAGCTCATAGCAGTGCGTTTTCAGTATTGCCAAATAATTTTTACTTTCTCCATACGTAGTATAGGGGCAAGTATTGTTTTCATGAAACAAATTGATTTCGAAATTTCAACGGAAATACACGTTTTGAGGTCCCCTGAACACGTTTTGACCATTTCCTAGATGATGTCTGTGTGTGTGTGATAGCTTTTTTGTTTGTGCTCGAACTCAAAAAGTATTAATCAAGTCAACACGAAATTTTATATTTAACATTTTTATATAAGTCACAAGATGATTAGTTTTTGGTAAAAATCGGTCAACCGTAAGTGGGTGTTTACTCATGTGACTTATCCGTTATTTTGAAATATTTGCTTTAATATTTGATAAATGTAAAAATGCACTGGAATAAAAGTTGTAGGAAATTAAATTTTTTAAAACCTTTGTTTGAAACATTTCCCCATATAATGCATTGTTTAAGAGATATCTTATATTTATAGTGGCCACCACCACGCCACCTACCGACGACTATTGTTAACAATTGACGCTTAGTTACGTCTTAGTAACGCTCCTTTATAGTTTCATAATTGTTGGAGTTTTGTGGCTATAGCCAATATCAGGAGGCTATGGTTCGAGTTTATTTCTGTTCTTTGTAAAGTTTAAAATTTTCTCGCAGTTTCTTAAAATATTTATTATTATGTAACGTATTTGGAATTCTTAGAAATATTACAGGCATGGAGAAAGTCCTGTGGTGGCCACTTCAGATTTTTACTTAAAATATTAGCTTTTTACTGACATGAAGTGCACTCTTTAAGCATTTTATGTTAACTTTATGAATCTTAAGTATTTTGGAACAACCAATGCCAATAGACGATTAAGGAATTCCGTATGTTTATACCAAGTAAAATTTTAGTTGAGAAAAAAGAAAGTTGTAAGCTGGTTTTGTCTATGAAAAGTGTAATATTAGATGAAACGTTTGAAAAAGGAAGCGATTTTAGTGATATTGGCGATGGAGAAGTAAAGTAGAAGTATCTCAGATTCCGATTTGGAGAACTTATGTGTCGTTGATGAAGTGAAGTGTACTGATAGGGTAGACGTAGGTTACAAAATAATGTTGGAAAATAAAATAACCCTGCAATGTGAGCATGGTTGTGCACATAATGCAAGAAAACAAACAGGAAAACCTATTTTTACTTTTGTTTGATGCTGAGAAGAGTTGGGTGAAAGTTGTTCAGCAGAAGTTACGAAAAATACGCAAATTATTTAGAATTTCTATTCATTTAAATGTTCTGAAACTTGTTGTAAAGAAAGTAAGAATATATAGCAATGTTTTTATACATATCAGATTTATAGATTGGAATTAGTTCTTAGAATAACAAATGACCGAGTGTAGAATAATTAGCATAAAAATTATAAGATGATTATGTCGAACTTTTTATATACATATATTAAATGAGGATTGATGTTGCTATTTCTTACATTACCGGATAAGTTAAGACTTAAGCTACAAGAAAATGTAAAAATATATTTCTAATATATGTATTATAGCAGACATGGCCAACGCGCGGCTCTTCGATACCTTTAATGAGGCTCGCCTCAATAATTTTAAATATATTTTTAAATACAAAAAATAAATAATTAAATGAAATCGCACGAAGCTTGTTGACTCCGTGTTACGAATTGATACTGGGCAGTTCATTATCCCTACCAACACATTGCCCACCCGCGTCCTTCGCGTTACAATGTGCTACTTCCCGGTCACTTGGCTTTTATTTTGAACCGTTTCGTACATATGAGTCATTATATTTGTGTTTATGATTGCCTTGCCTCGTGGCTGAAATCTGGATGCTTCATGCAGCATACGTTTTTTCATCTCAACCCAGGGAGATATTTTAGGCTAGTTCTGCTTCGACTTCAAAGTAGCAAAATCTCATAGAGCAAAGTAGTCAAATTTCATAGAGAATTATTTCAAAAATGTATACCCAAGCCACAGCCGATGACAGAAACGAAGAGGACCAAGATGACTAAAATATATGCTGCTGTAGCATATTACTATATCATCATCAACATACGTAGTCTCGTAGACAAGTCCGTGATTATTCTTGGTTAAACCTGGTTCTCCATATACTCCTATTTTCCGCTGTCCTTTTAATATCTTGATAACTCTCTTTCCCTTTCAAATCGTCTATCAGCTGAAACCTTTTCCTACCTCTTTCCCTTTTCCCATCTAGTTTTCCTTCTAACACATCTTTAATCATACTCTCTCTCCTCAGGTAATGTCCAACCCAGTTAGCCTTCCTCTTTCTGATAGTCTGTATAATCATTCGCTTCTCTCCTATTCTTCGTAGCACTTCATCGTTTTTCATCCTATCTGTCCATTTTACCTTCAAAATTCTCCTCCATGTCCACATTTCAAAGCTTTCCAAGTATTTGATGTCATTTTTCCTTAGCGTCCATGTTTCTGCCCCATACAATGCTATATATATATTACTATAATTATATAGTAATATGCTACAGCAGCTACATAATGAGTTTAAAATATTTTATTGGCTCATTACATGTTATTGCGGCTCTTCGGTGATGCTCATTGCAGTATTGCGGCTCCTGCTCAGGCCTAGGTTGGCCACCCATGTATTATAGAGTTTACAGGCATTTTTATTTTAACTCACATCTTGCCATACACAGAAATAACCAGAATCCGGCGAATTATTAACTCGGAAAATCAATCGTGAATTCCAAAATAGGAGATTATAAAAAATTCCATTTTCGTTCAGCAGACGCAATCCACAAAAATGTTTGAAACAATCGGATCTCCCTTCTTCTTATTTCAGAAGGTGACCGTTGAGTTTCACAGGTTTCATCGTCAAACCGTCACCGCTCTTCGTTGTAATCGAATTAATTTTGCTTTATACCATGCCAATAATTTACTGATTGTGAGAGAAACAGAGGACGGATTTTGTTTGCAAATAATGATTCACCGATTTAAATGCACAGAAGTCAGATTACGTGACTGTGGCACAATTGGCTCATTCTGTTACTACTTGAGAATTTTAAAATTGAAAACGAACTATCCGCAACGGGTACTTACAAGGGATGCTAGTTATACTAAAAATATTATTTTAAGTATTTGATTTCATCCACATAAATAAGAAAAATTCTACGAAACAATACAATATGACGTTGAGGCGAGTACAAGGCTATAGTCATTCATTCTTCAAAAGGAGCATTAATTTAAACCTATTTCACAACTGCACCATATTTGTACCCCAAAACGCCTACGGTATGCGGAGAACATCTCCTAGAAGAACTGTAATACGACATACGATATCTTTCGGAACACGAACCAGTAGTAACTGCTTCTAACGACTCTAATTTAAATGTAATTTTACGACGTTCTACGATGGTACAAAGTGTGATATCATCACCAATCAAGGAAGAATGTTGACTAATTGGCTATGACACCACTTTCGTCAGTTCAAATTCGACGAAATGCACACGTGTGTCGAAGCGAACGTGAATTCGAAGAGATATTCGGACCATACTCCCTCTCGTCTGAATGATTTGGGATTTATTCACGTGGATCTGCCGCGTAAGTAAAATATGCCGGTAAGTTTTGGGTGTTTCAATCTTGCAACTGATTGATGTAAACTGACATGTTCAGACCGAAAAACGGCCATAGTCGAATTTTTTTTGTATTTTGCACATCATCGTTGCTATGTATGTCATTACAATTTTTTAAAAGCGGGAGAAAAAGAGATGTGGGGTAGAAAGTGATATTTTTGTGATAGGTGGATCGTGAAATGTATTCTCGAAAGTTTCCAGTTATGAGGCTGACATTGATGCATCGATTGGCTACTGACGTCATGTCTCTGCGTCACAAATACGTCGTCCCTATAAGTGTTTTTCCGTTTATAAGGACACATTTACTCTAGATCTATTTTTAGGACGATCCGTATAAATTTGGCGACTCAAATTAAAGAAGTCGAAGGCTTTGAATAAAAAATGATGATCATATTAAATTTTATCATAATATACGATAATGTAAAAATAATTACCGTTCAAATTACCAGCACAAAATTTTGTATCGTCGTCACATTTACTCAGCCTGTTCACTTTTAGTCTGCACCTTATTTTTATTTATATGCTACTCTATTCCAAGTCGAATTGGTGAATCCGTAATGCACGTTAAAAACTTAGTCAAATGAATTTAAAGGAAACCGCATTCTTATTTTAGTATCAATCGTTATAAATAGTTTTTGCGCTGAAAGAAGAAAGTTAATGCAGCGGCGCATTAGACCATATCGACAGAAATCTTGGGTGCCACATCAAGAGTTGTCAAGAAAAAAGCGAAATCATAAGGGGCAGCAGAATCAGATGAAACCAGTTTCCTTTTGAAGGGAGAACATACCTTCAAGGAAGATAAAATCCTTTTTTCCGAGCAGTCGACCAAAACGTGGAAGAAAATGTGACATCATGACCAAAAACGGATCTCTTTCTGAGCAAATATTTAGAAAAATTTTGGTGTGTAGGTTAAATGTACTTCAACTTACGTTACCTTGGTATTTCCCTCAATATCAATCAAATTCGAGCTCTCTTTGCGAATTTTCCATTTGAAAATAGGCTCTTAAACTTCTACCGTTATTTCAGATCATCCCTAAAATTTAACGTTTTCATTCAAATGGGAATTGTTCGTTCACTCATTTAAAAACAGAGCAGCCGTTTCTGTAATCAGAAAAAAATGTTGCCGTGCACGATTTTTCACTGTCGGTATGTCAAAAATCAAATTATGCTAATAAATTACGAGCAACTTCGCGAGATCTGTTAGGTTTTAATTAACTTCTCTTATATCTTTCTCCAACTCATCTGCTCTAGATGAAAATTTTGAAGCAAAATTTTCTTAACGCATTTCCCGGATATTGAGGAAACACAAGCACAGCATAAAAGCCACCGGATGTCACTTAAAGCGACGTCTTACTCGAAATGTTTTTTCGAGAGTAGGTTAATGCGCGCAACGAGTTTTCTTCCTCCTCCGAGGGAATTACTGAGTAGTTGACACAGGGAACACAATCTACGCATTAAACCCAAAGAAATAAAGAACTAAAAAAAAGTCGAAGAAAAATAACATTTCCCCGTATAGAAAACTCGTTTCAAATTAATTATATCGACAGTTCCTTTGCCCATCAAACGATAGTGAAGTTAGCGGCGTTGTTTTTGTGATTCGATCTATAAGCTGAGCCTGCAAAATTGTTTTTGAACTAGCGGTAAGTGAAATTTTTATAATATTATTTTATTGATATTAGTACTTGAATTAAAAATAATAATTTTGTAATTGACTTGTATCTTAATAATAGTGACGTGAAAAAGTCTTGGTTCAGTTCAATTTGGGATTGGTTCTAGAATAGCGAAAAAGTAATAAAATGTTTAATGAGCAACTGCAATTACATCTTCTAGAACATCTGCGGATTTCCCCAATAGCAGCAAGAAAAAGTAACACAAATAAGGCGCTGATGGAAGATAAAAAATAGCAATAAAAATTTGTAACTTTTATAGGAATATATTATTTAATCGATCGGTTACATCATCATCACTTGGAGTCATTTCACAAAGTCTTTAAAAGACAAAAAAGCATGGAAATAATTCTATCGAAATGCATTTTAAAGGTTATCACTAGTAAATATAGCCTATATTCTTAAAATTAAACATTATCACCGAATTATAAGATGATAATAATAGTCACAGTGTTTTGGAAAAGTATACAATTGGAGCTTCCATCGAGACTCGTTAGTTGGACGATCTATACCAGCAGAATATTTTCGTATAGCAAGCACATTTTTCATACCAATTCCAAAGGACTTATTCGATCCACGCTTCATAAGAAGGTCGTTAAACCGCGCTGTAAACAAGGGGCTCAACTTCACAGAGAACAACCTGATTCAATTCCGCGATCTCAAGTCGTTTTTTACGATTACACCGATATTTGCCATGGCAAAACCTGTACCTTCGTAATTTATCGTTGCATAACCCGAGTAAACATATACCGAACTCTGGTTCTCCCTATAAAGTTTTTAAAACTTGAAGTTTTTACTCGAATTTTGCCATTTCGTCGTTCGTAATTGCCGTCCTCTTCGTCAGAATGCAGATCGAGCGTGAGATAAGCACGAAGGAAGAAAAATAACACAAACCCGATTTGAGTCCCAGATTAGAAAACAGAAACACCCATGGATGCTCGGTGTTGGTAGAGCGTTAAAAATTTTCCAAAAATGATGCAAAACAAGCATGATACTGTTACAAACCATACATTGGCCGAAAGATTTGCGAGGCACCTATCGCGATCACAGGAGAGACGATACTAGAAAAACACTCAATTGAGCACATTACTCCTTTTCCCTCCACTTCCTTCGGGGATTAAACATCGGGCCTGTAACCGCTTTTCCATAAAGGAAAACAAAAATCTCTACGAGGAAAAACAATTTTGACGCAGAGTTCAATGAAGATGGAGTATAACGGCAAAGTTAGATCGTAGTCGGTCTTCAGAGATTGCTTTTCACACGGTCAAATTGAAAACCACAAAACCGAATCGAGAGACCGTAAGTAATTTTAACGCGTCTGAGTATATATTTTGGATTTGTCGTTCTATGTCTGTTTAGTCTGTATTAGTTTTCTCACGGCGTCAAACGCAGTATTCCTATAAATAATTTAATCGGTGTAATAACTGCGTTTTAAATAACTTTGACTTCAACGTGAATTATACCCAGTTATCTCGAACTTAATGTCTGTTGGCCGAATATATTTCGAATTTCGGCATTGGGAAGGCGTTTATACTAAAACAAATATTGAATCCATAAACTTACCGCAGAGATAAACTAACATGTCATTTTATCCTCTTCCCCTTAAACAGAGCTAAGGAAATATACTACTCGATGGCGATCGATTTTGTCGTCCCACTACCCTCACACGAATATATAAATGGATTTCTAATCACAGCCCTAATATGATCAATCGGGGATGCCGTTTCACTATTAGCCGAGAGGAAATTGGCACGGACTGGCGACGTAAAAATCGTACGTCTGTATGCGATGCGTGTCCTAGACTCAAAATTCCAACACATGGCAGCAAAAAAATCGTGCGTCGGAAGCATTTCCTTTGAAGCACGCATTATTCCTCTAGCGAGACATCAAATAAAACTTCAAACGATAAAGCGAACTATATTTCCGACTCCGACGACTTCACCACTTTCCTCTCACCCTCTCTCTCTCTCTCTTTCTCTCCCAACCTCCCTCAAACCAGCAAGAGGACAGTCTTTCTCTCTCTCTCCCACTATGACACACAGGTCCCAACCCAACGCCTAATGGACCTCACTTGTTTACTAAACGCGACTTCCCATCGCATTAAAGGACCACGTCGCCCCTCACATTTATCGCCCTATGCGTCGCTAAGCACGCCTTTCCTCCTCTACCCCCATACTCTCGACTTTTCCCTTCCCCTCCACCCCTTCCAGCCTGCCCGATAGCCTCGCGACCCTCCCTCTCCCCTCCCCTTCCCCCGTTCCTTCAACTCCACCTCCTCTCCCTTTCCCTCCCTCCCGTCTCTTCCGATTCTCATCTCCTCCACCCCCTTCATCCTACCGACTCCCTGTCCCAAACCCAACTGGAGACCCCAATGAGGAAATGGAGCAATCAGCCTCCCTCCGCTGCACTCACCCACTCCACATTCCCCTCTCTACATTTTTCCCTCCTTCACCTCTCCCCTCTTTCTTTTTGCCCTCCTCCCCTCACCTCATAATCCCATCCCTCTCTCCCTTCTGGCCTTTTCATACGCCCCCTCATATCCCCCCCTCTCCGCATCCCTTCAACTCTTTGGGGCCTCACGGTTTTGAACTCCCGCTGCTCGATATCGCGACCATTTTAAAAATTCTTTCCCACTCTTTTTTTCCTCTTTTTATTTCGCAGGGACGAGAGAAATTCCGAAGGTAAAAAGAAACGTTTTTTAGTTTTTTTTTTCTAAATAAAATTGCATATACGTATCTGGTTTGCCTGTCCGTCCGTCCGTCTGGGTGGGAAGCATCTCTGGAAACCTGAAAACTGGAAAACTCAATATTTCAGGATAGGTTACTCTATACTATAAGACAAGGTAAAAGTTCGGTGGCTCTAAGATCATCTGCTGGGGAATAACCAGTGTCTACATCCGAACTTTGCTATTAACTCAATATGATATCGTGCTAGAAAGAAATTTTTGCAGAGAAGCATTTATGGATGAAACTCTGATGTAATCAGATTTAAAAACTCAAGTATCGGGCTTAGATTCCGCGGGAGTTTACTTTAAATGCCGACGTTTGTATTCTTAAATTTTCCGTAGCCTTGCAGGACACAATAACACTTTAATGGTATTAATAATATTAATATAGGTAGTAATAATAAATACTTTTATAGAAAGATTCCATAATTCATGCGTACATACTTAAAATAACAGTTTCTTTGTCATGTTTTAACAATAATATTTATCATTTGCGACTGTTTTTGTAAAAAAAGCGCCTTACGTAATTTGTTCGGCAATTCTTCCCTCGCTTGTTTTTTTTTAACTATACCACCACCCGGATCGGTGGCGACCGTCGTTCCGGGGAGGCAATTCTCGAGTAGCAATTGCAGAAGACGTCCAAATCGCGCAGTATCTCTCCTCCTACACCCCCTCGCTCGTTTTCGCTCCTCCACCTGCCCGCTCACACGCGGTGCTCCCGTCGGAATTGCTGTCTCGGACCTCTTTCGACCTCTCCGGGGAACGTTACGTTATTCTGACGTTTTATACGCCGTGGGACGAAGTTTGAATGTGTACGCGGTCGCGCCTGCTTTGCCATTACTCACGTCGGAAAAGTGTCGGGGGATGAGGGAATGCGGGGTTTTGGGGGAGAGGTGAGTCCTCTTTCCCTAGCTCTCTTTTCCCGCCAAACGGCCATTTTCATTGGCTACGGAAATGACAACACGCTATATTCATCGCAAAATGTCGTAATTTCGATCGTCTATTTTTTCTAGACATCTTTCTTCCAACGAAACGTGGGTGTTTCAAAGATATACCGTATTTATACAAATATAAGACGACCCCCAAAAATTGGTGGTTTTAGATAGAAAAAAATTAGTTACCTGAAAATCAGAAGACTACCCATTCACAGAATTTTAAATTACGCACAGAAGAACAATTTTCAACTTTAAATCACCTCCAACGCCGTATGTTCGCTCCACTAATCCTGAATTTACGTGTTGCTTGTAATTTCCGTGTGTTCAACAACTATCAATTTAAAGTCCCTGTCATAACTAAAACGCATTAGTTTTTATGTTTGTGACATCCTGGACCCTATTTTTCAACACAGTCATGCATAAATAGTTTTTTAGGAAGTATTTTTTCACTTTAACTTTCCACAATAATGCGCCGTCAACACATGAACTACTACTAGTACGTCTTTGACTACGCGAATATAAGGCGACCCTTCATTTTTCAGATGCAAAAAAAGGAAAAATATCTCGTCTTATACTCGGATAAATACGGTATCTCTAGGAGTCGAATGGTAGGGCGACGGTGCTTTCGTCGAATTTTCTCGGAAAGATACGCACAAGGGACAATGTTACGGAGGATTTCCGAGAAAAGGGGAGTATCATGACCAACGGAAGATGTCGCTCACATTAAGCATTCCAGGAAAGACGCGAGATGTGCGGTTGTCGTCGGCGAGAGAACGGGAGACGATCTTAAGCGGTGCTTTGCGGGAGGAAATGGAATATTTCGGAGATGGATTTAAAAATTGCGGGAGCACAGAAGGGCTTTAATAAACTGCCGCACGACTCGTGATTGATTATTCTGCGTGCCAAGTCGTGGCGTCGACTACATGCGATAGGAAATCGGGGAAATAAAAACCACTAACTCTGTGCTCGTTTTGATTCCTTTTAAAAATTTGAGATGATTGCGCAGATTTGAAAATTCATATTTAGGCGACCTCTTTGTTTGGACGATATTTATTCGTGAGGCTACGCAAGAAATCTATAAAAAAAATCATGCTTCGCGAACGTCTATCGGGGTTTTTAAATAAAACTGAAATTTTTGTTGGGAATATATACGGGCATATCTCGGCCAAGGAAGCCTCTGGCAACGGAGTTCCATTAAAGCGAAGTCCGTCCTCTTATTTTTGTTTTTACTTTTTATAATTCCTGGTAAATTAGCTTCGCTTCCATCACGGAAATCCGAGCGTATTATTTATCGACACACTTGTGCCACAGTTTGTGAGGGAACACATGTTTGGAATTGCTTCGGTAAAATTATTCCCGACCAGGGCTACGTCACAGCATGCGTGCACAGGTGTTTAAGAATGTTCCATTCGCAGTAAATATTCTCAAGACTTTTCCTATCTCATTATTTGGCGAAATTAAACACTTTTTAAATATTATATGTGTAAGGAATATACATCTTGTACATTATATATTTAACGAAGTACTGGAACGTATCCCTATACACTCTATACTTTCCTCTGGCAGCGAAGTTTCCAACAACGAAGAGGATGCGAGGAACGCATCTACTTCGTAAAGGGAGGTGTGCCTGTACGACCTGTACTATATGCATCGCCCCGGTTATAACGCGGGTTTCGGGGAAGAAGCTGCAACCCGCGCTATAAGACAACCGCGATACAACCGAGGACACGGTTGTATTGTCCAATACAGCACGTACATAGAACGATTTTATTTTTTAAATTTCTTCAATTGCTACAAACGACAAAATAAGAAAGTACAAAATTTACTTAATCAATTCTCCAAAAAGTCAGTAATTTGTTGTTGCTTTTACTTCAGTACTTAAAAAAGGACAGGATTTTCTTTCCAAGAAACGGGGAGGAAGGAAGCCCCGCATTATATGTCAATCCGCGGTATAACCGGCGGCGTAATAGTCGGGGAGCGAAGTACATTTCAACCCTCGGGAAAAAAACCCCAAGATTATGCCAATAAATAAATAGAGACCAAATTATTCATGCATACAACTGTTTCATGGTGAAACACCATATAGTTAACGGAAGCACCTTCCAGATAGTTATATCAATTGTTTATACCATGTAAGCATGTATGTTAGATAAAAAAATAAGCTCTTAAGAAACACGAGTTGAAAAATAAGTAATACTTATTTTCGGTGTCTTCAATAGTTATAACAAGCTTATAAAATACCTAAGATTAGTACTTATTTTTCAAAACACTTGATTCTCAAATGACTATTTTTTATTTGTTTTTCACCCGTAAGATGAGCTCGATAATTCTCTACCGAATTAGTTCATTAGATTTTTAAAGGCATTTATTAGTCACAGGTAAGATGCTTCTCTCGTAATTTTAAGCATCAACGCAGGAAATCTCATAATAGTTGATAGAAATTTTTTAATGGAATCAAACACCAAATATTTCACAAAAAGAAATTCATTATTATTTTAAATCAATATTTTTTTAATTATTTAGGTTGAATAACATAGTCAAAATGATGTGATGACCTGCGGAAACCAGCCTATCCCTATACCATCCCTATACAACGTAAAATCTTCATGGAATAAAAAATTTTAATGAGTAATTATAGCATGTCCACATTTTAAAGGAAAATTTATTTAATAACTACCTTTTAATGTCATTGATATATTAGGCAAGGTGGCAGGATAATCAACAAACAAAGTATTCGCGGAACCCTATGGTCATGATCACTGAACCGAATGGTTCCATGAGATCTGTTACAAAATGCAGATTAATACAATGGGAAATCAGAATTTTGTGAAATTAAAAATGTCAATTATTATTGGGATTTTTGGAACTGAAATAACTTCCAAACCATAAATCGTAATTTAAATTAAAGCGAATCAAAAAAATATAATAAAACATGAGAGTAACGATTGGGCTATTTTAATATACTTCTATTGTAAAGACATGAAGAAGGAAAAAAATATTTAGCAAAGTAGATCTATTTCAGAAATAACGTCAGCCACGAAAAAGATCTTCTAAAAAAAGAACTTTATACAAACGTGCATATTTCTCTTATTTTTCACGTGGTCTTGCGTTAAAACGGTAAAATTTTAAAAAGTTTTTTCTTCAGATCAGTTCCATTAATACATAATGTTTGAACGAGCGTATGGTAAAGAACTTACGCTCATTAAAGTGAATAGTGATTTATGTAAGCCCATAAAAGTAATTGTATTTCAATATATATCTTTGTGCATTTGTTATCACAAAAAAAACAGGCAAACCGCGATCTTTAATTAGATAAACTTTTAATAAAATTTTATATGAATTACATTAGCTTCATTATTTAAAATAATTTTATTTTAATTCTAACCAACACATTTTTAAATTATATTTTAATTTAGTTCATCAATTATAACGATTTCCAAATTATTTATAAATCAATTAAGATGATAAAATTTCTCTAATGTGTCGTGACCCTGTTAGATTTATACAGATCAAGATTCAGCTGTTGCAGAAGAAACAAAGAGCGGAACGGAGATACGTTTGATCGAAGCATCCAAGAAAATCTTATCTTTTTGACCATTCACCGACGTGAAATCCCTAGCCCTATTTTCATCAGACTGCCAAATCACCATTACTTCCGCAACGCGAGATTCCCCTTGCTAAAAACTATCCTGTATTCAACCTAACGTTAGAAATTAAAAAATATAGTTGGAATGCACGATTTTGATCATATTAAAAGGCGTTCGCTGATTTTAATACATACGAAAATTTTAATTATATATAAATCAATGTTATGCAAAGTTTAACGACTGAAACTGTTATTATCTTTTGCTAGAATTCTGAGTCCATGTCGCAGCCTTTTCACGCGTTCGAGACGTTCATTTTAAACAGTTTATAAAGAAGTAAAGCAACGGCTGTGACGACTTCCTTGCAGTCAAATCCAAGAAATTGAAACGCACGCCTTTGAAAGAGGAACGGTTCACTAAGAGTGCACTTAAGATGAATGGGTTTCGATTGAAAAAGCGAGAAAATAAAGTCACGGAAATACTATAGAAGATATGTATATAGGTATATACTATATATAAACCAGAATTTCGAACAGCCATGTCTAACGGGAAACGTATTGCAACGCAGCAGATGTTTATTTTTTTAATTTGCCGATTTTCTTATCATTAAAAATATTAAGCACATATAATTCATATAAATTAATTAATTAACACTATTTAGATTTTGCGAAAATTTTGAGCCTCGTCATAAATTGGCTCGAACCAATATCTGCTAAACGGATTTAAAAGAAAAAATGCAACTGGCGGCAAATAATTTCAGAAAAGAGGGTTAAAATGAAATGGAATAAAGAGAATGAGAAACTATGTTAAAATTTTTAAGTTTCATTCGTTATGATCTTTGGAGCGTTATTGCATAGAAAAGCCAACGCTCTAAATTTGGTTTCAATCAAATAACATTTAAGGAAAAATAAATAAAAACCTGAATGAATTCCTGTATTAACCATTGATTGCGGCTAAATTTTACATGCATTCATATTTTTAAGTGTAAATAATTAAATCTGTGCCGAAGCGTACATTTTAAAAGGTTATAGTGACATTGTGACATGTTAAATGAGAGAGAGAGGGAGAGAGAAAAAAATACTTTACCTTATACGAGGGGAGGAGTAAAAATTTTAAAAAGCAGGAATTTTCCAGACTTTTTCATTTCTTATTTTTAGAGCCGAACGGAGTCAGACGTCATGGCTCGAAATGCTTGCTGCGTATTTTGTGGACCGCAGCGTTGGAATGTGACGAGGGTATGGAGCTAAATAGGATGCACCCCAGACATTCGGTTCAGAATGTGCAAACCCTTGCCCTGAAAGCAATAAACTCATTAAAAAGTATTTCTTTAATTTTGGAGAATTCTTAAATTAAAAGAAGCCACATGTACTTTAAAGACAAAGATCTTTTGATAAAAAATTTCTGACGCTTACATACTATCTATTCATTTTGTATAGAAACAGATTTAGAGAATTATGGGTCAATTTTATGGGGAAAAAGTCTTGAGACGGTACTATTTACTACATTTTCCATCTTTTAGAGACAATAAGTACGTGTTTCTGTTTTTTAAACGAGTTTGAGACTCGATTTAAATAAACAAATGCACTCGGTGATAAAAAGTTACTGGATTCTTTTGGCTGTCTAGATGTGTAATTAAAAACTGCGTACATAAGTTCTGAATTATTTTGAAAAGATGGATGAAAACATATTGCGTCTGGTTTACGTACTCCTTGTAGTAGAAGTGATACATTTGATATAAGTTTGAATAAAAACATAATTCTACAAAGTATTAGGAAAAGACTAGAAATAACCGTGTTAATGACGATGGCAGTTCTTGATACACAAATAGGAGACACCAAATGAAATTCACGAAATATATTTAATAAATGCCGACAGTATGTCAGTAACTGAAATTCTCGTCACATAATAAATTTATGTGGGTATAAATAATTAGTTATTCGACAAATTTTCGCCATTTTCTTACTATCCCTACCTCTACGCTAATTTATTTTATATTTCTTTCGAAAAAATTAACTCATAAAAAATTTAACTCGAGTATTTTAAATCTTATGATATTATTTTGTAAATTAATTTTCAATTTCATTTCTTTAAATATTATATCGTTGAAATTATGACCTGTTTTTAATTGTGAAACAATATTTATAAGACAAGTGGCTGAGAAATATCTAAAAGACTTTATATCCTGTACCTTTATAGTCCAAAATTAAATAGTGATAACAATAAGTAATACAGTCGCCCATTTTCTAATAAACAAAAGAAATATAGGCAAACTTTTATAAGACGACGGTAAATCTTTTGAACTGCGTAAGAACTTTACCATCAGATTTTCTGAATTATTTCTAATTTTAAAACGTATCTCTGTACAAATTCTCAAGTTATTAGTACTATTCTTTATCCCATTGACGACTACGAATCGTGCCATGCGTAAATATCCCACCCAAGTGCCGTTCTCAAAAGACGACGCTTATCTGTTGGCAGCTTGCAGACAAATTGCACCGTCCGTGCCAACGAACGCGTTAGATCAAAAGATTCCATTGAGTAACAGTACTCTTCCCCTTCAAAACCCCTCCCTCCCTTTTCGTCTTTCCCATCCACCCATTTCCCATCGAGGCTTCATTCAATCCCACTCGGTAAAGCGGAGGGAAAGGAGATAGTGGAGAGAGGAAAAAAAGAAGTACGAAAAAAAGTAGCGTGTTTCCTGACATGACCGACACGCTGCACGGTTTCAACCTCCTCCTCTCCCTTTTCCTTACCCTTCAACGTGTTGGGTAACTCAAGGGGAGTTGGGAGAGGTGGGAAGGGTGGGAACGAGTAGTGTGCTCTCTTTGGTGTGTGTGTGTGTGTGTGCGTGGGAGAAGGTAGACAGGAGTGTGAGGTAAAAACGCGGAGGGGGCGGGAAAAAAAGGAAAGGATCTCGAGTAGTCTCTTGTGTCTTTACTCCGTTTACGCTCGCAGACAATGCACGCACGAGTACACCCTCACGCGCTCGTACAGAACGCTTTTAACCGAAGTACTGTATTCTTTAAGACGATCATCAACTTCTTCTCTTTACCTCTCGAGCATCTTGGAAACTCAAGATCTTTCTTCTCCTTATCATCTTCCAACCCTATCTCCTCATACATCCTTCTTCATACATCCTCCTCTCTCTCTCTCTCTCTCTCTCCACTTCGAAAAAAGAAGTAAAAAACAAGACTCGTAGATCGCGAAGTGACTTTTTGGGGTATAGTACCCCATGTGCTCGCTCAGGATATCATCTCCAAAAGTGAGTCTTTTCACTCTCCAGCCATTCTGCTCCGGCCATCCACAAGCATACCCCCTTTTCGTTACCACAACCACCATTTCCTCCCTCTCTCCCCTCTTCCAACCCTCCACCCTTACATCTTCCGGCTCCCCCATCCCCTTCCCCACTCGTCAGCCCTTCCGTCGACATCATTCCTCCCAGACAGACAACTCCGTGCTTATGATACGAGTGCGCGAGCCTTGTATCCCAATCCTCGATCGCTCGCACCCTTAATCTCTTACCCTCTTCCCTAGCTCTACCCCTCATTTACCTCTTCCCCCTCCCTCCCCTCCCCCTCCGCCGTTCCAACTCCCTTAACATGACAAGAGCCAAAAATGCGTCCGACTTGAATTTAAAAAGTTTGGAGATGCTTCTTCTCCTCCTACAAAACGAGCCCGTTGTGGAAGAGATCGAGAAAGAAGGAAGGAGAGAGAGAGAGAGAGAAGCAGAAAAGAGCGTTGAAAGGAGTGAGGTAGAAAGCAAAAGGAACAACAATGGAATCGTTGGATCTCGAGAGAGTTGTTTGACGCGGAGTAATGTCTGGAGTGTTGAGACGATATAGTACGATGAAGTTTAACTTCAGGAGTCCTATTGTCCCTTTTTTCTGAAGATGTGTATGGCGGATTTGGAGGTAAAATGCATGGGGAGGTTTTTATTTCATATACTCCGTCCTTCGAGCGGAAGGAAAGAAGCACGCTTCTTTTTCAATCCTCTGAGTAATATTTGAGCGTGGTTTTACGTTGCTATTGAGTAGCCAGAGTGAAGCCAAAACGTTTTTACTTCTTAAGGTTTGCACATTTTAGGAATCGGAATTGTAGACGCTTGCCAAAATGTTTAAGTGTTGCTGCGTTCTTAAAATACTCACAAACATAATGAATGTGCGTGTATGCATGTATGTATATGTGTGTACACACCACACACGCGCGTACACAACAATATATATATGTATTTACACAGAAATGCACACATTTTATTGCCATTTGACAGAATTATATCATTTAATATTAAGAAGAAAATAAGGAAATATAAGAGGACAAGTATTATACTTGATTTTTCTCAAATTTTACAAAGAAAATAATGCGCAACGTAGTGTTCCATAGGTCATTATTTTCAAAAATTATGAGCATATAAGGAAAAAGGTGAATAATTGAAATGTTACTCCCTATCAGAAAATGATTTAAACGGAATTATATACCTATAACCAAGCGGAGATTTATAATTTTCGAATAAACCCACTTAGTATGAAGTAAATAGTACAGGGCGTACCTGAAAAATAATAAAATGGGAAGAAAAGCAGGTCAAAGCCAATATAAGGGTCTAATTACACGAACGGATGACCAAAGAATCCTAAATCGCATTAAGTAGAGCTCAATAACTGATTCCTGCCGGCTAAAAGAAAAGGTTAGCTCAGCTTCTGCAAGATGCGAAGCGGTAAAAAAAAAGAAGTTAATACGGGAGATGGAAATGGAAAGAAGAAATTAAAAGAACTATTTGAGGCACCAGGGAAGGTTTATCGACGAGCCTTAGATAAGCTGTAAATAAACAAAGAACGAATGAAACTGTTTAAATGGAGAAAGCCGTCAAACAATGAATGAAATGAAATAGTTTATTGCTGATGTAAAGAAATCAACGCATTTTCATCCATCCGTGCCTAACAGTACCGTAACTAGGACGGGGCAAGCGGGACATCTGCCCCGGGCGCAACTAAGTAAGGGCGCAAAAAGTCCAAAGAGTAACTAAATAAACTAGAGACGATAATGTTGAAAATGAAATTTGGAGACTACGGTGTACAGAATGGAAATAAATAAAAACTTCTGAACCGTAAAATAATCCAAGTGAGCAATCACATACCAATAAGAGAAATAAAGGGGAAAAAATTAAATTTATGCTTACAAGTTTGCAGGGCAATGGCCTACAGGGACCTGTTGTCGGAAAGTAGCCTAAATAGAAAAGAAAAGCACACAGAAACGCACAATCACTCCGGAAAAACTCATTGCGTACGTATTTCGAGAGCTAAGCTCTCATCTTCAGTAGCGGAAGTCGTACGGATTGTTTTGGTTTTGTTTTTTGTATTAATACGTTCCGGGTGAAAGAGAAAGGAGGGAAGGGGGAATTCCTAACGGTCAACGTGTAGAGGGGTGAGTAAGGGATGGGCCCGCGGTCATTATTCATTAACGTGGCTTGGTATTTGTTTATGAAAATGCTGTTGTAAGCGTCTAGTTTCCAGTCAGTTTGTTGATTTTAAGAGAGCCATGTTTTCGATTTTAATAGGATGATTGTTTTCTTGTACGTGTATTGCGACGCTAGACCTGTTAAACCTATTGTGTTTGTAATGTGCAAGGTGTTCTTCGAGTCTAATTTCTAGCTTTCGTTCAGTTTGACCTGTGTAAACTTTCTCGCAGTCTGAGCAAGCGATTTTGTACATGCCGGATCCCCCGGTCATATATTTAGTAGTTTGCTTCAGGCGCTAAAATAGCTAGTTACGGTGCTGGTGCCTAATATTTTGATTTGCTGCAAAAGAAGAGGGGTAACTTTAACACAGAATTTTTATAACAGGAAAACGCCACTAGTGAATGAATTCCGCGGTTAATATAAATCTTAAGTATCGTTGGGCAAATAGGTTCAGAAAATAGTTCAATATTTTCACTGGTTGTTTAAACTTGAGAGAAAGAAATAATTCCATTCGTACAGTGATAATCACAGAGAAATAAGCATTCAGTTTTATTTCGTAATGAAGAGAGGAGGAAAAGTTTCAATATAGTCAATGGAAATTATTCATCGATAAATTATGCATTCGAATTGGTGCCGATTTTCCACTTACAGTCTACAGCTTTGGTTTAACGAGTCGAAATCGAAGCGTGAAGACACGCTCCTAGCGAATACACTTTGTATTCCTGATCTAAATTGGAAATGATAAGGAATAAAAATCTACGGACCGATTTTTAAGGGGCTGAAACATCGAGATTTGAATACTATCGCTCGAAAACTTCCCAATGGCGGATGAGTGTCACATTGTATTAGTAAATCACATCGTTTGTAATCGAGCGATTGGCGTGATACCCTCATTATTTCGGTGATATGTTTGAACCAAGTAACTTTATGGTACATTTATAATGTTTTGTCTAACGATAAATGAATAATTTGGCTAAGCAATTACTTTAAGCTCCATCTGCCTAAAGAAAAATAGGCGACTACGAAATGATTTAATTATCGATTTTAAAACAATTGAATGCCATGGTTTCGGCCATTTTAATCGAATATGCAGAGGCGTAAATATGGGTACGCAAGTTACGCGATCGCATAAGGGCCCAAGACCAAGGGGGCCCTCACCCTTGCATCCATTGTTTATAATAATTTATAATTTTAATTATTCATAATAAATATAAATACTTTGTTTATCAAAATTCTATATTTCTGTTATTTCTATTAATATCCATTACACTCAGAACACACTAACAAATATTCAATTATTAAGTGGGGCCCTGAGAGATTTTTTGCTAGGGGCCCAAAAGACATAGCTACGCCATTGCGAATATGGTCCATGAAGCCACAACTAAAAGAAAATATTTTGATTTAACTCGCCGAGTTACAGCAACAAAATAGTTCACATTCAAAGAATGTTATCGAATCGCTTATTTGGACCATTCGTTAGATGGTCTGATAACTGAAATAATCATATCAAGGTAGGTGCGAGAATAATATTTTTCCCCGAGTGGAAGAAATTTAAAAAAAAATGGTCTCCATTGGTACAGCTAAAATGATAAGGGCCATATAAATAACAAAGAAACAATCGCGTGGTACTCGTAACAAGAGAATCTACCAAGATCAATTTTAAAAGAAATATTTTAGAGAGTCAAAATTCTCCCAACACTGCATCTAGATTTATATTCAAGTAACCTCTCTTAAAAAATTAAAATTATTTGAGGTATTATCGACCACTATAGCAGAATTCCAGGTCTGTTACATTAAAACCAAAATGCGAACAAAGCACAAATTATTCAATCGTATTACCCAAGCTCTTCGCATCCTAAGGCGACGCCAGTTAACTCCCGCACAAAATATTTACCTCTTATCCATGTTGTATCCGACTTATTTTTAAGACCCCATGGTTTTTTTACTGTCGCAATATATTAAAGGCGTGCGGGATTCCTTGGGTGTCACGTCTCGTGGCAAGGAGTAGCGTTTCATTTTTTCATTCGTACGAAAGTGGTCATCTATTTTTCATGGAAGCCATAACGCTGAACGGCGTTTCTTTGCCGCAGATAAAAGAAAAAACCTCGTCGAATGCGTTATGCGGGTCTTGTTCCTTATGTCTCGCTCACTCACACCATCCTCAACCACTCTCACTCATCCCATCCTCCCACCTTTTCTTCACCCCCTCTCTCTCATCCACCTTCTCTCTCCCTCCACCCTCTCTCCCTCCACCCTCTCTCCCTCCACCCTCTCTCGCTCCACCCTCTCTCCCTCCACCCTCTCTCCCTCCACCCTCCCTCCCTCCACCCTCTCTCCCTCCACCCTCTCTCTCTCCCTCCACCCTCTCTCCCTCCACCTTCTCTCCCTCCACCCTCTCTCCCTCCACCCTCTCTCGCACCCTCTCTCTCTCACCCCTCTCTCTCACCCCCCTCTCTTTCACCCCCCCCCTCTCTCTCTCCCTCCTCACTTTCGCTCCACGACCTCTCTTACTTTGCCTCCCAACCCCGGCCAACTCCATCATCCTCGACGTCCGTTTGACTTTGCGTGACTGCCGTATCCACAACACACTGCAGGTTGCGGTCTCGGAATACGATGAGACACAGTATAAGCGAGTGACGCTTTAAAGACCATTATCGCCTCCTAATCGCGAAACTGGTAGGATAAAATTTTTTTCCCTCCTCACCTCGGCTTCGAGTACTGTTTGATCGATGGTCTCCTCGGAGCCTTATCCTCCACCGGTATCAATTTCTTGTTTATGTTGGGAAGGATTCCACTCCACGCTGCCAAAAAACCCCTTCAAGGCCTATTTATTAGATGGGAGCCAACACTTTCTCGATGTTTATTTCGGGTTTGGACAACGTTCGAGGGAGGACGAGGGTTATATCGAGTGTATATGCTAGGGAAAACTTCCCTCGTCGTATTTAAAAATCCTCTGAAAAAAAATTAGGTCGAAGCGCTTTTTCGTTTGCGTTTCTATACGCATTAGAGGGTTTCTTTTTCACGGTGGACGCTTTAGGACAGCCGCGTGATATACCTAACTGCCGAGATTTGCGTGTAATCGTTGAGTGATGGGTGTTCACTATTCCAGAGGTCCACAACCTTTTCATCGTGACGAGAACTACGTATCTGCTTGGCATATCAAGCGAGCTCCACTACATATTTTTTGCAGAAATTAAGAGTAATTATAAGTTAAAACGAAACAAGGCAAAATTTATTACAGATTAATTTATTTTAATACGTATAATAAAGATAAGGAGTCAAATAATTAGATACCTGGTCTGTACGAGCGCAATTTAAAGTATTACATCAGGCAACCCAAGAGGAAAGCGCTGCTCACGAGAATCAGATTGGGGACCCCTACTATATTCTGAGAGAAAAATCGTAAATTCTGTGTAACTAATCATACAGTATTATAGCAGGTAAAAGTGAAAGAATTGCATTTATGGCAAATTTTAAGCAATCCGATATAAGCCTTCGTTCTCGCTTTGTCTTTCCGTAAACTTGAAATAATGGTGTAGTTGGTGAATTTCTGTAATCGAGGCTGTTAAATTTCTAAAAATAAACTATAGTTGATCGCAGAATATAAAGTGAGCGCCTCACTCCCTCCTACGCCCTCTGGCATACCGTGCGTTATTTATCAAACGTGTTTCTACTTTCCACTCGGTGAAACAGCGATTTATCCGATCTTTTTACGCTCGAATCATTTACGGCATCGCTCTAAGGGAGTATGCAATGAGCAAGTTCCAGAGCAGAATCATATCTTTCCATAAAATATTCACATTATCTCTCATAAGAAATTTTATTTTGCGTCGAGGAAATGAGTGCTGCAAATTTTACCTCTTTGTCGTTTTTATAAAATTTTCACATTTTTTTAACCGACACTCTGAAATTGTTATAAAACCGCTTACGTAAATACGACTGGCGGATGTAATATATCCAGGTAACCACAGTATACGGTTTATTAAGAGCTGACGAATATAAATAGTGAAATGATGATAAAAATCAATAAGAAGTATACATTACAATCTCGATACGACGAATACCATTATAAGAAAAACTTTGCTACAACGAAAGCATTTCTGAGTTCCGGCCGAATTGTAAATTTATAGTTTATATCTCCCACCAGTATGGAATAAATTACAACTATTGTGGAAATAAAAAGATTCATTCGTTGATATTTTACGCACAACACTGAGCAATATCAGTTACATGAATTTCCAGCACAATGTAATGACTTACGCGCACCCCAGAAGTTCATTATAACGGGATTCTACCGTATAAGGATTGTTTTTTAAAATATATTGAAAGAATTATGGTTTCGATGATTTCGAAGACGACAATATTTTCGTAATATCGTTATTTTCCTCAGAATTTGCAGCGGTAAGACGTATCATTATTACTATCGCCGTTTCGAAAAATTAAATCGATGCTAGAGAAACCGAAAATTCTGAAAAAGTTTCATCGATTTCATTGGAAAGGAATAAAAGTATTTCGTGAGGTATTTAGTCATATCACCTTATATTGTAAACTCGACCTCGTTCCTTCCCTTGAACCATCTCTCCGTTCCATCTCTCCTCTTTAACCACTTATCCCATCCTATCTTCCATCCATCCTATATATTTCCGGCTTTCCCATCCTTGAACTATTCCTTACCCTCCCCCTTTTCTTCCCCCCGCTCCTCACCCCCTCCTACAGCTAGGATATTGCGTCACGCGCCTGAATGCCGACAAATCGGTATTTGGGCCTTTGCGTCTCGCATGAATTATCTCCCACTTATTATCAAAATGTCTTCTTTGCGATGAATCGAAGACTGCGCAGCTCTTTATTAAACAATAAGCGTCGATAATTTTTTCCATTAAATTAAGATATTTAACTGTAATCTATTTATCAAAGACTAGAATTTCGAACGTTAATAAAAGCGTAAATTCTTGTATTTTTTATTTTAGTGAACAGTTAAATGGCGAAAAAGAAAGAATTCGATATTTTTCCGGATAGGAGAATGGAGAAATTGTTCACGAGAGATGATGTATCGTATAATATTTCTGTAAATAAAGTTTTATATAATAGCCATTTGTTGGATTCGTGGAAATTCAAAGAAAACAAATCAAACCGTTTGTAGAAAAGATCAATAAATATTTTAATACAATTAAACCTTCCAAGGTTTTTATACCTTTGTTAAGTATTATGCGAGAATGCATGTGGTTTTACACAAGCGCCTACACGTGAGTACACACAGAATAAAATGAATTTATTTTATGTAGTGCCAGTGATTCAGAATACCCAAAAAAAGAAATAAAAAAATTCGAGCAATTGATTCGTTGCGAATCAGTTTCCGACTTTTTCATCACTTCATGAACTGTTCAAAAGTGAACTAGAGAGAAAAACCGACCGAGATCTATGCACCTAGGGCAAGCAAAATAGAGGATGTTGCAAATACAAGAGCGAAAAGGACATAAACACGGTTTATGGACTTTTGAGGCGAGTCGTCTGCCTAGGATGCCCATCCCGTGTTTTATAAGTTGGCCAAGTTTCACTTTTATGTCTTCTCCTTGCTAAGCGGCGCGCACCTGTTACCAAATCCCATCCAATCAATCCTCAAACGACGAGCCGCATGGTGTAAGGTGCGGAATAAACCCGAGTGAAAACGAATGAAAATATTTAACCGTTGCTTACATTTTTCACTGTCGACTTTGCTCCGAGTTTGATTGTTTCGTTTCATTTCTTTGGGTCAACTTTAATTCGCCTAACTCCCTTAGAGATGTATTTCCTTTTTTAATATTTAGCGTAAATTACTACTATTTTTCTGAAGACAGGCGAATACTTAGATCGAACAAAGCGCAAATGATAAGTTTATTTGTATGCCATATTGCAATTTATCAACCGAAAATTACTAAATTAAAACATTCGATCAAAACGCGACGAAAATAAGGGTAACTTTGAGATGTCTCATTTATATACATTTAAAAAATATTTATAGTAGGCATATTTAGATGCTTCGTAAATGAAATGAAATAATCATTAAAATGCGAATCAATTGGCACAACATACTTAAAATCAATTAATTCAGCGCTAATTTTGAAAACTAATTATTTCAATAATTAATCCTTATCAACTTTGTGAGGATGAATGAGCAATCGTTTATCTCATCAAACATGTTGAAAACTGAGATAAAATATGTATTTTGTATTCCGTAAATCGCGTGAAAAGGCATGAGAAAAAAATTGCGTTACGGTATGTTCATTTCTATGAATATACGGGTCGGAATTTAGCAGTTTCCCACCCTTTCTTCCTGTTTCGATGAGTTCGTTAACGCTGATACGACATAACGATAGCGCCAAACTTGCCATACCCGAGATGAAATTTACATTAGAAACAAGAACTTCATCTAAAGCGCTGCAAGTCTCTCTTATTAAATTATATTCGGGAAAACGCGACATTCTGATAATTCTCACAATGCTTTAAAACGAATTTTTCGGTTTGTTTATGTGGACATCTCAAATTTCAAATTTGCTTATTACTACTAAAACAGAGTCACCGAAATCACATTTTACATAACCATTTTTTGAGTATACACTAAATAACAAATTTGAAAAAAGAATCAGAATATTTATTTATATTCCTATATATTTCAACGATCAAAAGCCAATGGCTCAATAAAACATGTCGCGACACTAATGAAAACAATGCTTAAACGGATATTTTCGTCGTAATTCAAGTTTTTTTTATGGTCGCTTTTTTCCTATCTCGAGAGCTTTTTTTACGCCGAATTATAAAAGGGAGCAATTAAAATTTCGCGACGCATGCAATTCATTGAAGAACGTCCCATATTAATTAAAAGATAAGCTATCTGAAATTAAAAAGGAGGGATTTATTCTTGTTTGCTGCCTCACGATCGTGACCCTCGACGGATATACACTCGGTCTTTTATTCGGGAAAATTTATCATTCGAATGTCTATCTAATTCATGCCCGGAATGACGTAGGGAACGCTTCCTAGTGACGGGTGAGGTCGCTCAAACGATCATGGCGTGCCTCATATTGCGCCTCACTCATTAAAGGAAGAATCGAGAAGGAATTGAGCCTAAAATCCGCGCGTTTAAAGAAAATAATGTTTGCTACGTGCGGCCGATTTATGTGTATAATTATTTATGCTCCGACGCAATGAGAATTTAAAATATTACAAGACGTTTATAACTAATTCCTTAAAAATTTTCTATCTTTTCATCATAATTAAATTTATATTAAACAGCTCAGTGGGAATATCTATAATTCATAGCAAGACAAGAATCCCTAAAAATTCAAGGAAGCCCAACAAAATATTTTAAATTCTGTACATCAATTTAAGGAAATCAATTCATCGCTTAAGATACGCAAGTCGACAGAAATTGGAAGACTTAAAAGACCACCCATTATTACTTTTTTACTACTATAAAATAGCTATTATAAACATATAATTATTATTTGTTTACACAGTTTTTCGATTAAATTATACTTCTGCCTCGTTTATTGCTTCTTCAGCTATTTAAGCGGATAGTGGGTGTTTTACCTGGAAATATTGGTCAACATATAAATCAAGCGACGAATTTCCGCTTTAAAATTACACAATATAATCTCTCTTTATATTAAAATAGGAAAAAAAGAGAATTTCAGTAAAAGTATCTTTAAAATCGTAATGCTATTTAATGGAATGACGATTCGATACCGCTTTTATGATCGGGGTTTTCAAATACATCTCAGTCATGTGTATCTTTAAATGGCCTCGGAGAGTTAATGACTGTCTACACCCACACCCACGCCAAGCGTGTTTCTCCTGAACCGTACCCCCTTCTTTAGGGTAATATAGGTCGGCAATGCCCATCCAGCCGTTGGGGGAGATCATGGAGTTCGCCCGATCCCTCGCACCAGAGGGACGAGGGAGGCTCAAGCGCTCCAATGGGCACGGTCTTAATAAACGCAACGAAGGGAAAGGGACAGAGCCGCGTTGAAACCCGAATCCGGGTCCACCGCGCGGAATGCACGCATACTTAAAACGACTGAAACGTATCCCATAAGCGTTGTAATAACCATTTTAATTTGTAAAATAAACATAATTGTAATGAGGACAAAAAAGACAAACGTCTCTAAAGTAGCCATCCAAAGTTCGACGAAATAATGACCGCTTTATAGGTCGACCGTCTAAAAGGTCTCGTTCTATTAGGTTTAAAAAAATACACCGTTTAGAGAGTTGGCCGTTAGGTGAGGTTTTTACCGTAGAAATAAATTTGAATGAACGTGGTGATTTCTTTGGAGCTCCATGCAAAGTATTAAACAAAACGGAAAAGAAATTCGCTTTACTGTTTCATATTTTTTGGCATTGTATATTACGAGTATATTCTAACGCTGTAAAAACATGGTTTAATCTGTTATAATATTCTCTACTATATTTGAATGTTAAGTATTTTAGAACAGTAATGCCACAGAGATTATTGGATAGTTTACGCAAAGAAGCTTACAAAGACAAGAGCATTTGTCCGCAAACATCGGCGAACCTTATTTCCGTTTTTGCGGCTTCAGAAGAAACTACACGAGGTCTTCCTACGAACGAACTCCAACGAGTAACTTCCACCTCCTTCTATCAACTTCACGTCAAAGGAAGCACACACAACTTCGAGACGTTTAATACAACCGAGCGCTTTTACAAAAACCTCGCATTTTTTGCTAACATATCGGTATGTTGGCCGGAATGCTATTAAGGTTATTCCGAAAGGATCGAGTGCCATTTTTCAACGCCGGAAACTTTAAATTAAATCCCTCGGGGTCATGCATTTGTCGGAGACGCGTGACCCTTTGGCCTTCCCCCCTCTGCCCCGGGTCTCTCTCACGTACCGCCTCCATCATCTCAGCTAAAACACATATTTTGTCGTGAAACCCATTCGTGTTTAACCTCCGACGAGGTATTTATTCCCGTTTCTTCGTTAGAAATTCGACGCGGCAGGAAACAAAAAAATGTATAAAAATATCTCGACTACTAAAATAAAAAAAACCTCGTATTCCGTTAAACCCTATTCCGAAATACCTTCTCTCGTGTATGTTCTGCACATGTTTGTATAGTTTTTTATGGGATTGATATCTCACTTGCCTCAGGAATTCATAAAATTTCAGAAAAAAATGAGTTTATTTTGTTGGTTGAAAAAATTCAATTACTTTCCGAATAGGATAGAAGATTCATTCTGAATCCGAAAAATCCCAATCATTTAAAAATAGGAAATTTTAATTTCTATGATTGCTCTCTCATTCTATTGACTAAATTAAAAAACATCTTGTCGCAATACAGGCAGGTCGAGAGCCCCGTCTTAAGTGTCCATGGCTGTAGTTCATAGTTTATATGTGTTGTGTGTGTGCATGTATTATTCATGGATTATATATATATATATATATATATATATATATATATATATATATATATATATAATATTAATATATATATATATCTGTGTGTGTGTGTAGAGAGAGAGAGAGAGGGACAGAAATAAATCGTGACCGAGACAACAAGTCTGGGGAGAGCGAATAAGCCACTACCGCCACCGTTTGTGATGACACGGATTGCTTTATATGATGTACGATCCACATATACCCTCTTATTGTTTGCGTTACATATCCCCGGGTTCGTTCACGCTACTTATTGGGTATGCCGGATGCAAAAGGAGATACGATATGGGATGGGTGGGAGGGGCTGGGAAGGGCGACCTCTTTTTGCTGCCGCGGTCATGATTGTGGCTTACCTCTCCCTCCTCCTCTTCCGTTGAGTAGCTGCATTCCCCTCTCCCCCGCGAACCCTCCCCCTCCCCTCCCCCTTCACCCCCGCTCCCCCATCGTCTCCCGCTTCCATATCACACCCTCTTATACTCTCCGGGTTCATGCCGTTCTCCCCTTTTAGTCCATAAAATATCTATCGCTCTCTTTCTCTCCCACCCATATATCTCTTTTCTCTTCGCATGTAAATAAATAAATAAATATATGTATAAATAATATATAGAAAGAAAATATATACATACATATACACACAAACACACACACACACATACATACATATATATATAATATATATATATATATATATATATATATATACACACACATATACACACACAATCAACCGGGTATAACAAACTGGTGGCCCTTCCTATGCCTTACTACGACCTGAATGTGAATGTTTGTCTAAACTATATCGCTCGAGATATGGGCGGCCCGAGGAATTTTGGCGCCCCGGACGAGTTAGCACTCCAGCGCCCCCCTCTGTTAATTTTTGTTGAGATATTTACAAAGTACATGTTAATTTACTCATCGATCTGTAAAAATTATTGATATTGAAAAATTAAAAGAAATGTCATCAAGTTTCCAGCCTGTTCCTCGATATAAATTCGTATCCAATTATTATTCACTTGCAAGTAATGCATAGATAAATGATTGGGATAGCGCTCCAAAAACTTTGGCGCCCCGGGCTCGAGGTATATATATTAATATATACTTTATTCTTATGAAAAGAAGACAAGATTGTAAATTTCTGTTTTTTGCAAAATGGAAGTACAATCTTCTAGAATTACATTTTGATGACTCAGGCTCTCATTAAACTATGTACTGTAATCCTAATGCGGCCCCTCCATTATTTAGTTTGACACCCCTGCATTATACTCTCAATTAACCGATGCCGTATTATGAAAATACTCATGCACGGTACTTATTTGTTCTACAATTAATTAAGATTAATATAATTATATAATATTATTTAATATAATAATTAGTAAGGCATAACTTGAGTTAATTGTTAACTTACTTTTCCAGTCAAGTTCCATCTTTATTAATCTAAATATTAGTTTACTTTTTAATTTGTGTGCACAACGCCATGTGTAATATGCATACCAATCAACCGGAATGCCCGATTAACCGGAATAGGCGCGGACCCGAGGCATCAGGTAAACCGTCAGTTTTCTGTAAAACAATAAATACACACGCACGTATAATTCTCACAGCAGACCCAACGTCATTCGCCTCTCACCCAGTTATCGAATTTTAACAGGCCAAATTACACCGTAACCATGTTTTTTTTTAACAACGGGGCAATTATTCGGTGAGGTCTTCTTTCCTTGGGAAAAAACACCGTACACCTCGAGAAAAATTCGTTAATTAAAATGCCCCAGCAAAACTCGAGATCGTAGGCGAGGGCTTTGGTAACGCGAGCGCTCAAATTTTTGCACGCTTTTTTATTCATGTCTATGCCCGTGTTTACGCCGCGCGCGTGACAGGAGAGCGAGTTGCGTCAGTCGTTAGAGATCGACGTGAAAAGGGGAAACAATGGACCCCTCGAAGTTGAGAGATAGCTGTTTACAGCTTTAAGGACCTTCTTTAGACGCCCGATTCTCGTTTATGCGCGTTCTCTTTCGCTTCGTTAATTGCGGGCTATTCGTCAGTATTGCAAAACCATCGGGCGTTCTTCCCTTCTCTCAGAACTCATTCGTGGTTCGATAGATAAACGATTCCGCGAAAGTAAGTCGTTTCCCGTGATATTTCCCAAAATCATAAATAGGCTATTAATCCGTCCTTCCTTTCGTCTTTGACCTCCATACCTTTATGACAGTTACAAACTGTAAAAGATTTCGAGTTGACCTTCGTTTAAAGTAGCCCCTCGCCAACCGCGTTAGTTCACAAAACCGCGGTGTGTGAAAGCTAGGGCTTATTGGAGATTGGGGGTTAAGTGGAGAAACATACCTTAAGTTCTGTAATGTTCAATTCAATGCAAAAAATATGTACGCTATGCTTTAAAAAATGTTTTTGATATACGAATAGAAAATAAAATACGTACAAAGAAATACAGTACGTTAATGGTATAGTAACAGAACAGCCCCTGCTGACGCCACCCGCCTGGCATTACGCTTCAGAGAACGCTGGTAAAACCAACGCTTATAAAATTTCCTCAAGCATCCACCTCCCCACTAACTCGTGGTCGTATTGGAGGCTAAATATCTTCATTCCTTATGGTAAAGACCAGTTAGCGCATAGCTCCTTCACTAATATCAATTTTAATATTACCAAAATCAGCCAATTAGGCACGACCGCGCGGAGAATCGCATATACTCAAGACTGGATACCCCGGTTGACAAAACCAGCTACAATTTTTCAACAGCGGATACCCAAAATCGCGGTTTACAAAACGAAGGATTGCTGTATATGAAGCGTTCTGGTCCCGTGAATCACGGCCGCGAGAAATTGTATTTTTTACCAAACGTTTAGTAATGTGCTGTAAATCGAAAAAATTATGCTTATCCAATAGCCATAAAAAGTTTGAGAAAACCAGATGCGCATTTCGGCTACAGAGCAACTGTCATCAGTGATGATTCACCAAGGGAAGAAATCTTTATCAGAATTTTCCACCCGTGAAACCACTGATGATGGCTGATTTGTAAACGAAATTCAAATCTGCTTTTCCCAAACTGTTTCTGCGACTTTCGGAGAAACATGAATTTCCAATTCCTTTTTTGGCCATGACTCGAGGCCGGTCATTCTTTCTTGAATTTGCTGCGAAGCAAAATGAAACCGAGACCGATCTCCGCCCGATGTGACCGGTCAGTTTAAACGTCCTAACATTGCCATTCTCTTTTCCACCCGAGTAAATCATCCGGGGCCCTTATTCGCCTCATCCTCCTACTCCATTCTACGCTTCCTCCTCATCTCTCCTTCGTTTCCCTCCATCAGTGAAACTCCATCCCGCACTCTCTCTCTCTCTACGATCACTTGACCAGGATGTCGAGGAAACCAGTCGATATAGAACACTTCAGCGCAGACGACGTTTATCCCGAGCATCCTCATAATATCGCATTTATTCGGATCGGAGAAGACCTCTAATTTGAGACCATATATATATATATATATATATATATATATATATATATATATAGTAAGAGATAAAAAGGAAAACATGAAAAGTAGGGGGAAAAATATAGTAGTACATCTTTTCGTAGGAAATAGTATAACACTGATAATAGATCACTAGACAATTATCGAGCTCGTCTTATGGCTGAAGACTAACTCAAGAATAAGAGAGTCAATATCGGAAAATTAAACAAGTTCTTTTTTAGAATCCAATTTCAGTGAATTGCCCCTAAGGACAACTGCATTGTAACAAAAATGCGTATCTGGTTTATCATAACCTTTCTATCGTTATTGGAGATACCCGAGGTAAGTATTTACTTTTTCGATCTTTTTTATATTGAAGTGCTCATTCTTGAACTAATTATAGTGTTTATTAGTGCCATCATTTTATCTAAGAAAGGATTGGATACTTTCCAGGAACCACGGGGAATGGGAGGGATGGTGTTCGGAAGATCAACAGATGTGCAGTCATGATTACATTCTGAATAAAAAAATCCACATCGCGTACGCATCGATGTAAAACTATATTTTAACACAAAGAGCCGACAGATTAATGAATCTGTAACGTGAATTACAGAAGAAAATAAGCGCAACAATTTAAGAGCTTGCGCTTTTGATGCGACCCCATTCCACCCCTTCTACTAAACCGGGAAAAAATACCTCGACTTAGATTCTAAAAACACCCTGCATCTAGTTTATAATCACCCTCGTTGGCCGATAAAAATCGACGCAGTGGTTTTTCCTCGAACTCGAATAATATAAGACCGTCTCTCTTTTTTTACCTTCGCGTCTGAACCTTCCCTTCTTTTCCACCGTCTCTCACTCCCTCCCTCTCTCTCTCTCTCCTTCCTCCCTTCTCTCCCTCCCTCCCTCTTCTGCCGTCTCTCGGATTTGCAGCGCCAATTTTATTTCATATCTCCCTCTCGTTAATCCGTTGCCGGCGCTTTCTTTCCTGCTACTCAACTCCCCTCGTTTCTGCCACTTCGTCTTTTAATCTCTTCGCCTTGTTTACTTTCTCCTCCCTCCAAACCCACCCTCCCTTCCCTCCCCTCCCCTACTACCTATTCCACTCCGCTATTCATCCTCTCATTCCGATCGCTTTATTTCTGTCCACACATCACCTCTCCTCCGTTCTCTTCCTCGCTCTTCATTTCTTCTTATTGTCTGGACTACTTATTTATTCCTTTTTCCCGCGGGTAAACTTACTTCCTCTCTCTCTCTCTCTCATTCCTCCTCTCTCTCTTCATTTCTCCATCTCTCTATCTCTGTGTGTTTTCCTGCAGTGGGGCTTCTCCTAGGGTATAGAAATTTAATTATCCTTAGTTTTTTTCCACAAACAATAATACAACTCTTTCCATTTCCAATAACGCTAATCTGGCATTACGTTTATGTGTTCTTTTATTTTATGCAGTTTTTTTATTTATTTATTTTTACTTTCTTCTTGTTTGTTGACAATGGGTTAGTTGTGACTTTCCAATCTCAAACTCGTCTTAATAACGACGTTTATCATATATCTCTCTATATATCCATCTCTCTCTCTGTATATACATAATCTCTCTCCCTGTGTCTTCTTTTCGCCCTCTTTCTCTCACCCTCTCCCTTTCTCTCTCGACCTCTCTCTCTCCCTCTCTGCTTAATATGCTTTGCCTTAAACGTCCTCTTATATAATTCATATCTCTTAATTCCGTTTCTTCCTCATCGGAGCATTCACCTCTCCGTGCTCGTCATGTTTCGTTAGCTTTGTTCCTTAATCTCACCCTCGCTTCCTCCTTCAGTATCTTCTCTACCTTATCCCAAAGCTCCTTCAGCTTCCTATTTCGCCTCTTGTCTCTCCTTAATACCCTAGTGATGCCCACTCTATAGTCTCTTAATCTTCTCCTCGTATTCTCTCCCACTCTTTTTTTACCTATGTTTTACCTCTTCTCCCGCCTCTTTTCTGACCTCTTTATACAATTCTTCCAACCTTCGATCTGGCTCCTCGTATTTCTTCCTCCTGCCGCATTTATCTTCTTTTCCTTTACCTCATTTTTTCTCTTTCTCTCGTATTTTCCCCCTTTTTTCCTTAGCTTAAACGGATCCGCCTTCCGCTCATTCCTATCTCGAACTTCATTTTTTTCATTTTCCGTCCAATTGTATATTCTTATCACTATCTTTATCGCCTCCGCCCACAGCCTAAATAAAAAATTTCCTTTTTTAAAACTCATTAGAATGTTCTCATCTCCATTCCAGCCATATCTGTCCATTCATCCCTCAATTTCTTCTCAATTTCTGACTTTATATCACATTATTCCCATCTTCATTATCCAAAGCCATAATTCCATCTAATTTTAAATAATTATTCTACGCCTTTTCCTCTCCTCCTTTCTGACGCGAGCGAGCAATGATATACATACGTTTTAATTCAAACAACACGGAAAACTGTCTCGTGACGTAATGAGATTCTCACGTCATTCTCACGACAAAGCACATTTAAAAAGATTGCATTGCTTCTTCGACATTTCCACGTCTCCTTTGTTACATCTGTTTTTCTCGCTGCCTCTTCGCCTCCATTTTTCCTTTTTTCTTATTTATCTCGGCCTCTACGTCTAGCTCGGCTTAATCTACACGCTCCAACGAGACGATAATTCTTTTCCGCCAAACGAGACGTGTCTTTTCGCGTCGATATACTCTCATATTACATTTTTGAACGTGCTCTCCCTTTTCCCATTCCCATTCAATTTTCATCCTTTTAGATCATTAGCATCTCTCTCTCTCTCAGCCGTCTACATTTATTTTTATTCCTCTTTGTCTCCACTCGTAATTTCTCTTTTTTCTATCTGCCTTCGTCTTCCACGATTTATCTTCGTATTTATCACTTTCTTTCCGCTCTCGTCTTTTATCGTTGCCTCTTCGTGCCACTCAATTTATCTGCTTCCCTCCCTCTCTCTCTCTCTCACTTCCCTCCACCTCAGAGTCCATCTTTCCTCTTTCTTTTTCTGTCCTTTTTTCTATATATCTTGCTTTATATCCTTTTACCTATATCTTCCCAGTCTAACTTTCTTTTTCTCTTTCTTTTCCTACATCTAACACTCTCTTCTTCCTGTATCCTATTTCTCTTCCTCTATTTCTCTTTCTCTCCCTATTTCCCTTTCTCTCCATCTTTATTTTCCTCTCTCTTCTTCCTATTTCTTCTTCTAAATTCATTTTTTATGCCATTCTATCTATATCTTACCTAAATAATGTTATTTTCCTCTTTCTTTTCTTCTTTTACATCACTCTCCCATCTCTCCCTCACTCCTCTCTTTCCCTCTCTCATTCACCCGCCCTCTTCTCTGCTCTCTCTCTCTCTTTTTCCCTCTAACTTTCTCTCCATCTTTCTCTCTGGCCTTCTATATCCATATTATCCTTGTCTTTAACTATCTTTCCCTTCTTCTCTCAATCTGTCTCTTTCTCTCACTCTTTCCGCTAATCAACTTTTATCTCCCTCACCCCATTACTCTCCACACCTCTCTTTTCTTTCTTTTCCACTCTCTATCTCTCGCCCAATCTTTAACATCTCCCTTCGTCTCCTCACTTCTTTACATAGTCTCTCGTCTTTCCCTCATAGTACGTAGTCACCCGTATATTTTCCGAGGTACGCCCTTTTGCGGTGTGTGCTCGCACGTATGAGGGTGAGAGGGAGAGAGAAAAATAGAGAGACGGAGATAGAGAGAGATGAGGACGCTAGAATGAAAGAGTGAGATGGAGAATAGCCGGGACGATAAGCGACTCATTCCCAGCATGAAAAATGCAAAAAATGGAAGGAGAAAAAGAAAGAAACGAAAAAAGTTGAAGAGGGAGAAGCGAAGGAAAGGAGGAGGGAAGTTTTCGGTTTTTAGGAAGGGGAGAAAGAGAGGGGAAGGCGAGAAGGAAGGTAAGGAGGAAGGAGGGTAGGAAAGAATGAGAGAAGTGGCAGAGGTGAGAAAGGGACGGAAGAAGGATGAAGGAGGAGAGCGGGGGGAGGGGAGGATTGCGGGGGGAGAGAGAAATTCTCTACCGTGTGGCGTCGGTGTGCTGCGGGAGGGTTAGCGGGGTTCATTCATTAGTTAGAAGGGAGAAGAGAAAGAGAAGAGGGAGAGGAAGGAAGAAGAAAAAGAGGGAGGAGGATAAGGAAGAGAGAGAGAGAGGTGAAGTAAGGTGATGGCCGAAGGAGGAGCGAGATTCCACGATGAATAGCAGAGGGAGAGAGGTAAAAGGAGAGAGGAGGAGATGGACGAGAGAGGAGGGGGGAGGGAATAGGATGAGATGGAATGAGAATTAAAAAGAGGGAGTTAAAAGGAAGGCCAGAATGAGAAGAAGACCGTCGTGAATTTCTCCGAGGAGGTATTTAAGACGCAAAGGAGGAGGGAGAGAGGGAGGGAGAGAGGGAGGGGAGCAAGAGGGAGGGAGGGGAGGTAGAGGGAGGGAGGGGAGAAAGATGAGGGAGGGAAGGGTGGAAGAGAGAGGGAGGGAGGGGAGGTAGAGGGAGGGAGGGGAGGAAGAGGGAGGGAGGGGCTGGTAGAGGGAGGGAGGGGAGCAAGAAGGAGGGGGGGGGAGAGGGAGAGCAGGAGAGAAATCCAACCTACTCTCTCACTCCATTTTACCCATTCTTCTCGAAGGAGTCCCTCATTTTTCTACCAGAAATAAGGGAGAGAGAAAGAGAGATGGATGGGGGAGGGGAGAGACGGAACGGAGGGAGGGAGGGGGAACGGTTAGGAGAGCGAGAAAAGCAGGAGAAAGAGAGAGAACGTAAGGAGTGTGGGAAGTATCGCGACTAGTGGTAGGAGGGGAAAAAGAGGAGAGGGATATGGGTAACATGAATGGGGAGGGAGAGTGAGGTTGTGTGGGTGGAGAAGGGGTAGGGGGTGGAGGGGCGGTTGCTTTCGCGGGGGAGGGGAGGAAACAGAGAGGGTTAAAGAGGGAAGGGGGAGAGGGGATCTCTGTCGGCTTCGGCGACGGCAGGCCGCTTCGGTCCCCTCCACTCTCTCCCACTCTCTCTCTCCATCTACTTCCCCTCCCTTCCTCTCTCACTCCGTCTCTCCTCTCTCTCTCTATATCTCTCTCCACGCTACACACACCGAGTCGTCAGCCGGGAAGACAGTCGGTTTGGTCGCTGCAGTCGGAAACGCGCACACATCGCGGCCGCGGCGTCCGCTGTGGGCAATCCGTCTTGACTCGTCTCGAACTCCCTAGATATCGCGAGAGGATCGCCCTTCATTTTTTTTCACGCCTTTTTCCCGCCTCACGCGGCGAGGTTAGAAGAGCGCGACTTTGTTCTCGAAAACTTTTCGGCCCGTCGAGGTTAACGGGGAATTTTCTTCGGGGGAGAAAGAGTAGGGATTTTTCCTTCCTTCGGGATCGGTAGTCTTTCGGGCAAAAGAGGGGTCGACGGATGATGACACCCTTCACGTCTTCGCGGGCCGAGTAGAGGTCATGGAGATGGATCCGATGAAGAGAACATCAGGCGCCAAAATGGACGAGGACGTCGAATCCGGAGGAAAGTTGCTCGAGGCAGAGAAGATGATAGACGAAGGAGAGGGAGAGGGGAGAGGCGATAGGGAAGAGGTGGTGGTGGACGAAAAGAAGAGCAAGAAGAAGAAGAAGGGACAGCAGGGAGAGGGCGGGAAGACGAAGAAGGCCAAAGGGTCCCGCAAGAAGCGAGGCAGCGATCCGGCGGCGGCGGCCGGAGACTCCGGCGGGATGGAGAACCAAGTGATGAAGAAGAGCGCCTCGACGCCGAACTCGGGTAAGTTGACGCAGTGGCGGAATCCTTTCTTTTCCCCGTTTACGAAGCCTTTCCGCCTCCTTTCTTCCGCTCCTCCCGAGGAGGTTTTATTTAAAAAAAAATAAAAAACGGTTTCGAGGACAGGTTCGAAAATCCGGCGTCATCGGAGAGCGTGGAAAGAAGTTACGGAAATCACGCGACAAGATTTTTCTCCGAAACTTCTAAACGGCCGTCGTTTTATTGCGAGATAACGAGTCGATCTGGGCAAGTGTTGCGCTTTCATTGCGTGGAAAGCTAATCGTTTTGCGCGTTCCAGGTGATGTAAAATTATTACTGCCTTCCAAAGCTCCGAACATTCCGTGTTTCTCATTAATTGCCGTTAAAGTGATAACATAACGGTTTATCTCTTCCCTCTTATGAAATAGAACGTCCTTTATAAAGGTTATAGGGATATAAAATTATTACCGCAGCAATTATGTTTTTTAGTTTCCCAAAATATCACCAAATAACTTAAATTCTTTTACAATTCCAGGGAAAAAATATCAATTTTCCAATACGTTGTAACAACGCTCAATCTACTCTTCGAGAAATATTTTATGGCAAGTTTAAGAGGATTATTGCGAAAGGAAAGGAAACACCGCGCTCATATGATTTTAAGAGCGATTTTATTTCCCTCGCTGAAGGGAAAAACATAGTGATTACTTCAAAGCGCGTTTGAATTGCTATAGTTTCAAAATCAATCAGTTCATCGGCTTTACATCATTCCGATTTAATTTCTCTTGACTTCAAATCCTCTCAAAAAGTTCGACCTTGAGGAAATTTCTAAGTTTTTTTTTAAGTGCGGGAAGTTAATGGATTATCGTCGGAGATGGAAGGATTAAAAAAAAAAAAAACTCGCAAAATATATCCTTGAAATCTAGAGTGCGTTAAAAATTTTTCCCTTATTAGGCCTTAAAGGAAAATATCGTCTTTTTCCACTTAATTGAGTTTACTTGTTCAACTATTATGGATCTTTCGGGAGTTGCCCGTGTTGGACGAGGGAGCGGATAAAAGCCTGGCGTAGAAAGGGCGATAGAAAAATTCTCTCCTGTGGTGGAATGCCCCAAATGAGAATATTATTTGACTTAAAGCCTCCAGAAAATAGGGTGAGCCACATAAGTTTTTATTTCCGCAAATATTTTCTACAATATCGTTTGACAGATATTATATCAGAATTATTCTTTTTTGATCAATTGGCTCTTAAATGAAATTAGAGATAGATTTTTAACAATTATGTGGATAACTAAAACATTTTTAGATTATTCTGCAAAAAAGTTAAACTAGGAATCGTGAAAAGGCATTCGAGTTATATTAAGGATGTCGAAATACTATCTTCTATATAAGGGAATATTAGCAATCTTGGATACTTCTCGCAAGTTGAATATCGTTATCTTATCTGAAGTTACTAAATACACTGAAAGTTATAGATTAGAATTTCTTTTAATAGATTATGGGAACACGTGTGTGGCCTATTCAGTAAATTATATTAAAAAAAAACAATTATTCAAATTAATTATCAAATTAATTATTTAGCGTTACTTTGAGGAACGAATCCATAATTAAACCAGGAAAAATATAACGTATTGATCCACATACACAATTTTATTACAACCGGTTTCCGCACAAGCTAGCAACTCACCTGATGATGTTGCCTGGTAACGAAACCGGTCTTAATAAAATTTTGAACGTTGTTGTTGTTTTTTCCTGGTTTAGTTAAAATTATTCATCGTTTTATCCGTTAAATTATTCATGATTCTAAATATACGGCTATTTTGCAGGTTAACTCAATTTGAAGCGAATTAAAAAAATAAAACTTAAAGGTGAATTAATGGATATATGAAATGTATGTATTTATGCTTCATAATATGCCATAAAGATTTGGCACGGAAATGGGAGAGAATTTATTCCAGATTGCACTTAAAGAGAGAAGAGTTGACTCTTAAGTTATACATTCCAATATAACAGGCATTATTATTAATATTACGCAGAGTTATGATAATTCTTTTGAATGAATCGCATCGCACGATGAAGAGCCATTTCCATTTTTCTGTATTTAGGAACAATTATTTTTTAAATGCTCGTACTTTAACTTTTTTCAGCCACAAAACGAGCTCGATTCTGTATAAATAGTTAAAATATTGTGGAATCGCATTGCGACTTATAGCCATTATAGCCCGCAGCGATGAGGAAAATGTGCAATAAAGAAATAATTTTCAGCATCAAAATAAATCCCATACAGACTTTATTAGTTATTTGCGCGGAATTGTAAGAAAAAATGCGCAGTTAATAGATCCGATCCGATAGGAACAAGCAAAAGTTTTATTAATCGTATTTCTACCGTAAAAGACACGCGTGCGTGTAACATAAGCGGTTTGACGCCGCGAGAAATCGACGCGAAGCAAGAGTTGCCACGTTAAATGTTTTAGGTGACCAACGCCCGACGGAAAGAACGTGGGATGCACCAACGTCGAAAATTCATAAAAAAACTGTCGTGAAAAAAAACTCTCTCCACGCCGGTGAAATAAGTGGTCGGCGTGGGACGCGGACGAGAAACAAGAAGGAACGGTGGCTTATAAACGATCACGTAATTCCCCCACTTCCCTCCTCCTTCCCCCACAAACTCCAAACAGGCTCTCTTCTCTTCCTCTGCATCCCTCTCTCTCTCTCTCTTTCTTTTACTCCTCTCAATAAAAATCCGTGTGTTCGCGGAAGACGTAGGGAAAATAGGAACGGGAGAGTAGTGGGTGAGTTTTTTAGTGGAGGGAATGGGAAATAGGATTCGAGAGAGAGAGAGAGAGATACGGGTGAAGGAATCGGGGGAGGGGAAGATGGGTAGGTGGAAGGGGGAGTGAGAGTTTTCGAGCGGCGTGTGTGTGTGTGTGTGTGTGAGAGCGAGAGAGAAGAGGGACTGTAGCCAAGAGAAGAGTGGTCCAACTTCGTAAGATGTCCCTCTCCCCTTCCTCTCACTCTCCCTCTCTTTCTCTCGTCGCGCAAGCGGATGAGAGGTATGCAAAAGGAGATGATGGCACACGGAAATAATCGGACAGCACGTAAAGACGCATCAAAACTGTCCTCGGAAGTTTTAGTAGGTGGAGCGGTTTAGAGTTTGGATGTCCCCTTAAGCGAGTCGCCAGGGAAACGGCGATGGACATCGTTATTTCGGGATTCTCGGAATTAAGGGGAGGGGACCGAAAATTCTCTCTCTCTCTGGATAGTTAGTTGTTTGACGCCAAAAATCATAGTTGATGGCTAAATGGCTCGCGTAGGGAAATCGTTAGCGGATGGGAAAATAGCCTGTCTATTATATATTCCCGCCTGTCTCAATATTTTTATGTATAGGAGATAACTACAGAGTATGATGAGTGATTATGTAGATGGCAAGTAAAAAGATCTCTGGATGCCAAAATATTCCAAATTTGCTGTTTTATTTATTATCTGCCACAGGCCTTGCGAGTCTTTAAATAATAACGAAGAATTCCTTATGTTATGGCCCAAAAGATTCCTTTAAAAAATCCGAAAAATTGCGTGTTTACCAGAGGCGATGGGAATAAAACGTACATCACGTTCAAATATTTAAAGACACGTGTATATTATCGTACGAATGTTCTCAACATTAAATGCAAATAATTCGTTTGTTTAGGTTAAAATGTTAGCTGATGGCGTAAAAGACGAATCGACAAAACTTGGTATTCTTATCCGAGGCCTGATTGAGCGAAAAGGACGAAAACGTTAAGTTTATTAACTATAAGCTTATGTAGAAGATTTAGCTTTTATTTACTGTAGAATGAGAATGAATACGTCGTACAAAAGTAATAATGGAGAAATTATTTGCGAGAAAGTGCGCAATTAAATATGAAATTTTCTGAGCTATGCTACAGCGATGTGAATGATTACATCGTGTAAGTGCAATTAAAAGTAAATGCACGGAACTCAGACGGCATCTTTTGGATGTAGAAGCACATTTTAATTGAATATAATTATATTCGATTGAAATAATATTCCCTCATGATTACGTTCTTCAGTAAATTTTTAAACCGAGTTTTGAATCATTGATTGTCTTAATAAAACGATGATATAGTGATTCGGATCACAAATACTATTAAATCAAGCTCAATTGGCAAGTTTGCTATAACGGAGGATATTTTACCCTTTTGATAAGGCTTTTAACTCTTTGGCCCTCAGCCAATCACTTGGCTTAGCTCCAAGTTTACAAATGATCTGAAAGGAAAATATCATTGCGGCTTTCCGTTTCTGATCACTTTTAATGTAGATTCAAAATATTTTTAATCGTTTAGTCGAATAAAAGCTCGAAGTTTAAGTCAGTTATTGGTTACAGTGCCATGAAAAAGCCGATCATGACGATAAAAATCTCAAAGGACCCTCTCTCAATGCAAAACTTTAGTCGCTTTAATTAGAAAAAAAAAACTAAACTGAATTTTAACTCGACATATCTCTCGCTATTTTATTACATTTCATAGTGCCTTTAAAGAGACGACGTGCGGCAACAATATATTTTACGGAAAACTAGGAGAGAATCGAGATGAAAACTTCCCATCCCGGATCCGACAAAATAAGTTCCCGCCTCGTATATAAAGCACGCTACACAATACGGACACCCCGCTTTTATTTAAGGGGGTTAAGAGTCCGACACTCGTATTTGGGGAGGATTTCATTGAGACAGGGGTATCACAGGGGGAAAAATAGAAGACGCGAGGATTACGCCGGCCTCGTGAGGAAATCATAACCAAGAATAAAGAAGTCCACAGAGAGAGAGAGAGAGAGAGAGAGAGAAAAGTAGAATGGGAAAAAAAGAGAAAGAGCTTATGTCGAATCGGGATAAAAATGGATCAAAGTCAGGAAGGAGGTTGGAGATGATTACGGTCCTAAAAAAGAGCACGGATGGCAGAGTAAAGGGTTAAAAAAATTCTGAATTGTTGGAATGGCTGATATAGGGGCGAGAAGGGCTCGGACGGAGCGATGGCGAGGACTCGGAAGGGGCGAAAATGGTAGAGGAAGTGGTTGGATAGGTATGGTTAAAACGGGAGTTCTTAGGATGGGGAAAGCGAAGAAAAAATCCATTAAAAGTCTCTAGGATGAGCGGGGAAAGACCTTTCACGTTATTCACTCATTTGAGCCAGATACCTGCGCGATTCCTATTGGCCGACGGAGGATTAGGTCGAAGATATTGGAGCCGAAGCAGCCAATATGAGGATGCTGCTTGCTTCCCTAACTCACCCCAATCCACATCCCCTCCCTCCTCCGAGGACTTCCTTTCTCCACCTCTCCCTGCCTCTCCCCCTCTCCCCAATACCATTTCCCCCACTCCAAAACAACTCTCCACCGATTCCGAAGACGTTTGGGGGAAAAGGATAGCGGGAGATGGAGGAAACGAGAGAAAGAAGAAGAGAGAGAGAGAGAAAAGGAGGGAAGTAGGAGACAGCGGGGAGAGGGAGAAAGAGTGAAAGACGGGAGATAGTGGAAAAGGGAAGTGGATGTTCAGAGGCTCAAGAATGCGGGTTATATGAGTTGGATGGATCCCACTTACAAAGGAGTAGAGGATAGAAAGAGATGAGGTGAGAAAAAGTTGAGCGAAGAGCATGAGGGAGAGATGGAGAGAATGGAAGAGATAAAAAGAGAATTAAAAAGGTTGGCAGTTAGGACGAGGATGGAGAAGAAGGGAGTGGTTGGCAGGAGGTCATCGGAGGAACGCTTCGGTCCTTGACAAGAGAGGATGGACTTCGCAGAATTCCCCGTCATTATGGCGTCGGACCTCCTTTTCGAGAGATTCCTGTAGAAGCGGTGTCGCGTGCCCTTTTATAGGCTCCAGAACATGGAACATGAGTCTCCTCATATGATGCCCTTGGCCCTCTCTGCCGTCCCTACTCATCTCTCCCTTCTCCCTCATTCTCTCAATTTTCCCTCGCGTAAATTGGAGAGCCAAAGCACTTCACTATCCCACGGTCACAAGATCGACAATGAGATATTTTTAAGTAATTAAATCACATATACTTCGGCCGTATCCTCGAGTTAACTAGAGCAGAGGGTAATAAAATGCGACCTACTGGAAAACAACAAGTGTTCAGTAACTTCAGTTTCTGGAAGATAGAGCTGATGACAAATTAACTGGAAGATTTATATGAAGTGGCCAGAATGCAGCCATTTTCTTTTATATCTAGTTTGAGAAATAGAAAAATGATACGTTTTTTGCCCAATATTCTAAATGTAACTCAAATAATCTGTACCGTAATTACGACTTTTAATACTTAAATTATCATTCGAATATTGGGAATACTTTGGATGTTTCTCAATATTAAAAACCCATCAATACCAACTGTTGATGTAATTGATATTCTGGAAAGTAATTTTAAAGTAAGAGATCAAAATTTATGGAGCTTTCTCTTAAATGAAACATTACCCTGGATAATTGATAAATCATTTATATAAATATCATATTCTGAATTTAAAAAAGCTATAAAAACTCTCGAAAAATCTCATACTTGTACAGCTTGCAGTATAGAAATAGTTTTATCAAAATACTATTGCTTTATTATTCCATATCCAAATATTTTCTGAAATTTATAAACGTAACAACTAATATACTTCAGAAGGCGTTATAAAAAAATTATTTTTGATTACTGACGTTTATTAGACATGTATACATATGATTATTAAGAATATTTTTAGAAGAATTATACTATTTTCAACTCTTTGCAAAGAGGAAGACTCAGTTTTATTGGTTGACAAATATTCTCTACAGTAAATTTTTTTATTTAAAGCGATCGACTCATTATAAATTATAAAATCACCACAAATACTCTTATCAACCGATTATGAAATGCATCTGCTCCAATTACCAAAAGAGTCCGCTTCAAACTGTAGCTCAGAGCGGCATTAAACCCTCGGGGATTTTCTGAAACCTTTGGAGCGCGGCTAGTCGTTCAAAACACACAAGACAAACACCACACACATTCACAGACTCGACACACGCACTCACACCGCAGCTCTCTTCCACCGACCGCCCGAACGGATTCACATCGCGGCCATTGATAGTGCGTGGGTGGCAGAGAGAAGAGGGTTACACCGCAGGAGAGGCGGGGGGAGGAGGAGAGAATGGGAGGGGAGGAAAAAAAGAACGATGCGGGATGGGCGTGCGGAGGACGGAGCCGACCCTCGTGGACAGATACATATCCGCTGAAAAACGGTTCGGAATACGTTGTTCGTTTCCATCGCTCTGCGCTCACTCCACACATAACACACAAACGCCACCACATCCCAACGCTTTTTTTTTTTCGCGTGGCGACGGATATATAACCTCATCCCCCACAAAATTTCAATCTCTATTCATTCCTTTCGATCCATTTCTCTTTTTACCTTCTCTCTTATCTCTTCTCCCTCTCTCTCTCTCTATCCGACTCTCATCCCTTATTCCCTATCTTACTTTATCTCCAATACCGCCCTTACCGCGTTCTTTGGCGGGAATCTTTCATTTCTTTCCTCTCTTCTCCCTCCCCTTCCTACCTCCTAACTTCCTGAATCTGCCGGTCACGTCGAATGAGAGAGGGAGTGGGGGAACGGACGGTGGAGAATTTAACGCCATCCCCATTCCTGTCATCCGCCCTTTCATACCCCCCTCTCTCTCTCTCTCCCATCCTTCTCCACCACCCCATCCCACCCGCTACCTCCCTCTCACTCACCCCGTCACTCTCTCGCTACCTCCCTCTCTCTCACTCCATATATGCCTCTATCTCCCTCTTTCTCCCTCCCTCACTCTCACTCCATCCCTCTCTCACCATACCACACACTCTTCCTTTCCCAACCTATCTCTCACACCCTCCCCCTTCTCCCCATTTCTTTCCTTTCATCTCCCCGTATTTCTCCGTCCTCAGCCCCTCCCATTTCCCCTCTCAAATTCCTCTCGTTCACTCCCTCCCTTCCTCTCTCCCTCTCTCTATCCCTCCCGCTCTCCATCCCTCCCTCTCTCCATCCCTCCCTCTCTCCATCCCTCCCTCTCTCCATCCCTCCCTCTCTTCATCCCTTTCACTCTTTCCATTCTTCCCTTTCTCCCTACCACTCTCTCCATCCCTCCCTCCCCTTATCTCCATCACTCTCTTTCCATCCCTTCCACTCTCTCAATTCTTCCCTCTTTCCATCCCACTCTCTCTATTTCCCACTCTCCATCCCTTCCACTTTCTCCTTTCCACCCTCCCTCTTCATCCCTACCTCTCTCCTATTCTCTCTCCCTCTCTCTCTTTCTCCCTTCCTCCCCCTCTCTTCCTTTTTCACTCACCCTCCCTCACTCTCACCCTCTTTCTCCCAGCCTCTCTCTCCCTCCCTCAATCTCTCTACCACTTCTCTTTCTCTCCCTCACTCTCACTATACCTCACTCGAATTTTACTTCTTCTTCCCTCCCTATCTCAACCTCAATCTCACTCAAACCTTCCTCTCTCACCGCATCTTTCTCCTTTCTTCTCCACGTCTTTGATTCTTCCCTTCGCCCTCTCCCCGACCTCCCATCTTCCCTCCCTGTCTCCCATCCCCTCATCTCCTCCCCAACACCACAATTCCACGCCCTCTTTTATCCACCCATTCCGACCCTTTCTCTCCACACCTCTTCCGCCTTTCTCCCTCCGGCAAATGTTCCATTTATTTTTTTTTCTCGAGGCGAAAAGCATTTGCGATTTTTTCTCCCAGCGTGGCGTAGAGATATTCCGCGCAGACCCGTTTATTTTTCCCGAATATTAAACGAATACTGAAAGAGCGGGAGAGATTTTTTTAAATTTCTCTACGCCATATCTCCTTTCCCTTTCTGTACTCCTCGTCTATTTTTTGTCGCGGACTTATGAATACATATGCCAACCGACTCTTCTACGTTCTATCTAGGGGAGTCGGCAGATGGCCGCTAGAAGCAAAGAGAAATAGACAGGAATGAATTTTTCCAGCAGTGTCATGAATAATCTGCTACTGGTCATTCTGCTGTGTAATATGTAAACATGCGAATATGTATGTGTACAAATGTATATATGCATGCGCACGCACACATATACATATAAGTACACACACAGAACGCCACTACAACATTTATGCCTAGTTAAGATGGACGTATATGCTTTTGCTTCATAATGAGAAATTTCAGCGCTAAGACGCTAGCATAGCTCGTATAATGGTATGTATTACATAAATAAAATTTTTTAAATGGCATTTTCTTCGTTGTGAATTTTAAATTCAGTTAATTATATTAAGAGCCAGAGTAATTTTTGCGTACGAGTTTAATCCTTCCAGGTTTATCTGAAATTATAAACATAAACGAAATCCAAAGAAAAATATTATTTTCTAATAACTTAGTTTGCAAAGCTTCAGCACATCATCAATCTTACGCCAGAGAAAATTATATAAACAAGAGTTAGCTTTCGTAAATGCAAACGCTTACTCTCGAAGTAAGCTGTGGATTGCTAATAAGGATGGTTAATTTGCAGTTGTACATTTCATATCCAGGCAATTTGTTTTATTTCATCATTTATTTGACCGTCTTATTTCCTTGCTACTTTTAATTTTATTTATACCAAGTATATTCTGTAATTTTGATCCTAGAATTAGTTTTATACCTATTTTATTTTATGAAGTACTTGGTTGTAGAGCGAATCATTCACGTACGTTGTAACAATCGCCATCACTTGAAAAAGCCGAAATTTAGTGTTTAAAAAGCGGAAGACAGAGGAGCTCAGAAACAACCAAAATTTATCGAACGCATAATATTTTATTCCAACTCACATCCTAGCACAATTCACCGGATTTCCTCAAAAATATTCTCGAATCGGGAATTTAAGAAAAATTAGAAATCCCAAAAGATGGGATTTCCGGATTTCGAGCTCTTTGTGAGATAACACAAAAAATGTCATTGGGCATATCGGTTGGGCAAAAAAAACGAAAACTTGATATTTTTTCCTATTCCTCAATGGGGCTCATCACGATAGGAAACCTAGTAGTTCCCGCTTGAATTTCTCCCTCTTTTCAATTCCCGATTTGAATGCTTCGTTTCGCTAAGCCATTCGAATTGCCGCGCGACTCAAGGAATAAAAAAATACTAACCTTCCGGTCTCTTTTTTTCCATATAAGACCCAATATAAAAGATTCCATTTCTCCTCGCCCGAATTTCCATTCGTTATTTCCTTTCTCTCTCTCTCCCGCTTCCTCTTCCTGATTCGGATTCTCCTTCCTGAGTCGTCACGTCTCCATTCTTTTCCTTCCTCCCTCCCTCAGACATGCATCCGCTCTTCCTTCGACATCTTTTCCCCCTACCTTGAAGACCGCGGAGGTATCCTATTCCTCGCGTGTATATTCCCTCTATTATGACCGTAATTGTGGCAGCTCTGGTGCGTTTTCCCGCCGCGGAAACGCCCGAATGAAATCAAAAAAGAATCGTAAGGCGATAGCTTCCGCAGAAAGGTATCTCCACAGTGTAAATAAAAGAGGTTAAATCGAACTTAATTTAAAAGTTCCCTTCAGGAAGATAAAAAAAGAAGACGAGAGGATTGGAGGAGCGTGAGTCCTATTAGGCTAACACGAGTGTATCATGTTTAGAGGCCGATATAGCCCGCACGTGCGCGATACGCGATAGCGCAAGTGCGGTTTTATGGGCTGAATTTTCAGTTAAAATATTTTTCGCGATGCCTCCGATAATTCTGGTTAGCATGAAGGAAAAGCTGTAGCAAGATGATTATTTACGTCAAATTCCTATATTTCGGATAATTTTGAAGTGCATATTTGCATGTAGATTGGGGATGAATTATTTTGTAAGGATTTCGATGTTTTTATTCCCTTTTTTAAGCACATCTGCTTCTCTATAATCCGGCGGTTATTATTTTCCAGCAATTGATTTTTAAAATTTATGATAGAACACGATATCAAATTATTTTTATTTGACATATATTTGACTTGGCTCTCCCGATAAAAACGAACCTTCTGCATACACCTACGCAATTTTATCTAAGGATTTGGGTCTTTTCAATAAATTATGATAAAAATTGACGCGGTGGGGGTAAATAAATTGGAAAATTTTCTAATTTACTGCGAATTTATTCACTGAGTCTTGTGGCAGGTGGTTATTCCCATGCTTGGTACAAATGGTATTCTACGCATGCCATAAAAATGTCTTAATCGAGTTTCTGACATAAATAAAACTCGGCGCGGCGTGCAGAATATTCAGAAGAATTATGGATTATCATACAAACTGCACGTGCAAAACTTAAATCTCTTCTAAACAACCGTTTTGCAAAAGTTTTCGGTCAAACGATGAATATTATTTTACAAAATCCACCTCGGCGCTTTTTTTCTCACCAAATTTCTCTTTAGAATTATTCGATAACTCCCTCCGAGCTGATTAAAAACGAAATCCGCCTATCCCTTTCGCCACCTTTACTTCGTGGGTATTTCATTCGGCCCGTACTCTAAATCGAAAAAAATAATAATGCGTTCCGAAGCTCGCTCTTCCCCCTCTCCCCAAACTTTCCATCCCCCACATATCTCCCCCTATATTTTCCCCTAATCTCGCATCCTAATTGCTGCCCGGGAAGATTTAGCAATACGCCTTATAGCGTCCAGGACTCCGCGTGACCCTTTTTATAAACTCCCTCTCTCTTCTTGAAATCCAGTTTTTATTTTTACGCGCCTCTCAGAAAGGAACGCCTCCCCGACCCCTCCCAACCTCTCAAACCTTCTCCCCATTCCAATCCCGTACCCAATGCAAGAATCCCTTTGGTTTCCAGTCCTGTGGGCCCTTCTTTCCCTTACCCTTCCCTCTCCCCCATCCCATCTGCTTCTCTTTCCACAATTCCCTTCTCCCCTCCCTCATTCTCCCCTACCCCTCATCTCTTCTATCACTTTCACCTCTCCCTGTTTCCCTTCCATTCTCCCTTTCTACACTCTCTCATCCCCTCCTCTGCCTCCTTTTTCCCTTCTCCTACTCCTCTCTACATTATCTCCCCTGGTCCCACCCCTCCACTACCTCCTGCTCTCCACCCTTTGTTTCCCCTCCCCTTATTCTCTCCCCTTCCTCCTCCTCCCCTCTCTATCCATCCCATCCCCTGCTCCCACCCCTCCTCTGCCTCCTGCTCTCCATCCTTTGTTTCCCTTCCCCTTCCTCTCTTTCCCTTCCTCCTCTTTCCCATCTCCTCCTCCCCTCTCCATCCCCTCCCCTTCTCCTCACTCTCCTTCCCTCCATCCTTTATTTCCTCTCCCTCCCCCTTCTCCCTTTATATAACCGCCCGCTCCGAATATGCGTGGCAGCAGCCAGCGGCGCCAAGCCCTCCCCAAAAACCCTCTCTTTCTCATTCCCAACGCCCAACCCTAAACAATTATCTCCAGATCTGATTTCTGTCCAATCTGTTTCCTTCATTCCCTCCCTTTTCGCTCGCCTCTACCCTCTTTTTCCAACGGTCCATTTACCGCCAAAACCTTCGCGGATCGGCCATGTCTCCTTCTTCCCCCTCCTCCTCTTCCTCCTCATCCTCCTCCTCTATGCTTCCTCCGACTCCTTTTCGTTTCTCTCTCTCTCTCTCCTTCTCCATTTCTCGGGCATCATGTCCATTCCTCTCCCCAATCCTCCCCTCTTCTTTCTTTTGTACTCCTTCCCTCATTGTTTCCTCCCCTACTCTTTGCATTCCTTCTTATCCCGACACAAAGAAAAGAGGTTGGATGAATTCGTCTCCCTCATGCCTCTCTCCGTTCCTCTTTCTCGTTGCGGTTTAATTTTTAATATTCATTAATCGCGGACTCGGCAAATGTTTATGGAAAAAAGCCAATGGAATGGAAATTATGAGCTATTAAAATGGTTAGAGCAAACGGGATGCCGCAGCCAATTTTAAGGGTTTCCTCGAAAAACTTCGTTATTCAAATAAATCAACGATTGATGAATGTTCAGTGGTGATCAAAATAATAATTTTTCTCCTAATACGTTGATAATTGTGTAGTGACAACAAATGAATAAGTGAAAAATCTGCGATATACATGGCGATCAAAAAGTCACCGTGCACTATATTATTAAATTGTCCATAATAATTACATGCATTATATGTGAGACAAGTGCACAGACGTTTTGAACAACCTGTATATATACTCAACCGAATCGAGGTGCTGCGACTGCTAAAATCCTGAAAAACAATGGGATAAAGAACGGTTTTTGTTTTATATGAAAGACTTTGAACGAATGTAAAAAATACGGAAAAGGAGGTTGGAAGATGGATCGCGAGGATAAAAAGAGGACAAATATCAGTTTAGTACGGGATTTGTCAAAGAGCACCTCATCATTTAAGGAGATTGAGAGATGTTGAGAACAGGCAAGGGAAGAATTGAGAGTGAGCGAGAGGTCAGAGAGGAAAGAGATAGAGAGGGAAAGAGGGAGAGAGAGAGGGAGGGAGAAAAGAAGGAAGAGAAAATCGAAAAATACTTAGAGTGAGAGAGACAGAGAGAGGAGGTTGTGGATGGTTTCGTCTCCAGTATCGCGCTAAAAGAATTTTTATGAGATTTTAAAAGAACCGTTAGAGTTAAGGGACTAGAAATAGATATTTTTAGCTAGAAAGTAAAAGGGAAGAAAGAACTCGGAGGTAGGTGGTGCGTTTTGAAGGTGGCGCCAGCAGGGTGGGAGATGATAGGCATTGGCGTGGCGGGTGATGAGGTGGGCGTGATGTGAAACCGAGCGGTTGGGACATGGTGAAGTTTGCGAATGGCGAAAGAGGATGGGGTAAGGCGGTGAATAGGAGTGGTGGGAATCTGAGGGATCCGAGGGTTTAGAGATCATTACGTTCTCTTCCTCTTAAAGTTTCTGTGAAGCCAAGTAGAAGTGAAGGATTACAAAAGGAGGCGCTAGGGATTGTGTGCGTGTGAAGTTGGAATATAGGGGATGGCGATGAGAGGGAAAGGGTATGGGGGAGAGAAAGGTGAAAGAGAGAGGAGAGGATAAGAATGGGAATCGAATGAAGGTGAATGAATCCTCTCCTCCCTGCCATTCTCACACTCAGCCCCTTGCGGGCTTATCTCGGTCGCGCACTCTTCCCATCTTCCCTTGCTTCCCTTTCCATTTTTAGGGGTTGAAAACCCTTATTCTCACACCCTCCCTACCTTAGAATGTCCCCCTCCCTTCATCTTTAGAGACTTTTTCCTTATTTTTCCTAAGGGTTTCGAGGTGACTCTTCTCCTATCCTTGGAAAAGGGGTTTTTTGTACCTTAAGATAAACCTTCTTAACCTCAAACCTACCTTTTTCTCTTCTAAAATTCTTTCGCCTCTCCTTCTCTCCTTTCTCAAAATACCCTCACTCTCTCCTATATTTCTCCCTTTCCCTCATCTATCTACTCCTACCTCTCCCCTATTATCCTTCCCCATCCCTTTCCACTCACCCTCTTTTATCCGGCCCAGAAAGAGTGAAATGTTCTCTCACTCTCCCCTTGCCAACAATTATGGCCTTCCTTCACCCTATTTTTCCCTCCCAATATTCATTTATCCAACCTCTTTTCCCTTCTACCCCTCCCTTCACGCCTCTTTCCCCCTCCCATCTTTTCATCTTTTTCCATTCCATTGTAATTGATTGGAAAGTTTTCCTATTTTTTTTTCATAGAAGGCCCACAAAATGGCGAGATCACCGCCTTCGTATTTTTCCAAGAAACCTTTTCGAGGGAAAGAGTCGCTTCTCCTTTTAATCATCGTGGGAAAAATTATTACCTTTTTCGCATCCAAGACTCCCTACTCAAGTCTCTTTTGAAGGGACGATGATTCTCTCTTTCTCTCTCTCGACATCTCTCTTTCTGTCTCCAAGAGGGAGTCGTTAATTGTGTCATATTTATTCATATGTAAATGTTCTGGCTGAGGAAAATTGAAGAAGAGATTGGGACGAAAAAATTTGTGTTTCTTTTTAAGGGACGGTGTCACTCGAGGGGTACTTAGGGGTCCTCGACAAGAAAATTTTAGGCCTGCATAGATATTTTGTTTGTTTCGTTTTGCATAAAGACGTTTTGTGATTAGCCGAGAAAAAGATTCATTCCCGTGCTTATGCCTTCTTCTCGTCCGCGTATTGATAATTGTGTTTCACGGCACTTATCTTATTTCCTTAAATTTCGATTCGGCATTTAGAAACTCGAGAATCAGAGCTACGTAAATTAGTATATCGAACTTGGGAAAGTTAATGCCAGGGGCGCCTGTAACACGCATCGAGTCCACGAAATATTTCAACTTATCTCCATAAAAGCAAATATCTTCCGTTTGAAAAATAAATTACATAATTGCCAATTTTTCTTAGAATATAAGTAACTTTTGTATTAATTCTGTAGCGTGTAGTGCGTGCGTGCCTGCGTGTAACGCTCAGAGCCTGTATCGAATGCGCTAAAGTTTGAAACCGGTTTGTAGACTTTTTGGAGTTGAATGTCGACTACTCATTCTTTTTTTTGTGTCCAGATGGAATTTCTCCTTAACTTATGGGATTAGCGTGTGAAACAGTCTCAGTAGTGTCTCGAATTTTTATTTAGGAAACTATAAGTCGCAACAACGTGTTCTCGCTGACTATTTAGTGGCAAATGTTGTCTTTACCTATTTATCTCACAGATCATATAAGAGCTACATAGAGAAAAATGTGGTGTTTAATTATCTTTCACCTAAACAATATACTTAGCAACAGATATAAACAAATTAAGTTATCTCGAATCATTTTCGTAAGAACGCCTATACGTCTCTGCCATGTGGTTCTCTTTCTAATATTTATTATTTTTGCAGAGAGAGAGAGAGAGCTGCGACGGACACACTTGCATATGATATTTTATTTATAATATAATTCACTGGGTAGGTCGATATCTGGTGGAAATCCACTGTAGGGGAATTGTGCAATTTCAAGTAACAAAATACAACGAATTACATATGACATTATGAACTTTGTACTATTTCCACAAATTTGTAGAAATAGTACAAAGCTCGTAACATGGTGCGCACGATGTTCCGTTTTTATTTAAAATGGCACCCATTCTCCTTATTTATAGTAAATATCAAACGTGAGAGCAATTGCCGCTAGCTACAATAATTTTGTAGAGCTTCGCTTATTAAAATATACTCATAGTTTTAACGAAGATGCTGATGCATTTATTTGCACATGATAAGCTTTTATATTCATCATCATCATAGGTAGTCTATCCGTAGACAGGTCCGTGAATATTCATGGTTAAACCTGGTTCTCCACATACTCCTATTTTCCGCCGTCCTCTTCATATCTTGATAACTCTCTTTCCCCTTCAAATCGTCTATCAGCTGAAACCTTTTTCTACCTCTTTCCCTTTTTCCGTCTAGTTTTTTTTATATTATAAGAGCAGAAATGGGGTAGTTAAAGGACAGTACCGTAATCACATAATTTCAATTAATATGTACCTTTATGAAACCTTTCATGCCTTATTATGCGTGATTGCAAACATTAATGTTCGTCAGAATTTTAACTACCGAAAATCAATTAACTTTTGTTACAAATTAATATAAATGTAGCGTAAAATGAGACTATAAAATATACGACAAGATATTCGACATTAAACATCAATTAAGTTTAAAATATATTGGCTCAGTTTATATTTAAGCCAAGGACGTTGGTTTTGTGAATTGGCAACTTCCAACCTAAAATTTTCGAAAACATGACGCATCGTCATGTTTACTCGAACAAAGATTGCGATAAATGTGACCTAAAACGTTGAACCCGACTTGACCTCATAAAAAGTATCCTGCATAAACAGTAACCCTCATTACTCATGGTTTTACGGGTTGCGTTCTCGAAAATGAAAGGAGCGATATATTTTATTAATTCAGAAAGAAATATACGTTAAATATAATGATAGTAATTTGTAACCTTTGTGTCAGTTTTGAAGAGTAGAATTTTGACCTAATCATTTATTAAAATACGCTCGGAGAAAGAAAGAGACATGTTTAATATTGATTTACTTAATTCTGAAATATTTTAGTTTCAAAAATTTTAAATTGTTATAAACGAAAGACATTTTCCCAAATTTATCTGAATTTAATACACGTCTAATCTACGAGTATATAACCTGGCTAATATGCGAAGAAATCTACACTACATACTGATTCTTCCAGCCAATGTTTCTTTTAAGAAGTTTTACAAAGCTTTGATTAACTTAACTTTCCAAGCAATCACTATGGTAATTCAGAGAAGGGGATTAGAATGTGGAACCATGCTTCTAAATTTACATACATCATGAATATGATATCAAAGATTTGCATTCATTAATTCCGTTATGAAACCCATTCTTTAAGGAAATCAATTATATCCCACCATGTGAGAGTAAGAGTTTAATGTGATCGCTCAAAATAAACCACGCATTTTCCAAAGGTGAAAATATATTCCCTTAATTTTGAAATTGATGAATTGACTTCTCAGCTGCTTGTATAATTGAATTAACCTTCATAACTTTCCGAATTTGTCCATAACATAGTCACACAAGAAAAGGAAATCTTGAATAACAAATAACAACCTCAGAACAGATTAATAAAAACTTTCTCATAACATTTTACACCAAAACAAGGCTACTTCTTGGATCAGAAAACGTTAAGGGGTAATTTAATTATGTTACTAAATAAGTTAAAAATTATTTCATGCAAGTTAAACAAAAAGAGCTATGGCAGCAAATTTAAACCTTAAGCTAATTCAGTGATATTGGTTTTTGTTTATAGTAGTGGATTACACACTGATTTACAACAAGTATTCTATTATATAATTTACAATTTAATATGTATTTGCCAAAGCAAAGAAATGTCTTGATTTAAAGAATATGTTACCATTTGAAATAAAGAAACAGAAATTGTGGTTGTTACGTAATTCAACAACACGTTTGAAATAACATAATCATATTAAAGGAAGATAGAATGGCCATTTATGCTTTTATAAGCACTTTTCTTTTAGTGAAATTTAAAAAAATCATTCATGTTAACCTAAATTATAATTATGCTCGCTCTAGACCAATATGCAAAAATTTGGACAGAAAGGTCCACTTCCTTCAAATCAACAACTTTTCTGATACTATTACAAAAAACACAAAATACAAAATGTCGAAAAATGTTAAAACAAATGTTAAATAAATATGACATTTTGCTAAAAAGTTGTTTAAAACATCAAGTAATTATCTTTTGCTTTATTTTCTGGAAATTTTCAATTGGTTGCCTTTTATGTATAGTATAAAAGAAGTGAATGATGATTAATTTTGTGAATGAAATAGAAGTTTCGGTCATAGTTTAAAAGTATTAACATTACCAATCAGTCGATATGTGGCAGAAATTAGCATTTAAGATGGAATAGACATTCACCTTCATAGTGCTTAAAACGAGATAACAAACCCGATGGTTATAGTAATATACAAATAGAGCAAGCTGAGTAAACTAAAACTATCTCTCTAGTAATTTAAATTTTATTTGATAACACTCCACGATAAGTATCGTCCGATAACGGTACCCGAGAGGGTTTCCAATTAACCGGAATTTTTGTTAACCAATTTTTTGTTAAAAGATCATCAACTAACCGATTAACCGGTAATTAGCCGGTAAAAATAGAAACGTTCAATTAATTTTAGACAGGTTTATTAAAATAAATTTCAAAGGAATACAAGAAAAACTGCTTAATTTTTTGCTGCAAATAAAACTTTTTTAAGAAATTGAAACTCATTCACTGTTTGGTATAACAAAATTTTTAACGGGACACATACAAGAAAAACAAGTTAATTTATATGATCTAAAAATAAAGCTTTCTAAATAAACGACATTAAATGTTTCTTATGTACAAAAAATTATTGTTTGTACAAAAGAATACAAGAAAAAATATTTATTAATGTTTAAAAAAATAATAATTCAGGAATACCCGAGCATAAAGTGTTTCGTATTTTATAGAACTACAAATTTTGGTCGAAAAGTTGTTGACCACAGAAAAAAATCTCGTTCACTGGCTGTAGAAGTAGACTGAATATTACAATTGCGTTGAAATGGTTCTTCAACTGACAGTCGAAAGTCAACTGGAAGCTTTGATGGGCAGCGGCCGCTGAAGACGGCGATACAAGTCGATACACGGGGAATGCCGTGCACGTAAGGGAAGTTCCCTCCTTAACTTTGACTATTTCTACCTCACTACTAACCCACCAATCCCGTGATGTACCAAAAACAAATAAACGATCTTAATAATAGTTTTTCGTTGTCTCCTTAAAAATCCATTCCAACAGTTCATAAATCCCGGTGTTTTAATTTTTTTTTAATGAAATAAAATAGTCCTGGAGGGATCCTTGAAGAATACCTATTTATTCCAACAAATTCTTTTAACTCGGATTTTAGAAAACATTATTTGAAGCATTTTTTCTCCCTTAAAAAAATTCGGTTAATCGGACACAATTAACTACTGGTTAACGAATAGTAAGAAAATTCGAAAAATAACCGGTTGGCTGGGTACGGTAAAAACCGGTTTGGAAGCCCTAGTATCCGAGAATTACATATCCGCTCAAAAGAATTTCAATGAGAAACGCTGCATTCTTCCCCCACTGAACGCAAAAGAAAACTATAAAAACAATTTTTTCATAAAAAATACCAGGTTATGTAATATCGGAAACGGACAAGATTACGAAAGAAAAACATAAACTTTTCCCGCGGTCAAAGGTCATAGAATTCCTAGAGTTAGACACACAGACTCGGAATTGAGCTGTAAAATAAATGAGGATCCATCGCAAGACGGCGTGGAGCCTCCGACGCTCATTAATAGAAAAAAACCGTCGCTGCGCATTCATCGGGCTTTTTCACTTGAAAGAAAATTCTCTCTCCCTCTCCTACATTCCCCCCCCCCCTCCGCGGCTATTTCTCCCTTAATATCTCTCTCCCTCCCTCTCTCTCCCCCTTCCTCCGAGCATTAAGCATGTGGGCGAGATTCGGGATCATTAGACAACCCGTTAACATTTAGGGCAACGACGATCAGCACTTGTGGGACCGACTTGAGTTCTAAACGAGGCTTCTTTGCTCCTCCTTCAATTCTCCCTCTTCTTCTTCTTTCCTTCCTTCCCCTCCCCCTGCACTTCTTCTCCCTTCGCATCCATCTCTAAACTTTCCCCATTCCATTTTTTTCTTTCTCTCTCTCTCTCACCCCATCGCACCGCGCTCCAACTATCCTCTCTTTCACTCTCCGATTCTTTCTCTCGTTCTTAATGGCAAATCCTCCGAAAAACCCTCTCTCCCTCCCAGCTATTCTGTCCCTCCCCCTCTCTCTTTTTTCTTCCTCCGCTCCTCAACCCCCGAGCGAGGCCCAAATTTAGGGCTCTTTTTCCCTACAATGAGTAAAAACCTCCCATGCGGCCCTTTTCCTCTTCTCCCTTCATTTCGTCCCCTTTCTCCTTTTCTCCATTTCTTTTCTTCGATTCTCTCGCGTCTCCCGTTCTCTCTCTCCCTCTCATTCGCTGGCTCGCCCTTCTAAATCCCCTCCCTGGAAAGAGGAAGAGTCCTTGAAAATCAAAAGTTACTAGTTGCAATCGGTCTATAATCGCTTAACGGCGCATAAAGGAATCGCGGCGACTGAGGGGGTTTCTAAGGACGCCGGCAAAAGCTAACTTTGCGAAAAAAATCGAATGATAACTGTTCCCTCGAAACCGAGTATGAAGTCTGCCGTAATTACAAACTGGTCAAAGAATTTCTTTCCGTTTGAACAAAGGGCGGTCTTCTGCGATTGTGTGGATTTTTATTTATTTTAATAATATTTCAAGCTTCCATGTTCAATCTTCAAAGTTAAGGCATAATTGTTCGAGAATCAATTTTCAAATTTTAATTATTTTAATTTCAAAGGCTTTTTATTTTCGCACGCCGTGCGCTCTTGTAATAGGTGACATTGCTCCTTGCGGTCTTAAAGATGTTTTTAACCTATTCGCTGAACATATTTTCTCATTAGCAGTTATTGCGAATACCATATAACTTTGAAAATTTTAAACAAATGCGCACTCATGCAAACAATCGTATCTACGGATTTATTGAAGTTCTCTTATTTACGCAAATGTACTTATGCATATTCAAGCATGCTTATGTATCTATAATAAATACGGTGTGGTCAGTGAAGGCACAGCATACCAAGGCCGTCTGTCAGATGGTTAGGGCAGCTGAAGGATTAATGCAAAAAAATACTAAATTAATTTGTTTGTTGTTAATCTTCTCGATATAAATTTAATTTTTAGGTAAAATTAGTTTCAACGCGCAATTGGTTGACTGTCGGCTCACTGCCGACCGATTTGTCGTCGTAATATCGTGTCTAAGATTATCAATACCGAAATTAATAGTCCTGAAATGCATCGTGTGTTTATTAGAACAGGAGCTAGGAGATTACCAATTTCTTGAAAATCGTTTTACCTAAAAAATCATGATTGAGGTCGATGGCCAAATTTACGACACGCAGATTCATACTAGGTATTTTAAACTAATTGGAAATCAAACTCTCAAAGTTATCGTTATGGAATTCTGTTAGATAGCGCTAAAATAACTTCAAAAATTATAATTAGCCACCTCATTAACATTATATAAAATAATTTCTACGTAAAAAGACCAATAATATTGCAAGATAAAACATATTTCAATATTTTTCAGATATGGGACATTAATAAACGTTAAGATTTTGTGTTTCAAAGGATTCATTTTCAGAAATATTTTAAAATAATAGTGTATCTTACGAATTATTTACTTAGTTTTATTAATGAATAAGCAAGAAAAGGATATAATGGTGATGAACTCATATGTATTCTACCAAAAATGTAATTTTCTAAGCCTTCATGGAAAATTACGATAACATTCTATGATGTTTGCAGTTTCGTTAATATTTTTCATAAAACAATTGCAAGTTCGTAAAAGTTATAAAAAGGCAGAATATTTTTGATGAAAAATAAGGCTAATTTATAATATCTATTGTAACCAATTTTAATGGGTTGTCAATATTACTTAAATTTCGGGTCGTGAACAGAACCTGTCCATCCGAATATAACTCTCTTCCTAGAATTTTAAAATGAGTAATATAGATAAATTATATCTTAATAGTATAATACTGACTACTTCATTCTAAATTAGCTAGAAAAATCAGAAGCTAACAAAGTTATTTCCAAACAGAACCTTAATTTACTCCACCCGAAAGTTTCGTTGCTCAACCTCAGTATGCAGAAGGTCGAAACCACATAATTTATTTCTGTTTGCGAACAAAAGTTTTGGTAGCGCCAAAAATGATAATTATGCTGAAGTGGAGAACGTATCTTGGGTCTTTGAAAAACGAAAGATTCCACTCGCCTGCGAAATAAAAAGGAGCAAACAAGCAGAATGGTGAAATGAGGAACAAAATATTCTGTGAGGAGCGGCAGAACGGAATCGCCTCCTTCTACGTACATCTCCAGAGAGGGAGAGAGAAATGAAAAGAGACAAATATAATAGTTTTTGAGAGAGATGAAACGAAATAGAGGCAGGAGCTAAAGGAGAGAGAGAGAGACGCATAGAGAGGAGTGAGAAGGATAGAGAGATCTAGGGAAAGAGTGAGAGAGGGGAAAAACATGAGAGAGGGAGATAGAATTAGAGAGATGGAACATAAAGGAAGAAAAAGAAGGAGGGATAGATAGATTGATAATCGTCTTTATTCGGATGAAATTTAGACAATAATGTCCATTCTTACAATTAACCCTTCGTCAGTATAATAAATATAAAATAAAATATTACAATACACATTACAAAAACAGTATATAAATCGTACAAAGTAAAAAAGATAAAGTTGAAAACAGATTTGAGTTTGTGGGGAAAACCTAGGTAAAACAGACATGTCCTCCCTAGTAAAACTTACGCAGTAAAACACCCACTGTGAAAAACCTGCGAAAACCCTAGATAGTGTATATATGGTAATATAATACTAAAACATTAAATAGAATAGGGAGTGAGGAGGGGAGAGAGAGGGAGGAAGAGAAAGAGAGAGGTAGAAGGAGAGGAGGGAAAGAGGAGGGAGAGAGAGGTAAGAAGAGAGGATGGAGAGAGAGAGAGAGGTAGGAAGAGAGGAGGGAATGAGGAGGGAGAGAGTGGGGAGAGTCTATAATAATTCAAGAGGTTGATTAGCCAGAAATATACAAACAAACACACAAAGATAGGGGAGAGAGGGAGGAGAAAGTGAAGAGACGAATGGATGAGGAGGAGCAGAAAAAGAGGAATAGAAGACAGAGTGGGAGACAGAATTGGAGAGAAAGAGATAGGGAGGGAGAGACAGGAGAGAGGTAAGGAGAAAGAGAGAGGCAGGAAGAGCGATATGAGTAGGGAGAGAAAAAAAAAGAGCGATGTCTCGTCCCGAAACGTGGGCGCACGTACGCAAACGTGCGTTTTTTTTCCTACTTCCGCCGGGAGATCCATTTCCGTGTAAAATGTCAGCGAATGGTCCCGTCGAGCCGCATGTATATCTCTATCCCCCCCATACTCTAAAATGGTGTCTTCTGCCTACAGTCGATATGTTATGCATTTTTTGGACGTTTTAATACGCCCCATACGAAGAGCAATATATGTGCTTCTGGATGCTGCTCTTGCTCTGTAACGAATAGCCTATCTCGATTCTCTCCCCATCCTTCCCGTTCCCCTCTCCGCGTTCCCATCCCCCACCCCTCCCTTCCCTCTCTCCCATGCCGCCTCACACACATTTACACACATACACACAATCTTTCGCGATACTTGACCTCATTCTTCTTCCTCTATGTAAACCCCTCTCAGCCACAAGTCCTCCATTTCCTAACGGCAGCCGTTTCTGTTATAGAAAGAGTCATTTCCACCTTCTCATTTGCGAGAGAGAAAGAGGAGTGGAAGAGATAGAGCAAAGAGAATTCTAGAGAGAGAGAGAGAGAGAGAAAGAGAGAGGATGACGAAGAAGAACGACTTCTTTTGTGACCGATGTTTTTTTCCGATGCTTTTTCCTGCCTCTCTCCCCCTCCGTCTTTTTTCTCTCTCTCCCTTCTCACTCCATCCTTGCTACTATTTCTCCTCCTCCCCTTTCATCCTCTTCAGTATTTATTATTTACGGGGAAGGAGATGGCATTTTTGGGGAGAAGGGAGGTTTTAATTGCCCTCCATTTCGAGGGATTTGCGTTGTTTTCTTTTGTTTGTATTCTTATATCGTTTTATGCTTTCCCGATAAAAAAACAGTTTGCCACGGATTTCTGAAAAATATTTTTTACATAAATACTGTCCTTTCCCTTCATTTTTGCTTCCACAAGGGCCATAGATTGGAGTTTTTGGGAAATGATGGAAAGGGAGGGGGGAAGAGCCAGGCGGAGAAGACAGACAGATAGACGCCTTTATTTAGACGGGGTTGAGACTTGTTAATCCCTTCTTATACTTAAACCCAATTGTCAAGTATTTCACAATCTTATGTATAAAATGTTGATACATATTTACAGATTTGAGTGAAACTGTGAAAGACGATTAAAAAAATACACCGATGAATATATATGGAATATAAAGTTTAAAAGAGATAGAAGGATGTAGTGAAATTTAATTGGGAAAAGCTAAGTATAAAAATCATAATTAGCGAAAAACCACTAGCAGGAAAATATCAACTAGAAGAGGGTATGAAAAACTTGCGCAAACTTACAATAGAGGAGATGAAATTTATCGTATAATTACATTTACATATCCAAAAATTACATATGGTCAAGGTGAATAATACTAGATGAAAAACCTATGTTAGAAGACAAAAAAGAAAAAGAAGGAACAAATGAAAGGGATAAAGGAGAGGGAGAGTGGGAGGGGGGAGGAGATGAGAAGAGGGGGTAGGGTGGGGTCGGGTGGATGAATTGGAAAGGAACTCTTTTGTGCTTCCAATCTATGCCGCCAAGAAGAAAAGAATGAGAGCTAATAATGTGTTTTATTTTGCTTTAAGAATATATTACTCATTTTTGTTTTATTTTTGATGCTTGTAAATGACGATCTTTTTTACTATTAAATGCATCTTTTGTCCTTCCTTTGTTTGTACAGTCTACTAAGAAGGAAAACAGATTTATGAAGGTTATGGCGACAATTTTTTTGTACGACTCGCTGGAATGTTTCTCGAGTATTTTATGAGATTTTCTTTTATCGATTCCCTGGTCAACAAGAGCGAACTTCTAAGATGAAAAGAATTTCCGGATTAATGCTGACTGACACAACAAATTTCAAACATGTCAACGGAACATAATGAATGTTTATTCAAAATTAATATTGCTTATCACACTCAGCTTGTAAAGGTTGTGCGTATTTTAAAGCTGTTGCGTATGTTAGAAAAATAGAAACTTATTTAAAATGGAATACCATAAAAGCATAAAAGGGCATTTTAAGCAATTACAGAAAATAGTTCATAGATATAGTTCTTCTATTATAAGTTAATTGCATAGTCTGCAACATTTATATTCCCTTGAATGATTCATTAAATACTATCTTTAAGAAGTACCCGCACCCATAAAAATAGGATTTGAAGAAAGAATTATCGAATATAAAACATTTTCTATCGCTGCTTCAAAATTTTAAAGTGCTTGAAATAAAAAAAACATCTATGAATGTATGTGAATTTCATAAATAAGCAAATTTTATAAATAAATTATTTTGAAACTCGTGCTACAGGAAACATGAAACGTGATGTCTTTACGTTCATTGGTAAAAATTATCTGAAATCAGAAATTCACTCAATTTTCGAAAATTGATGTGAATTTTGGAATTTTCTCGTGGCATCAAATCCTTTCTTTCTTTATACAGCAATTTATTCATGATTTATTCCTTCGTACGTTCGTCCTTCATGCAGTTGTGACTGAACCAGCTATATGGCGACGAAAATTTAAAAATGCGCCACTTGGAATTATTTCAAGCGATTTTTTAAAAATCGTTAAATAACAAAAAGCCTACTGTCCGTCAGTTTTTTACGTTGAAAATTTCCTTGCGTAAAAATTTGCTAGTAACTCATTTTTTATCTTAATTTTCCTTCCCATCTTTCTCACTCCATTCTCAGCATCGTACACTGTTAAGTCTAAGAAGAGACCGTATAGTCTCAATTTCGCCCGAATAGAGTCATTTGTCTGTCCGTCATTCTCCTATTTGTTTTCTCACCTCCCACTTCGTCTATCTTATCCGCTGTCTCCGCGTATTCCATCTTAAATTCTCTCTCTTCCTCGGTTGCTGTCACGCTGTCCCTGCATATCTTCCTATACCATCCTATATTTTCCCCTCCACCTATCTCATCGCATCCTTCCATAGATCAATTTTCATCTTCCGTTTTTACCTTCTTTTCCATTAACTGCCTCCCATTTCAGGCTCATCCCTGATAAAAATTCCTCTCTCTCATTTCCGCTTTTCCGGCCTCTTTTCTCATCAGCTTTCCATTTCAAAATAGGATGGCCATCTTCAATCCTCGGAGAAGCTAGAATGCGACACCCCGTGCTCATTTTCTCTCCTTCGCTCACCGCTCTTCTTCTCTTTCCTATCTCAACGGTCACTCAACAAAGCAGACAACTTTTTCTTGCCTTCGCTTCCCTTCCGTCTTTTTTTTTCGGTCTCTCTTTTTCCGCCCTCTCCAACCTCTCACCTCTCGCACACCTCTTTTCTGCCCACTTTTGCTCCTCTCATCAAGTTAATCTCTCTTTTTTTCAGACCAACGGAACCTAATCCAAATGACACCCTCCAAACCTCTTACGAGCTTTCCATTATCTTCCCGTCCATCCCGACTGCCCTCTCCCCACACACAGACACATACACCCAATCCATCGAACCTACTTAACTGTGTTGTACTCGTCGCCTTTCTATTCCCACCTTTCCTTCCCTCCATTCTCATTTTTCAGCTTCTCCTACAAAATTTTCTTCTCCTCATCCCCCATCTCTCTGACATTTCTTTCGTTTCGTTTCGCGCACGTTCTTTTTTTCTATCCCCAGTTTTTCCCATTCTTCCTTCTCCCTCTCTCTTTCTCTTACTATCTCTCCATCTCATTTCTTCACCCTCCTCTCTCTCTTTCTCTCCATATCTCCCTCTCTCCCATCCCTCTCTCTGTCCATCTCTCTCACTTTCTCCCTCAATAACCGTACTTATCTATCACTCTCTCTTTCCTCTCTTTTTCTCCCAATTTCTCCCTCATATCTCAATTCCTCCCTCTCTCCCTTTCTCTTATTATCTCTCCATCACATTTCCTCTTCTCCCTTCTCTCTACCTTTATCTCCATCTCTCTATCCTCTTTCTCCCTTTCTCCCCTTCTCCCTCTCTCTCCATTTCTCTCCGCATTTCTCCATCTCTCCCTACCTTCCTTTTCTCCTATGTCGAACTCGTCCTACTTCTCCTCTCCCTACACTGAATACAACATCTATTCTCGATGAAGTTCTAGCATTTACTTGCAGTTAGTATTCCCTTCTCTCTCTCTGCCTCTTTCCGTCTCGCCTATACATTCATTCTCACATCAAAAACTTCCTTCTCTCTCTCAACTCCTTTTCCTTTCATCCACTTCCTTTCCCGAAGCTTTTGGCGCTCTTTCTCTCCTCTTTCCCATCTCATCCACATTCCTCTCCATCTTAACTGCGCTGAAGCGTTTGCGAGGCTTAGCTTCGCCATGTCAAATAAGAAACCGATCCAATTATGTTATTCCACTCAGTACGTGTCACTTCCTCGCTTTGTCTCTCATCCTTTCTCATCGTACCCTCTCTTTCTCTTGAACCTTCTCTTTCCTCTTCGTCTTAATTTCTCCATCGTCAGTTACTATCTACTCTGCATACCCCGCTTCCTTTCTTCCGCATTCTTTCCTCCGTCACATTTTTCTGTTGCCTTCCCTACTCTGTACCACTCTTCGGTTTTCCTAACTAACAATTAGTCTTGCGTTTTTATGTAAGCTCATATTAAAAATTAACCCTCTATTACACAAACTATTTTTTCTGGAGAAAAGTAACCGTTGCAAAATATTTTTCAATACGTAATGGTTAAATGAAAATTATTTTCGGTTGCAGTACTGTTTTTCAAAGATATATAAATAGACAAAAACGAATCGATGAAAAATAAATTGAATGTTGCCTTCAAGTTACAGTAAAATAGAAATCATTCTGTTCGTTTGCCTCGGCACATAAATAAAAATAAAAAGTGTTTATTATTTTCATTTTGACGGTAGGAGGTCCCACTTTTTTCTCACGATGCTCGCAATTTATAATATATGCACTCACTTTCTTTTCCATTAATTCTTTTCCACTTTTATTGCCACTCCTTACGCTTTCCTTTGCCAATTTTCACATTTCAAATTTTAATTTTCCCTGCCTTTTATTTTCGCGTCACTTGTTCTGTATATTTTTCCGATTAGCACCGCCTTATTTCTTTTTTGCTGATATCATGTTTTTCTGTGAATATATTGACTCATCTTCCCTCTCCATTTTTTCTTCACCTTTTCCCAGAAATACGTCCCGATAACTTCCATCTCTTTCTCCATCCTTGGATTTCCACTTTCTTTCCACCTCCACTTTCGTCGACGTCGCATCGGTGTCATCAATTCTTACGTTTCTACCATACATAATTACATCTCTAAGGTATAGTAACATCAAAGCCTAAAATCTCTTATTTAGATCGCTCCTGAATAAAGCGAAGCCGCTTTATATATTTAACCATTATTCTCCCTTCCATTTCTTCTCTCTGGCATTCATCCCATCTTTTCTCGACTGTATCGTTTCCACCTGATATCTACTCTTCCTTCCTTTTCTCCATCCCCTTCTCAGTCTCTCTCTCTCCCACACCTTTCTTCTGCTCCGATGACTCGAAGCAACCCCTAAGGCTGACTTCTCCTTCGAGGATCGCCGTCATTTCCCCCGTAAACCTCTCTTGGGTGGGCTACGGCTGAGCGAAAGCCGATTTCCCTTCTAAAAAAATACGAGGGATGGATGGATGGATGAGGATGGGAGCGAAGTGGATGGGAAGGAAGAGAAGAGAGGAATAACGGACGTTTGCCAACGCCTTCGCTCTCTCTCTCGCGATCGCCTTTTGTTTTCTTCCCCGACCACGGCCGACAGCCGAAAGCGGAGGGGTTTGGTGGAAGGGGATTTCGTAGGATCTGGTCTGAATAATAATTGGGCGCACGTGAAGGGTGATTTGTTCACAATTGGACTTTTGAATTAATGGATGCGAAAAGGGACGGGGCGAGAGGTTTCCCCGTGGTGGGTGGCGTGGGAGGATTTGTGCGTGTGCTCGTGTGGGTGTTTGGGTGTGTTTGCGTAGGCGCGTGTGTTCGCTCCTGGATTCGGGAGAGTAAGGCGGTAAGGGTTTTTTTTCCCTTCCTTCTCCTGAAGAGAAGGAGAGGGGAAATTAAGCGGTGAGATGGTTTTCCGGAAGGTAATAAAGGCATTGTGTTCTCCGGGATTGATGACGTATTTTGGGATTCGGTGCGGGGGTGGTTGGAGGGATGTGGTAGAGAAGGGAATGGGGAGACGATGACAGACGGAGGAGTTTTTGGTCTCTCCGCCTCGATGGCGGAAATGGGAGGTTATTCAAATGAGCCCTAAAAAGATCTGGATCGTATTGAATGTGTGATTAAGGCGCTGTTTCCTTTGTTGTCGGACGGGAAGAGAGAGAGAGAGAAAGGGAGGCAGAAGTTTGGAAGATTCTCTCTCGCCAGATCGTCAATCAGTTACATCTTTTTGTCTAAAGTCGCAAATGCGAAAGTTAATAGGACGGGGATTCGTTTAATTTGCTTACCAGTTCTGGTCTGTTTAAGGGGAGGAAAACTAAATATATAGCGGAATTATTGAAATTCGTTCTCGGAAATGCGTTGGGAGTTACTTGGGAAACTAAGAGTGAAGCTCCCAAAAAGAAACTCCAGATGAAAATTGGGTCAATTATAGAATTTAATACACTCATTACGTCCTCTGTGTTATAATTTATACTAAAAAATGAAATAAATGTCCTCGACTCTTCTCCTTTGTTGTAGAACCGTAAGTAGTATCTTTCGGTTAATAAATATACAAATCATCGATGATTTGGGTCTGTGAGAAAAAAGGGAACTATGGAAAATCATTTTTGAATGTTACAGACAAACATTTCATACCGCGTATTGAGCTATGTTATAATTATTTTGGATTATTTGCATAATTTTTGTGACGGTAGTAAAAATTCTAAGAAAGTCGCAAAACATTTACTTAATATACATACATAGTGATCAGTGTTTTATGGTTAAAAACTGTAAAAGAATTCTGAATGCATGATCGTAACCATGGAATATAATCTCCGTCCAAATATGTAAGCAGTTACTTAATTGAACGATCATTTATTTTCCATATAACGGAAGATGGTAAAATTTCACTTTGGAAAGAGAAAAATTAGTTTGTTTGTCCTGAAATGGGTAAGATATTTTGCATTTTATTCTCTTATTATTTATAGAAGTACCTTTTAAGTGCTCACCGTATTAATGAGACTAAAAGATACTAAAAATGATAAACGAAAGAGCTGAGATAGAACAATATATAAATTATAGATTAAAGCAGTGTTTCTCAAACTGTGAGCCGCAACTTCCCAGGAGGCCGTAAAATTATTTTGGATGTAAGATTCAATGTAGAAAAATAAAGTTTTCACGAATAATAATTTTTTTGCGAAAACGATGTGATAAATAAAAAATATTGATAGCTACATAAAATGAAGAAATTTCCAATAAAGTTTCTTGTTTTTACTATTTTCAATTCAAAAGGGGCCCGCATGATATTCAAGGGGGCCGCGACAATTGAAAGTTTGAGAACCATTGGTTTAAGGGATGGGATAAATAATATCGTTTACCTACTCGTTTCAACTGTATACCCTATTGCAAAAATTAAAAAACGTAGCATTTCGGTTAAAGCAGTGATAATGCTTACAAACTCATTTCGGTGTAAATTAAGTAGACTGTATAAAATTCATTAAAATTAAAGGATAAAATTGGAAAATAAAGTAAAAAGTAAGGTAAACAGTATAAAGCTGAAGTTTTATAAAAGAGCAAATTAGTATTTGCCAGGCATAAAGAAGTGAAATAAATAAATATTAAAAATCCGACATTATAAAATAAAATTTGAGTAAATAATCAAAATCTCTTGATTTAATTTAAAATTTCCAAAAAGAAATACGTAGATTTAGCATGAAAAATATTACAAACAGTTAGGAGATGTAACTTAGACATACAAAGGACCTCATATACTTTTTACTGGCTTAACATGTTTTAAAATGAAACAGCCATATGAAAATAAATGTATATTGAGTTTCATTTATAAAAATTATTTTGAAATTGTTAATATATTTCCTGTTATATTTTAGGAGTTTAAAATGTTTAACCATAAATAATTACTGACGAATATATGCAGACAACAATAAATTCTTGTACTTCATTGGACAAATATGAGTTGCCATAAGAGAATTACCTAAGATGCTCTAGACCTAAGTCTCTGAACTGCAAGGACGTTACCTACATCACCGATAAATCATTTTGAAAGGCTTTAAGTGTTGCTAGTGTGATTCAGTGAAATGTTTGTCTATATGTTCTACCAATTTTTTGAGAGACTCATATTACGTTATAAACATGTCTTTTTCAAATAACTTCAGAGAAAAAAATTGAATGGCACGAATCCAAACTAGCGTATAACCTATATCACGCGTGCCAAAAGGTGACACGCAGAGAGATTTTTACATGCACTATATTTCAGAAAATAAATACCAAATTCAAAAGAATTTTACTTCTGTTTCAATTTTATTTAGCGTTTAATGATACGGCATTATATTCCAGACGGCTTTAGACATAAGAATCCCTTTTTCGTAAGACTTATGAAAAAAATGATTTAGGGTTGGCACGTGTTGAGGGTCGCAGATAATGAATACGAATTGCTAAAGAGTGGAACCCAACATACAAACTTTGCATATCCCTGATATTACGCTGCTCTTAACAGTCCATTTAACTAGTTATATTATTATGCCAGTCACATAATTTAGCCTATAAAGGCATTAAGCAAAGTAAAAATTATTTTGTTACCATCATTGCGCAAGTTGCTTCAGCGTGTCATCACATTTATAATTTAAAAAATAACGACTTGAACTACTATAATGATTATCATACGTAAAAAAAATTCTTGGTAGAATATCCTGAAATACATTAGCATCTACGTACGCACTAGTAATTCGCGAATAGCTTAAAATGTTAATTGCCCAAGTACGCCAACACATTTACGATTTGCGCCGAGTAATTTTCCCGTTGAATTCCGATTGGAACAGATAGAGATCTCCGTTACGGCAACTCGCTGTTCCCGATTTGAGTGAAATACGAGTGCCCCTACGTCTAAAATAAAACAACCGCGAGAAAACCCTTCCCTTCAATTGAACGAGTGCGTCACTTGGCGGTAATGGCAATGTACATCACTTTGCCAAAGCCACTTCTAGAGAGAGAGACGAATGTTGCATCGCATACGATTGAGAAGTCTCCGCCCATAAAACAATCAGAGGACGAGCGGCGATGTGGAGAAGGGATTGAAAGAGGGAGAGGGAGGGAGGGAGGGAGGGAGAGAGAGAGCGAGAGGAGGAAGAGAAAGATAGGCGATGGGAGCTAGCAGTCGCCGCACAAATCACCCTGAAAAACAGAGAAAGAAAGGAGGGAAAGTGTCGTGTCGTTTGTGCGCGCGAGAGAGCCGATAGTGCGGCTTCACTTGCACGCTCTGCCTTATTGACGGAGATGGGAGAGGAGAATGAGAAGTTATCGGGGAGTGAGGGGTGAGAAGAAAGATTGGGATAAAGAAGCGTGACAACGGAAAGAAAAATTGAGAAAGAGAGAGAATAAAGAGTAAGATAAGACTGTGGGACTGAGTTGTAAGAGGAAAAAGTTCGATATGGGAATGGTGGAAAGAAAAGGAGGAAGAGAAAAAAGAAGAATATCCGAGGAGAGAAGGGTAGAGACGGAGAAAGATATAAGGAATTTAAAGAGGAATTAATAGAGGAAAGAGCAGAAAAAGAGGGGGAGGGAAAGGAGGAAAACAGAGAGGAGATGGAGGGAGGAAGAAAGGATGAAAGTAGGAAGAGAGGGAGGAAGAAAAACAATGAAGAGAAAGAGCGGGAAGATAGATTGGGATAAGAAGGCGGTAAGAGAGATGGAAAAAGAGAAGGAGAGAAAGTGAGAAGAGAGTGTAGAAAGATAGAGATAAGAAAGTGGCGAGAGGGAAAGAGAAATGAAAGAAGGAGAAAGAGGTAGAAGAGAGTAGGAAGATAGATGGGGACACGATGGCGGTAAGAGAGATGGAAAAAGTGATGGAGAGAAAGAATAAGGATAAAAGGAAAAGGAAGAGAAAGTGTGAAGATAGTAGGAAGAGAGAAGAAGAAAGTGGCAAGAGAGGGAAAGAGGAATGAAAGAAGAAGAAAGAGGGAGAAGAGAGTGAGAAGAGAGTAGGAAGATAGATGGGGATAATAAAAGGGTAAGAAATAGAGAGAAATAGAGGGAGTAAAAAGGGAAGGAAAGAAGGAAAAATATGGAGAAGGGAGTAAAAAGAGAAGTAGAAAGATAGATGGGGATATGAGTGGTAAGAGAGAGAGAAAAAGAGAGGGGGAAAGAGGAAGGAAAAAAGGAAAAAGAGGCAGAAGGGAATGAGAAAAGAAAGAGAGAGGAGGAAGGGAGATGGGAAAAAGGGGGAAGATAAAAGGGAAAAGAGAGGGAGAGGAAGAGAGATATATAATAAGATCAAATAAAAAGAAAGCGAGTGACGAATCGCGAAGGAAAGTTATGCTATTATTTCACTTCAGCAATCTCCCTCTCTACCTCTCTCCTACTACTACTCGACCTGTCCCCCAGTGGCCTCTTTCCGCACCAATTAATTCCTCCCTTACTTTCTTGCTCTTGTTTATATTTTTCATTTCCAACAAGAAAAAAAACTCCCATGATTTTTATTCCTCGTGCACGACCCTCGCTTGTTTCTCTCGTCTCCTATTCTCTTTTTCGCGATTACATCTTTTCCGTAAATATTTTCTTCGAAGCTTTAATTTTAAAGCCTCTGAGCGTCTTCCTATTTCTTTTGCTTTCCAGCTCCGTGGTCCGATTAGTATCTCTCCTTTTTTTATTCCTCTCTAGTTCCTTTTTTTTGCGTTGCTATCATTCGAAAAAAAGAAGAATGGTGTACAGGAATAAGCATTTCGGGAAAGGCTAACTCGTATATTTTATTCATGCTCATGGACATCAATTAATCGGTTTTCGCTTCAAAGAAAAGGGAAGATAAAATGAACGATAATGAATGCGTTAAATATATCTGAAGGTGTTAAATTTTGCGCAAATAACGTATCGGGGATAGTAAGCATAGTCTAGTTTAAAACGCAGAGCATCTGAAAAGTATTATTGATGTAATTCTTGCAGTTTAAATAATCGATATTTAGTTGGTATATTATCGACATCGCTGAGTAATGTTACGGAAAGTCTTCGATATAATATTTAGCAAATTATTTGAGCATAATATTCTGCTCCTAAAGAACATTCCTTGGTATTAAGCCTCATTTCAGATTTTAGTAGATTTTATATGTATTCCTTTAGTTTTTAGAATTCGCGACTATTACCACAACTTTTAACTCCCAGCCTAGCCTAAATCGATAGATAGTATAGAAGCTTAAAATAATATTTAAGAGATACTTTTATTGCTTGAGTCTAAATGTTACATCGCTTTTAAGTGAAATTATAATGAAGCTGACGAACTTTTACTCTTAAAAACTCAAATCGTTCGATTACTGCCTCCAAATAATATTGCGCTTTCTATTTTAAAGAGGTGAGAATGTGAATTTCGTTCGAATAAATAATAGTACAGTACTTTCAAAACATATCAGATGCATCACCGTGAGAAACCAGTAGTGCTTTTCTCTCGTTTAAACCTAACAACAACAAACATGATCGAAGTTAGGTTATTTTTATCTTTTGAATGCCAATTACATAATTGATAAATAAAGGTTTAGTATATCCTGCCTTAAAATTAAATTAAAAATAATTTTTGCAAGGCAGGCAACTGCTGTCAAAAACATTTTTCCAAGTCGAAAGATAAACGCGCCCTCGAAATGTAGGAGCAGCAGTCTTGAAACCAATAATAAGGCACTAAAAGTAAGCATAATAATTTAATAGATAAATAAAACTCAAAAACTTTTCAATTTAACTTACTACTGTCGATATTTTTCCATCCATCGTTGGGAAGAAGAAATTGCTCTCTTACGGTACTAAGCTCCTACACACAAAGATGTGTCTCCATCACCGGTATACGGAAGGTAAATACAAATAAGCTCCCTGAAGTCAGGAAAGAAAATAATAGAAGATTAGACCTCAAATACGGGCAAAGAGCTACTGCAAGAAGGCACTATATAAGATGTCAGAGAAGAACAAGTATTAGCTCTTGGTGCGAGGATGATGAACCGTCTTCTGCATTCAAAAATAGGTCTTGCGCAAACTGCACATGAAGTCTTGAATAAAGTGCTTTCGGAGTGAAATTTCACGCCAACGAGACTTCCAAAAACGCGCAAAAGAACTTTTTACATTCAAGTTATGTGCAAATCAGAATCGATTAGTATTTAGTTTCGCAATAATTACAGTTATGGAATAACAAGAAAATTCAAGGCGGAAGTTCTAATTGACGAATGCAGTTCAAAATCAAGAGACGAAAGTCGCGGCAGACGGAAGGACGAGACACCCATAAGACGTTCCGCTATTATCGCTTCGCTGGTAAAGAAGGGCTGAAAAGGCAAATTTCTAACCTCATGTCGATAAAAGATATTGGTTATTTATCCAAGATATATACGATTTTACTTTACCTTTTAATTTTTTTATCTATTTTTTATTATTCATTATCCATCAAATAGCCTTTTCTTCGTGCTTAGAAAGAGATTCGAAAGAGGGCAAACACAAACAATTAGCTAATACTACACTGAGGGCAGCAGAGCTTTTACCTCGGTATTAAATTTTGATTATTTTAAAAAAGAGCTTAATTAAGGATTATGCAAAAGTACCATAAAATATTAAATACTTTTAAGCGTTTTAAGGAAAATAAAAATTTTGTACTAAAAGACGTAAAATTATTTTAGAATGGGTATCAAAAAATAGCCATTGAAAATTAAATTTCCAGCAATTTATAAAATATTTTATATAAAATAGAATCCTTACGTCTTTCAACTTTTCAATAACTATTAACCTTTTTAGTAAACATTTTTTTATATTGTAGTATATTATATTTTTCTCTTTATCTAATTTGATTAATTGCAATATTTTTAGAGTAATTGCAATTTAATATTTTATTAAAATATTTTCACAAATATCTCATATTTTGTTTAACAAATTAAAAATCTAAGAAATCATACTTTAATTTATCAAATAATTGTTAGACAGAAAACATAAAGGGTATTAAAAACGAAAATTTTTATTCCTTGTCTAAATATTTAATCAATTAATACGAATGCTATTTAATTCAAATGCCCAAAATTTACGTGGTAATTAAAATAGATTTTCCATTCAAATCGTGGTTACGTTTTTTAATTACGATTAAATTTATGTCGGTCAACACAACTAAAAAATTGTAAATCTGTTGACGGATAATAAAAATATTTTTATCGATTTGTTGAAATAATAAAAACGTACCGTTTTTTCGCCTTCAAAACAGATTTATCGAATTATTCGGAACGTATTTAAATTTATTCATTTACTGGATGCAAATTCATTCTCCATAATGTCCACCTGTTAATGTCCCGTGTTTGTATCTCAGTTTTAACTGTTTTAAATACAATTTTATTATGGCATTTGATTGCTTTAATACTCGAGACTGAATGAACAGCCAGGCATTAATGTAAAATGTTTTTCATGATAATCAATATATAGGGACGCAGTAGTATACTCATAGGTTATTTGAAGTTTTGTAACCTTAACATAGAAAGTACAATGTTGGCAGAAGAAGCGTAAGCGTGTAATAGGCCTGATTACTGAATATTTTGACATTTTTTCTCAATCTCATGGAAGGATTATAATTGGGATTTTCAATTAATATTAAATTCTTATTTAGTTGACGATCTGGGATATTTGGAATTTAAAAAAATACATGCCTCAGGTATCTCCAATAGCGACAACAAGGCTAAAAAATTATATGCGCATTTCGGCTACAAAGCAGCCGTCTTCAGTGGTAATTCACCGAAAATAGATTTTAAAAGAAGTTAGTAAAAAATATCTTTAGCTAAAAGTTGGAGTATCAATTTCTAATGGTAAAAAAATATTTTTATTAGAATTTAAAATTATTACGCGTTCTTTGCATTAAGATTACGAAGTGTACGCATATAGAGGAGGTCGTTTCCGTCCGTCCGTCCGTCCGCATGTTTAAACTCGGGAACCTTATTTGTTCGCTTGGAATTTCTGGCTAATAAACCTCTTGGATTATTATAGCCATAACTCCTTTCACACAGAACATACACACAAGGGAGGAGGTAAACCTGGTGCCGGCATTAGCCTACTCAACGAAGAGCACCAAGGGGGGAAACAAACTCGGGAACCGCTGGATGTATTTTGATGAAATTTGGTTTTGGGAAGTTTTACTAAACTTTGTCGACCGATTCCAATTTTGGATAAAATCGGATGATAATTACAACCACTTTATACGAAGACCTACGTCTAGTTTACAACGTACCTCTGTTTCATCTCGGGAACCGCAGGACTATTTTGATGAAATTTGGTATTGGGCAGTATTACTAAAATGTTTTCGATGTCAAAGAACGCATTTGGAAACTCTGTGTACTCCGATGTGGAGTACACCTTTCTATACTTGTTTTATCATTAAAGTGCAATCGATTAATGACCATTCAAACTACAGTGTGTCCCAAAAGTCGTTTCACCCTCATTTTAAGACTGAGCAGCAAAAACAAAACAGATTACATTTAATGTATTTCTTTTCATATTAATTGTTATATTCATTTTATGCAGAGGTTTTATATTTACTATTAAATCTACAGTTTTTAAGGCTTATTTAGTAAAAAATTTTATAACCTAGAACACACGTTATGGCAGTCCAGCGTAAGTCCTTTTACTCTCGAGTGTTGCGAGCAGAAATTGCAATTAGATTTATTTTATATCGCTTTATAGTGGGTGAATAGAGAAGTGCGTTTTATATTTGCTATTCAATATTAACAATTGGGGGAAATTGACATTTGGCACACCGTGCGCTCTTATAGGTGCGAAAAAACAATTTAAAATAAAGGGGACAGAAAGAGAGGCATCAAAATTCTGAGTAGTGAGCTAAGTGATTGCTTTAAGTTAATTTAAGTAATAGAAAACTACAATATTCGCAAATCGGTAAAAATGTTTTGCACAAAAACTAATAAGAATACCATCGTCGAAATCAGTAGAAAACTGAATAAATCAGTACGGTTGATCACTTTACCAGAGCTGAAACGTACTTTCGATTTACTCAACCTGTTATATCAATATAAATTTTTGTATGCAAAAAGTAACCCTAGATCACTAAATTCATTCCTCGGCCTGATCGATATTTTAAATTTTTAATTTCGGGAATGCTAACTTTCGTAATGGGAATTAATGACTCGAACATTGCGCAGGAGGAAAATTTGCCCAGAAATTTCCGCGTAAAATAGCGAGGGAAACGCCGAATGAAAGTTAACAAAGTATGGGCCTTGTACACACTTTTAATGAAAACGCGCCGAATAGCCGGCTAGGAAATTAATAAAGTTTCACTTCCGGAGGAGAGAATAACTTAAAAGAATACGGTCTCTTTTTCTTTCGCCTCGGGAATAAATTACTTTCCTCTCTCTCTCAACCCTTTCGCGGGAGAAAAAACATTCCCGCTCAGCGCCGCAGGCCTCAAGTGTTAGGAGTCTTAAAGTGATTACGTCAAATCCGTAAAACTATCAAACCAGATTGCGTGAGAGAGGGAGGAGGGGCGAAGGATAGAGAGAGGGAGGAGAGAGAGAGGGAGGAGAGAGAGAGGGAGGGGAGAGAGAGGGAGGAGAGAGAGAGGGAGGACAGAGAGAGGGAGGACAGAGAGAGGGAGGATAGAGAGATGGAGGATAGAGAGAGGGAGGATAGAGAGAGGGAGGATAGAGAGAGGGAGGATAGAGAAAGGGGGGGACAGAGAGAGGGAGGACAGAGAGAGGGAGGATAGAGAGAGGGAGGACAGAGAGAGGGAGGGTAGAGAGAGGGAGGATAGAGAGAGGGAGGATAGAGAGAGGGAGGGTAGAGAGAGGGAGGGTAGAGAAAGGGAGGATAGAGAGAGGGAGGGTAGAGAGAGGGAGGGTAGAGAGAGGGAGGATAGAGAGAGGGAGGGTAGAGAGAGGGAGGATAGAGAGAGGGAGGATAGAGAGAGGGAGGGTAGAGAGAGGGAGGGTAGAGAGAGGGAGGGTAGAGAGAGGGAGGGTAGAGAGAGGGAGGGTAGAGAGAGGGAGGGTAGAGAGAGGGAGGGTAGAGAGAGGGAGGGTAGAGAGAGGGAGGGTAGAGAGAGGGAGGATAGAGAGAGGGAGGGTAGAGAGAGGGAGGGTAGAGAGAGGGAGGGTAGAGAGAGGGAGGATAGAGAGAGGGAGGATAGAGAGAGGGAGGGTAGAGAGAGGGAGGGTAGAGAAAGGGAGGATAGAGAGAGGGAGGGTAGAGAGAGGGAGGATAGAGAGAGGGAGGATAGAGAAAGGGAGGATAGAGAGAGGGAGGAGAGAGAGAGAGGAAGGAGAGAGAGATAAAAGAGTGCAGCCGGCGTCATGTCCCTTATCGCTCAATTTCCATAACTGTTGAAGTCCCTCGACAGTTGTTTACGACACAGTTAGAGCATGTTTTCTACACTTATTTTTTTACTAAAAGACGCATCTCGTTCCTTTTTTGCCGACCGCACAATCACGCGGCGTGACGTTTCATTTCTGCTCCGATTCTCGTTTCTGTCACGATCGTTCTTTTCCTTAATACCTACGAAATAAAAGGTTCGAGGATGATTTTATGGGACGAAGAGTTATTTCAAGTTTTCAATATAAACGAACCGTACCTTTGTGATTAGGTGTCTATTTTTCTTGGCCGCAAATTTTGGGAATATTTATTATAAAATGTAAAATTCTTTAATTCCAATTACCGAAATTCACATCGTGTAAATTTTCAGTTGACGTAATTCAGTCAAACAGGCGTTGATGGTTATATTTTGAGCCTATACCGCCGAATGAAAAGGTTATAATGTATACGATTTAAAATACACTATAAATGAATGTTGAAATTTGAAAGATGTTACGAAAATATTTCCTCCTTTCGGTGTAAAAAAATCCCCAAAGCGCACATATGTCGTATTGTTGGCCATTACCAATAAAATCCCATAAATGATTTCAAATCACGTTTGAATAACACTTTTCTTTAAATGAGTGCCATTTTTCATTTATTTATTCTTTTTGCCCTACGCACCGAAATCATTTAATAAAGCAGCTGCCAAACGGAAAAAGCAATGAACTTTGAACTTAACATATTTCAAGGAAAATTCTTCTAATGGCGGTGCAATTCGAGCTTTTAATGGCTAGTTGAAACGAAAAATAAACAAAATAGCTTGAAAGTTTGTGCTATCATTAGAAAAATTGGCCTTCATTGACAGAGCTTTAATTAAATGCCGCTTTTTCCGCAGCGTAAGGAACGAATGGCCATTAGTACTTATTAAGAGACTTAATAAGTAATTACAAAAAAATTCCACTGTTAGAAGGATTAGATGAATAAAGATCACCGTCCGAAATGTGTATAAAATAAATGATAAGAATGAAAAAAGTTAAATTTTTACATTATATTTTTAAAAATGGAAATAGAGTGACAGTTGCCCTCTCCTACTCTATATTTTCATTATTTTGAAAAACTGACCATTTTTTGTTTCTCCCACCACGCCAAGAATGAAAACGACGCGAAGGTACCTAGGTTTTTGTGTTATGGCAGGACAGTACGTATGTTTATAAGCATGCTTCGCAACAGACATTACAAACGTACCTAGTTTTTTGTGTTATGGCAGAACAGCACGCGTGTTTATAAACGTGTTTCGCAACAGACATATTGCTAACGTCATGATAAATTAAACAACTCGCATATCAGTGAGCCACAAAATTATATTTTCCAAATGTTATCACAAGCGACTACTTTTTATTGTGATTTTCTTTTAAAGAATGGAAGAAAAATAATCGTCGAGTTGCGTTAGCATTAAATGTGATGTAGCCTAATGGAATACTAAAAATTTTAAAGATTAAAAGAAAGAAGCTTAGGGATGGTGGATTTTCTGAAAACATCCCGCCATACCATAAAGGCCATTTTACGAAAATGCGTTCGAAAAAAATCCATTTTCCCCCGAATGAATAATAAACATCTTTCGAACAAACCCTAAACAACTTTCTTCCTACTCCCAAGCTTTCAAACTCCTCTCCGATATCTGAGTGAGAACTGAAGGAGCGCATTCCCAGACGGCCGGAGAGCACACAAACACTCGAGTACGTAGCCCGTTATCCCGCCAAAATATTCTCCTCTTATCCATGCTGCGTCCAAAAAACACCTCTCCCCCTCCTGTCCCCTCTTCATCGCTACTCGTAAAAACGCATATTCTTATACCCACCCTGTTTCCCTCCCATTCCCTCCCCTGTCGCTCTCTCCTCTCACTTCTCTCTTCCTAAACGCCTTTTCTTGCCTCTCTCTCCCTACCCCACCCTCTCTGCCTATCACTACCTCCCTCCGTCTTTCTCCTCTTTCCCGCTCCCTCCCTCTCTATCCCTCACTCCTCTCTCTTCCTCCTCTATCTCTCACCTCTCTGCCTTCTTCCTCTCACATCCTCCTTCTCCCTTCCCCTCTAACCCTCCACCATTCTCTCTCTACCCCTCTCCATCCTTCTCTTTCCCTCTTTCTCTATCTCCATCCCTCCTTCCCTCTTCATCCCTCCATCTCTCTCTATCCCTCCCTCTTTCTCTCCATCTCGTCCTGTTTCTCTCCCTCTCTCTCTTTCTCCATCCCTCCTTCCCTCTTCATACCTCTCTCTATCCCTCCCTCTCTCTCCATCTTTCCCTCTTTCTCTTCCCCTCTCTCTCTCTCCATTCGATTTTTTTCGTAAAGGTTTTAGCACGCAGTCCGCCTTGCTGAAAGTAACGGATGACATCCGTTATGCTATCGATAAAAGAATGGCTACCATTCTAGTGTTATTCTATTTTAGTAAAGCGTTTGACAGGGTGAACCATTCCATCATTCTTCAAAAAATGAAAACACTAAAATTTTCTTGCTCTGCGTTAAATTGGTTTCACTCGTATTTGGATGGCCGTCGTCAAGCTGTTAAGAACTCAAATGGAAATTTATCTAGGTGGGTCTCACAATCAGTTCAATACGGTGTTCCTCTGGGCTCTGATCTTGGCCCCCTTTTGTTTTCTTTGTATATTCTCGATCTTCCCAAATGCATCAAACACTGTAAATATATGTTGTATACTGACGACCTCCAAATTTACTGCTTCTGTCGTCCTTACGAGATCCAAGAAACGTTAATGAAGATGCAGCGGCCATTTATGAGTGGGCCAATAAAAACTTCTTTGGCCTCAATTGCAGTAAAACTAAAGCAATCATAATAGCTAACTCAAGGTTATTAAATAAAACTAACCTTGACACTATTCCGAACGTTAAAGTTGATGACACCATCATTCCATACTCAAACACTTCGAAATTTAGGTGTCACATTTAGTAGCAACCTATCATGGAATAATCATATTAATTACATCTCTAATAGAATCAACATGACGTTATACAAACTTAAAGTCAACAAACATCTTCTCCCAATTCATACCAGGAAACTGCTCGTAACCTCACTTATATTTCCTTGTCTTGATTACTGTTGTCTTGTTTAGAACTACCTCTCCGAAGAACTTAATATAAAACTCCAGCGACTTTTAAATTCATGTATCCGTTTCATCTTCAATCTCCGTAAAGATGAACATCTATCTCTCTGTTGGGAGAATTAGGTTGACTCAACACAAATTCCCGACGGAAATATTTCTTTGGAATATTTTTATTCACTGCCTTAAAATATAAAGAACCCGGGTATATTTTGGACATGTTGCCGGCCAGACAGTCCCAAAGAGACATGACTACGAGAATAGATCCTGGTAACCTGCGCTTTCCCAGTCACCGGACTACCACGTACCAAAAATCGTTTGTTGTCATGGGATTAAAACTTTGGAATTCCTTGTCTGGTGATATAAGATGTTCTTCTTCGTTGTATGCTTTTAAAATGAAACTCTTTAACTACTTACTACATAATATTCAATATCCGTCCATCCCACTTTCTGTTCCCGAAATTATTCATGATATTTTAGTACTGCCAAGCCATTATATCAAACTCTTTGGATTTGGATATTTACCCTCATAAATCGATCCAAATATTATATAATGTACTAATATACTATCTTTATTACATATACCATTTTCATTCGCCTTTCTTTCTCCCATCTTTCCCGTCTCCTCTCTCTTCTCCTCTCTTGTTCCTCCCTCTACCTCTTTCTTCTATCTTCCTTCCCTTTCCTCTCTTAATTTCACTCACTCTGTCTTTCCGTCTCCCTATTTCCTACCCTCTCCTCCATCCTACTCTCTCTCCTCTTCCAGTCTTTTCCAAGCCTCCTTTCTTTTACGACGAACTTCCCCATCAGCTTCTTTCTCTCCCTTCAGGCGCGCACTTTTGCGGCCATGCCATCAATTACCGGCACCGGCGCTTCGCTTACCGCTCTTCTATTTTTTCTTCTTCGTGACGGAAGATGAGCGAGCGGGTTAAGAGAGAAGGAGAGAGAGAGAGAGAGGCGCGGAAGTGGGGAGAGATGAGGAGGGGAGGGAGGAAGGCGTATCGGGTCGGAACAGGTGACCCCCACGCTACGGCGACCTTCATCTGTTTTGCGACCATGAGGCCAAATGCTTCCATCATCTCTCTCACCCTCTCTTCATCCCTCACACGTCAAAGTCGAAGAGGCAGCAGGGCCGTATTAAAGCAATGGATGTTGTGGAAGAGCCGCATTAGTGTTACTGTTGTTTAACGAGGGTCCGAGTTTCTGGAAGATTGGACGCCTATTTTACAAAATAAAACGATAATTTAGAAACCGCGTTCCATTGTACTTCAATAACTAGGAAAAATCTTGTCTCCTGCTCACAAGAATAAAGTATTTGTATATAATCGTGGATGATTCAGTGTATAAAAGAATCGAATTGAGGCACAGAAGGGTCGCCAGTTTGACATCCCTGCTCTATCTTATGCTTACACATACAAAAAACTGCCCCGGACGCCTACGTCTTTCGCTCGATCGAATATGAGGACGCGAGACTGGGCAGATGGTTTTTTCGCCGCGCCGCGTCCTTCATACGTGCAAAAACTCGAAAGTAAATGAGTCACGCGGAATGGATGGAGGGGAAAAAACACGACGGGGAGAGAGAGAGAGAAAAAGTCTCCCCCAAAAGGTTAAAAGGTCCGACTCCAATTTGCTTGGATGGAATTGCGCTTCAGTCAAAATATCCTATTGGTCCGAGGCTCGACTGGGGTAGCGCGTCCATTTTTGGACCTCGGGGTTTCCTTTCCAAGGCCTTACGGAGGCCAATTGGCTTGTTTTTCTTCGCTCATCGGCAAATACACATAGTTGTTAATAGCCACCCGTTAAGAAAATGATGTTAAATAATAAAATTTGACCTCTCACATTAGGTTCAGCAAGAATTAGAAAAAACTAGTAATTTTCAAAAGTTGACGAATATTATAATAAGATAGCCACATAGTGGGAGACAATAAAACTTCAAACGTGATCGAGAAAAAAACTTAAGACCAGCAGACGAAAGTAATTCTGCGTTGGAGTCTTATAAGGAGGGTATGGATTTTTCGGGGTCAAAACAATTTAATTCGGAGGGTAAATATCGGGATTTATTTTTTTCCTTTTCATTCGGGTTAAAATAAGTTACAGATCTTTTGAGGGTTTAAAAAAAAGGTTCAATCTCGGGTAATTTTCGGATTTTATTATTTTGTAATTCGGATAAAATGATTTTAAAATAAAAATATTGTGTAATATTTTAAAAGTTTTATCAACAAAACTTTTTACCATACCTTAAGCATGGTTGAGAGTGTGATATCTTGTGTTGAACGTCTCCAGGTGGAGAGGAACATCTCGCAGGCTGCACAAATATCTTGTTTCCCGTTCAACTTCTTTTGAAAACACACCAGATATTAGTGAAATATTTTTTCTTCCGTAGTGTTTTCAGCTAACAGACACTTGATCTCTGTTTTCCTTATCCTATCAAAGATCTAACAGCGACTAGCTAAGGCGCGTCCTTGACTATTCGTGGCGCGAGCAAACCAAGGAGATTTTGATTGTGTTACAAAGTAAGCTTACGAATAAATTGTTTACAAAGAGAATAAACAGACTGATCACGAGCATCTCGGACTGCACACAAGTGCTGAGTTGCCTACAGGTGCCAGAATAGAAATTCTGTGAATAAATCTAAAAAAATTAGTTTAATGAAAACTAATAATTGACTCAATAACTTAGATGATATCTCATCGACCACACCTCAGTAATTAAAGGCCAACAAAAAACTAAGTTATTCCAATTTAATAAAAATTCACTTAAGATATAGGTGCACATATTGGCTAAGTGGACTTGCGTAAAGTTAAAAATAAATTTGTTTTTGTTAAACTAACTGAGTTGTTATTATGAAGCAATTTACAGACACACACGGATACACATCAGTCATTCTTATTCAAGAGGGAAAAAATTTGGAAATGTCTGATAGAAAAAAACAATTTACACGACACAGGCAAAATTTTTGCGTTCGAAAGAGACAACAAGGTGTGGAATGGAATACACAGAAATTTTGAAGGCGTTCTTCATGGAAATTACGTATGAAACAATATCGAAAGATTGGGCGATTCTCGAATTTTTATCTCTGAAACTCGTAACTTTGTGGTCTTGCGGACCTTCTTGTGGTAATGTTGTTCTCTATCAAAATCATTGTTTTAATCTATTTCTTACAGACCATATAAGAAGCTGTGATAGAAAAACATGGATTTTAATTTTTTTGCCGAGAGAACCGTCGTAGAGATCGATGCAAACAAAATATGTGGCATTTTGCTCGGGATTTTCTCGAATTTTTATCTCCGAAAACATAACTGGTAGTTATGTGGTCTCTTGGACTGTCTTTTTGTAAATTTTGTTATCTGTCCGAATATAATTTTTTAATCTATACCTCACACGTCATATAAGCGCATGGGAAAGAGATATATATGGATTTTTAATTGTTGTTTGCTGAGAGAACCGTCTTAGCGATCGATGTAAACAAAATATGCGAGTTTTGCTCGAATGTTCATCTCCAATACTATAACTCGTAATTATGTCGCCTCGCGGACTTTTTTGTAGTAAATGTTGTTCTCTTTCCGAATAAATTTTTCTATCTATACCTTACAGATGATGTAAGAGCTAGGGAGAGCAAAGTAACGTATTTCATTGTGGCTTGACGGATGCCATTTAACGAGATACGAGTATAAGTTTATTCAAGTAATTATGTGAAGTGGAAGTTATAATTGACGGATTCGGTTCAAAATCCCAATTTGGCGGTAAATTTTAATAGCGATCACTCGTACTTAATTATATTAAAATCCGTCAAGCGGTTTAGGAGATGAAAGTTACGACGGACGGACAAGACGTGCCTATAAGGCGTTCCCCTACTTCAGCTTCCCTGGTAAAGAAAGCCTAAAAACGAAGAAAAGTTGACGGAACCCGAGGAAAATTGTCGCTATGGCTTAAATAACAATGGATAAATTGCGAAACGAGGCCATCTGTAACATATTTCAATCATCTGGATTAAACCAGTAACAAAAAATCTCCTCCCCGATTCTAGATTTATCGACGTCTACCATGTTTTCTCAGCGACAACCATTACCACCCCGCAGACAGAAGGTATAACATTCCCTCTGTGAGATGAGAAAAAGTTTTTTTTCCGCCTGCGACGCGCTCTTCTCCCCTCTTTCCCCTCCCTCTCCCCTCGATGCGAGACGCGTGAAAATGCGTGTCACATTTTCGCGGGGCCCATTGTCCATTGAGATTAATGGCGGATGCAGACCGTGCTGGTTCTCCGAATGTGAAAGGGTAAAGAGACTTGTGCTTCTCTTCTTTCTCCACTTCCCCTCTCTTCGCCGCACTCCCTTTCCTCTCCCGCGTTTCCCGGTTCTTTCGATTTCGATCCCATTTTTTCCCTTCCTCTCCCTTCCTCCTTATTCCCAGATTTGTGTACGTTACGTCCATTCCTCCGCCTCCTTTACTTCCTTTCGAATACAGCCGAATCTCTATAATTAGAATTTTCGACGATTCGACCTTGATGTTTTTCACGTTTGTATCCACATGCATTGAGACGAATCTCTGTAACTCGAATTTTCGAGGTGACTAACAGGATATTTTTCACTTTCATAGTCACATACGTTAAGGCGACCGTTGCGATGACTCAAACTTTTTTGTCTTCCCTCGAGTTTTGATCTATCAAAGTTCGACTGTATCTCGATTTTTATCCGAACTGGATATTTATCACGTTTCTATTCGTATACGTTAAGACGAAGTTCTGTGGCTAGAAGTTTTGATAACTCGAACATTTTCTGTCTTCCTTTGAGTTTCGATTTACCGAGGTTCGACTGCATGTCCGTTTTTCCTTCCTATTGCAGCTTCCTTTTTCTCTTTCTTCCTATCTCTATAGCTCGTTACTCTCTCATTCACGAAGTACACAGAGAAAGTATCGTGATCTGGAAAGAATTCTAATTCAAAGTTGTGCTGAATATTCACGTTTTTGGCGACCCTCTGACCAAACAAGTGCTTTATTTTTCAATTCCGTCTGTTTATAGTCTGTCGTCTATATGCTGTCTGTCATCTCCGCGTGGCTCGAAAGGATAAACACTTTAACAGATTTGATGAAATTTGGTTTTTATATGTGGTATCACCCGGAAAAAAATCCTTGTTGAAACGAATCATAGAGCGCAACAACGGTGGATTGTTTGCTCTTATTGATTTAAAAAAATATCCATTAAATCGAAAATGGTTGCAAGGATCCTTGATTAAAATTCATTCATTTTTAGAGTTTAATAACAGATAAGGTGCATTTCTCAAAAACAATAAAGTGTATAGAGCTCAGTGATATAATCGAGTTTTACGCCCAACTTTCCCTAAACTCTTCCAATAACAGCAGCTGCATTTTTGCAGCGAATCAAAGTGCGAGAAAATATTTTCCACGCGTGAACACATATCAATGTAACCGTTGACACTGTAGAACGGTCTAGAAGCATGCGAGTATTTTTACATTTATTATTATTTCAGTATGTTACAATTAGGCTAGTAGCCTGGTGGCAACACAAAAGTGAACGTACAAAATTACAAAAAGGTAAGTAAGTATGTACCTAAATTTGAAACGTACATATAATGTATACATACTCAACAGTGATTTCAAGGTTCAAGGTAGACCTTAAATGAGTAGGTTTGCTCAATAATATCTGTTGTGCCAATTTTTCCCTTCATTTTTTATTCTTTCTCATTTCCGTCCCTCTTTTTCATTTTCACTTTCCCATTATCTTACGCCATTCTTCCTTTAGCCATAACCCTTCTTACACCACCACCTTCCGCCCCTCCTCCCTCTTTCCTTCCCCTTACTCTCCTCCCTCCTTCCATCCTTCCCTCTTCCCCTTAATCTCCTCGTTCGTCCCTTCCTCCCTCTAACCTTCCTCATCTTCCTATGGAGAGAAATAAAAGACAAGTGAGAGTCGAATAGCGGGCGGCCCCAAAGGTTTCCGCAACGGCCCATCGAAAACGAAAAAAGAGAAAGAAAATGTTTTCCAGAAAAGTACCCCGGGTTCCTCTTCCGGTGCCATTCTGACTGAAAAAAGAGTAAGAGAGAGAGAGAGAGAGGAGGTAGACTTACCTTTACTCTCTCTTCCTTTTCTCTCCAATGGACGACTTCAAAGGGACTCTGACGATGATTAAGTGGCATCGATCGCGTTTTTCTTTTATTTCCCCTTCGCTACTTCAGATCCTCCGGATCCGTTTTTTCTCTCCCTCTCTCTCTTTCTCCTTCGCGTCGTCCGCGACGAAAAAAATCCACGAAAACAAAAGACTCCTTTTCCCCCCTCTTTACGGAACCCCACTCAAAAACATACAAAAAGCAAGCGTCTTTTTTTTTTAACTTGTGGCGTCGAGGAGTTTTCGAGAGAGAAGGAAGCGTCGGCGAACAATTAAGAAAAAATAAACAGATGACGGGGGAAGGACTCGCGGGAAAGCGTTTGTTTTGGAAACTACTCTCGAGGAGGCGCTGCGAATCTTTCGCGCCTTTCTTACGGGCGACTCGCTTCTTTTGTAATTTTTCTCCCCGCCTACTCTTCTAAAAATAAATCCTCTCCCTTTCCTTCTCTCTCTACCGAAAGAAGAGGGCTGCCCACGAGCCGTGTAATGAAATGACGTGTGTCTCCTTTCTTATTTTTTCATTTGTTTTTCGAAAACACGTGACGAGCACTATAATCCTTACATGTTGCGTCGCACAACTGGGTGGCGAGCGTATTGAGCTGTGTTCACTGGCGTGTCTGCGCCTGTTCGCATCCGTTGCTTTCCCTCGTACCCTTGAACCGAGACGGACGTAAAAAAAACACGAGAGCTACACACGGCGATGTAACGCGAGACGCTTGTGTTTTTTTTATATTTCGATCCGACTCGCGTTTGAAACCTCTTTTTTTCGTTGCCTGCAAAGAGTGCGCGAAATGTCAATAACTCATTACGGAATGGTAGCAGTAGCGGAGGTTTTTTTGTTCAAAAGGCTCGCTCAATTAATGAAAATAAAGTTTGACGTATTCGGAGAAAACAAAAAACAATCAAGTATCGCAACACAAGATTTAGCTAATGCCTTGTTTACTCATTTTCCATCGAATAATTAGCGAGTGTTCAAATCGCGTCATGTGACGGAAATTTTGTCTGCAATGACGCACTTGGAGTATTTTTTTTGTTGCTGGACAGTAGGACCTCGCCATCCACGGGGATTACATTCTGTTATAACTCCACGAACGGCGAGGTTAAAGACTTACGGAATAAATATGGTTAGGTTCCCCCTTCGCGGGATATTTTAGAATAAAATATTATTGTGGTAGAATGTTAATGTAGGGTCGTTTAAAATAAAACAATTCAATTTAATACAATATACATAAAAATGATTGATTATTCAAACAATAAACAAAATTGTAAAAATAAATAAAGTGAACTTGGTGAATATCTAATTCTTATGTAAGGGTAATTGACTGCTTAAAATTGCTTTGATTATTATTAATTTTTTATAAAATGTATGACTTGCATTGTGCTACAGCATGGGTTCCCAACCTTTATGTTGGCAAGGGCACCTTCGACTTAAAAAGCGAAAGCGGCGGGCGCCGCCGATATTTTACCCCCCGCTCAACACTCACAGTTCAGCTCGTAGCTATATGTTTATTTACAATCAGGTTTGGTAGGATTCGATTTAAATCGATAAATGTCGATAAAAATCGAATTCGTAAAAATTTCAAAATTGACGAAAATGAATTGTCGTCGATTTTTCACTACTAAATTTTCTATGAAATTATCTGGATTATTAAATTTGCTTTGTCACACTTAAATTTGATATATTTAAACGCCTAAAACAAAACAGAAAATCGACATTTTTCATACCAAACAGCCACACTTCATTCAGCATTCCAAACCCTTTCTAAGATTCCTTACGTCTTAAGGATCCATACTGAGCTGACACGGGTACGGGACAAAACAACATGATCGGTTTATTGCACTCTTTAATCTCAAGTACACCTGATAATCCCCACGCCCCTATGCCTTGAAGTTTTTTTAGATTAGTACATTCTAGATTCTGTGGACGCTCATCACTATACGTCAAAAGAGCTAAATTTTTTAGGGAGGATACCTGAGCAAACCTTGGCGGGCGCCACAGCGTACCTTTGCGGGCGCGATGGCGCCCGCGGGCACCGCGTTGAGGAACCCCTGTGCTACAGTAACTGCGCCATCGGTATAGTACACTACAGCATCTGCCGCTATGCGAGCACTACTTTCCTCCTCGTTATCCCGCAAATAATCGAGGCGCTTAGGTCTTGAACGGCAAAGCTGTGCCTCAAAAATTGACCGCGAATCCGCGAACGGCGAGGTCCTACTCTATTGCTAAATGCTCATCCAGCATATCTAAATGGAATTATGTTCCGTTAATTTGAAGTTATCGAAAAAACAATCGGTACTGTTGCCAGTTTGTTAAAAATTTCAGTAATAGTAAGCGGCTCATACTGATAACATAATGGTTCGTTTGTCTGATGGATATGAAGAGGACAACAATAATACATGGACGATATAATAAGAGTTACAGCATAATACGATAAACTCAATACAACATTATAAGACAAATGACCAACAGTTTCTCGATCGTCCTAAATAAATGCTATCTTGAAATCAATTTAAATTTAGCAGTCGCACAAGAATAATTCGTGATTTTATCCGGAAATATTACAACTTTCGCCTCTGATTCTTCACAAGGTCATCTGCATGTGAGGTAACCGACTATTCCTCTCTTTCTCTCCTCCCCCTTCTCTCTCCACCCGTCTCCTTTCCACTCTCTACCTGTTCCTCCTTCTCTTTTCCCCTCTCAAAGGAATATCTCGTCAAACTAGCGGCGAGAACACGGCAGATTCGTTCCACATCGTTTGCAAGATCCCTTCCCCTCATTCACTCTATCCAACAACGCCCTTCGCCCCCGAACAACCCCTGCCCCCCACCCTCTCGCCGCCCCATCCCCACATCCAAAGGCTCTTAGCCCCGATCGGCCCCGAGGCATTAATCTCGAACCTCATAGACTAAAAACCTGCCTAACCCCATCCGACCTCACTTCAACCCGTTAATGTCGCTCGAGAGAAACTTTGCACGGATTACGAGTGGGGAAAGAATCGGTCGTTTGGCATGGAACACATACACACACCTATCGCGCTCTTGCGTGCGCATGTATACCGGCTGAGTGAAGACGTCTTAGTGATGTGGGCAGTGGCGTGCAGAGGTTTGGTGATGCCCGAGGCCAACTCCTTGATTGTATACAATTGCATTACATGCTTCAAATTGTCTGTGAAATATTAACAAATTACTTATGCTTTTATATGGCATTTATATGACATTACTTGGTGACGGGATTTCTAACTAACGGAGGCCACTCATGTTTCATAAATACAATATGTAACTGTTACGCGTCCCTGCGTGGATTGTATATTTAAATCACGAAATACCTGTAAGATTGGGAGTTTGGCACTTGTTTACGTTTACAGTTGTAGGAACTTGTTTAAATTTACAATTCAAGAGAGGAAATAAAAATAACGTGGGACGATATTGTTTGACTTTATATAAGATTTGTAATAATCTCTCGTTTCCAATATGACGCACCAATACACGCATTGATACTAGAATCGTTTTATGCGCATGCGCACGAATATTTGATACAGATTAAAATATATCGAACACTTTAATTTCATGCTACGAAGCAAAATAAAACCATAAACAAATATAACTGTAAATATTTTACAATGCTCTTGGAGCGAAATAATGCATTCATTAAATCCATTCATCAAGGCATCTTATGCTCCTTTCAACACCTTTACCACACGAAGAGGCCGCAAGAGGACAAAAAAAAAGTTAATAGAGACGATTTCAAATTTCAAAAACTACATTTTTATTTCACTCTTTGATTGGATGCCCCTGATATGGAGATGCCCGGGGCCGTCGCACCCTCGGCTCCCCCTTCTGCATGCTACTGAATGTGGGATTAACCATCCCCGTAAACGAGACGCAAACCGTTCAAAGCAGTCAATGCACCATATTATGGTTGACTATAATTATAAGAAAAGAATGAAAGCCTCCTTTTAACCATAAAAAAAAACAAGGAAATTCAGTCATATCGGTTTAAGGGATAATATTTCTCGTCAGGGACCGAATACTCTCTCGAACACAAACACTCAGGGTTTAGTGCAGAGGTCGGCAACCTGCGGCTCTTTAAGGGTTTACTCCCTAAATCAGCTCCTTCTCACGTATATCGTAAAGCACCTAGAACTTCAAATTCGCTCGTGACTTGAATTACTGAAAGCACATCTTTCCTCAAAAGACTTATGAAGTATGACAGAATTTTGTATTCACCTGCACTTCCGCTTTTCTCATGTTCTCATGGATTGGAAAAAAACGGCTTTCTTGTGAATTCGTTTGCTGATCTCTGGTTCTGGAGACGGTGCTCTGTGTACGTATATGTCAACCAAAGTATGTCAAGTGTGTTTGTGATTAAGTGTTCGGTTCCTGGAGAGAAGGAACATCCCCTAACTGAATTTTCTTTTTATTATGAATATGAGGAGTTTTTCATTCAATTTTTTCCAAGTTTGCTTCATTATGAGGCGATCAAATAATGCATTTCCCTATTAAGTGTGTAGCGATACAATGATTCTTTTTATTATTTTTCCGCAGAAACAACGCTTGCATGATAGCCATCTGTGCGTGGCCAACTGCGCACAAGTATGTGCGTGCAGGTGCTTTCGAGATGTGTTAATGCGCGCATAATCGAGTGATCGATTGATTTAATCTTTTATTGGGGAAGTTAGAACGGGTTTGGCCTATGCGCAAAATAACCTTGAAATTGCTATAATCTAAGTACAATGATGCATGGGGAAACATTAAAATAATATGACGTAAAAATAATTTTTAATTGACATAAATTTCAATTACACGCAACTATTAGTATACATTGAAAATCGTGTAACAATGGTAGGGAGAACGGTGCAACTACTCGAGGCGTCACCCGGAAGGGAGCACACGACTCTCTCACGTCGTCCCAATTACGCCAATATTCACGGCAGTTGAGAAACTTGCCCCGACCATAAAAATAACCCGTTATACCGCCATATACACTTCAGTGATTTTGCGTATACTATTGCGCGAGCGAAGGGATTTAGTCTCAATGAGGTTTTTTAATTCACAAAACATTTCCCTCCAATAGCCTTAAGAAGGTTGAGAGAAACAGATACGCATTTCCACTGCAAAGTAACCTTCATCAGTGTTGATTATACCATATAACTTCATCATCATAGGTAATCTGTTCGTGGGCAGGTCCGTAATCATTCATGGTTAAACCTGGTTCTCTATATACTCCTATTTTCCGCTGTCCTCTTCATATCTTGATAACTCTCTTTCCCTTTCAAATCGTCTATCAGCTGAAACCTTTTCCTGTCTCTTTCCCTTTTTTCATCTAGTTTTCCTTCTAACACTATATATATAGTGTTAGAAGGAAAACTATGTGCACCTTCATAATTTTTTATAGCTATTGGATACACCGATTGTTGCAATTATGTTCGATCTCTTGTGCCTATGAGTGCATGTGCTGGTTGTAAAAGCAAGTAAACCTAAGGGAGTTAGAGTTCTCGTGTCTGCGAGAGTTTTGAGCGATGCTGTGTGTGTGCATGCGGGAGCTTGATGCAGACTTCTTTCGTTGCCAGCGTGCATTTAAAACGGGAGAAGGAAGGCAGTTAAGTTTCAGCGAGAATTCGGAGATTGAGAGAGTCAAACCTCGGATAATTACATTATCTAGAGACTGTTATCTCGACGTGAGCCGGATGAATTAATTTCATGCCACGATTAACGTGGAGACGGGATTCAGTGCTCCTCCTTTTGCCAGATTTGGACACAAATGGTGTTCCGTCGTGTGGCGTCGTCGAGCATCCGGGTATGTGATGTAAATGGATGAATTGCGTCGCGTAACTTATCTCTTAAGTATTTCATCACATTATTCGATTAAATCATGCGCGACTAAATTTATTACCATCTAATGCCGGTAATTGGGACATATTAGGGAATGAGAAGAAGAATTGAACGCCTGAAAAATCTTCGTCTTCGGTTAAGAATGATTTTCTTATAATGAAATACCTCGAATTACACGGCCCTCAATTCAACTTTATCACGGATTTGAAAGTCTCAAAACAATAAGAACTACAAAATGTTTCAGTTTGATTATGATTTTAAAAAAAGGCTAAAAGATGCAACGCTGAATATAGTGTAAACAAATTTTTACACTTTGAGCTCAAGATAACACTCAAATGTAACATCGGAGGTACACTTTACTAGAAAATCCGTCCTAAAGATATTAAAAGTCCATCAATATTTTAAAATAATTTTTATTCTTTTAATGATTTCTTATTATCCGTATTCCCTCATTAAAGAGATTCTACATATCCAGTGAATCTCATAAAACTTTTTAATGCCCATATATGCATCTCTCATTATATAATGTACTAGCAGAACAACCCTGAAAATCTTTCCTTCCTACCAATGATGTTTCATTACTCCGAAGTCGTAACTTTATCTTTTTCTACCTCCATAATTTTGAAAAACTTATTGAAACCCTTTTTACATTAATTCCTCATAGACTATGTTGACGGTCTTGCTACTTGGAGAAAGAATATGAAAATTATTTCAGTTACTTACTCTTGAATATGCTATGTAAAACTGATCATGAGAAAAGGAATGTCCACATAAGTGGACCCCGACCACTTTTTGCGATTGTCCTTTGACCTAAAGTCATTGCAAAGGAAACCTTTACCGAAAATTGAAAATGTTTGAATTCTAAAGGATAGTCGCTGGTAATATGAGGGATACGTCGTATACAAACACACTGTCCTTTTGCAGGTCGAAGTCATATTCCAATTTTCGTTTGCAACGGCGATCAATCACAACTATAATTTTGATTTAATTTTTCTTTTAATGCTCGAAACTCAAGATAATATATTATTTCGCGTCTTCTTTTGTGTAATTAGACAATTAATAAACGTACCCTCCTTCTTGATGGATAACGCTATTGTCTTAAAAACAGCAATTTGGGTCGTAATGAAAACGAAATGTTTTCGACTCAAAAAACTTGCAAATTTGTGGTTTAATTTTCGACAAACTCGGTCCGTATTTGAAATTTGACGCTAAGAAGATTAAACTTCATATTTTTCTCCGTTTCTGGGTTTAAGTCTCGAACTCTTATGATAATTTTAAATTATTTTAAAATGCAAACGAAAATTATGCTATACCATTTCCCATGCTATTAAAATGAAGAAAAATAAAAAGGAAAAAATATTTTTTCATATTAAAAATTTCAATCAAATCGCCTTAAAAACCATACCTTTACGCTATTCTTTTTATTGCGGTTTAAAAAACCACCCTGTTGTTCCTACGTTCTATAATTGTTGAGTTAACATCCAAACTTTCGAAAATATATATTACATAGATAGATTATTATAGACTTTACACGGTCTTTATCAGGAATTTTGGCGCGTATAAATTCATTATTAGCGGAATAAGCATCAATATAACGCAAATTGCTGTTCATATATTTCTATGAAAATATATCATTCGTATACAATATTCATTACAAATTGATAGAATTAACGGGGGATTAACCTCTCTCGTTTCTGCGGCAAAACGTGCTTTCCCCCGCTAATGCGAGTAAGGAAAGTATTAACTTTCATGGCAGAAAGAAAAAAAGCGTAACATTTCCAAGGAGTCCTTCCTTCGTTTCCGCAGCAAGCAATATTTCTTCTCGTGCTAAGCCACACGGAGATAGAGAGAAACTTTTTGTATAGTAATCCCATAGACTGAAACTCCATCCTCTGGATGTGTATTTTATCTTTCTCGTCATCCTCCGAAATATTGCTACGGTGCAAATCATTTGTTTTTACCGCCTCTTTTAATTGACGCGGGGAGAAAAGTTTTCCATCTTGAGCGCAATTGCTTTTCCTTTTTTTCTAAGAAGGATTAACACTCCCCCAGCGACCATTGTAGCGAAAAGTTTTATTTTCAGCGATCCAAAGCAAACGCCACTTATTTTCCGAGAAAGGAAACCCCTCCATCCTCGGAGAATTACGAACTCTTTCATGATTTTTCCTTCATTATATGTTAAAAAGAGTAAAACCATATTTATTTCAAATTCTGCTTTTTATTCATAAGGCCACACGTTTAATAAAATTTAGTCAAAAAGCTGTCATACTATTCAACTTTACTTTAACGTATATTTACGCCCACGAAGGATTTCACGAACATATACATATTTATAGCGTCCTGTTTTAGCGCAATTTCTCGGAAAAACCTGTCTGTATAAATGCCACGCTATATCCGTGTTAGGTTGCCATTTTTACCTCTAGGATCCTTTCCGAGAAATTCTGCTGTGAAAAATGTATCTTGGTTGTTTATTTTTTGATTTTTCAAGTATGTGAATTCTCCGGTTATTTATTGAAAACATCTCTTGATCCGGTTTGCTTCCACTTTTAATTTTTTTACCTTTACTTGCAGATTTTGAAGCTACAACTTAATGAAAAAGCAAGTATACTTCACATAATGAATTTCACATGTGTCATTATGCACGATTTTTAACTAAAACTAAATCATAATACTACTTGTAATTTTAGATATAATAAGATTATTAACTTCAAGATATTTGCTATTTCTCTGCGTATGTTATCAAGAATACAAGAGCATATGTTGTGCGATCCAAGACAAAATGAGGCAACATTATACAACATGAAAAATTTTCCTATTTTTTATAATCCCTGGAAAATGTCGGGACATTATGCTAAATGTTTCTGTAATGTAAATAGTTATACTGCACACAAATCTGTTTTCAATAAAAAATAATCTTTTTTTATATTAGCAGTTGAATGATTTTTTTAAAGTCCATGAACGTAAATCACATTTATTTTTGCTATGCTCTACGGAATCGATTAAATTTTGTAATTTTTTCTTACAATAAAACTAAATCATAATTCTCTCTTAAAGATTGAAAATATTCCTAAATTTCTCCCTTTCTCTGACTTTGACTTCTCTCGGTTTTTATATCTAAGCCTCACTACATCTCTGATCCATTAATTGGCAATATCCACGAAGAAAGAGAATTCTAAGTGGCAAAGACCGATGAAATCTTATAACGAACGCAAAAGAAGCATATCCTCCATTGTAAACGAAACAATATTGTGTTCAGAATAGAAGGAAGAGACTGTCGTCAGTAGGTATTATTCACGTGAATAAAAAATACAGCTAAGAAAACCGATACCAATGAGTTCAAGTCGCCATTTAAAATTATTTAACAATATCGTGGACAGAAAAGGATCACAAAAAACTCGGCATGATTTTTTCAAAGAAACCATTAAAAAATAAAAAAATATCCACCAAAAAAGGATCCATAAATAAGGGGCGCCCTTAATGACTTCATTTAGGGACTAGGCGAACAAATAGTTAAAACAGAGATCTGTGGACGGAATAAAAGAAGCGCTGGAGAGTGAAATTTGGATCCGTAATCTGAGAGGGAGAAGTGAGAGAGACGGAGTAAGAGAAGAGAAAAAGGAGTGGAAAAATCGCCAGGGAAACAAAAAAAGAGAAGTAACGCGAGAGAAAGAAAATGTATAAAAGGAAGAATTTGTTTGAGAAAGAACAAGGAATGAAAGGAACAGAGAAAGGGAGACGAGGGTAGGATAGGAAGAAAAAGAGAACGAGAGAGAGAGAAGAGAAAGAGAAGACGAAAGCGAGAGAACGGGGGGGATTGAAGAGCGGCAACCGTCTGAGGTGTGACCGCACAGAAGAGGAAGAGCGTGACATTTCACAAATCAGGTGAGGACCCACTTGACCCGCAAAAGTTTTCGGGGTCCAAAGGAGGCCTTGCTGCGGAAGGAAGGGGGAAAGAGAGAAAGAGGGAAAGGAGGGGAGGATAGGAGATCCTCATTTGCCCATCTCCTCCGCCAAAAGTTAAGGGAACAAAAAGGAGAAGGGGAATGTGGAAGGGACTGACAATGAGTTGGGAACGAATAGTGAGGTTGGGACAAAGGTATTACTTTTTACCCGTGTGTACGCATTGCAAAAGAGGGAGGCACTTCGAACAGGTGGGAGAAATACAAACATACGTACAAATACACATATAAATGCACATTTATATGCACACAGACACACACATACATGCACACACATCCACGCATGCATTACACATGCGTACACACGTAAATGCACACATACATACACAAATACATGCAAACAAACAAACAAACATATATACACACATATGCACACATATATACATATGTACGCATATACATATACATAAGTATACATATATACATGCACACATACATACACACATGCGTAACATGCACACATATATGCATACACATATACATACCCATATAAAAATATATAAAAAGGGAGGGTGAGAGGGAGATATCTTCAAACGTAATGGGATGTTGAGAGAGTGAAAAAGAGAGAGAGATTTCTCCATTGAGGCTGGTATGACATTCAGAACACAGAATCTAAGGCATGCGTGCGTCCATAGACTGCGTTAGCTTAATGGAAAGTCGTCGATTTTTCATCCACCAAAATTTTTTTCTGGAGAGACTGTTTGCATCCCTAAGGATCGCCGTTGTCGCGACTTCAACAATCACTTTAATCCCACGGGAGGGAGAGCAGGAGAGAGAGAAATAAAGGCGTGAGTGAGTGTATGTGAGAAGAGAAAAAAGCGATGAGGATGAAGTTTGGCGTGGTGCGGGCGGAAGTTACGGAGGCAAGAGGTAGTTTGGTTTGAAAAGTTAGTCCCTAAACTGCCGCGGGGTTATTAGGGGTTAAGTGATACGTAAACGAGAGGCGATATTCGGCGTCTTTCTGCTTTTACGATGCTCACGATCTATCCTACCTTCAGAATCTCTCTCACTAAAGAGATCCAGGGATTCTAGTTTTCGAAAGGTTTTATCTACTTTACCATTGAATTAAAAATAGCAAACAGAAATTTTAAAAACGACATCTACGTTCGAATCCCCCATGTGTAGCAAATTTTAACTTGGAATTTATCACCGTCGTCGAGTGCAAAGAATTAGCGAATGTAAAAAGTTTTATAATATAGAACGCAGCAGTTTGCCAGGTTTCAACTCTGATTAATTTTTAAAATTCTTTTTTCAAAATAAGTAATGTATTATTTCATATAAATGACATTAAATAAATAGTTTGTATATTTATGCATACATTTAAGCGTATATTTTCGTTTTTCCCTTATGTAAAAATAATATATTAAAACAATCCCAAAACTTGTCAATTTTAAGAATTTTATACTTTCTCCATTATGGGGTACTAATGCTACACATTTCTGCCAAATTTTAAAGTTGTAGCACTTCTAGAAGTGAAATAATATTATTGTTTAAATTTTATACATTTTTAACGGCCGCCGCAATATATTTATGGAGAGATTCAAATATTTATTTGTGCAAATGCACTACTCTCCAAATAACTTGAAAAATTCAGCTTCCTAGCTCATCCCATAGTACCTAAACGGTTAACTATTTGTTTAAACTTTAAGAATTTTTAACGGCAACATAAATTAAAATATCAAAATTTGTATAATCTCTATTTCGTTTTTTTTTTACAAATCCTACCTCTTAAAATAATTTCAGCTCCGTGGCACATTCGAAAATACATAAAACTTGAAAAATTGTTTAAACAATTGCGAATTTTTAGCGGCCGCATTGTTGCACTTTTTCAAGATTTTCGTTTTATCTAGTCGGTTTTGCACAAAATCCCACCTAAGAAAAATATGCTATATCCTCCTCCTCCTCTTCCTCCTCTGCAGGGAACCTCTATATATAATGATATATATATATATATATATATATATATATTAACTAAAGGAAAAGAAAAGGTAGTGATGAGGGTGGCAACAAGGTGTTGAGGGAAGCCCAGCGGACACTTACCAAGTTGAGGACCAAGCTGGCAGGCTGCTGGGGGCATCGAAGAGACACGTGAAACACACGAACACAAAAAGACAAAAAAACACGCAAGCTTATCGGGCCTATGCCCTTCTTCAGCGAAAGAGTATCTGCAAGTATATATATATATCCACCCTCATCACTACCTTTTCATTTCCTTAAGTCTATATATATATATATATATATATATATATATATATATATAACAGCTTACAGAAAAGGAAAGGTAAAATGGATATATGGATGGCAACAAGATGTTGGGATGAGGAAGCCCAGTGAACACTCACCAATCAGACGACTTCAGGTTGGCGAGGCCCCGGGGATGTCGAAGCGACACACGTAAAAGAACACTAAAACACAGAAACATCACAAACGTAGAAGCTTTCGGAGTTATTCCTTCATCAGCTACAGAGCTACAGGACCTCGCCAACCTGAAGTCGTCTGATTGGTGAGTGGTCACTGGGCTTCCTCATCCCAACATCTTGTTGCCATCCATATATATATATATATATATATATATATATATATATATATATATATATATATATAAAACTTGAAAATATCATACTTACAATTAGACGTAACCCATTTTATGATCTGATAATTTGACCAGGCAATTACGATTCTTCGAGGGTATTTTTCCCGAGATTTTATTTATCAAAAAACTCCCCGAGACATCCTCCGGACAAGCTACCCGACCTGACTCCTATCGACGTTAACTCTAAACACTACCCAAACTCCCTCCTCTCCCTCCATCTCCCTATGTTCGCATTTCCAGGGATCGGAAATGGGGCCTATCAGTTAAAAAATATCGCCGACGTCCCATTTTTATTTCGACATTTTTTTCTTCGCGGAGTGGATTTATTTTTTCTTGGAAAAAAAGAAAGAGAGAGATCTTGGGCAAAGTGGTAGACTAAGTATTTTTTACCTCTTTTCCATCCCCGGACGTTATTAAAAATCCCCTTCCACTTAAACACCCCCACCCCCTGCCACTGTGTGTCGTCCCGACTCCCCGAGCTGCCCTCGTTTTCCCTTTAAAAAAATAAAGCCCTATAAAAACCCACCCTCCGCGTCCTTCTCCCTAACTCTCCCTCCCCTTCTCTTACTTTCCTCCGCCTCACTTTCTTTCTCCTACTACATTCCTACACCTGTCCCATTATCCTCCACCTCCCCCTGCTTTTCTCCCCCTCTCTCACATTCCTCCCCCCTACTTCTACTTTTCTCGACATCCCTCCTACCTTCTCCACCTCCCTCACTTTTCTTTTCTACTTACACCTCCTCCATGCTTTCCCCTCCCTCCACTTTCCTCCCCTACCTCCACTCTCCTTCCCCTTTCCCTACTTTTCTCTCTCTACTTTCCTCCCCTACGTCTACTTTCCTTCCACCTACCTCTACTTCCCTCCACTGCCTCTACCTTCCTCCCTCTCCCTACACTTGCCTTCTCCTCCCTCACTTTTCTCTCTTACTTTTCCCATCTCCCCTCTGCTTTCCCTTTCTTCACTTTCTTCCTCCTACCTCTAATTTCATTCCCCTCCCTCACTTTTCTCTCTTACTTTTCCCATATCCCCTCTGCTTTCCCCTCCCTCCGCTTTCCTCTCTTACCTCTACTTTCCTTCCCCTCCCTCTACTCTCCTCCCCTCTTCCCCTATTTTCCTACCTCTACTTCCCTCCCCTCCCTCCACTCCACTCTCCTCCCCTACCCCTACTTTCCTCCCTCTCCCTACACTTGCCTTCCCCTCTCTCATTTTTCTCTCTTACTTTCCCCACCCACACCCTGCTTTCCCCTCTCCACTTTCTTCCCCCTCCCAGCATTATCCTCCCCTCCCTCCACTTTCCTCCCCGTTCCATTAATTCCCTTCCCTTCTTCCTCCACTTTCCCCCCCTCCCTCCACTTTCTTCCCCTTCTCCCCGCTTTCCCCACACCGCCCTGCTTCCTCCGCACGATTTTTTTTTATTATTCCAACATCACTCCTTTTCCTTCTTAACTTCCTTACCTTTCTCACGGCCTATCGCACCGAAAGCAGCAGCACCACCATTCCGCCCTCCCCCCTTAAGTTCGGAGGGAGAGTGGGGAAAATAGGTGTGGGCGAGATAGAAGAAAGGAGAGGAGGCGAAGAAATAACGGAAGAAAAAAAGCGACGTTTTTTTTCGCCTCGCGCTCCGCTAAGAAAAGGGCGAATAAAAAAAATAAATCTAGGAAAAGCGCGCACCCAAAAAATAAAAGAAAAGAAAAACGCGCGTTCCATCCTCCTCGTCCAGAGCCCCACCTCTCAATTTTTGCTAATACCTCTTTCCTTAAAAAAAAACCCTTTCTCCTCCTCCTCTTCCTTCCACTCCTATCTCACCTCCACTCTACCCATTCTCCGCCTCTGAATTTCTTCCCAAATTCCTCCCTTCCACTTCCTACGGCACCTCTTTTATCCCGAAGATCCCCCTCCTTCCCTGCCTCTCCCACCTCTATACCCCACCACTCTTTACCTCGCGCAGCCTCTCCTCGCTCGTAATTTGACTCTCATCTCATTTTTGGCGTGATTTCACTTTGCAATCTGAGAGCCCTCAGGGTATTGGGAGAGAGGAAGGAGAGAGATAGAGAGTGAGATGTAAGGGATGTCGAGAATGAGAGAGAGAGAGAGGACAAGGCAGTAGATAGGTAGATAGCGGATGGCTTTAAAGGTTGGTTTTTGAGGAGGCTCTGGTGAGGTGGGGAGGGATTTGAGTAGCAGATGGATGGAAAGGAAGGAAGGTATTAAGGGGTCCAGGGAGGGGTGGGCTGGTATAAGGTAAACGCCGAAGGAGGCTGGGAGAGATGAGGAGAAGAGAGAAGAGCGGGAGAATAGAAAGGGTTCGGAGGGTACAAATGAGGGCGGAGAAGAAAAGGAATTTTTGGAATGAGGATCGGGTTATTGGAGTGTTGAGAGATGGAGGTGGAGCATAAGACGGGAGGTTGGGGAGTAAGATTGTGGAGGAAATAAGGAGAGAGAGAGAGAGGAGGAGAGAAAGTCCGTTTTTTTCTCTAAATGATTCGAGGCGGACGTGGCACGAGAGAATGGGAAAAAAATCAGAGGGACGGAGTGATTAGTATTCGTGTGGGGGGGGGGGGGGGAAACGGCGGAGTGAAAACAAATGAAGTGGAGGTGAAGGGGGGAGGGGGGAAACAATATGGCGGGATGGGAACAAAAGTGAGGAAGAATTTCGTGGCGGGGAGAATAGGAGGCGTTTTTTTTTCCCCGCGTCCAGGGATTTTTTCCGTAATTAATTACTCCGTTACGTTATCTTCGTCCCGCATCGCAACTCCTCCCCCCTCGGTTTTCTTCCTCTGTCCCTCTCTCATCTCCCTAAACATTTCATTCTCTCTCCTCCAATCCGACACCTCTCATCCCCTCCCTCCTCTTCCTCCGCTCGCTTAATTCAGAAATATTTCTCTTGCCGTCCCCACTCCCTATCTCGTCTCTTTAATCTGCGGACATTTCCAGACACAAGGCATCTCTCGTCGGCCTTTGAGGAATTGGGGCATTACTAAGCGTCTACCGCGGAGTTGCTCCCCTTTCTTCAATTTTTACCCTGAATTTGTTTAAATTTCTCACATCTCTTTCTCCCGTTTATATATATTCCTCTCTCTATCCTGCTAGCGCGTCTCTCTATCGCTCGATAATCCTTTGAAACGCGACACAATTCTCGTGCAAATGGTGGACATAGGTAATCTTACTCGAGAACAGTTTACTTTTTTTCCCTGGAGTCAAGACTTTTAAGGGAGAAATCGCTCATCCCGTTCATTTCTGTCGCTTCTCTTTCTTCTTTTTTTCGCTGAAAACAATTCTTAACTCGAGTCTCTCGGGATGAGTCGTCTGAAAAAAATCCGTGTAAAAGACTCCTCAAGAGAATTTCCTTTCCTTTCGCGTCTCGGTTTGAAATGGAATCGTTCCCTTCCGAAGTGCAATCGATTTAGAAAGACTTTTGTGTCAACCGGACGGAGTAATCAAAGGGAGAAATTAAGGTGAAATACTTTTTAAAGCTCCGGCGGATGCATCTATCAAAGGTAAATCTTGTATAGATGTAAAAAATCTCTTTTCGCGGTGTCGGAGAAATCGCTGTCAAATTTCCTCTATGAAGTAGTACCAGTTTATGTCATTATATTCAGGTTACAACCAATCAAAACCAGAAAATGTCTACATCGTCAAAAAAGAGAAAATTTCAAGAGTATTTTATGTATTTATGAATATAACAAGGCTTGTGCGTGCATTTATCTAGCCTGTGATAATAAAAGAAAATCCAAAGCATTTTCCCTAGGTCGTATTTGCTATAGGATGTTCAAGTACGTTCTTTTTCTATTAAATTGTAGAGTTGTTAAGATATAATTGGTTTGCAAGATTTATTTGTCTTAGAGAGCGATGTGTCAATCTTTGATGATGATGTTTACTCATAATGTAACCTTCATGATATTCTTTGCCCGTATTGCACTGCAATTGATAATTTCTAAAAATCTCCAATAAAAAGCAAAACGCCTTAAAATTCATTCAATTCGTTTAAAAGTGAATAAATAAATCCTCATTCACGCGTAATCTTTCTGAACTATTTTGGATAAGGAATTGCAGTGATCCACTTTCAACGAAGTTTTGGCACTGTATTTTTCGATATAACTTTTCAAAAGATATCTATCATAATGTAAATAAATATCTGTAATCCTTACAAAATTTTAATTGATATTGAAAAGCAATTATATGTATGCTTGTCTCGCTATTTTAGGAGTAAGCAGTTAAAATTATCAATGCCTACAACACGAAGAAATAGGTTAAGCTGAAGTTACTGGATGAATTATGAACGTAAAATTATATTTACTGATATATAATCTTTACGAAAATAAACTTAAAAATCCATATTTGCAATCTTATCAGCAAACAAGTACGAATACTAATTGAACCTTGTTACAAGTATGACAGCTACGGTTTCTGACAGCCGTGAGATTTAAAATTAATTTCAAAACCATGATGCCGATAGGAACTTTATTGATGTTTGCTCTATTATCGCCTCTTTGAGAGATCCAGGTAACATCTAAACAAGAAGTTTCCTATATCCTTTACCATAAACTTGAGAGGATATAAAGGCCGAATCCCTGACGATGACATTTCCCCTCACATCTCGCCGAATACCAACCAAGAAAAAACATTCTTCGAGTCTTTAATATCGCTTGTAATATTGCTACTGAATACGAAATAGCAAATTTTGCACACGGTGCAGTACGAATATTAATTTGTTTAAGCGCGGTTTTTTTTAAATGGGTTTATTGTTTCATTTTCTCCCTCCGTCCATTATACAATTTCAAGTTATCTAATTGAGGTTGAACTAGGTCTATGGTGATTAAAATTTGGCATTTAATTGCTACAGTAATGTTTTGTTTATATTTTACATTTGGTTAGTAAATAAAACTCATTTCATTCGCTCTTTTCTGCAGTTCTACTTGCCCAACTTTAATCTTTTGGAAGGAATGATAAGATACGCGATTTCTTGCACTACGATGAGTTATAAAAATATGCCCCGAAAACAAAATATCCGTAAAAATGTGGAAGTTCTCCTTTTATTTTATTATCAATCAGTTCTTCAGCTACATCTTTACTTTCAATACTCTGTTAAATTTTTAATATACCACAATCAAAATGCATCCATTTACTTAAAATTTTAATACGTCACGCCTACTATTAATATTTTGCTCATTAGGATCTTATAGTGGTCTTCTCTGCCGGTTATTTGTTTGACAAAAGTTTGATAATTTTAAGTCGTGGTTTCAAAAATTTTCAGAAGAATATTACTCTAAAACGATCTTCTCGAAAGATCTACAAGAAAACACGATGGCGAACGACATAGCTGCATTTCTTGGAAGCAATATAAAGACGATTTGTCCATTATTCCAAATTTAAGAGCTCAATAATGTCGCACTCGGTTTTTCCTTGCAAAAATCTCAAGAAAAAGATTTATCGGAGAATACGATGCCTCTGTGGATATGAATTCCAAGTTATTTTCCGGAAATTTCGGGAGCTCCAAAATTCCTGGAGATAAATCGGATCATCTCGGTTGGCTGAGTAATAAGAAGAAGATTATACGATATCCTTTGCAACTTGATGAAGGTTACATAAGCCAGGAGAAAATTTATAGAGAAAAAAATGGTTATATAATAATCCCTTTAAAGGTATTCCCAAATCCTTTATGCTAAGATATTTCCTCAATAAAGGTGACAAAAAAATTTGCCTATCTTGAAGATGGAGAATTCTCATAATTATAATATATTTTCTTGAAATATTTTTAGGAAAGAATCTCATATGATCAAATCTTTGCCTATTTTTAAAGGTCTGCTTAACAATATGAAAGAAATTAATGCTGAAAATATAAAGACATTATTCATGAAATATTTATTGAATGGTTTTCTGATTTATTAATTCTATAATATTTTACACCGATACGTTAGTAACAATTGGTTATAGTTATAAATTCCTTTTGTGGCTTAACAGTTTTCTTATCGTTTCACAAATGCCCTCCTTTTAAAGAAAAACGTTTGCCAAAACTTTCCTCGTAATTAATTAATATAGGATCACATTTTCAACTGAACGATTCGTGTTAAGATATTTACTTTAATAATTATCTTTGAAAAATAATATTCAATTTTTAACTTTCATTCGTCCTTTGAAATATCGTGTCCCATTATAGAAGGATTAAATAGTCATTTCGATAATTATTGACATCTTTATCAGGAGACAGTAAATATCATTATTTCCGGGATTTACGAAATTTGCCTCAAAGAATGCTATACCAAAATTAAATAGAAGCATATTATCAATGTTTTTTCATTAGCTATATGCTCAACATTGTTTTCAGCAGGAGAATCTACGGGTATAGAAATGACTATCAATAACTAAATAATTTGGGAATTAAGTCTTTCTACATAAAACAAGAAACGCAATACATTCCTGAGACTATCGCTTGCTTGCACGTATTCCTATAAAGATAAAATTTTATCTAAATATCTACTGTTAAAACTTGCTTTGTCTCTATTGATCGGATTTAAAAATAATTGAACAGAATCCCTATTATATTAAAAGACATTGTGATTCTGTCACGCTGAGAAAATCTTTCGTCGTGAAGGGCAACCGTACTGTTGTTGTCTTCATGAGATACTAAATTGAATTAAGATATAGGACAGCATTACCTCCCCCCCATTACAACTAATATGTGGCATAGAATTCTATTTATTGAGCTGTGCAGATTAGAGTTGCCCTTTATTTTTATCATAGAGAGGAATGAACTTCGTTGTCCTAGGCAATATGAAGATAATGTGCCGCTGTGCACAGTATGAAAATGCAATATTAATGGGCGCCTTTACATTTGAAGTGAAAAAATAAGCAATAAAATAAGGGATAATAATATTCCTCGTATGTTTAATAGGCGTTATTTACCAGCGAAGCGATAATAGCGGAATGCCTTATGGGCACCTCTCCTTCGTCCGTCCGTCCGGATGATGTTCATGAAATTTGGTATTTAGGACTTTTGGGCAAATAAAATAAGAAAATGATATAAATTATTCGCATAGCCTAGTCAGGCGTGCCTTTTGCTGCCGACAAAAATGAACTTTCAGTCATATCTCGTAAAATACTAATTATATTTTAAAAGTCTTCAAACAGAATTTTTATAACTATTCAAACAAAATATGTTTTGTTCAATACGTTTTTATTAAAGGAGGGGCCGTTTTCATGGAACTCAAATGAGAAAGTCGTAATCCACTTTTAAGTTGAAAAATTTTCCGTTTTTTAGTTGCTGTCAACAAAAACAATCTTCGTAGCGACTGAAGTAAACAAGGTCTACTATAAATGCGCTTAATTTCCATTCGTTTTCCTGCAGCATATAGTAAATTAAAGGAATTGGATTATCCACGACGAAGAACTGAACTAAAATACGTATATTTTCCTTACAGAGCTTTAGTGAGCGAAAAGAAAAGGATAATTGATAATGAAGGAATGAACGTCAAACGTAAAGATTACTACTGCTCTTTTTGAGTGTGGTACCTATGCACGAAAGAATTTTAGATTGTTTTATCAATTACTACTAATTATAAAATAGATCGCTAAATCACAAATTCAATATTTATTTTGACGTGGCTTCTGCTTTTGCAGTGATTAGACATCAATATTTATCTTTTTTAGACGTGACAAAATTAATCGCAACGAATGCCTTTTGGAAACTCTGTGTGCTCCGACATGGAGTACGCCTTTTCATTTTTGCTCAACATGTAATCAATATAAGGGTCAGAGACATGTTTATGCGGATGTGCGCGACTTTAAAAGTTTAGTGCGAGGCACTCTAAAAACCTCGACATCACATCAGTGCAGCGCGCAACTTAGAGGGAGGGAATACTTGTGTATTGTTTAGACGCGCGTCAACATTAAAGTTATAAGCGTAATTTGTAACGAAGGAAACAATAGATGTATTTGCCTTAGAATGAAAATATATTTTCAAACTGCTGCATTAGAATTTTTTACTTTATTTTATAAAATTTTTAGTGTTTTATTTATTTATATAGCAATTTTGAAACAACTTATTCCATTTCTGTGCAGAATTTCGTATTTTTGGTTTATATAGCGGCGAAGAAATTGTGGATTGTATTTCCAACTCTAGTTTGCTTGAAGTAGTGCCAAGCAAACGCTCTGGAAAATTATGTAAGAAACTTTAATCTAAGTTAAAATATTAAAAGTATAATAATAACGATAAAATTAACATATATTTTGAAAGATTCATTATTTGTTGAAAATGAGGTTTGTTTATTTAATTAAAACTTAGAAAAGGTCTACATCTTGAACTATTTCAATTTTAATATAATACTTCATGAATGGCCTCAGGTCATTTTCGACGAGCAAATGCACTAGTAATTAATAAAAATAATGAAGTAAGCGCGTGTTATAAAAATTAAATACTTTATACAATTTATTGGCGGCATAACGAAAGACATGCTATCCCTTAATTACATTTTTATATCTCTTTCGGTTTAGCCATTACTAATTACAACAGAAGCATGGATGCATGTGTAAATGAAATAAAAGAATTTTTTAAAAACAAATACGTGCTAAATAAGGACTTGGTCATAGTTTGATATATCAGTGGGCCACATGCACGAGAATACAGATTTTTTTTAATCAGACCGCTTATGTTACTTTATTCAGTTTGTCTGATGGATATGTAAAGCTGCCGATGATATAAAAGCAAAAAATATCAGTCAGCGCTTCGGTCGTAAAAACATTTAACATGCAATTGGCCATCCATTGAGTTGGTAAAATAGATCCTTCTGAAGGTAGTTTCATAAAAATATAATAGTAAGTTTTTATAAAATTACATCAAATGCTTATCTAAGGTAATTGAATAAAAAATATATCATAAAATGCCTCAAAAATGAAACTGCTTACCTAAAATCTAAATAAAAAAATTAGAACTTTTCTGATGCATAATACACGACACGGTAAAAAAAACTGACATAAAAACAACTCCTAAACGCACTCCATCATTTGGAGGGAAAAAGAGAAATTGGAGGAATTCTACGTACTCACTTCCGCGAGTAACAGAACGACGTTCAGCAAAAACAGCTAAGCTGCGAGTATCCCTTTAAGTATCCCGGCCTTACTTCTCTCACAAACTCCCCTCTTCTCTTTCCTCTCCCCCTTTTCCCCAATCACCCAATCCCTCTCTCTCTCTCTCCCAGCCTATCCTTCTCCTTCATTCTCTCTCTCCCTATCCCTCCTCTCTCCTAACCCTTCCCTCTCTCCTCCACTCTCTCCTGCCCTCTCTCTTTCTCCCTCTCTCGCTCCTCTTTCTGTTTCCCCATATTCCATTCCCTCTCTTCTCCTCTATCTCCCTCTTTCTCTCCCTCTTTCTCCTTATGACTTTCCCCCTCTTTATCCCTCCTTATCTTCCCCATATGTCTCCAATGTCCCTCTCTATCTTTCCTACCAACTTTTCCCCATATCCTTTCCGGAACTACGCTCTTTCTCTACCACCCGCTACCTTCCCTTCCCTATTTCCACCGCTCACTTCCTCCAAGACCGTCTTCAAAATGCAATTCCCAAATTCGTGGAAAACGCACTCCTTTCCCTTCTTCTGCCTTCCCCTCCCTCTTTCTCTCTCCCTCTCGGCATTCCCCTCCAGGAAAAACACCCCATCTCACAACCGCCACAGATCAAGGAACCGCCACAAAGCCCTTCCCTTCGGAGTTACCTAACCAGATGGATAGATCTCGAGGTGTCGGAGAAATGTTCCTCCGCGTAACAAGAAGGTGCCGCTAATAATTTTTTTGGAAGCCGAGGGTGGAAAGACGGGGGGGGGGAGGAGTGGCGGGAGGAGAAACTCCGGACGTATTCGGCGGTCGGGCGAGCGGGTAAAGGAGACAATGGAGACGTGGAAAGGAGGGGAGGAAAATGAAGGGGTTTAGACGTGGGGAGGGAGAAGGAAGGGTAGCGATGGGGTCGGACGAAGAGGATGGAGAGGGGAAGTGAAGCCCCCGCCTGAGGCATCCCGCGCTCATTACTCTCAGCGCCGTTCCTCTCTTCCCCCTCCCTCCCTTCCTCTCTCTACACCCGACACACCTCTCCCACTATGGCACCCTCACCCCGTGGGAGGTGAAATGAAATCCACCACCCACAGGGACCTTATCCGGGGAATGTTTTAGCGGTGGGGTGGGGAGGGTGTTTTTTGAAGGTGAGGATGGGGGGATGAGGGGGAGGATGAGGGGGAGGAGGGTGCGCGAGAGGAAGAGGAAATGGGAGGAAAGGTTGGAGCGGACCGCGGAGCAAAGTAAAAGGGAGAGTGAAAGGAGGAGGTTGGTGGAGACGACGGAGGAGACGGAGAGGAATTGCGAGCAAAAGGTTTCCAGACGCGGGAAGAGTGAAGAAGAGGAGAACAGGTAGACAGAGAGAGAGAGAGGAGAATCGGAGTGAAAAGAGAGTATGATAACGAGATAGCCGGAGAAAAAAAGCGCAAATGAACGCGAATAATTGGGAGAAGAGAAAGGAGGAAAATAAAGGATGAGATCACAGTCCGTGAGAGCCAATAAGAGAATAGACCGTTGGGTTGAAAATTCGTCGGAAACGGAAGGGTAATAAAACAAAAGAACATCTCGAAAAAATACATTTTTGAGAAATAAATTTTACGAGGCATATCAAATAGCTATATCGTACGATTTAAAAATCCGATGACGTTTTTTGATTTATTAGGACGTGCGATAATGGACCAATTTATGGGAAAGGCGCAAATCGGCAGCGAAGATCGTCGTCGAGGAATAAATTCATTTTTTTTTCAATTGAGGAAAATGCTGTTTTTTTCTACCGCGGTAGTTACTTGTGCAAAGGGGAGGCCACGTTTTTGGAAAAGATCGTGTTGGGAAGAGCCGCGTTGCGCAACATTAATACTTAGTGAAAAAAATCCGGTCTTCGCGCGCGCAAAGAACTATCTGGCGTCACATGCATATGTAAAATCCGATGCGCGCCGAATTAAAGGCCGAGTATAATGAAATTTCATACGTTTTGAATAAATAAACTTCGCATGCATTTAAACGGGTATAATGAAATCCGTGGAAAATGTGGGAAAAAAAGTTGGCTGAGTTTGAAATAGTACAAATTATGAGTAAGAATTGCAACAAAAATACTAATAAAATTTGGAAAACTACTATTATATATATATATATATATATATATATATATATATATATATATATATATATATATATATATCATCATCATCATCATCATAGGTAGTCTGTCCGTAGACAGGTCCGTGATTATTCTTGGTTAAACCTGGTTCTCCATATATTCCTATTTTCCGCTGTCCTCTTTATTTCTTGATAACTCTCTTTCCCTTTCAAATCGTCTATCAGCTGAAACCTTTTCCTACCTCTTTCCCTTTTCCCATCTAGTTTTCCTTCTAACACGTCTTTAATCATACTCTCTCTCCTCAGGTAATGTCCAACCCAGTTAGCCTTCCTCTTTCTGATAGTCTGTATAATCATTCGCTTCTCTCCTATTCTTCGTAGCACTTCATCGTTTTTCATCCTATCTGTCCATTTTATCTTCAGCATTCTCCTCCAAGTCCACATTTCAAAGCTTTCCAAGTATTTGATGTCATTTTTCCTTAGCGTCCATGTTTCTGCCCCATACAATGCTATACTCCATGCGTAGCATTTTATCAACTTCTTGCGGATATCTTCCCTTATATTCCCTGTAAGTAGTTGTTTCTTTCTCCTGAAAGCCGCTTTTGCTTTTCCTATTCTAGTTTTGATCTCATCCGTACATTTTGCCTCTCGTGTTATGATACTTCCAAGGTATTTATATTCTGAAACTTGTTCTAATGGCTTTCCCCCAATAGTTATGTTCAGATTCTCTTCTTTACCCGATATTCGAATGACCTTGGATTTTTCTGTATTTATTTCCATACCGTATTTTCTACCTGTTATCACTAGTCTATTTATCATTTTTTGTAGCTCCTCTTCCTTTCTTGCTAGAAGTACTTGATCATCTGCGTATTTTACTGTTCTTATAATCCTTCCTCCTATTTTGAAATCCCCTGTGCCTTCTAAAGCTTCTTGCATTAGACTTTCTCCATATATATTGAATAGGGTTGGCGATAGGCAGCAGCCTTGTCTTACTCCTCTACCGATATTTATTCCGCAGGTGTCCACATTATCAAACCTGACCTTTACAACTTGATTCTCATATAGATTCCTAATCAGTCTCCTGTCTTTCCAGTCTACACCTATATCCTTTAATATCTTCATCAACTTTACCCAATTTACTCTATCAAAGGCCTTCTGCCAGTCTACGAAACATGCGCAGATATCTTGACTGTATTCTATTGCCCTTTCTGATATTATTCTAACTACTCCTATAGCATCTCTAGTTCCTCGTCCTTTTCTGAAACCAAATTGATCTTCCCCTATTATTTCTTCTGCCTTTTTCTCCAGCCTTTTATTAAGAATCCTCGTGATGATCTTCGATGTGTGTGACAGAAGGCTTATAGTTCTGTAATCTTTACACTGCATTGCCTTTGGCTTCTTCTTTAGAGGGATCATTGTTACTTCTAGGAAATCCTGAGGCCACTCTCCCGTGTCGTAAATCTTATTAATTAATTTCGTGATCGCTTTTAGTCCTTCTGATCCTATGACTTTAAGTATCTCAGCCGGTATTCCATCGCTGCCCATGGCTTTCCCCTTCTTTAGTTCCACTATCGCCTTTTCTACTTCGCTCTCCATAATACTTGGTCCTAAGTTGTCTTCTTCAATGTTTTCCTCATTTTCCAGTTCTATTTTTGCCGCTCCTGCCTGTTTGCTGTATAATTCCTTAATGTATTCTTCCCATACCTGTGCTACATCCTTTGTTTCTGAGACTATCTTCCCATCCGTATTCATAATTCCTTTACCACAAATTCCATTAGACTTCTTATCCTCTAATTCCAGTGCACTAGCGTACATCATATCGTACCGTCCTAACTTCTCCATTTTTTCTATTTCATCACATTTTCCTTTTATCCAATTTTCTCTAGCTTTATCTGTTACCCTTCTCAACTCATTGTTTAGACGCCTATAGTTGGCTCTACCTTCTTCACTGTTTACGTTTTTCCATTTTCGTCTCTCATCCATTTTCTCCAGCATTTCCTTGGTGATCCATGGTTTTCTGATTTTCTTCTCTAGTTTTCCAATCTCTTTATCCAAGGTATCCTTGATACTGGTTTTAATTTCATTCCATTCTATATCGACGGTCTTCGGTTTGTTTTCCAACTTTCTTAGGTTATCTTCCAACTTCATGCTGACTACATCCTGCCTTTCTTTCAGTTTTTCTAGGTCCCAGGTCTGTCTTTCTCTTCTCGTTTTTCTTATTTGTTTGAGCTTTGTATTCACGTCAAGTATTAGAAGGCTGTGATCTGAATCAATGTCTGCTCCTTGCAATGCCTTGGCATTCTTTATGCTGTTCCTGAATCTTTGTTTTACAAGGATGTAATCTATTTGGCATCTCATTCTATCTCCTGGGCTTTTCCATGTGTATAACCTTCGTTTATGGTTTTTGAACCATGTATTAGTCACTACAAGGTCATTATTGATGCAGAATTCTACGAGTTTCTCCCCTCCTCGATTTCTCTTCCCAAGTCCGTATTGCCCGACAACCTTTTCTTCCTGTCCTTCTCCGACTATGCTGTTCCAATCTCCCATTATTATGCAGTTTACCTTTCCTCTTCCGTCTTCTTCGTAAATTTCATTAATTTGCTCATAGATCTCATCTATTTCTTCATCGTCATGAGCTGACGTTGGCATATATACCTGGATTATCAGCATGTCCACTGGGACTGCTTTTAGCTTTATTGCCATCAGTCTATCGTTCGTTGCTATTATCTTTGTCACGCTTTTCATCATATCTTTCCTAAGTACCAGAGCTACTCCCCTTTCCCCACTATTTCCTCCAGAATAAACTACTGTGAATTCTTCCGAGTCGAACTGTCCTTCTCCCTCCCATCTAGTTTCGCTTAGCCCTATAATGTCAACTCTATTTCTTCTCATTTCTTCTTTCAAGTTCTCTAGCTTTCCTGCCTTTCTCATAGTTCTTACGTTCCAAGTCCCTATTCGTAATTTACTTTCGACAAATGTTTTCCTCAAGGCAGTCCCCGCCCGGAGATCCGATTGGGGGACTATTTTACCTATATATATATATATATATATATATATATATATATATATATATATATATATATATGTATATATATTAACTAAAGGAAAAGAAAAGGTAGTGATGAGGGTGGCAACAAGGTGTTGAGGGAAGCCCAGCGGACACTCACCAAGTTGAGGACCAAGCTGGCAGGCTGCTGGGGGCGTCGAAGAGACACGTAAAACACACGAACACAAAAACACACGCAAGCTTATCGGGCCTAAGCCCTTCTATATATATATATATATATATATATATATATATATATATATATATATATATATATATGTATGTATATACATACAGAGCCGTCTGAAGAGGGGGCTGGGTGAGCAGTCGCCCAGGTCCCTGCGCCTATGAGGGCCCCGCGTCTATGAGGAGCTATAGTAGAAATTTTGTTCGAGAAATTGTCTCGAGAAGAGGAGATGGTGCTCGTTTACTCGTATACTGTTTATATATACTCGTATACTTTTATCATTAATTTCCAATTACTAAATATAAAAAAATAAATATGTAATATATAATTTCCATTTCCTAGATGTACTTATCTTTTAAAGTTGGAACCTTCACCAAAACTGCCAAAACAACACTTTCCGCCAAATCTCCAAATTCAAGTACATATGTTTATCTTCAGATGGCACGTCTATCGCCAAGTGAATTCTCATTGGATATCCGTATACGTGAAGCGTAAAGAGATGAAAGTTGACCATCAAATTGATTTTGTTGGTGACACATCATTCTATACTTATTGTTAGTCTGAGAGAGTTTGTGTATTTTATGAACTGAACCCTGGATACTTAGTGTGAAATTTCGTTAAGCTCAATCACAAATTCTTTATTATTTATTACTGTTCTCTGTTTCATGATCAGATTTGAAATTTATTATCATTGTTTCTGTACATACTAACATAAACTTGAAAACAATAATAAAATTGTAATTAAATGAGAAATTTGATTTGTATAAATAGGGGGCCCCGCGGCAACCCTCTCGCCCGGGGCCCCACGGGTCTGAGAGACGGCTTTGTGTATATATATATATATATATATATATATATATATATATATATATATGCACACACACACAAACAAAAGGAGAAAACAATTTAAAAATAAGGAATCGCTTATAAAGACATACCATGAGGGTTGTAAGAACGAAATTAAGAGGAAATACATTTTTAAAAAATAAGAGAAAACGCCTGATAAAAGACCCGCCACTCCTCTCAGAAATTTTAGAGGACATTCTTTAAATTCCTTCTGACACCCACGCTTTTAGCGTTCGCTCTCTTGTGCATTTCCGCCATACTTTCTTCTTAATTTCTACCAATCTCCTTTATTTCCCCTCCTACCTCTCTTTCCCCTTGCTCTCCCTCTATTTCACTCTCTCTCTCCCTCCCACTCTATCCAATCTCATCCTCCCATTCAAATTATAGCGCGATATCTGTCCCTTCATCTGCATGAAGTCGTCGACGTTTTCTAATCTCTTGCCGTTATCCAAGTCCAATTCCTTTCCTCTTTCTTCCTCGCTTATCTCATTCTCTTTATTTCGCTTCCTTTTCATTTTTCATACGCGCAGCATATGGAGCAAGTATTGTAACCGTGAAAAAATCGAATTCCAGATTTTGAAGGAAATACTACACGTTTTAAGTTCCCCCCGAGTCCAAAAAAAGTCGTTTTCGCCATCCCGTCCGTCTGTGTGTGCGCGGCCATAGGACGGTTCAAGGAAACCAAATGGTATTTCGTGTTTAAGCATTGCATTATCCAAGATATAAACTATGAGGAGGCTAGTATAAAAGCCCCTCAATATGACGGGAAGGAATATATTATTTACTAGTGTAAATATCCGTTGAAATTCAACGGGAAAATTGGAACTTAATATATTCAGCTATATTGGAAGGAAGTGAGCTAAATCTGACACTTATACGAACATTAGATAAGATAGATGAACAGGTTATTGATATTTAATAGTAAGACAATAAGAGTGTACAATTTTTTAACTAAGTTAACAACATCTTTAACGTTTTATTCCGAAAAAATTAGCTATTATGTACTCACCAGATATGTTGATTTTCTGTATGAACAACAATGCTGTGATCGCCAAGGGAACATCTCAATAAAAATGCAAAATTTTGACAAATTTTCGAATATTTTGGCTTAATGTGAGTGAATTTGATTCGAAAACAAAGATCGACGATAAGAATATAAATTTTTATTTAATTTCCTTTAAAATGGTTCTTATCCGAAGACCGTGCGTCAATTACTTCTAATTTAATTTTGCAAAAGAAAATAAGTCTGCAAGTGTGAAAGAGGTATATTTAAGATCCCTCTTATGGGAAATCCCATATAGCGTTCCAACCAACCAACAGATTAAGGCTTTTATTAATAGTTTAATTATTTTACCTAAAATCTCGTATGAGCAGAAATTGAGAAAGAGGGAGAGGACGTAGCATTTGTATAGGATTCAAAGGAGGTGCAGTATAAAAATAACAATAATAAATTATAATTGATTATAAAAAATGCTATATTATTGAATCATGCGCCATTGCCAAATGGTGGGAATTCATAAAACTAAATATAGGTCAGGTAATTTTCAATGGATTTCTTTAACTGTTAATACAGCAAATATTTCGAACCGAATTTCAAATAGGAGTAAAAAATAACATTTTATGACTTTTATTTAAATTTATTTAACTGAAGTGATTTTTCTGGAAAATTTTAAAAACTAATATAGTTAAAAGAAACGTGCGATCTTAAAATATAGTTAAACTCATTTCAGTTCATATAAGCATTTAGTTTATAGTAAGTAAGGTACTACACTTTTTTCCTTTGATGGTAAATTGACAGTTCGTTCGCATTTTATCCTGTATTTTACGAGTTAATAAGAGTAAAATAATTAATTTATTAAGTTAAATTCAATACGTTTTAAATTACTTATAATTTGCTCAAATATTTCAAATAAATTTCAGCTACTTCTTTATGCATTATATAATATTATTTCGATTTTCCTCTTATTTGTATAATCATTTGGCCTCTCTACTAATAATTACTTAAACAGTATAATTAAAACAAAGATAAATTTCAAAAAAACTGATTTGATTGAGCATGAAAGCCAAACCAGATCATAACATATCTTACTAATTTTTCATATCGAAATCATATATATTCGGAATACTTTTATGATAATCCCGTCATATTTGACGGGCAATTACGGTAGTACTTTATATTTATGTATGGTATAACTATTTATCAAGTTTGATTTTCACATAATTTACATAATCAATACATTAATACCATTTACAATATTGTTGTTTTTGTAGCAGTATAAGTTCCTTCCACTCAAGAGAGAGAGAGAGAGAGAGAGAGTAGTGAGATCAGATGCATATCGTACGTATTATATGAGAAAGTTTATGCAATGAATATTGTACCGATTTTTTTCTCTCGTCCAAACCTCCTTTCTTGAATCCTATCAAAAAAGCTTTATCTGTACCGGAAACCTCTTGGCAGCCACTTTTTCTCGCTCCTCAGGAGCGTTTCTTAAAAGAATGGTTTTAAATATGCGCATATGTCGCTCTGTCGGTCAATGCTTGTCTGTATGTGCGCACACATCGGGGGTTATTACACTGAACGGATCCCAACGAAAGATGTTATTTAGGAAATATGTCCATGTTGAAGAAGAAGATGGCATATTCGGGTCAAATCATTCCACCGAGGTTGCCACAAAAATTACATTTTTTCTTTAACTCTCAAATCTCAAGTACTAAATCGAACATTTTAGCCGAGTACATTTTTGATAGAATTCCTGGTTTTTAATAAAATCGGGAATGAAAATTTTCCACTGCACTTATTTATCGAAAGGATGCATCCATGTTAGCGTATTATTTATTTCAGGTTTTTATCATAATACGAGGAAAAAATAATTGTCTTTGTCATGTCGCTTAATATAGGCCGAGAAAGTTTCACTTGTATCTTTAAAGTGCAAGTTGAATGTGGCTTACTTGGTTCATATCAACCAGGGCAAAAATAAAATCGGCAATTTCGACTCCATATTCTTATGGCAGACTTTCATTAAATTCAGCATATGGACAACAAGATGGAAAAGTATATTCCATAAATGGAATACACAGAGGTTTCAGTGGCGTTCTTTATAGGAAATGCGCACAAAACGGCATAGAAAGACTGGGCGGTTCTTCAATTTTTATACCCGAAATTAAAGTCGTAATTATCTGATCTCGCGGACTGTTTTGCGGCAAATTTAGTCTATCCAAATAACTTTTTAATGTATAACTTACAGATCATATAAGAACTTGGAAGAGAAAAATATGCATTTAATCATTGTTTGCTGAGAGAACCGTCTTAGCGATCGATGTAAACAAAATATGCGATGTTTTTCTCGGGATTTTCTTGAATTTTTATCTCCGAAACTATAACTCGTAATTATGTGGTCTCGCGGACCGTATTGCGGTAAATAAAGTCCTCCATCCGAATAAAATTTTTAATTTATACCTTACAGATCATATAAGAGCTATGGAGAGAAAAGTATGGTATTTTATTGTTGCTTGACGGACGCCATTTAACGAGATACGAGTATAAGTTTATTAAGGTAATTAAGTAACGTGGAAGTTCTAATTGACGGATGCGATTCAAAATCACAATTGGGCGATAAATTTTAATAAGGATCACTCCTACGTAATTTAATTAAAATCCCTCTAGCGGTGTAGGGATGGACGGACGGTCGGACGGACGGTCGGACAGACAGACGGACGAGACGTACCTTTAAGTCGTTCGGCTACTATCGCTTCGCTGGTAAAGAATGCCTAAAAATTTTTAAAACGCTGAGATAATACCGAATTTGAATCATTTAAGTCTATAAGGGCTGCCGACTTCCTGGAAACAAAAATTTAATTCCTGTATCTCTCGAAGGAAACGCGCCTAATTTATGCTACGCTTCCTGTTCGTCTAATTCCTGCTCGTTTTCAAATACAAACCCTTATTTGTTACGATTATTATGCCTATCCATCCACGCGGATGACAACTGTGGATTTAATGAAGCTCAAGCAATCAAATTCTCAGGTCGCATTGACTACATCTGACGATTGGATTTTCTGGGCAGGATCTTCTACAATAAACTGATATATTTTAATTAACCCTTTCATTTACAAATCATTCAATTTAAATCACAAATTTTCATATTTTATTTTAATATTATTTGCATCATGGTGGTTTCAAATGAAACAATTCCATTTTTTAGCGCACCGCTCATTTTATTTTCACCATTCACTTTTATTTTATTCGATCATTGATAAATTTAAAAAAATATGTGCTTAAAAGGATTAAACATAGCCAGACGTAAATAATACAATTTTTCAAAAATTTCCTCGCGTAAATTGAAGTGCAACTCATTTCTTTCGCTTTCACCAGTTTCTTCCCTTCTCAAACGGAGCTCTTTCAGAGTCTCTTTCCCTCTCGCACTCTCCCTCCTTTTCCTTCTCCCTTTATGGCTAGAAAAAGAGAGAGAGAGAGAGAACGGAAGATAGTCTCCTTAACGAGGTTCTCACTTCTGCTGGCGTGAAATGCAAAAGTTGTTCCTCCCCTCTCTACTCTCTGCCTCTCCGTCTTTCTCTTCTCCTATGAGGGGAAAAAATCCCCCTTACCCGGCGCCCCCTAAAAACTAAAGCGACCCTTTTCATTTCCACATTTGACCGTTTCCGTTTTGCTCTCCCCTTCTTTCGACTCCCACGGTCCTACACTCTCCACTCAATTCCCTAAAATACATCTCCGAAAAAAATAAAGACGCTTTATCTTTTTCGCTCTTAATGGCTTTCGACGAAAAAACAATTGCGCCGTTATTAACCCTCTTTCGTTTGCTGCGCCCGTTAATTCTCGCGACGATTTTGTCTCGGCTGTTTAAACAATAACAATGTGATAGGATTACTGATTTTTGAAGCAAATATTGACGGAAAACTTAACGCCTATTTTTTTACATGCTAATATCCGTTTTTATTTTTAATCGACAAAAAATGTGCTACGATTGTAAATGTTGCCACAAACCTTTGTCGATATATTTTTCACGTATTTGTTTTCAGTCTTTATTTATAATGGCCGTTAAATTTCTGTGGAACAATTTAATTCTTTTAAAACGCCATTGTGGCACTGTGATAGGACGTAGTCTTAATTCAGTAGAGAATTATCGAACTCCGCTAAAATCAAAACCAGATGCGCATCTTGGCTATAAAAGGAGTCGTCATAAGTGTTGAATCATATATAGCAGATTTTAGTAAAGAAATTAAAATCTGATTTCTAACCGGGATGCGCCTTTGGTTTTCATAACCTTTTTGCGGGTATTTGAGATATCCATAATGTCAATAAGACGTAAGTATTGTAATTATGTTATAATAAGATAATATTTTTTTTTAAGATAATGTAAAAATACCACCATTATATGACAGCATATGGTATTTTAGTGACTTAAAATTTGGTGCGTAATACACAATGAATTAATTACACTTACCCTTAAGTTACAAAGACATTATCGACAGCATTCAATGGCAGTCTATAGCATCACTTAAATACTAAAGATTCCGTTGTTTTTACCTCTGTTTCATGGAATTCTCATAAAAAATGACGCAAGAGGAAAAGATCAGCTCGCAAATAAACAATTTATTTTCAAAACCATTTTTAAAGAATATCGAGTAACAGGTTTTTATGCATGAAACGACAAACAACTGATCAGCTTAAGGCGGCTATTTATCATTTAAAGAATCACCAAAACGACACAGGAGAAAAGGAACTTAAAGACGAGCCATAAGAATCGCGCATCGAATTTCGGAGGGAAAACATATTCATTGTTTCCTTTTTACGATCTCGCAGTGAGTAAAAAAAATACAGCGACCGACTCAAAAGTCGAGGAATCGATTTTATAATCTCGAAGAAAAATCTAGAAGGAATCATCATCACTTTTCTCGTCTGAAATCATCGACTAAAAATATACGATTCAAGGGAAGAGAGGAGCGTTACACTGAAGAGTACGTCGTTAGATATCTCGCCGAGCGAGCGCAAAAAGCACTAAAAAGTCTTTTTAAATCCCTGTTTTCTGTTTGGTCTGAAAGGGGTTGCAATCCAATGCGCGTTTCACTGTTTACCAGTACCTTTGTAGGCTTCAACAACAGCATGGGTTGGAACGCCTTACAAAACAGGCTTAATGCACGCGAGACGCGTAGCGCGAATTCGTCCGCGTCTCCCTGAGGGGATACTCGAATTGAAATTTCTGTTTTTGTCTCCAGTAAGGCGGCTGCCCGGAGAGAAAGACGCGTTCCTAAGTTTTCCAGATAAAGAACAGAACGAATTTCTTTCCTAGGATTAAGGAACTGAAAATTTCAACTGTCTTTCCGGGATTACGCCGAACGGATTGAAATTATTCAAGCAAGTCATTTTCATCCCGTACTTTAGTATAAATGATAGTCTTTATTGAGTGATATACGAATTTTGCCTCTTATTTCAAGGAATGTCTCAAATGAATTAATACAGATGGGTCCATATAATATATATTTGCGGTAGAAAATTCTTGTTGTGATTTTGTCTAAGCTAGACATGGTACATGTAGATTAGAACAAATTTTGTTTTATTATGCAATTTCTGAAAAGAAATTATTTTCTCTGATAAATTTATCACGAGTTAAAGCAAAAAGTAATTTTTTTCATTGAAGTGGCAACCCTGATTAAAGGATTTGACCCGAGTATTTCATTTTTGTCGTCTACCTTGATACAATTCCTAAATACCAAATTTTAACCGTTCAAGCATATGCGCCTAGACGGATAAACCAAATACAATATGCGTAATTTTTAAGCTAACGCGCTTTAAATAAATCAAACAGATGCCGTATATCACGAACGAACACCCAACATAAGGGCAAAAATTTTATCGAGTGATCTTTCAAAGGAAATAGGTTAAGTTTCTGAGTTATAACTTAAAATTATCGATCTTCGTCGTAAATTTTTATCCGCTTGTATCGATTTTTAAATTAATGGTATTTACTTCACAGCAGTCTAACGGTTTCCATATTACTATTCAGTGAAGAAAAAATTAATATTCCCTCTCAAATAATAAACAAAACACTTTTCCGACCATATTTCAAGAATTGAGATGCAGCATAAAAGCGTTTTTTAAGTTTATTTTGCGCAGAAATGTCGACTTAATTAATTAGTTGCTCACTTTCGAATTAAAATTTTTAAATTGTGTGTGTGAGTGCAATTTCTATATATTTATATTATTTACTTAAATACTTAAACATATATGTAAATACAAACCTTCATCCAAACAAACAGAATGGAACAAAACAGTTCGAAGTATGAGTATGATAACCTTGTATAGTGACACTAACGGCCAATAAATGCATCGGAATTCATAATGCATGCGAAGTTAAATATATAGAAATTGTAGAGGGTTTACGATTACGAACATTTCAAGGTTATGGATTTTGAAATTTTGCGATAAAGGGAAAATTAAGGAAAAACAATAAAAGCTATTTATATATAATAAATTATTGCAGACTATTTTCCATGTTTAACAAAATTATCTACCAAACAGTGGGAAAGCCGAATTTTAGAATAGCTAAATCATTAACCGCATTATTATTTTTAACTGCATAAACAGAATAAATAATAAGATTTCAAAAGTCACGACTTTGGTAAATGTTTAAAAAAATGGCGGTTGTTGCTTTCTACAAAAAACGCTTAAGCCTAATGAGAAGTTATTAATGTGCAAGAAATATTTCGGTTCGCTCTGCAGAAGCCTTCTTCCTGACTCTCAAGTTTGTTTTGAATGGGAAAAGCAGACGGCTGCGCGTACAACGCGCTGCCAAAAGAGTATCGGTCTCATTTTTACTCGATGGGCATTTCATTTCCCGACCTATATCTCTTCTCTTTCAACACTTTGCTCTTCCTCATCACCCTCTCTCCCCTCTTTCGCCACCCTTCCTCTCCCCCTCCTATCCTCCGCGGCCTCTACTTTACCCCTCTCTTCCTCATCCTCCTTGCGCCGGCTCCATCCATCATTCTTTCTCTCCCCGCGAGGCCTCAATGCTTAGTGAAGATACATGAGACACCCTCTGGAACATTTACGTCGGAGAGCAGAAGTTGCTGGAAAAGGTCGCTCTCCATATCTATGACGCAGACGTTGTTTCGAAAAGTAGCCTAATAGCGTTTACGCGTCGGACTTTTTTTTAAATTTCGCATCCATATGCCACATGCGAAGGCTTCAACGAATCGAATTTCTATATGGAAAAAGGAGATGAGGTGCATTTATAAGTTGAAGAGAAAGGATTAGTTGGCGCCAGATAATGGCGTCCATCTGTATTCATTAGACTATGAAATCGAGCGGCGGAAAAGTGGGAAAAAGAATTGTTTTACTACGGAACTTTATCCTTTCTCCGTCATTGCGTGAATTATTAATCCAAATCATATTGGTAAGAATAAAATACATCACGATAAAACGCTCGGGAAAAATATCAAAGTAAACATGCAGTTTATAGGGCAATAATATTGATACGAAACTTAATAAACGGAAATTTGGCGTGTGTAATTGGACATATCTACGAAACAAAATAATAATATAGCAACAAATTGGATAAGGACAGAAAATACTGATTCTATTATTCCGTTATATCATTAATTTTTAAATCGCAAGATATGAATTTTTTAGCTCTTGAAATGATACATGTATATTTGGACGCATATTGTAGACCAAAGTACGTACTAAAAAACAACTTTTTGTAAATATTCTTTTTAAAAGAGAACGTATTCAAAAGGGCTACATTTGAATATAAAATCTTTTGGAATCACAAACGGCATGCCCCACAAAACTCCAAAGGCAGTTACCATACAGGTTCGAGATAAAAACGTGCCGGGAGGCCGAGGGATGCAAAATCTAGTGGTCGCTTTTTTGATGGTCTTTCGATAAATTATTAGCAAAGAACATTCTGGAATCTCGAGACGCTTGTAATTCGTCGTTTTATTTCATTTTTTATCATTCGTTGAAACCAGAAATGAATAAAGTAACTAGGAATAACAATGAAAAATTCTAAATGGACCTCTAGAATGGATCTTAACTTAACGACAAAAAATCTAATCGAAAATATAGGAAAGCAAATTTCGTCGCTCACAGCTTAAAACGTATCTTCCTATGAAATGTAGCGGCTTCGCCCAATTCTTTTTCTCGAGAAAATATAATCGATGCATTGAGATTATTATTATGGTCACCTCTTACTCCTCCCCCCCCCCCTCTCTCTCTCTCTCTCTCTCTCTCGGGATTAAATGCAAACGTAAAAACAAAGCCGCCAGCTGTTTTTAATAAGAAAAACGTGCTCCAAATTGGGCGGTAGACCAAAGAAATGCTTGCAAACTTTATCTAACATTAATTTTAATTTTGGTTAAATTTAGTCTCAGATCAATTTATAATCAATCACTTCCTCCAAAGGATGATCAAATTTTGATTAACATAAAAAATATATTTAAATGTAAACCGTCGATTAATTTCACGAATATGGAATTAGTAACATCAGATCTTTGGGTTTATCATTAATGTAAAAAAGAAATAAACGCACGCGCATGATTAAAGCTTTGGCCACCGAGATCAATTCCGCCGCTTTTGGGATTCAAATCTGTGGTTTCGGTCATAGCAAGCCAAACTTTCTTGAATTCCATCGCAAACCCGACTCTAAAGAAACCTTTTTTAAACAGTCAATCAGAGAGAGACCACGAGATACGATTATTTTAAGCCGCGCCATTAAAATATTTCTCACGAATTCAAGCGATGGCCTGAAGAGTCCGCCACTAGCGGCCGAGTTCGCGAAGCGCCCCATGAAAAACTCCCCGGATGAATAATTAAGAGATTTATATCGCGCGAAGGACGCTAAAATATTCCCCCATCCCTTTGCATCCAAAACGAGTCGAGGGAAGGTTACAGACGGGTTTAAAAATAACGATATCGGATGAGTTCGACTCGCATCGGCGTCTCGGGACAATTCACTCACCACCACCCTCCGCGTGGGTGGACGGTATTAATAAACACGCACGCAAAAGCGGATTCCCGACTAATATCCCGCCCGATCCAACGTTTTTGGTTTTCCACTCGTCTCATATAATGTATTCGCGCTCTCCACAGCATCCCAACCCTCCTGCAAACGCTCTCATCTCCACTTCCTTAACAAGCCACCTTTATTTTTTTTTAACCCATGACCTTTTCGAAAAATATTAAGAGTGGATTCGTAAGCTGGTTAGGGGAGAGAGAGAAAGTTTTTGCGGAATCGGCGTGGGTGGCTGTTAGGAGAGAGAGAAAACGATGTTTTCGTAAGACGTTAGCATAAACGTGCGGCACGCGGGGATTACGTTTTTTCTTCTACTTCTTTTCTCCCCCCTCTTTAACTTCGTTGCTTTTGAAATGGAATAAATGAGGAAGGCGAGTGGGAGTGATGAGATTTCTAGCGCGTTTTCTCCGTCCGTTTTTTTCCCTCGAATTCGTTCGGTTGATATGGCCGCCTCCCCTCTCTCTAACCTCTGTAAAGGTTATCTTTTCTGTTTAGCGACCTTTTTTTTATTTTGGGACGGCTGATTAAATATTAGCGCAAGGCGAAGTCGGAGTCAGCTTTTTTTTATTATTTTCGTTTTATTTCCCCTTTCGAAAATATTCGCGTGGGCGTTTAGGAGGGGATCTTCGCGAATGGACGGGAGAAAATTTAATCGCGCCAAAATCCTCTCTCGCCGAGGTCCCCCGCTTGTTGTCGTAAATTGTTTACCCGGTCTGATCTATTTAGAAATCGCATTTTATTTCAAATACATCCCAACCTCTCCGAATCGGTAAGGTTGGATCGATTTAAAACTCGGAAAACATTCGAGGAGTTATATGTTTTCACGTCCGACGACACATCTTTATAAGTTTTTTTTAAATCCGCTTATGCGTTCGGTGTCCGTCTGTCTGTCTGACGCGCTAACTCTTCCTAAACGAAAGCAGATAGAGACTTCGTTTGTTTGCCAATCGAATTAATATTGTCTCTCGTACACATTTTCTTATAGAGGTCTGTCTGTCTGTCTGTAACACGTCCTAAATCATAAACGAAAGCAGCTTCATTTTTACGCCAATCTATTTAGTATTCTGTCTCGCCGCGCATATATTCTCGATTTGACTGTCTGTCGGTTTAATGTTTTTATAATATTATCTCGGACTTATCATTCTAGTATACATACATTTTTACATTCTGTATTGACAGCTTTTTTAAACAATTTAATGTTTGCTTCACCAGCTGTTTCCATACTTGCTTTTCCAGATAATGCGAGTACACCAATGTCCTTGGATGTGTGTGTAAAATGTTTTTGCGTCACCTATGTGCATCGCAAACGGTCACATTGCACAGTATCCATTCCGGTAGCAAAATTACACGTCCAGAAAAAATGAACTTTCGGCTTTTCAAATTCTCGAATGCGAAATAGGTATGAGTGCTAGAGCTATCCTATTCCGCTGGAGAACACGTACTCCTCATGCATTCATGCACATTCATTTATTTCCTCTTACGTCTGCGCTATAATGGATGAAGCTAATGTAAATGGAAAGCTTTTTAAAAAACTATTAGTACGCGTGGCATTTACAAGAGTACATTCACTCGGGTGTAATCCGGAAGAAAAAGAGACATTTCTTTTGCTGCCATAAATGTTCATTAGAGGCTTGTAGGTGCAGGGCAGCTCACGCTCAAGGTCAAATATCGACTATAATTTACATTTTGAGTGAGAGAGAGAGGAAAATGCCAGTAAATTTTCCTCAGATGAATATTTTTCGTGTTAAATCCCGTGTAAGGTTACATCCAATGTATTAATATGCGGTAATAACATGCTTTTTTGTGATGCAAACTGAACTCCGTAATTACACATAAAAGCAACTCCAGGGCAGATAAAATGCGAATGCCATAACGGAGTGTTCTATAATAAAATTAAGCTATGGAATGAAACTAAATGAACCTTAAGCATTTTAAAGTAAAATTAGCGATTCATAATAAATATTATTTTAGCTATATATTTACAGCACATTTGCGTAAAATTTTATTCCAAAAGTAAAACCACTTAATTATTATTCTGGAATCATCATTAACGTGGTATGAGATCCTAGTTATTAGAACAACAGACATACCTCTCAAAACGGCCATCCGCATAAGGCAATTTAAGGAACATAAAGTGGCCAATTTGGAAAGGTTTGTCTTAGTCGAAATATGCAAAAATTATACAGTAACTTAAATGATCGTTTTCCAGTTTTTCTTGGAGTAATCCTATAAAATTTACCCCATTCTGCACTAAGTATAAATTTTAATGAGGTAAGAAACGTATGCCACTCTTGAATTCTCTTCCTTAGTGTGTAAAAATATTTAGATTCATGTTAGTAGATTGTTACTCAAAACATAAATATAATGTTATTTTAATACAGTGCCAGTAGTAATCCGAGGTTTAAAAATTTTAAGTTCTCTATTTAAACATGAAGTAATATCTGCATGAGCGGCACGATAACGCGATTCCCTGAGCTACTATTAACGATTCTCACCGCCAGCGACATTTAATAGGCCAACATTCCTGGAATTTCAAGAATTTTGCTAAACAAACGAAAACCACGCATCAAAAAAAATACAAAAACGTGTCAAGCTTCTCGACGAGCCATAAATCGCCCACGAAAAGAGATGATTTTTCCCCGTCAATCTACCAAAAACGTTTTTTTTTTCGACCTCTTTTTGACGGAAGATCTCTTTCTGAGATGACCCGAACCGATCATCGACTTCCTGAGCCCTAACCTATATAAAGCGAGGAGACCCTTAATGTCACAAAATCCTCTTGACCTTTCCATCATCGGGCAACAAGGGAGCAAGGGAGGTGACGCGAAGGAGAAGACGCGATAAGCGAAGAGCAAAATAAAAAGATAGAGTTTGCGAAAACATGTTGAGGTTCCAAGACAACGGAAATCGCTTAGGTACGAAGGCGATCCCTTATTTGCATTGATCGAATCAAAGTCAATGGGGCGCAAAGGTGAGAGGAGAGAGAGGTGATAGGGAAAGAGAGAATATAGGAAGAAAAAGAAGAGAGAAGAGGGAGAGAGAAAAAGAGAAGGGAGAGAGAAAGAAGGGAGAAAGGAGAGAGAAAGGAGAGAGAAAAGAGAGAGAAAGGAGAGAGGGAGAGGAGAGGAAGTGATTTGGGGAGAGTGAGATAGGAAGAGAGAAGGAGATAGGGAAAGAGAGAAGATAGGAAGAGAAAGAAGAGAGAAGAGAGAGAGAGAGAAAAAGAGAAAGGAGAGATAAATGAGAGAGAAAGGAGAGAGAAAGGAGAGAGAAATTAGAGAGAAAGGAGAGAGAGAAAGGGGAGAGAAAGGAGAGAGAGAAAGGAGAGAAGGAGAGGAGAGAGAGTGGGAGTGATTTGGGAAGAGTGAGATAGGGAGAGAGAGGGATATAGGGAGAGAAAGAGAGGAGAGAGGAAATAGGGAGAGAGAAAAATGGGAGATAGGGAGAGAGAGGAGAGAGAGAAAGAAAGAAAGGAGAGAGGGCGAGAGAGGAGATAGGGGAGAGAAAAAGAGGAGATAGGGAGAGAGAGAAATAGGAGATAGGGAGAGTGAAAGAAAGAAGAAAATGAGGATAAGAAGGACGTAGGGATAGAGAAGAAAAGAAGTAGATAGGGAGAGTGAGATAGAGAGAGATAGGGAGGGAGAATGAGATAGGGAAGGAGAGTGAGATAGGGAAGGAGAGTGAGATAGGGAAGGAGAGTGAGATTGGGAGGGAGAGGGAGATGGGGAGGGAGAGTGGGAGAGTACAAGAGATGAGAGGAGAGAGAGGGAAAGAGAAGAGGAGAGTGTTAGATAGGATGGGAAGATGCACGGGAGGATCAGGAAGCAGAGGATATAGAAAGGCTGAGGGCCTGGTTTTCGAGGGAGTCTTTTCTCTCTCCCTCCCTCTTCTATTTCCTTCCCTTCCTTCCTCCTTCCCTCCCTCCCTCCCTTCTCTCTCTCACCCTCCCCTCTCCTCAACGACTCACCTGATTCCCTTCCCGGAGATTCGGGAGAGAGATTCAGTTGGCGGGATAGAGCCGTCCCGGTAGCACGTTCTGCCGTATATTTATAAACATATAGGTATACATACATCTCTTTCTCACATACCTTTTTAAGTCGCTATTGCTCCCTGACTCGAACAACTCGGAGAATCTCCGGTGTGTTGAAAGGAGGCGGAGGATTGGAAGGAGGAGTTTTTGAAAAGATAATCGCCGCGATGGGTCCCCATTCGGCTGCCGAGAAGAAAGGTGACAAAAGACGAGGTTTATATTTACTTATTCCGGTGAAATCGAGCGGAAGTTTGCGCGAAGGAGAAACTAAGCGACTGAGCTGAAAGCGGAGATAAGAAATTTTTTATCTTATACAGTTGTTTATATATACATATATCATCACCATAGGTAGTCTGTCCATAGACAGGTCCGTGATTATTCATCGTTAAACCTGGTTCTCCATTTACTCTTATTTTCCGCTGTCCTCTTCATATCTTGATAACTCTCTTTCCCTTTCATATCGTCTATCAGCTGAAACCTTTTCCTACCTCTTTCCCTTTTTCCATCTAGTTTTTCTTCTAACACGTCCTTAATCATACTCTCTCTCTCTCCTCAGGTAATGTCCAACCCAGTTTGCCTTCCTCTTTCTAATAGTCTGTATAATCCGTTCGAAGGCTTTCGTGGTGTTGCTGACTTGAAGGCTTCATCTTCCGGGGGGTCACCACGTTGGTCAATTTAAATTTTAAATTGACCACCCGGAAGATGAAGCCTTTCAGTCTGTATAATCATTCGCTTCTCTCCTACTCTTCGTAGCTCTTCATCGTTTTTCATCCTATTCTTCCATTTTATCTTCAGCATTCTCCTGTCATTTTTTCTTAGCGTCCAAAGCTATACTCCATACATAGCATATATATATATATATATATATATATATATATCGAGACTACTGTGGTGATTTTCTTAGGCAAAATGTTTTGGTAAAAAAGAAAATCCCTCGCGATGTTTTCTTCGTCGATTTTCGGAATTTCGCGTTCGGATAAAAATCCGATTTGTTCGGAGACGGCTTATCTTCTTTTCATCCGATTTGGACTCCCCGACGCGAGTATTTTCATGGGAAGATTGAAGTTGACGATTTCGCGGGATGAGAAATCTCCCGCGTCTCTCGGAAATGGCCTTTTATGTAAAAAAACTCGTTATTTTATCAAATACCTTCGCGGTATGTTTTCATCTTCATCTCGAATGTTTTTTATGTTGCTATTGTTGCGTTATTAGTTTTTAAAAAAATATTTTCACATCCTATTACTTGCCTTTGAGTGTTATACAAATTTTCATGAATAGTTACAGATTGCTAGTGAGATTTGATATTAAACCTTTTCTTCCTACGTCGTAAATATGACGATAATAAATATCGAGTAAAAAAATCTCGCTCTACCTAATGTGGTATTTTATTATCTAAGAAAACAAACAGAAGTATTGACTTGACTTTAAATTGATAATATCGTGCAACATCAAAAAAGAGAGCATTCTAAGTCTGAAACGAAATAATTTACGATATATATTGGTTTCGTGATACCCATTACATTGTCATTTATGAATTATTCTGATTTTTTATGAATCTAGTATTTTATATTATGTGAAGAGTATTAATTAATATTATTTCACACATTAAAATTATTTTAAGGTTTTATAAAGATGGTTATTTCTCTCTTTCAAAATTATCAGTAAATTTAAACCGTGTAAAAGCATATATATATTCACTAAATATTTTGACTATGCAATAATTAGTGAATTTTACTTTAAAGGAATGAATATATATCCCGGTTAATATTTATCTTTTCCATATTATAGGTGGCAACAATTACGTGGTTTTTGCATCGACTTCGTGAAATTTGAACCTTATAAGCAATTTTCTAAACAAAATCATTATGTGCATATTTATAAAGATTTAGATATGCTATTGGGAACTATGAACATTAGAGTATGACTCTTACTATCCGGATAGTGCAAAATATGTTGCCTCATTATTAAAAGAATATTTCGTCAGCAAGAAGAACGAGTGCGATATGTATTTGGGGCGGGTCTCAGGTGAACTATGAAACTTTACTCATAGCCTAAAACATACCTTTACAAGTGGATATTTTAGAATATAGCAAGACCCAATGAGCATTGCTGTAACTTAACGTAAGGTAAGAACGTGACATTAATATTTTGAAAATAACGACAGTAATTTCACCTATAAAACCCGATGACAGTCCATATAAAGAAAAGAATCGGATGTCTTTAAACGACAAAAAGTTGATCCCTTACCAACCTTTGAAATTTATGCATTCAACGATGAAAACTTGTTTCCTATAATACGAAAATTCCTTTTCAAAACTGGAAATATTTTTCTAAATATAAAAGACTCGCTCATAATTTTGCTAATTAATCTTCGAGTTAATTATATTGAATCTCTCCGCATAACTGCTAACCGATGGTGTAGACAACATTAACTTCTTTTCGATAAATCGTTTTTTATTGCTGCTTTACAGAAATCGGCGAAACTTTTTAATCCTATGGAACTTTCATTATTCGATCTGGGTCACTAGCCAAGAAGGGCTGCATTATTGTGTCAGAATTTCAAAACACCCTACAGTGAATTACACTCTCCAGAATCGATAACTCGGAAGCATTTTAATCCGATAATTATTTATTTACCTTAACTTTTATATATGAATAGATAATTTACGTAGTTGCTTATCTCCGATTAAACTTTTATCGGCTCAAACACTTTAAAATCTAACGATTTACGAACACACGCGAGGTGTCCTCTCTCTTATCAATTCCCAAAGAACACCCATCAATCATATCATAATATTGTAACTCCCCAACTTCTCATAAACGACGCATTCTAAAATATCCGTCTCGTGATCGATATATGAAGGTGTTATAACGCTTCCCTTGTTTCTCCACATCCAGCAGAGTCCGAGACCCGTTGGACCGACGGCACTTCCGCCGGCGCCCTGGAGGCGTCGGAGGCGCAGTCCGACGGAGGTGACGGACGCCGGAAGAAGAGTTTGGAAGGCAACGGGAAGGGTTTGGAGGGAGGGGGTGGGAAGGTAAAGGAGGGGAAAGGGAAGGAAGGGAAGGGGGGAGAGTTGACGGCGATGGACGATGAGGCGGCGAACACGGGGGTGGTGATCGTGGAGACGGGAGAAGATGACGGGAGGGAGACGTGGACCAGAGGAGCCGATTTCCTTCTCTCCATCATAGGGTTTGCAGTGGACCTGGCAAACGTGTGGCGGTTCCCGTACCTCTGCTATCGCAACGGAGGAGGTCAGTAGAGAGTCTTATGCTTTAAAATTACCCTAATCGACACAAAACTCTCAAAACCGAATGGCAACGACGACACCCAGGAATGAACCGTCGAAGGAACTCATATAAGACCACAGGAGTTCATCGGGGCGACGAATAACAAATGTATTTATTTCATCAAACCATTTTTTCCAGTACAAAAACAATTTAAACTCATGGGCAGAAGCAGTTTCTTCACTTTATACCCATTAAAATAACGAAAAATAAAAGTAAATTTTATATTTTGACTAAAAGCAAATCCACATATAAAACTGCATTGATTGCTAATAGGAAATCTTAAAAGCATTATAGGAATTTGCAAAGTTATTTTTAATTTCTGAATTATGGATTTCTACCAAGTAACGGCCGAAACAGTTGACTTAAATGAAAGATTTTTCTTCGACTGAGAGCAAGAAAAAGTATTTTATTGAATATAATAAACTTTATAAATAACAGAGGAGACTACGTCGAGTGAAACTATGACCTGAAGAGTCGACTCCGACCGTAAACGGTCGGAGTCGACTCTTCGGGTCATAATAATAAACTTTAGAAAGACCTATCGTATGATAAAAATATATCCTGTGAGTGACATATTACCACCCTCACATCCACCAGTCACGACTCTAAATGTGAATATTAGCTATTCAAGTGAGATATTTGTTACAAAACACGATGGTATGTCACATGTGCACTTTTAAACTCGCTATTCTTTGTATTTTTAAGATTTTGTTTAACGTAAATATTTATATCCAGGCAAACTTTTCTGCTGGTTTTATTCTCCATTCATTACTTTTATTCGGTTATGCGCAAAACAAGCAGCCCACCACTGCGTTAATTTAAGAGTTAGTTTTTACTTCTGTAGAATGAAATAATCAATTATAGTTCCTATAGATATATTGAATTAATAATATTAATTAGGTAAAAATAACTCGAGAATCATTTTGGTCATTAACGCCGTTGTAGAAAAGGTGAAGTGATGCCCATTACATTTTAAAAGGAAACTTAAAGACACTGCTCGAGCTCATTAATTAAAATTCGGAGAAGCTCCTTCATAATCAATCGAAACTTTTTAAATTTTTTACTCAAGAGAGCAACTTCAATTTTTGTTTACGCCTTGTTAAAAAACCGAGCGAATTTTAAACGGTCTTGTTTTTATCGCCCTCAATTTGTTTACCCATAAATAAATTAATGAAAGTTAAAATTTGTAACATTTAAAAATTACTTTGCTATATAGGCGAGTCTCACTAAAACATAGGGAATTTTAACTAGTTTCATAATGTGCATTAACAGTTTTTATCTTGGAATATATATATATATATATATATATATATATATATATATATATATATATATATATATATATATATATATATATAATTTTATCTTATGAAATAATAATCCCAAAAATTTTACAGAAAAAAAATTAGATTCATAATAAATAATTTCCTGAAATAAACTCTGTTTTGGGAATACATGAATTTACAATACAAATTTATTTCTAACGCAAATTTAGACTGCGATGGAGAACCTAAGAGTATACGACTGGCGAAATTTTGCATTAAGCGCTTAAGCCTAGTATCCAAGAGTTTCAAAATGCTATTAAGATTTGGTTCATTCAGGGCGAGAGGGCTATTTCGGTGAACTGGGAACTTTATGACGTCATTAAGCATGATATCACTACATATTCACTTAAAAAAAAGCCGGCTGAACGAGTGCTGTTAGGAAGTTTTTATATATATAAGTAGAGGTTGTAGTTGGTGTGGTAGTTAAATTAAAAAATGCCTCTAGTAGTTTTTTTTGGACCTTAAAAGGGAATTACGTCACTAAAAACGAGAAATTTTTTTCTTCATTAGACCCCTCTAGCGTATTGTACGGCAAATGCATTTTTTTCGCCTTCACAGCTTCCTCGCCTGTCTTAATTGAAAAGAGTTGAACAAAACGAAAAAACATCAGAAAAGTCTTTGTTTTTCCCGATATTTGACTCTTATGAACTCTTAAATTACGACGCATGCACGCGCGCAGCACACACAAAATAATTGTCATTACAATGATTTTGAATATAAAAAAATGACGATAAAATATCCCTAGAATTTAGCAGATTTTCGGAACGGAAACAATGAAATTTCCCTATCAGAAATTATTCTCTTAATTATAGGTTTTTATAAATATGCAAAAAAGTTACCGTCGTCTCATTAAATGGACCTTGTATTTTCTTTTTTTAAGAATTTTTGCCAGTCAAAGGAATTTTCAGCGTAAAATGTCATTAATTATTTAGCATAATACCCTTTTGCCGTACAAAGCCAGCGTCACGGTAAGAATAATAGCTTTCTAACACACAGGCACGCCCACTAAAATTCCAAAACTAAATGACCGCCGTCATTTAGAAGAGCGTTTGCTGGTCATTCTCACGCCCTCCGGTCGTTAGGCCCTGAGGTTATGTCATTCATTCATAAATTCACTCCGTTCATTCACTCGAAGAGGGGCTGAAAAGCAATAAACCGTGTTTCCACAAAATTCTCCGAGCGACTGTCACGATACGTCGAAATTGGGGCGAACGACCCAGTGACTTAATTGCGTTCCCCTCGTGGCACGTGATTAGGGGATGAGACACATTCGAGCTTCTCCCAAACATAACTTTACTAAAAATAAATTTGAGGCAAAATAAGATATTTTCCTTGGTAAATAAAATGTGATATACGGCCATTAAAATAGATTACTCTTCAGTTTAATGTTCCCAAAATTATGATCCACCCGTGAGCATTTCGTAGCCTTGATATCATAGAACGGCCATAATATTAATTTTAAATATAAATTCTTATAACTATACATTTTCTATGCAAAATTCACGTTTCTTAACGAATTCCTTCTGTGAAGATAATAATCCAAGAGATGGTCCCACACTACCAATTTATCAATCCGTCCATGAGGGCAATTATTGCATTTTACAGAAATTGCTTTTTGTATTTCTTAATCGAATCTCTTTTAATGAAAACCAATCATCATCCATCCAATCATCATCAATCGGCTAAATTTAAGCCGATTGAATAATAAAAAAAGACATTGATTAACAGATAAAATTAATCATATGAGGAGTTTCAAACGTTAACCCTAGAAACCACGACAGCTTATGTAATTATAGGCTGTCACATTTTTTTATGGCTAGCGTTTAACGCTCATCATATGATTCACTTTGCGAGAAAACCAGCCGCCTTCGAATAACTTTCAGATTTTACCGAGATTCCCGAAAGGTAGAGAAGTACCAAACTCTTTTAGATAATGAATTATAATGTATAATAATAATTTACATTTTAATTGTTACTGTAATTGACGATGAAATCAGCAAAAAATATTTGCCTTGAGCTAAAACACTTACATGAAAACAAATAAAAATTGGAACGTAGGAAACAGAAAAACGAAGGATAATTCACCTCTCAAAGGGACCGTGTTTATTTTCATTTCATCACCGAAAGTTTTCGCAGCGCCAGCAATTAAAACTTGAATGCGCCACACCAGACGGAATATTAGGATTTGATAAATTGGGAAACTCGTTCGGAAATTTGAATTTCGAAGAGCTGCTGCTATAGTTCTCACGACATAAGTGGTTCCTTTCTTGGTTATTCCGCGGATGAATACATCATTCAGGGAGCCGAGCTAATTTCTTAAAAGAAAAGAAACACTTGAAAGTATGACAGAACTTGTTTCAACGAACAGCCACACGATGCAACGATACATATTCAGCGTATTAATCCTTACGAAGTAACTGGGACGATAAAAAGCTATCGCAAGACGGAATGTAATTAAGCCCACTTTGCCTTCGCCGATCGATTAAACGCCTCCCGTAATTGAGCAAGTTTCCCCGACACTTGAACCGTCTTCAACTAAAAGTTGATCCAATCGCGTCGATAACGTGGTGGGAAAAGTTACACTCCTCCCCTAACCCCCGCTTCATCTCTCATACCCTTTTAGTCCCCCCCCCCTCTCTCTCTCTCTCTCTCTCTCTCCATCCCTTACATTATCTTTCCCCTCCCACCCACTCCGCCCAATGCGACGGAAACGATAAGAAAAAACAAAGCAAAATAAAAGACACCAGTCCCTTAGGAAGCCGACCTATGATACCCTCCCACATTCCAGTCACGGAGAGGCAGTCAATTAAAATAATGAAGAGGACCAATAAAAGACACCGTTTCGGTCCATCAAAAAAGACTACGCCCCAAGAACAAGCAGATTAGGGTGCCATGGGAGGACGGACGGCCATTCGTTATCCTTTTAGAAGGTCCAACGACACTCTTTTAAGGCTCTTCTTCCGTCCTCTAAGGGATCGAATGCGATCTAGCTATCGCCTTCCGTCGCGATATTCTTTTTTCATACTCTCTCGTCTCTTTCTCCCTCTCTCTCTGCTCCGACGCTTTACCCCCTCCTTTCTCTCCCTCCTTCCTTTCACCCCCAGCTCTCCCATTCCTCCCACTCTCCGTTTCTGTCAAATGTTCGCGAAACCTTTTCTCTTCCTTAACGAGAGCCGAGGGGTTGAGCTCTTACGGAGACGTTATAGATCCGATGACTAATGAGGCCGTATAATTAAGAGATACAGGCATTCCGACGATTGTGGCTTACGAAATCTTAGTCAGTCGAACATGATACCAGGTTTCTTTTCTTTTCGGTTGATCTATGGTTTGGTAACTGAAACGTGCTCCCAAAGCTAGGCAACCTATAAAAAATAGGAAACTACAAGTCTGTCCAGGATTCTAAAAATATAACAATTTATTGTGAATGTTAATGTAAAACTAATTTTATATTTTAAAAGATATGATACGAAAGAGAGCGATTCAGTTTTGCGATGAAAAGCTGTAAAATAAAACAACGCGACGTATTTATGTGATAAGTTTCGATACTTCCTTGGTTAACGTTATCATTTTAATCAAACTTTGCTCAGCTATATTGAATTTTCATAATTTTCAAATGAAGAAGGTATATGCAAACTGTGGTTCTATATCGGGAAAGATGCACGGCGCTTATTTTGAACATTTATTAAACAACAAAAGATCTGGCAGTGTTCTTCCAATATTTCGCCAAATCCAGATGATCACTCAAAAGCAATGAATTAAATTAATCTATTTCATAACATGCCACGTATAAAGGTTTTTAAAAGTAAACATTCATCGCTACTACTATTCTTGAATTTATATTTTTCCTTTAATTATAGCAACGTGGCTTCATCTTTGGAAATCTAGTAAAAATAATCTATTTGAACTTTTTAGTTGATTTTTATTTTTTATATAATTAGAAAGACAAACGAATTGTCCTTTTGTGACTTTTATCTTTATTTTACACGCAACGTCACAAGAGGGTTATTATGTTTATATACAATTGCAGACAGTTTCCATATATCTTGCATTTTTTTAAATAAATACTTTTAAATGGCAGTCATATAGTGGCCTTTATAAATATACGTATATCCTTATGTATATACATCAGGAGCGCATATTCAGGATGTGCTAGGTGTGCGGTGCACACCCAATGAATCACCATGTATGTGATATCTTATTTTTCAATTTAATCGCACCCACCCGAAAATACTATCACTGGAAAATCCTTAAAACGTGCGATATGGGCTACGCACAGCAGAGCAGCAGTGCAGGGTAGAGATACTTCGGTTATGAGACGTACAGACCGGCCTGGAGAGTGTTCAATCATTCATCTCATGAAAAAACATTTCCCTGGAAGAGCCTTGAAGAGTGCGACCTGGGCTAACGCACACTCTATAGCTCTGAGAAGCCTTGAGCAGAACACCTGCGCAGTGGAGAGGTACTTGGCTAATGCGTTGTGGATTAATGTCTGAATGGCGTGCGGTGTGTTAGTAGCACATATAAAGGAATTTGGTGTTAGTAGCAAGCGATCTGTCGAGTGAATATGGCATTGATTTACTAAGTCTTCGTTTCTTATGTTACGGTGTTTATTAAATTTGCGTTTTGTACTTGTTTTAAAAAATATTTCTGTTATTTTTAACACTTATTTGCTCATTTTATACAATGGGAAAAGTGTTGAAGATTTATTAAATATACCATTTTCAACTCGAAGCTATGCTGATTGTATGAAAATTCTGCTTTGTAAACATAAAGACGCAAAATCTGAATATACAACACAATTTTCTGTGTCACATTATGAAACAGTGGAATGGTTAACTTGCTGTGAAGTTAGATCTAGACTTTTTGTTGGCAGTGTTTATTGTTCTCAAAAGAGAAGGGTGTGTGGAATAAACATAGGTTTTCCGATCTTAACCATTTATCAATAGCACTGCAAAAGCATGAACTATCCCAATCACATGCTCAGTATTTTCTCAATCTTAAACTGTTTGGAAAACAAAGAATCGACACTTTAATTGATAACAAACGAAAAATTGAAATAAGTCGACATAATGAACAAGTGATTTAAATAGAGATATTTTGAAAAGGCTCATTGATGCTATATGCTATTTATCTAAACAAGAGCTTCCTTTGCGAAGTCATGATGAGTCTAGGGATTCAATAAATAGAGGTAATTATATAGAAGTTTTAAATGTACTTCGCGACTATGATCCTCTTTTTGATAATCATTTAAGTTCATCAATTTTATTTAAAGGAACTTCTTCTATTGAAAAATATTATTTGCGTCGACATAATTCACAAAAAATCTACAAGATGGCGGTTATCATTTTACTAGTAGCTTAGAAGTAGCACTTACTATTAGATATTACCTGATGCAGTGCTGGTTGCATACACTTTTTTATTTTAACCGCACACCTAGCACAAATGACCAGGATACGCCACTGATACGTGTGTGTGTGTTTGTGGAAGTGTCTAAAACGAACTATTAGTTAATTAATGGAATCAATTTCTGGGAAGAAGTTTGAAGGAAACTATTAAATTATTGACCAATAATCTTTTCTCGAATCAAATAAAGCAGTATCGGTTATAGTTGATGAAGGCTGAGACGGGCGGAAAAAAATTGAAAGTTTTTATTTTATTCGCCTCAGGAATAATTATGCAGTCTTGAATTAATAGTTGTACATCTCTTTCCAGCCGCATTAATTTATTTATATATATCGGAACGTTGATTTCCCCCATTTGTTTTGCAGCTATTTTCATTATTATTTAGTCGATGCACGCCAATGAATAACTTTAAGATAACAAATATCTTTAAATATAAACGGAGTAAAACTGGAACAATATTACGACACTACACCGTCAGCAATTACATACCAGGATGTTTTTATTCGACATATACTATATTCACTGCCATTTAGATCAAAGACACGGGAAACATTCCTATTTTCACGGTTGTCTTTTTTTCATTAACATCCTTCCTCGAATAGAAAGCAGATACTTCCAAGCGTCACATGCGACGACGCATTAGTTTGCCGAGGAATTATTTCCAGCGAAGATCAAACGATGCCTCAAAGAAAAGTTTATGCCATTAGTTGCAAGAGTTCTGAGAGCTTCTGCGGTCAATTTCTTCTATCGTGAGGACACAACTCAGGCTTTAATGGTCGTGGAAAATAAAAATATCCGAGAATAAATTTTGAGATGGCATAAAAATGCCACAGGATTTGCGAAAAAAAATTATTCGAATTTTAAGATGTCATAATAAAATGTTTACCGTCATAGATAAAAGAAGAAAGCATTCGTGTATTTTGTCTTCATTAAATTCTTGGCTATGTTCTCAAAATGGAGTGAAGTTGGACTCAGAAACTGCTCATCGTTTCGTTTGCTACCTCAAAAGTTATCGGACATGGAGAGGGTTGTTGGAGAATCGATGAACCAAACCCAAGCGGAAATTGTTCGGCGAATATGTGCTAAGTTTCATCATCCCAAAATACATTTGTGGGCCTATTAACTGTCTGCAGCGTAAAGCCACCGGCATTATCTATAGGTCCTATTACGGTCCCATTTCATTAGAGGCGCCATTGGAGCGTTTCCCTAGAGTGTGAGCAATGACTCAAATACACTACCTGCCTCAGACCTATGGAGACGAGTGTAAAACGGAAATTCCCTTTCCGTATGCAACCCTTTATATTAAGATCTTACGATCCGTTTCAACCTGAATTACTTGAATATTCCATCGGTATCAATAGTTTTGGGCTAGATAAAATATTGGCTCGAACCGAAATTCTAACCAATCAAAGGAAGGCATTAAATTGTAAAAAATTAAGAATGCCCCCGGAGATTATAGTTTCTCTTCATGAATTCTCATGATATGCTGAAATGATACCATAAACATAGATATATTTTAAGAGGCATGATGACAGTATTAAGATTTTTAACTTACCAAAGATAAAATGATAATGAATGTTTATTAAAACTTCGATAACTAACCAGAGTGATAAATAAAAATCACTATATATATAATAACTTAAGGAAAAGGAAAGGTAGTGAGGAAGATGGCAACAAGGTGTTGAAGGTAGCCCAGTGGACACTTACCAAGTTGCTGGGGGTGTCGAAGAGACACGTAAAAATACAAAACAACACGATCTTTTCGGGCTTAAGCGACAGCGACTAAATGTCAGCTTGCCAACTTGGTGTCCACTGAGCTCCCTTCAATACCTTGTTGCCACCTTTACCACTATATATATATATATATATATATATATATATATATATATATATATGTGTGTGTGTGTGTGTGTGTGTGTGTGTGTGTTAACAAGGTGTTGGGATGAGGAAACCCTTGTTGACCTTGTTGACATCCATTTTACCTTTCCTTTTCCGTAAGCTGTTTTATATATATATATATATATATATATATATATATATATATATATATATAAGGATACTATAAATAGGCTATGTAATTTTCGACGTTTATTTTTCTTAAAAGTCCAAGACTAAAATCGACATTTAAATTTCTTATAAATCGAAGACAAATATCGACGTTTATTTTAATACGTTTTATCGATTTTTAACTAGAAAAGTTTTGTAAATTGTATTCTTTCTAATTAAATTTTACTAAAAGTGTATACATATAAAATTAAGACATCTTGTATGCAGGATTGTTTATAACTCTCAAACTGTAGTAAAAGTTTTGTTGTTGACTTCGACCATAAACCTGGAACAGCTAAGTTTCCGGAATAAATTAGAAATTTTATTTTATTCGTTGAATCGCGACCCTTATTCATGAAAAATCCCACCCCTTATTCACGAAGTCACAAAATTTATGTGACGTGAATATGATGTACAACAAAATGTTTATGCATATGAATATTTTGAAGAAAAAACTTTACCTCGTTGAGTAATAAACGATGATGAATACAGATCTAACAAGCACTGAGTGCGAACACGGAACGATGCTCTTTCGACAGCAATGCAAGAGAAATTAAGCATGGGACACTCTCACTCGGAGGCAGGATTGTGGATATGACCAACGTTCCCTCTAAGCTGCGCGGCTGCGCGTCCGCGCACAAATTTCTAAACACCCGCGCAAAGATTACTATACTCCGCGCACCACAGACTAAAAACAGTGACATAGGGGCCACGCCCGAAATTAAAGTTCCTATTTTGTTCTCTTTTTAATACATATTTCCTTATCCCGAGTGCCTTATACAGTCTCCGTTGACACAAGCTAACCAGTGAGGCCGTTAAAAGCGACAACCCCTTTGCACTATTTTATTACAATTTTCATAAAATGACTAATACAAAGTAAAAAAAGTATCTAAGAATAATCTTATAGTAAATTTTATAAATGAAATTAAATCTAATATTTCATATTTCTACCTTATTTTCATATAAAAATGTAAAAAGTTCTTGCATAAAAGGCCGCTCAGTTTCTGCTGTGAATTTACAAAGGCCGCGCAGACTCCTCCATTTCCGCTCAGATAGTCAGCCACATTAGAGGGAACATTGGATATGACTCCCAAAAATATAACTTTTATGACAGTGCTTCTAAAATACTACAGAAACATCTGGCGATTGGGAATATTTTTCAGTTTGGGAAAACCTTTCTTTTCCCATCTTGGAGATCGACAGATCTTGTCGCACAGAAGATACGAGAGCCATTACCCAACTTTTCGATAAATGGAGTACGGCGGCTGATCATATCGTAAAACGACCCAAAGTGTGTAGGAATTATCGGATCTGATCAAGGGCAAAGGCAGAGTGCAATAAACCAGTCATGTTCCGTCCCGTAACCCTGCCTTTGAACCCCGCGGAAGCTCAGCACGTGTAAGTACCTTTAAGGCAATGACATAAGTGATCTTAGAAATCATAGTGTAGGGGATTCCGAATAAAATGTGGCCGTCTGGTATGACAAATGCCGATTTTCTCTTCCGTTTTTTATGCTTGGTGCAAAAATATATAGTTTGAGTGTGGTAAACCAATTTCAAATTCATGACGGATAATTTAGTAGAAAATGTAATGGTGAAGCATCGACACTTAACGACGGCAAATTCATTTTAGTCGAATATAAAATATTGTACGAATCCGTTTTATCGACATTTATCGATTTAATTCCAATCCTACCAAGCCTAATTATCTAGATCCAAAACTAATGGAAGATAGGGTGACATAAAATGAGAGTGAGCGTTTAATGCGTGATGTTCCAAGGTAGACAAAACATAGCGTTTTCTAAAATATCGTGCAAGTTTAAAATACTTGGGAGATTTCAAACCGATCGCGGCATTCGCGTTGAATTTTTTCGACGATGCTCAAAAATTACTTCGAGGCATATTTATTGTCTATTGCTTAATGGGCACTTTCCATTTATTATCATACTCAACCATGTAATTTAATTTTGGTTCCTCGTTTCTCAAACGATCTTGCATAGCTAAATAAGCAAGGATTTGGGGTCTATTTCCATATTATTGTTACGAGCGAAAGCGTCTTAGTTCTTTCTTTTAAGCCGTGGAATTGAGGTCATTTCTTTCAATTTGATCGTGGAGCGGAGGCGACTCGGCAAGACACGTCCAATAGCTAGATTCGAACCCGCGACCTCACTTCGCTGTTCACTGTTCGCTCATTTCATTGCGCCTAAACAAATGACCGTCGCAATTGACCTCTTTGCACTCCCCCCACGGTAATCTTTAGCATCCCCATCTGACCCTCGCTCGTCTAAATCCACTATGATTCGTGTTGTCCCGTTAGCATCGAACCCAAAGCGATCTTTAACTTGTTAGCTCGAGTTCGTAGTTAATTTTTAGTGAGTTTCTCTTGCATTGAGTTACTGTCAACTTGGACGTTTATTTGACATATCTGGTCTGGAATATGTTATCGAACGTGTAACGTTGCAGGGCAGAAATAATTTATGAAAAGACTATCAGTTTGTTCAGCTAATATAGAAAAGATGTTAGATAAAGGATGGACTTTTTAAACGGAAAACATTCAATTTTGTTGCTATAAATTGCAATAATTCAGCTATTTTGTTTGTTATACTAAGTACATATGTACGTATATTCTCAAAGATGTAGCAAAAACTGGCTGTTAGTTGAGGTTGGAGTAGGAAAACAAAAGATGCTGGTAAAATTCCAGCTCTCCTGATCAATCAGTAAATGGCCTTGATAAATGGATAGGAAGGATTTTTCTGTCGCGGGTTCGCATCCCGCCGAGGGCAGGTATGCAAGTATTTCTCATTCCGGGTTAGATTCGAGAATGGGTTCGATGGTCTAAATCTCACGATTAATAAATGTGAATTATTATTTTTAAGTCCAGTGAGCGTAAAGGTTCCTCAATGTCTGTAATTCCATAAAAGTAATTAAAAAATTATCTTTGGCTTTTACACTATTTAAAGTCTTTAAAAACTAGCCAGCTAGCTTTATTAATATGAATATCTGTAAAATATTCAAATGTGCTCAACTTCAACGAAGCTTGAATAACATTGCCATCCCGAACAATTTGCATTTTTCGATTCATTTCCTGGTGATTGTGGACTGATGCTTGCCCAGGAATTTTATTAAACTTCCACTTTCCATTCTTTAATAAATAAAAATAAATTTTTACCTCGCCAGTAAACCATACATGGATTGTTTTTACGACGAGAAGCCATGATAATTTTTAAGCGTGTGGGAATATGCCATTTTAACTGATTTTAACGGCGGTCTTACGCTCTTAAAAATTCTCTCCATCACGTCCGCTCTCTGAGAGTTGGGAGTATATCACTTTAAGTTTTAACAACGTTACCCAAAATCCTATTGCGCCAATAAAAAATTCATGGCAGCCACTTATTTAGATAGACTTAAAAGATGCCATTAAAAGATCGCGTATGGCTTTCGGACTTTTTTTCCTCTTCGAGAGGTGGCAGTTACTTTAACTTCTTCTTTTTTTGCTTGCTTGCGTTTTTATCCCGACGTTTGATTAAGTTTTAAAAACGTTCTGCAAACAAAACCCACCCAGTTGCTTCCCTGAGAAAAACTCGCTAGTATTTGCTTAAAAAGACATTCAGCTTCGTACGAAACGAGACATGAGCAAATATATAAAAATATACGATAAGCTGCTTTGAAAATTATTTTAATGATATGGGAAATAATTAATCCGTAAAAATTGGGTGATTCGGTTATTTTTATTACGTTTATAAACATTGTCAACATAAAACATTCATATGAACGACGAATATATTATTTGAATTTATCTAATAGATGAAGAAAAAGCCACAACGAATGATCATTGCCTAGAACCTAATCACTTTCTTTCGCTTACGTTTTGCATTTTTTCTTGATCTGCGTGAGTTACTCCGACATAATATGCGAGGAAAGTCAGAAAGTAAGGTTTCCTACAAATCGTTCTACTGCCATGGCTTTGACACTTTGATAGACCGCTACAAGTACCTTGAACTAGCATGGAGCCTATGTGGATAAATAGTCTAATAATGTGCCTATATCTACCACCCGTGTACTTGGATGTAACCCACATGCAATAAAAAATAAGAAACTTTACTTTCTGACTTACCCTCGTATAAATAATTCACAATAAATTGACGGAATAATATGATCCTAAGATCCTATGCAGACAGACATAAGCTGTAAAGGTGGGAATGATTTTGAAAAGAGAAAAAAGTCTGCTATGACCGGGAATCGAACCCGGGTCTTCCACTTGCCGGGCGGATATTCTACCTCTGAACTATCGTAGCAGAACGTTTTTTCTCGTCACAATGTTAAAATCAGCCAAACGACTTCAGTAGTATTTTCCATTTCTGTTGTTGTACTGCTCGTTCGACTAATGAGGCAACGCGTAAATTACTACTGTTACAAATTTTTATGAAATTCCACATCCAAGCTCCATTAATCGCTAACAAAAATAGCCCGCACTGCCGACAAAGGTTTCGCTTCAACCTATTGCATAACGTGCCGCGAAGACCTCATTCCCAGCGTATGGAATCACCTAAGACACGATGCATGAGAAATACCGCTTCTTCGAGTCTACGAGAGCATGCCGTTCTTACTTCGACGTCGGACTCGTTAGTGTATCTCTCAATGCATTTCTCTGTCGAGCCGGAGAGATGGGAATTCCAAGAGGACAGATGCGCGTGCCGTACGGTTGGTGCATTTCCCAGGCACTATAAGATACGCTGTTGAGAAATAGCGTGGTTACCTGAGCCGCGATCATGTGCCATTCAATCTGCAGAATAAAAGCCAACGAGATGTTGGAAATAATGTCCCTTCGTATATTGATTGCCTTCGTACGTCTCGGGAATTGCAGCCCTGTTGAAACAACGTGAAGCGAAATGGATTTGCAACAACTACCTTTCTAGTGTGTCACTTTACACAAACCACCGCTATGGTGTATGGGCCTAAGATGCTGTGAACACAAGAAAATGCACGTGATACATCACGTGCATAATGAGTTAGATGTTTTAAACGCCCTCGAATAACGTTTGAAAATATCTCCATCCGTACATTATTAGAAATCTTTTCTAAAGCCGCATAAATAACACGAAGCATTATTCACCTTAAATAACGCATATATTTTGACGCAGTAAAAGGCGAAACCCTAAATCATTTATAGGTTTACTTACAACAAAATACTGAAAAATCTTATATTTATAGCCATATTATTATGTCATGTTAATTATTTGGATTTTATAGACAGTGGACGTGGATAATCAAACACGATAGTTTATTTCAATTCTGGTCTTCAATGGTCAAATTTCGGTTGTGTCATTGACAAAATGTGCAGGAGGAAAGAAAATGTGCAAATACTCTTACTCTACTACTCTTAGACATTCTACGTTTTAAACGCTCCTAAATCGGCTTTTCGACATAAGAGGACATTTGACCTCTGTATAGAGCACATTAAAGTTACCAAGGACATGACATGAATTCATTAAAACAAGGACACTCCACATTTTACCACTGAGTGACAGAATTATGGAGCTCACCTCATGGTTGAAATCAAATTGAAAAAATATGTTTCTCCAATAGCCATTGATAGATTCTAAAAAGGGAACTTTTTTCGAGTCTACTACAGACGAATCACCAATGATGACGGCAGATTAGTAGCCTTGTTTAGTTATTGGAGAAATATAGTTTTGCGATACAATAGTTAATGCTTAAAAGTTTTTAGAATCATAAATTACATAAAAAACTCACATTGTTAACTTTGTTCTTCTCAATCCTAGGTGCGTTCCTCATCCCTTACACTTTGATGTTGGTCTTCGGTGCCCTTCCCCTCTTCTACATGGAACTCATTCTCGGGCAGTTCAATCGACAAGGGCCAATCAGCGTTTGGCGCATCTGTCCCCTGTTCAAAGGTAAGTCAACTTCATTGCAAGCGACTGACAACTTGTTTTAAAGCTATTACTTATTCAAATAAATAATAATAAGTTGAAAAATAAATGCAAAAACGGATTCTAAAAGCGCTTTTTTAGAATGTTCGCGTAAATTTTCGGAATTTTCAACCTCATTATTAAAGTATTTAAAGAAGAATTTCTCCTGCATTTGATAAACACACATGTGGCACTATAAATAAATAAAATCATCATTAATATTTTCACAATACAAAAATTTAACGCATATGCATGATTCAACAAACTTCAGATTTAGCGACCAAACTGCGTAATGCTATATTTTCACTAGAAACGTAGCGTTAAAAACAAAACGTAAAACTCAATATTAATGAAAAGGTACTTAAAGCATACCTCACTGCAGCTAAGCAGTTGTACTATGATCTTTATCTCTTTTTGAAAGTAAATAAAGTTTACCATAGTAACGAAGCCGTTCATAAGGGTTTTTTTTAGGCTGGTTGGGGATCCGGTGGTGTAGTGGTTAGAGTGTTGGCCCCCACCTTGATTTTCTGAAGCGACACCTGGTTCGAATTTCGAATCCTTATGAGGATTTTTTCCGGGGATGCCCGGCCCCCTATTTGAGCGTGTTGGAACTAAGGTGACGAGGACGAGCCAATGAGAAAAGAGAACACGAGAAAATGAGGAGTGCGCTCAAATCAACACTCCGTCCTTAAGAAGGGACGTTAAGCCCTTGGACCTCGTGGCGTTCTCCGTTAAGTGCAGGCTAAACGCCGGCACCGGGTTTCTCTCCTCCCTTCCTGGCTATTCATTGCACCACCTCTAATTGTAAGATATCCATTGTGCGTAAGAAAGAGACGAATCGGCTGGACTCAAATGAACTCAGTAGGCTGGTTTATAAAATATAAAATGGTCATGTCTCTGCGTCTGTGTCCCCTACTAACAACTTTTGCATCAATGGACTGATTTCATGAAACTTGGTATGAGGCTCATGCTGCCTCGAACCACCTCCGGGCTATATTTTATTTGGCGAAGAATGAAGTCCCGGCTTCGATTCCAGAAAGATTTTTCCCCTATTTGTTACACATAGGAAGTCTCAAATCCATCGTGCAGAGATGTTTTTTTTTAATACATTAAAATATCTTAAAATTGTGATATCGGTGCCAAATTTGTACTGCTATAAGGGGGGAAAATGTAGATTCTAATTCTTGTCGCCTAATTTTAATAATTAATCGTATTTTTTTGAATTTCTACAAAACATATCGTTTTTGCGCTTTAAATCGCAATTTATGGAATTGTTGCCATGGAGACGATTATTACCGAACTCGGCTTGAGCATAAACGAGTGAACAAATGGGTTATTTCCTTTTCCGCTCGATTACCCTTCAGAAATGGACAGTTGATTCATACATATTAGCGTATAAACAGTAACATTTATAAAATTCGTTTAATTTAAAAAAATATATGCAAAATATAATGCCAGAAAGAGATTTTGACATTGCTTTTAGTATTTTAAACCTGATAATGCTCTATTAATTTGTTTTCCAATTTTTCTCTGTCATTGATAAAGTACAAATTACAAGTGGTATTTATGGTATGATAATTCCATGGAATGACTATACTGAAACATTTCCTGTCAATATAAGTAATCAATTTGAGACGTCAACTTTGGGAAACCAGCCTGCATTAGTCCTGGTTTGGACTTCTTGTTTAATTCCTTGTAATTAAGAAATATAAAATTATGGCCTAACTAAAAATATTTCGAAAGTTTATTTTCTGGAATTTAGTTTTCCTAAGCTACCTATTTTCCTATTCCATTAATTGAAAATATTTTTTAAGCGAAAGCTATATGCTTAAAATTTAAACAAACATAACGGTACGAAAACTTAAAAATAAATACTGACGGGTTCCACATAAACTTTTTTTACGGCCTGCTGATTCCCTCTGGCCTACGCGCAATGAGTATCTGAGAGGTAGTGCAATGAATAGCTGGTCATTTTAAAAATTTTAGGAAGAAATATAACTGTCCGATTCACATTTTTTTTTTTTGAACGACCTACTGATTCCCTCTGGCCTACACGCAATGGGTATCTGAGAGGTAGTGCAATGAATAGCTGGTCAGTTAAAAAATTTTAGGAAGAAAGGTGACTTCCAACTATAACACAACTGAGTATGATACACATAAACTTAAGTTTTAAAAGTGATTTTAAATTAAAATTCGCGATAAAATATGAATAAAGCTCTTCTTTTCATCTCGTTTCTCAAAATAAATTTTTTTGAATAATTGAAAAATAAACTGGAAAGAATATTTTTTTAGATAAAATAAAATCGTTAATCTTCGCCCTATTTCGACGACTGGACCGCATTTTAACTACTAAATGATGGAATTTTTGTGACCTAACAAGAGGGGCCATCTAGTTTATTTTATGAACAAGAGATGGGATAGGGATTAATACGGTTGGGAGGCTATGCGTTAGGAAATGATTTATCTTCAGTTAAGAGGCGGCAGGCGCTGTGATAGAAATTTATGTCTCGCTGTATTGGATGCTTTAGTGTAGTAAGGCTTACGATCTTATTTTGTTTCATTCTTGTGATGGGCATACCAGCGATGACCGCAATGCCATTTTTAATTTACAGCCACTCGTATGCGCAGTAGCTGGTTTTATGAGGGAAATAAATTCAAAGGAACTGCACGAGATTTTTCATGATTACGAAGCGCACGTTAATAATTCTTCCTAAGTCCGACCTTCTGGATGATCATCGTTAAAACTCAATCGGCAGTAATGATTTACAGGAGCATAATTAAGGCCTTGTTTTCTAAGTGGATGGCGATTAGGGGTGGTTAGAAATTGATAACGAGGTCGGACAAATGCTTATAATGGCTTGCGCGATATATGAAAATTTTATAAGATTGAAATTTCTATAAAGTTTGAATAATTTCATCAAGGCGTACTTAATTCTTGAAAACATTGCAAGGAGAATTCATAAACGATAAAATTGATCTTCTACGATAGTTCAGTGGTAGAATATCCACCCGGCAAGTGGAAGACCAGGGTTCGATTCCCGGTCATAGCAGACTTTTTTTCTCGTTTCAAAATTATTCACAAATCATATCTGCACGTGAAATCTGTCTAGGCGAGGTCCTTATAATTTGGTCAACTGAGACATCCAAATACCGGTTAATCGATAACAGAGATAAATTCAACCGAAACGCACCAAGAAATGTTAGAAATCCTCGATAAATAAAATCTCCAAGATGAAATTATTATAGCAAAAATAATACATGTTATTATATTCATAATTGGCAACTATAAATTTTCATGATACTTCCATTCCAAAAAAATAATTTAATTCGGTTGCAGCGATACAAGACGGCGTGAATTAGCGAGAAAAGTTAATTCAAGTACAGTAAAACCTCGCTAGTCTTGGTTAACTGAGAAGAAGGGGCCGAGAGGTCAGACAGACAAATGACTTTATTTAGGGCGAAATTGAGACTATATAGTCCCTTCTTACATTTAACCCTTTCGTAATATAAGTAGTTACAATATTTACATATTAAAAGAAATTAATTACATACAAATTACAATAAAATATATACAAATTACAAGTTAATTATATATTGGTTGATAGATCACAGAGTACTGCCAAGGTCCGTATTAGCCGAAAGAAAGTTCCGACTACCAGAAATTATTAAAACAGCAAAATCCAAAACAGTGCATACTTAAACTTTATAAATGTCCAATGAAAAAAATTTCTTGGTGGGTTTTGAGGACTATGTAATGCACAAAGGTTACTACACTGCTTACTTTTCCCATAACTGCTGCACTATAGACTACACATTTTTCTTTTTTTATTTAAAAACTTTAATTTTTGTTACTTTCTATTTTTTCGCACATTTTATTTTTTATCACGAAAATATTCTGAGTCACTCTCGAATATTGGCAAAGGTGGATCAAGCCGGATTTAGACCGGATTAACCGATGTGCGGACCAGTGGGGTCCGGATTAGCGGGGTTTTACCGTACTTGTGTACGTGCTTATAAACGAAACCTTTGTTATTGGTTACCCGGTATCAATAATAAATCAAATTCCGCCATGTTGTAGCTAAGATTTTGTATATAAAATCCTTATGTAATAATTCTCAAGTGTTCGTCTGTTTGCCACACATTTTAAGACACCCAGATGAGCTGCAGATCAGAAAAATAATAAGAAGATAGGTCATTGGGTACAACCGAAGATAAAAAACAAAAATTCCAAAATATTTTATTTTTAGGAGGTTGTTCCATTTCAATGCCCCGTAAGAAAAGAAATCTGTCCAGGGCTTTATAAAATTGCATTTTTAAATTGGTCAAATTGATATAGATATAGGAACTCGGGACTAAAACAATTTTATACCACAGGAATGTGGTTTATTATTTTCTAACAATAAATTCAAATCTGCACCGAATTGGCTTAAAATATTTTTAATCGGAAAAGGACATTTTAACAATGAAAAATATCAACTACCATGGCAAGGAGTCCAATGCTTTTAAATGGAATTTGTTAATCTCTATTGTTATAGAATCGATTTAATGTTTTTCAGAGAGAATTGATCGACTCCATTATAATCCCGTTGATTTCAACTAACGACGTAAACATATGATGACGTTATAATTTTAATAAACGATATAGCGTATTAGATAAAAAACATATTAATCATTTTAATTAAGGAGATTTATAATTGCTCCTTATAATTAATGAGATTGATAATCTATCCTTATATCATTAATAATTGTTTGGTTTGTTAGCTTCCGTAACTCAATGGTTAGTGTATTTTGCAAATTACTCGGGGATACTGGGTTCGATTCCCATTAGAAGTCTTTTTTAATTTAAAAGTATTATATAAGTCAGTAGTAAAGATAAAAATAACAGGACAGTATTTTATAAGTTTCCAAATTTGAAAGTTGCTTATCAACGGGTAATTCACTAGCTAATATAAATGTTATTACTGAGAGGTAGTAAAAAATAATATATATGAAGCAAAAACAATTATGGAAAAGACTACAACGATTCCAAAATGTGCGCATAAAACAGTAAAACGTAAATTTATTATTAAAAAGATCACTCACCACGCAACATTAGAAAATGATAAACTTGGAAGAATGGAGATAAATTAATAAAATAACTTGAAAACCAACAGAGGATATCCTAAGCACACAAAAAACAATCACGACAATATAATACATTTAATGATTTATGTACAGCTTAGGTCTTTAACGCTATATTCTTTCAGTTTATTAATAGCTGTCCATGTTAGTGGTAAGGCGACGGCAAACGAATAAGTTGGACAATATTTTAATTTTACACTTTCGAATACATTACAGAAAAATCTGATCTGGACAACACATGACTTTCTCCATTCCTGTAATATTTCTAAAAATTTCAAATAGATAAAATGATAATAAATATTTTAATGAACTGCGAGAACATTTTAAAGACTTTACAAAAAGCAGAAATAAACCCAAACCGTAGCCTTCTGATATTGAATATAGCCCCGAAGGTCAAACAATTAAGAAAATAAAAAGGGGCGTAAAGTGTTTACAATAGTCGCCGGTAGTTGGTGTGGTTGTGGCAGCTAAAAACGTTTAGTTTTTACAATATTTCTTAAAAATGCATTATATGGTAAAACTAGTAGAAGGTGCTTGCATTTCATCTCACCTTGAAAAAACATTCATTTTTCCGTGAGATATTTCATCATGGTAAATACTTCTTTAATTCTAAAGATTTCTCCTCTGGACGGGTTTTCGTTTTTTCATTATGGAAAAATAATGGAGTCAAACTTTCGCTAATTCTTGCAATTTTAGGAATATTATACTTTTCCCACATTGAGTTAATAATGCCACACATTTCTGCCAAATTTTAAATTTATAGTACAATTAGAAGTGAAATAACATTTATCTTATTGTTTAAATTTAAATAATTTTTACCGGCCAAAATAACAATTTCATGGATACATTGAAATATTTATTCATTTACATAGACTAACCTCTAAATAATTTTAAAATTTCAGCCTCCTAACTTGCGGCGTAGTGTCTAAGCGTCTACCAATTTGTTTAAACTTTTAGAATTTTTAACTGCTAAACAAATAAAAATATCAAAATTTCTGTATTCCCTATTTCGTTTTTTTACAAATCCTACCTCTAAAAAAAATTTCAGCTCCGTAGCACATTTGAAAATACATAAACCTTGAAATTTTTTTAAAACAATTGCGAATTTTTAACGGCCGAATTGTTGCACTTTTTTAAGATTTTCGTTTTTTATAGTCGGTTTTGCACAAAATCCTACCTAAGAAAAAAATGTATGTTATGTTATGTATGTTATATCCTCCTCTGTAAGAAACGTCTATATATAATGATGTTTCGAACAAAGATTGTAGAAAATTAAATATCCTACAACTTTTATACCAGTACGTTTTTACTGTAACCGAAAAGTTGACCGCCAGCAATTAAACCGCCATCAATTCATCGCCAGCAATTCAACGCCGCGGAAAATTCACCGCCAGCAATTCACTTCCACGGAAAATTCGTCGCCATAGGAAATTTATCGCCTGGTATGGATCATATTGTTAACAAAGACTGTATTAAAAATGCATGTGCGGACTCTACGCCGACAGAAGAATATAAGGGCAAATAATTCAACTATAGCGGTTTTAATAAATACGATAGTTTCATTTTTTGACCGGGGACGAAATAAGAGTAATCCATATTTACAAGAAATATACCAATTATTTATGACAACCGAATGAGAATTTAAAAAATAAATATTCAGAAAAAGGTAACAAAGAGTAAGGGAGGGGGGCACGGGAGGAGGATGTACTAAAGAAATGAAGAAGTGTGTAGAGGGAGGAGGAAGGGAAGGGGACGTGTAAGAAATTATAATGAAACAGGTAATATTGATATCAATCAACTAGGAATCAAATATAGGCAACTATGAATTTAACAACAATTAAGAGTCTGCAGGAAAAGAAGGAAATAAAAGTGGTGTAGGGGATAGAGAGGAAAGGAAGGGGAATGTAATGAAGGACGTTATTTTTGTAGACTCAATTGTAAATAAACAACATTAGGAAATCTATATTTTGCTTTCCATGACCCTTATTTGAAAAATGTTAGTGGAACAGGCATTATAAATTCTGTCTAGATCTTGTATTTAAATATCAACAAATAATTTTTTTTTTTAACATTTCCTGAATAAAATTTCGAACACTTCCATTTGTTCACTTACAAATCGAGAATAGCGAATACCATTTCAGAAATCTTTTATCTTTTTACTTTCTTCAGACGGAGTATAGAGAATGTATTCTTTCATGAAAAAATCTACTTCGAGATTTCAACGAAAATACACGTTTTAGTATTTTTTGCACACGAACAACGTTTGCTTAAAACAGTTTATAATTTTGGCTGAATTTCATAACTTAAAGATTAATTATGCTTTAAATTTCAACTCAACAATTAATCGACAAGAAAAATTTATCACCAACAATTAATTGCCAAAGCAAATTCATCGCCAAGGAATGCTTTTAAATTGTTTACAGTTTTGGCTGAATTTCATAACTTAAAGATTAATTATGCTTTAAATTTACAATTTGTAAAAAATGAAACATTATCGTATTTATTAAAACCGCTATAGTTGGATTATTTGCCCTTATATTCTTTTGTCGGCGTAGAGTCCGCACACGCATTTTTAACATGATCCATACAAGGCGATAAATTTCCCATGGCAATGAATTTTCCGTGACGGTGAATTTTCCTTGGCGATGAATTGCTGTCGGTGAATTTTCCGCGGCGTAGAATTGCTGTCTATGAATTGATGGCGATGAATTTCTGGCGGTGAATTTTCCTAGACCCCGTTTTTACATACTATATCAAATATTAATCCAAATATTTCAAAATAACGGATAAGTGACAGGAGTAAACACCCACTTCCGGTTGACCGATTTTTACCAAAAACTAATCATTCTTTTACCTTTAACAAAAATTTCATATATAAACTTTCGCATTGACCTGATTAATAGTTTTTGAGTTAGAGCACCCACAACATTCCGGTCACAGACACACACCCACAGACATCATCAAGAAAATAGTTAAAACGTGTTCAGGGGACCTGAAAACATGTATTTCCATTTAAATCTCGAATTCGAGTTTTTCATGAAAACAATACTTTCTCTATACTTCATATAAGGAGAAAATAAAAATTGAACGACAAAGAACCCCGAACGTCTATGCTTCCGTGTATCACTAACGCTTAAATATTTCATTGCGTAAACTGCACAGTTATTGGCATAAATGAGGCAATAGCAGCATTTGCTACAACTGATTCACGGTACAGCTATTAACAAAGTCCGGAGATAATCAAAGTAGCTACAAAGAGTGGAGAAATAAAATATTTACATACAATAAATGATCTTAATATATAGGAGAGGCTAATTTTATATTTTTAATATAATGATGTGAAATAATTAGACGGTAAAATAGGAATAATAATCTATTATGATTAAGCTGAAAACCAGCAGCAGAAAATTAGGTGCCTTAATATACAATTTGCTAAATTCATTAAATATTAACACCATCCTTATACGTTACATTTTGTGAGTGATATTTGCTATCAACCATGGAAATTAATAGAAACAACTTTTCTGAACTCTTTAAATCTCCCATCAAAAAGTGTCTCTTAAGTACATAAATAAATGTATTGTTTTTACGCACAAATAGGTAATTTTTCGTGTTTTAAATTTGTTTGTGATATCGTCCCTCGCGAAAAGCAGCATATTGGTAAAATATTAGAACAAGTGCCATATTTATTATGCTACTCAACTAAAATATTAAACTAAAATCAATCTTAAGAAAAGCAAATGGTATTTAGAACACGTACAATCATCAGGATAAAAGATGGTTTTAAAGCGGATTCGATTATTTTGCGGATGAAGAAATAACTGAAGTGATTCGAGTCGATAAACTATACGACATAGAAAATCATCACTACCACAGTATAAAAGCAACGTACGTAATTTACAACGTTTCTCTGTTAATTTAGAGATAACTAACGACCGCTAGTGATGACGAAGATTCCAATTTAAAAAAAATGTTTTTTTATAAATTTCGTATTTTCTCACATACCCATCTAATTGATTAGCAGACCCATACCAGTTTTGGATTTGATACCATCGCATATTGATTCCTGTTACTGTCCAACGCAAACTGTTATTATTATAAGGAAAAGCTTTTTAGACCTCCCCATCCATGCGTTTCGCCAACCAGCCTACTCCTTACTTTTTCGCAACATTTTTTTAGCTTAAGCCAATGGGCGCTTCTTGTGATGAGATGGATGGGGTCTTTTTTTAGTGCTCCTCTTGGCTTGCCAGACGCGTTCTTGATCCCGATAGTTCAGGAATTTCACTATCAATGGCCTGAGCTTGTTAATTTCTATCCTCACGGACCAGTCTCAGTGGACAAGAGAGGCCATTTGGAAGTCTAATTCTAAGTTTGAGAGGCACTTAAAAATAAAAACAGCTTGCTTGATCTATAATGCTCTCTCTCTTTCTTGGTTATTCCCCGCGTTGGCCACGCCCTAGTTACGGAAATAATTACCCCATAAAAATTATGTGGGGGTGCCGGTGGTGTAGTGGTTAGGACGCTGGCTGCTACTCGCCTGCTGCTTGAAAAGGCAGCTGGTACGAATCCTGCGCAAGTAGGATTTTTTCAAGGTTGCCCCCGGCGCAAATTCAGCTGTTTCGTCCTTCGGAAGGGACGTTAAGCCGTTGGCCCTCCTGGTGTTCTTCCTAAGAGCAGGCAAATGCCGGCACCGGGTTTCCCTCCTCCCTTCCCCGGCTATTCATTGCACTACCTCTGAGATACCCATTTGTGCTGTAAGAGAGACGAATTGGCTGGGCACTCAAACAAACAAAAAAATTATACATGAGAGACATTTTATGGAGAATATTAAAAGTTACACTTTCACTCGCAATTACAGCCATCCTGCTGGAGGGTTGGAGAATATGAAAATTTGCAATAACAATTTTCACTGAATCTGCTTGAAACTCTGAGCGAGCAGTAGAAAGACGCACGAACTTATTTACGTGGAATATCTTTCAAAATTTAATTTCATTCGGAAAATATTTGGTAATATTCTCAAATTCTACCCAAAACTGAAAACTCTTCGCGTTTTCTGCTCCAACAAACTTCGTGAATAAACCGCTCTCGTTATGAGATCGTTGAATTGTGATTCGTCTACCAATGCGAAGGCTCTTAGCTGAAACGTCGTTAATTTTTAAATATAGGATTTAGCAATCCGCGAGAAACACTTCTAATTAATCTTCCTAACCCTCACTAGAATTATATTCGCACTTTAATGATCTAATTATAAACTATCTGTATTTCGCATTCTTTGTATGATTAGTGAACAAGCAGGGGAGCATAAAGGACATGAAAAATTTTATAATGTTATTAATTTCCTCTAAAATGTATACTATAATGTGAGGTCCATTAGCCAATGGCAATTTTTGGGGCATCGTTATAGTTTTTTGGGGGCAAACAAAGCAGGCATTGAATGTTTCTCCTAGTAACTAGACTGTCCCCAGACTGTCCCCAGACGCGTCGGGCAAGGCTGTAACCGCTGCATGCTTATTTAACTTGAATCATTTTTTATTTTCACACCCCGACCGACTTTTTCCCTCCCCAGGTGTCGGTTTCTGCGCTGTCCTCGTAGCTTTCTACGTCTCCTTCTACTACAACGTGATCATCGGCTGGGCGCTGTACTTCCTCGTGGTCTCCGCCTCCGCCGCTCCCTCTTCGGCGGACCTCCCATGGCTCCACTGCAACAACTCGTGGAATACGGACGACTGCTGGGTGGCGGCCGTCACCTCCGTCCCCCCTTCGGCCGCACCCTCCGTCCTCACAGCTTCCCCACATCCCTCCTCCTCTGTCCACGGAGGACACCACGGCCACGGCCACCACTCCGCCGCCGGAGCCGCGGTTCACGCCTCGGTGGCTTCGGCGGCTCACGTCCACGCCGCGGCGGTGCAGGTCGCCGCCGAGACCGAACCCGACCACCACCACACCCCCCAAGCGCCGGTCGCCCGCCCCGTCAATTCTCCGGCATCAGAGTACTTTCAGTGAGTATTTCGACCTTACACGGTTTTTTTAATCGGTGCAATCCGGCGGAGGTCGGATTATTCAACCTGGGATGATCCCGTCCCATACTTGTGTGATTTGAGGAGAACGTGCAAGTCAGCGCTTCGCCCTTCGGATGGGACTTTAAGCAGTTGGCCCCCTTGGTGCTCTTCGTAAAGAATGGGCTAATGCCGGCAATGGGTTTCCCTCCTCTATTTTGTGAGTGTCCGGTGTGGAATGAGTTATATATATACCGTATTTCGCGGCATATGAGACGCACTGGGGTATAAGACGCACCCCGGTTTTTTAGAAGTTTTTTCAGGAAAAAAGTATTTTGGTTCGCCAAAGTATTTACGAAGGGCCACGTTGTGTATCATTTCATACCGTGATTAAGTTCGTATCCGGCACCATTTACACAAAATATTCTGACGTGATAACAGTTAAATATAACGTTTTAGATAAACTTAATTCGTAAAATAAAGAGGGATTATCTAAAACAAATAATTGCTTCGAGACTAGTATAGCTAAATGTGCCCTGCGTGAACTCGGCAGTCGTATTAATTAAAGGTGTCGGAGTGCGCCGCACGTATGGATACCCTTTACCGATAGTACTTACTTAAACTTAAGATCAATATGACCTTTTAATATAATGGGATAAATAATAAATGGAATGCATATGTAATAACAACGCGTACGCTCAACTAGTTCTTTTTCCTCTGCAACGTTTTTTGCCTCGTACAAACGTAACGATTCTGATCGATACAGCAATACCAAACTTCCTCTGTTCTACTATCCATCACTTCCTCCTTTAGTTGTGGCCAATTAAGCCCAACCTTACGAAGACAATGTTTCTATTATCCCATCAGCTTCAGTTTTTCTCGTTTTCTCCATTCACGAATCATTTTTTTCTGTGGGAGGTGGACCGAAATGACGTGCTGTTACTCGGTTTCCATGCGTTTTTTGCATATTGAATCACCTGAAGCTTATAACTAATAGCGTAGACATATCTTTTCACTTTTGTAGTCATTGCGATCTCAATACATGTTACGTTATTTATCCTAGATAGGTGAAAAATATTTATGGCATCTACACGAATTCTACTGTTCCATGGCATTAATCCCGCTATTCAACAGGCTCATTAGAAACTAAAACATCGAAAACATGCCGAAACTGTAACCACTCTGAGCGGACATGTATTAAAGCGTAATAATGAAAATGTGTCCTCGGAATTCACTTTGCATTAGGTATTAATGTATATATTAACAAATTTTTAACTGTTAATTATTAATAATGTATATTTTATTGTTTTTCGACGAATAACTAGCAATTATTCTATTTTGGGGATGAGTGTGTTCGTTATTGCCAGTATTGAGAACAGTAAGAATCTTACCTTTGGCGTATAAGATGCAGGCTGATTTTGGAGATCATTTTTCTGAGAAAAAAGTGCGTCTTATATGCCAAGAAATACGGTATATATATATATATATATATATATATATATATATATATATATATATATATATGTATATATGTATGTATGTATGTATGTATGTATGTATGTATATAAGTGTCCAAGAGGCTCATTAGCCAGAAAAACATAGGAATTAAATCGGTGAAGCATACATTGCGCAAAATTTCTCTTAGTTGTACCATCCTATTCGACAAAATAATGTTACATCAATAAGCATATAGGTGGTTTGACACGTGACGACAATGCTTAGTGGATAGAGCTTGGCGATAGCTGGGCGTAAAAGTCGATATGCTATGATGTGACTGATATATTTATTGTTGTTTACGACATTAATCTCTATATCTGGATGAGTTTTAATCAAAATCCAATCGGCCATTTTCGAGCAATTCCACGTTTTGTGAAAATTGAGATGAATAAACGCAATATGGTTTAAATTATCCAGGATTCTATTCCGGTTTATACGCTATATAAATTCAGAATGTCATCAGAATTTGTTGATTGTTGGTGCCCTTAGAGCAGCGCGCAGACGGCAGAAGACTATATAGGTTGACCAGGGGTGGCCAAGTCGCGTCTCGTGAGTCGCATGCGACTCTTTTAACTTAAAGTGCTGCTCTTATTCATTTAAACTCAAGGGCAAATCAAGGCTTATCACGTCAGAATGCAATAACGCGGTGAGACTAAGTAAGATGTTTTGGGAATGCTTGAGGGAGATGCATTCTCACTGTATTGCTTCGAATACAGGTTATATTTGCAGTTCATACATTTTTGGTCTCGGCATATGTCTTGCGGCTATCAAACTTAGGAAGATCATCATATGCGGCTCTGAGGGTAAACAGGTTTGGCCTCCCCTCATATCGATAGCCAGAATCTCAAAAACCACATTTTCGCTCATAGGGGAACCTAAAACGTGCATACCTACTCATCAAAATTTCGAATTCGATTTTTTTCACGATCACAGTAATTCGTGCATGAATGGATGGATCAATGCAATTGTTACTTGAGAAGAAAAAATTTCATTTAATGGTGCCAGCCTGACCGCCACTTCAAAATAATATTGGTTAACTTCCGAACCAAAAAATTTTTGATAATGTAAAAATAATCGAAAATTAAATTCTCAATGTTTTAGTAGCGTCTAGAACAGTGGTTATCAACTTTCTTTGTCTGTGTCACTCCACTTTCAGTTCTGTATCACCCCATCTAAAGTTCCATTTCTTCCGAGTCACCTTTAAAGATAAATTGGGATTTCTCTACCAGATAAAGTTAAAAATTAACGTATTAAAAGAAGCAGGTTCTCCTGGTTTTATTTATTTTTATAAGGCAAAATATGATACTGAGAATTTATCACATATTCGCATCACCCCCTAATAATTCATGCATCACCTCTTAATAATCCATGCATCACCCTGGGCTGTCATGCCACCCTGATTGAGATCCACTGGTCTAGAGGGACCCAATTCAGGTTCTATTGGCAATGGTATTAACACTGTGTTATGAAAGGTTAACAGTCATGGTTGAATACGTTTTGTCTGTGTGGCAGGTTTTGTTCTTAACCACTATTTTATGAAAGTTTAGCAGTCATGCTTGAATACATTTTGTCTGTGTGGCAGGTTTTGTTCTTAATCACTCTGTTATGAAAGTTTAGCAGTCATGCTTGAATACATTTTGTCTGTGTGGCAGGTTTTGTCCTTAAATGGTCATTATTCAGTCAATTTTAATCTATTCGCAACCAGATATCATGTTGGATAAGTTATACAAATCTCATCCACATGTTCTTTCCATAGTCGTGCTGTCCTTGAAATGCAAGGAAGCGGAGGTCTGCATGACTTGGGAGCTCCCAAGTGGCAGCTGGTTCTCTGCGTCTTCCTTGTGTACACTATGCTCTACCTCTCTCTCTTCAAGGGAGTGAAGTCCTCCGGTGAGTGTATACAAAAACATATCCAGGGTTGCCAATTATGAGTCTAACAAAAAGAAAACATTAAAATGGTTTGTCTTGACTTTTATCTTTGATGACTTGAATTACCCCTATAAACCTAGCTTAATTGTTTTGCTTCTATCTCTTATTTTACCTAATCTCTCCTATATTTCAAAATTAATTTTAAAATTATTTCCATGATTACCCAATCTGCTTGTTCTTTGACCTAAATTCCTATTTACATTGGTATCAAGCTATTTTCACCAATTTTCTTGCACTAATTTTGTCTAGCTACTTTATCAACCTCTAGTATCTTGTGATTACTAGCTCCTATATCATACATTTAATTTTCCTTCATATCTCTCCTATCTTCATTTTTCCTTAATAATATTAAATTATGAGTTTCATTTATGCATTTAGTGGACTTGAGCTCCTTTGAATCATAAGCAATTAAATAAAAGTTTACAATAATATCTAACTTCATAAAGACTTTAAAACTCTTAATTTTAAGGTTTTCATGAATGAAAGTGTTGAGCATAAATTTTATGCACTCAGGCATATGCTTGAATATAGGAGTTACTGGAAAGCTAGAGAAAAATTCTGCCTTGACCAGTAGTCAAACCTGGGTTAACCAATTGCAGGACAGATATTCTACCACTGAACTACCAAGGCAGACTCATCCTAGTATTTCTGAATCAATTATTCTGATTGAGGTCTGGCTATGAATGTTAGCAACAACCTTCCCCAATGATGAGGAATGCCCAAAGGAAACCAGTGATAGAACATTTGCCAAGCAAGTGGAAGACAAGGGTTCCTGGTCAAGAAAGAATTTTTCACATGCTTCCCTGGGACTCCTATTAGGGCTTGTAATTCATATTTATACATACTAATAACACTAAGATTTACATTAATGGATTCAAAAAAGATGATTGAAAAAAGAATTGATCCTAAAAAAGAGCAGTATGCTAAAGTGTAAATTTTTTAGATGAGCTGCTGAAAAGTCTCAATCATTCAATTCTTCATCGTTGTCTTATGCAAAAGAAACTTGTCACTGATAGCATACCTTTTTGCAATGTGGCCCTCTTGGGGACTGGGATACCATGGTGGTGATATGGGGGGGTATGGTGTGGGCTGCTTGGTCAGGCAAGGTGGTGTGGGCCACGGCAACACTTCCCTATGTTGTGCTGAGCATCCTCCTGGTTCGAGGTCTATGGCTTCCCGGAGCCCTATCCGGGATATCCTATTATCTGAATCCTGAGCTGCAGAGACTAGGAGACACACAGGTGTGTATGATCAGATACTGAGAAGTAAATATCAAAATTAATGCAGTGAGTTGCTGCTGCATATCATACGTGCATTCCTCAGAACTGCAACATAACAAAACAAGAGATAGCAAAACCTAATCCTTCTCATATAGATAAAATGATAGAAGTAGAAGTTACATTGCTGGTGGAATGTTTTATGCACACATTCCATTTAAAAGCTAAACAAAACATGATAATACAAAGCATAAGACACAGTATGGCAAAAATAGGTAAAGCAAATTAAATAAATAGAATTAATGCCCATAAAAACACTCAATTGAGATGATATACTTAGATATACAACATTTTCAGAAAACGTCATAAAAATAACAATTACATTGACTCCAAAAACTGGGATTTCTGAAATTTTGTCTTTGCTCTTCACGAAAAAGGTATGCGCAAAGTGAAGGTACAAGAGGCATAACAAAGCATGTTTCTTAATACATTGACGATATAATGGAAATATAACGTGAAACATCAAGGGTCAGCAATGTCCTCACTGCAGCAAAACCCAAAAACGTCCACCGGCATATAATGGAAATTTAGCAGGGATTTACTGTAATTGGGATCATATGAAAATTAGGTTTCATTAATCTGTTCCATATCTATTTATTTTAACATTTTCATCCCCAGTAAAATTAAAAATATTCAGAGGAGAGTTTTTAAAAGCGCACATAACTTTATCAAGAACCCTTCCCTGCAATTTCATTGAAATTAACCTGAAAGACTTTGGGAAGCATGATAATTTTGATTTCATAAATGACATGTTCCCACTGCAATCTTGTAGCAAGACAGAGTAATGTATCACATAGAAGATATTCCATATAGCACCACTTACGGTACTTCAAACGTCATTTTATATTTTTAAAATATATAAAAATCATTTTTACCATTAACCTACCTGAAAAATGCATGCTAGATGGCTGGTTGTTATATTAAATTATATCAATAGATTCTAATATGCATTAAAATGTTTTAAAATCCTGTCTCTGTTTTCTGACCAGTAGGTGTGGGTTGATGCAGCTGTACAGATATTTTATTCTGTAGGAGCAGGTTTTGGAGTTCATCTCTCCTATGCCAGCTATAATACCTTTCACAATAACTGCCTGCGGTATGTATATGATTCATTAACAACTACTCCTCCTAGACAGAATTAAATTCATAAAAATTGTAAAAAATATAATAAATTCCTGAAATGATTAATTATGTTTATTTTTTAGTTTTTTATGTGGAATAATTATCATTTTCCAAAATTATATAGATAGCTATGAGAAAACATCCTGTTCTTTGCTCATCTTTCATTCCTTCTTACATAAATTCAAAAGAAAACTAAAAACATTTTTAAAACATCCTGCCTTCCATTTAGTATAGACTATGCATTAGTGTATGTCTGGCCAGGTTATCCTGCCATGGTAATTGGGTAGACCGTGCAGCCAGGGACCCAACGTCGAGTGCCAGGCAGCGGAAAATAACTTGACGACCCTGGACTGGAATGCGAGTGTGGGAGAGGGACGAGCCGATGGAGTTGTGGGGCAGTTCGGGCTGGGACAGAGAAATGAAAGGGGAGACAGACTTATCAAGTTCTGAAAGGAGAGGAACATGATAATAACCAACACCTGGTATAAGATTCATAAGAGAAGGCTATATACATGGAAATCACCAGGTGACATGTACTGGAAACAGATAGACTATATATTGGTAGAAGGAAGGTATAGGAACGGAGTGAAAAGAATGTGCGGGCTCCCAGGAGCAGACATAGCAAGCGACCACGTGCTGCTAATGGTGGAAACGAAGATCAAAATGAAAAGAGTTAGAAAAGCCTAGATGGCTAAGAAATGGAATCTAGAGAAACTGAAAGAAAGGCAGAAAGAGGAAATCGGTTATGATATGGCAAACCAGATGAAAAGAGGATATATACAGAATGAAGGAGTAGAGAAAAAATGGAAGAGAATTAAGAATGAAATAGTAAATGTGGTGGAAAGGGAAATAGGATACAGGAAAGGCAAGAGAGCTAAGAAACCCTGGGTAACAGGGGAAATGATAGCAAAGATGGAGGAGAGAAGGAGATACAAGAATGTAAACACAGAGGAGGGGAGAAGGAAATACAGGCGGTTGAACGATGAACTGAGGAGGGAGATGGAAAGGGCGAAGGAAAAGTGGCTGAAGGAGGAGTGCAAGGAGATACAAGAGCTCGAGAAGAGGGGAATATACAATCTAGCGTATCAGAAGGTCAGGAGTATTACGTGGGATGGACAGAGATCTGGAGGAGGAGGCTCAAAAGAAATTGAGAGCAAGGATGGTAGGATACTGAAGGAGGAAAAGGAGGTTATGTACAGATGGAAAAAATACATGGAGGAGTTGTATAAGGCGAGGGAAAAGTCGGCAGAGCTGGAAATTGAGGAAGAAGGGGAAGTGGATAGGGAGGTGATGGGGGAGGCAATACTGAGGGAGGAAGTAGTGGCAGCTATGAAGGAAATGAGGGAGGGAAAGGTGGCAGGAGTAGACGGGATACCTGTGGAACTGATCAAGTGTCTCCAAGACGAAGCCATTGACGAGGTGACCAACCTGTGCAATGCAATATATGAGAGTGGGGAGTGGCCAGAGGATTTCGTCAGAATGGAAATGATACCATTACCTAAAAAGAAAGGGGCAAAGAAGTGTGGGGAGCATAGAACTATTAGTCTGATAGCTCACGTGGCCAAGATAATGTTGAGAGTGATGAATAGAAGGCTGACAAGGGTACTGGAAGAGAATGTAGCAGAAGAACAATTTGGATTTAGGAAAGGAATGGGTACAAGAGATGCCATGGGGGTGGTAAAGACAATTGGAGAGAGGTATTTAGAATGGGACAAGGGTATCAGTCTGTGCTTTTTGGACTTGGAGAAGGCTTTCAACTGTGTGAGGTGGGAAAGGATGATGGAGATATTGAAGGAGAAGAAAGTAGATTGGAGAGACAGAAGGTTGATAAGGAATCTATACATGAAACAGGAGGCGGCCATGAGGATAGGGGAAAGCAGGACGGCGTGGTTCGAGTTTGGGAGAGGAGTTAGACAGGGCTGCTGTTTGTCACCAACCCTGTTTAACATCTATACTGAAGAAATGATAAAGGAGTGCTGGGAGACGAGCACAGGAGTAAGTGTTGGAGGAAGAATTACATCGTCAATTAGGTTTGCTGATGACATGATGCTGTCTGCTGAGATGACGGAAGACTTGAGGGAGATACTACAGAATCTGGTGAGCATGAAGGACAGATATGGGTTGAGAATAAATGGAAAGAAAATGAAAGTAATGAGAATAGGGGGCGAGGAAAGGATTGAAGTGCAGGTGAGGGGGGAGAGGATAGAGCAGGTGGAACGGTACAGGTATCTTGGTACGTTGCTGACAGAGGACTGGAAATGTGAGAAGGAAATTAAGATGAGAATAGGTTTGGCAAAGGAAGCGTTCAATAGAAAAACGAAGCTATTTAACAGCAAGATGGATTTGGGATTGAGGAAGAGATTGGTAAAGTGTTATGTTTGGAGTGTGATGCTATATGGGTCGGAGACATGGACATTGAAGAAGAGAGACAGGGAGAGGGTGGAGGCATTTGAAATGTGGGTGTGGAGGAGGATGCTGAAGGTTAAATGAACTGACAGGATTACAAATGTGGAAGTGCTAAGAAGAGTAGAAGAGGAAAGGAGTTTGATGGACACGATAGTAACTAGGAAAAAGAAATGGATAGGACATGTTTTGAGAAGAGAGGGATTACTGAAGGATGTTATTGAAGGAACGGTGGAGGGAAGAAAGAAAAGAGGAAGAAGAAGAATTAAAATGTTGGATATTCTAAGGGAGGGAGGAGGGTATGAGGAGATGAAGAGAAGGGCACAGGATAGAGATAGGTGGAGGAGGAGCACCTGAACCTGCAGATATGCAGAACACTATTTATTATTATGCATTAGTGAAACATTTTTCTATTACACCCCTCCTACCTTTTAAGAAATAGATATAAGATTTTTATTATCATTCCTGCTCCTGTTTACAAAAACTGGCTAGCACTCACAGTTGCATATGAAACAATTACATCAAATTTTGAAAATTTTCTATTACATAATATATGTATACAATATATTTGGTTAATATAAATTACCCAGACTATATAATAATATCTTATATTTCCCAAATGTCAGTAGTTATGCACCAATACCTCAGAATAGATTGATTAAAGCAAATTCATAGGGTGTCTGGATGTTTCATTCAAAATCTTTCACCCAAAGGATGTTTCGCCCAAAGCCTATGTGTGGCTTTGAGTGAATCGTCATCAAACCAATTCATAGCAATATTGAATTAAACTTATATATACAAGTTGTCGGTGCTTGCATACTGCAAGCTCTTAAAAAAATCCCCATACACCATGATCTAAACTCGTAAATAAAACAGCATGATCTCCAGATCAACAGCACTTCAGCCACGTGGAGCCTATATGTATTCTACAATAAATTCCATGAGTTCTAGCAGAATATTTATAATTTTCCGCGAAATTAAGTCAACTATCAGTAATTTATAAATTCTCTGGCAATCGCCTCATGTCTAAGTTTTTGTGACTCAGATCGCTCTGAATGAGCAGTAAGAATAATCATCATTAAGAAAATACACTATACACTTAAATTATGGAAATATTAGGCTATTTTGTGTTAAAATTATGGCATCATCATCCGTGCCTTTAGCATGTATTTGGATAAAAAATCACAAAATATGCAGGATGCCATTATATTTTATAATTGAAAAGTGGTAAAATTTTTCGAAAAACTACGAAACAAAATACTTTTCACATTTTTCTAAATTTTGTGTGTTAGTATAATGACATCATCATAAGTTTACATCATAGTTTAAAATAAATGGCATAATAATATATAAATAAGACAATTTTCATTTTCCGCAAAATTAAGACATCTATCCGGAATTTCTCAATTCTCTGGCAATCAGTTTGCATCCAAGTTTTCGAATTTTTGGTTTCATAGCTTAGATTACCCTGTTTCAGCAATAGCTATAATCATCATTAAGACAATAGCCTTTACATCACGGTAAAATTTATGCATAAATTAGGATACGTTTGTGTTAGGATTATGGCGACTTCATCCATGGCTTTTAGTTCGTATCGTAATAAAAAAATTAATTTAAAATTATCACGTCATTATATGTAAACATCGTTGGCTGAAATCAAATAGATTATAATGCAGGCTAAGCATTAAATCAATGCTATTGAAGTATGGATAATCAATTCCCATTGAAAGGCATTGGAGTCGTTGCTATGGTAATTAATATTTTTCATTGTTGAAATCGAAATACTTTTCATAATTTTTTATTAAAATCAAATTTTAATGCAAATTCAGCATGAATTTCAATCTTGTCTTCAAGAAAAATAAACTTCATTCTTTCATCCATGGTATGGTGCATGTCGTGACTTTGTATCTTAACTGTAAATAATTTTTTAAAACAATTATATATAGCCCTGCACCATTTTCAATGCTTTTCTTATGGGTTTTTAAAATTGGAAATTGTGGTCAAAAATACCCCTTAAATATAACTTTTTTCAGAATTTCGGATTTTTTCCAAAGGTTGTATCCAATGACCTATCTTCATGCCAAATTTCAGCTCTGTAGCACTTCTGGAAGTACTAATTAATTAATTGGTAGGACCTGTCGCAAGACAGAACACGAATGAATGAATATATATATATGTGTATGTCAACAAGGTGTTGGGATGAGGAAACCCAGTGAACACTCACCAATCAGACGACTTCAGGTTGGCGAGGCCCCGGGGATGTCGAAGCAACACACGTAAAAGAACACTAAAACACAGAAACATCACAAACGTGGTCTCTCTCTGTAACTGATGAAGGAATAATTCCGAAAGCTCCTACGTTTGTGATGTTTCTGTGTTTTAGTGTTCTTTTACGTGTGTTGCTTCGACATCCCCGGGGCCTCGCCAACATGAAGTCGTCTGATTGGTGAGTGTTCACTGGGTTTCCTCATCCCAACACCTTGTTGACATCCATATATCCATTTTACCTTTCCTTTTCCGTAAGCTGTTATATATATATATATATATATATATATATATATATATATATATATCCTACTAGTAAAAGGTGCTTGCATTCTGCAAGCATTTCATCTCACCTTAAAAAAAAATCATTTTTCAGTGAGATATTTCATCACTGGAAATATTTTTATAATTCTAATAACATATGAAAATTATGACATCATCATATGTCTTTGGTTGAAATCAATGGGACAATAAGAATTTCCTAACAAAAAGCATTAAAGCGATGCTATTATAATATGGATTGCCAATTCCTATTGAAAAGCATTGTCTTGGTTGCTATGGTAGCTGAAATTCTTTATTGTTGAGCATCTGCTTTTTTCCGATTGAAATCATATTTCTTCGTCAATTTGGCACTGATTTGAATTTAGTCTTAAAAAATAAGAAACCTCATTCTTTTAGTTATAGAATTGTTTTCATCCCGAGTTTCTATCTGAATTATAACTAATTTAAAAATGCAAATTTATGAAACTCTGCACAGATTTCCATGTTTTTCTTATGGAGTATCGAAATGGAACATTGGGGTCAAAAATACCCCACTTAAAATTTAAAAATTTTCGATTTTTCTAGTTGGTTATATCTAATAACCTATCGTCCTGCCAAATTTCAGGTCCATGGCATATCTAGAAGTACCTTAGGTTCTATATCATATATGTATCCTATATCTTCCGTAAGAATTAGCTATTTATAATAGATATCTTTATAAATAGCTGCTTCTTACAAAGGATATAGGATATATATAGGATTAAAATTTGCAGAAATGTGTGGCTTTAGTACCCAAAGTGGAAAAAGTACAATATTCTTAAAATTGCAAATTTTAGGGATTCTTTTACTTTATTATTTTTACTTAAGGAAAGAATGAAAATTGGTGCAGAGGTGAAATCCTTAGAATTAGAAAAATATTGCCAGTGATGAAATATCTCTCTGAAAAATGAATGTTTTTTTCAAGGTGAGATAAAATGCTTGCAGAATGCAAGCACCTTTTACTAGTGTGTGTGTGTGTGAGTGTGTGTGTGTGTGTGTGTGTATATATATATATATATATATAATTTTAATAAAGCCTAGATGGTGGGGTTTGTGTGTAATGCTGACACCATGAATGGCACTTTTTAATGAATTAAAGGGAGGGAGGTAATATTATTATTTATTCGTCATATGATAGGCAATACACTAGTGTATATATATATATATATATATATATATATATATATATATATATATACACACACACACATACACACATATTCCTCTTCTGCTGACCGTATATTTTTCTTTGTTTCATGACTATGACTATCGACCATTTATACAACTATTTTGCAAATCTTACCTGCAGGGACTGCCTAGTTACCACAGCAGTGAATTGTTTTACAAGCTTCTTCTCTGGACTTGTAATTTTCACCTACTTGGGATTTATGTCTCACAAGCAGGGAGTCCACATCAGTACTGTGGCAGCAGAAGGTATAAATTCATTAATAAAATATTAATTTTGAAGATATTTATACAAAAGTGAAAAAGATATGATTAAGAATCTCATGGCACATTTCAAAAATAATGTTTTAGAAAGCAGAAAACATAAAAAATATCCGTTTTAAAATTATAACTTTGAAATGTAAATGTTCTACTTTAGTATAAATTTAAGTGGGATGTATAAATGTCAATATCTTAAGTAAGAAATCTTCTGACTCATTTTTACAATAGTTCTACAAATAAAATGTACAATGTACTATTGTATTCTTGTGTAACATTTTCTAATGAAAAATCTTTTGAATAAAATACTTTGTGTTAACTTCATTATGGATAATGATTTCTTGTCCATAGCTAACCTTTTGCTTTTTCTTCCATTTCTTATAGGCCCAGGCCTTGTATTCCAGGTGTATCCAGAGGCTGTAGCAACACTGCCAGGATCCCATATTTGGTCCATGCTTTTCTTCTTCATGTTGATCATGCTGGGATTAGACAGTGCAGTAAAGTGTCATATTTTGATATACTGAATATTACATTCTTTAGCCTAAAATAAGAACACAATTTTCAAATTAATAACTGAAAACTAATACTTCATTGAGCTAAATATAATTAATTAAAAAACATCATTATTTTCACTGAGATATGTTCATACCTTTTCAATTAAATTTTAATTTATTGTTCTTCATTCAAGCATAAACTTACTTTTCATAGTTATTGAATATTGAATATTGTTATACAAGGTGCGGCAGAAAGAACTCCCCACTCCACGACTCCACTCCCCACTCCACGACACACTCCCCACTCCTGTACCCCTACCCCACCCCTAGCTAAGCCCCTCCCAAATCAGGGAGTTTTTTCTGCCGCACCTTGTATAATATAAATTGTTGGAAAATTCTTTATTTATTTCCCTTTCATAATTAATCTTTTTTCATTTTAGATGGGTGGAATGGAATGTGTCATCACAGGTTTGATGGATGAATTCAAAGGGGTTTTCCAAGGCCGTCGATTTGCTCGTGAAATTTTCACTCTTCTAGCAATCTTGGTCTCTTTTTCAGTGGCCATCATCAATGTCACACCTGTGAGTACTAAAAACATACATCAACAGTTAAACAAATTACCGTATATACTCATGTATAACTTGCTCTCATGTATAACATGCACCTATACTTTTTGCCAAAAAATCTCAAATGTTTTCGTATACCCTGTGTATAATGCACACCCTAAACTTTAAGAGGTATAAGAACAAAATTTTAAGAATTATATTGTCATGTTAGGTATTAACTAAAGCACCATAAATGGATAAATACAGATCCGTCCCGGGTAATGCAAAGCTCAACTTACACGAATCTGACTTTATGTAAAAACCTCCGAAAATTAATTTTTTTAATCCGAAAAATCAGTTTCGGAAATTTGCTTACAATGCCAAATGCTTTAACCTAAAGGTCAATTGTTGAATGAAGTTTAAACACGTCAATTTATTTTAAATTTGTCAAATTACACGTAACAGTTATTTATGGGATATAGAATTGCTAGAGATATTTATTGACAGTATTTAATACGAAATCTGAAATTTTCTTGCGTATCGCGGTCACCATCTTTGCATTGTGATTTGGTGTTGAAGATGATGAGGAAGATGTATTCTATAATTTTTAAATTATTTACATCGTTAATTATATATAATATATTCATTAACTAAAAAAATTATTTGAATTTGCAAATATACCATGTGTTTTTGATGTGTTTTGCTGTAAGTCTGCCTGGTGATTTTGGGGGAAACTACAGCAATCAGCTGATTAGCTAATGAAATATGGAAATACAATTGAAAGGAAGTAATTATGGGTTTGATAAGATATATATATATATATATATATATAAGAGTTGAATTATTGATAATTAGTTTGATTTTCCCCTCAATTCACCCAAAAAGCAAGAATCTGCTGCGAGGTAGGTACACTTCAGTTTTTTATTTTAACTGCACAAACGTTTTACTTGTGTATAATGTGCACCCCTACTTTATGGCCTAAAAATTTGGGCTTCAAACTACACGTTATACACAAGTATATACGGTAACCGTATATCAATCATTAAAGTCATTCAAATAATTACAGATTAAAATTTTGTATCCCTGTTGAATGAAATTTACATCAAATATAAGTGTTCCATTAGTGGTTAAGTAAAATTAATTAAGAGAAACAATTAAATTGAATTTCTAGTTGATTCAAAGTACAGTAAAAGCCTGTTTATCTAATACCCGTATGAGCTGTGGTAAAACAATAATACCGGTTAATGGAAAGCCTAGTAAAAGTTAGCAAAGGTTAACAAATTAGCATTTCCTATTGAATTTCCTCAACCACTTAACTTCAAACTAGCCTGCCTTTCATACAAAGTAAATAAATTTCAAAAAAGATCTCATTATAATAAGTTTATAACATTCGACAACCAAATAAATGTACTAGCACATTTGTCATCTGATTGCTTTGGATAAGTTATCGCAGCACTTATATTAATGAAAACTGTTTATTCTTCTTAATTGCTATTCTAAAAGTTACTACCAATTAATTATTTGTAAAGAAAGTAAACAGATGTTGACATCAATGTTCCCTCTAATTTTTCATGACGTGTGTGTAAGAAATTTGCCATGTGCAACTCTTTTGGTAATTTCAGATAATTGTGCGTCCTTTTTCTGTGGCACTATTTTTTTCCTCGACAGCCAAAAAAGGTAAATAAATGTATCTAGGTATATTAAAATTGTATTTTTTTTTGCTGAAATTTTAAGACTAGTCTGCAACATCTCACAGTATTGTGTGCTTTTTTATTTTACAAACTATCTATAATTCTACAAATATTTCTGTGCACTGGCCTTGCAGACTGTGTGCACATGCACAGCTTAGAGAGAACATTGGTTGACATGTCATTTTTTTGTTCTAGAATAGAATAAGTCCTTTTTGTATCTAGTTATGGTTAAACAACCTCTTGAATTATTAAATCCTGTTTTTCATGAGCCTCTATTGACCTAATTTTTGGGAAGCACATTATGTGATGCTTCATTTTTTTTGTTAAACAATGCTAAAAATCTTTCTGCATTTTAATAACCAGCACTGTTGGTCACAACTAAGTCGATACCCAGAAGCAGACTTGGAAAGATAATAGCATCTCACAATCAGATCCCAGCTAAATTAAGTTTGCCAGATAAAACAGTGCTAGATAAATTTGATTTTAATGTACATTTTACTTGGAATTGAGTTATGATATTGGATAGCTTAGCACAAGCAAAAATTAATTTGTTGCTCAATTTATTAGTTCCCTATTGTGATGACTCATGATGAAGTTTGTATCTTTCCAATGAAGATGATTCATTAAAAAATCCCTTTTCTTCTTAGGGTGGCATGTACATGTTTCATCTTCTTGACACTTACTCTGCTGGGATATCACTACTTTGTTCTGCACTGTTTGAAGCGCTGGCAGTATCCTGGTTCTACGGTAGGCTTTATAACAGTATAAAGTGTATTTCCTTTCACTGTTTAAACAATTCAAGTTTATTTCCTCAGTAATTATGAAAAAGTGAAATCATAGTGAGCTTTGATTAAGAATTCAGTTTTCTTCCTCAGCTTTCCCAATTTTTCAAACTTTTTTGGGAAGTAATAGGCCAACATTTATCTTATGCTTATTAGCTAAGTAAGCAGACTGGGCATAGTATTTGAATTAAATCATATAGTCATCTCATAAGATTTATTCAATTGTTTTTTCTCTAAGAGTATTTATTCAACACCCTCTGTTTCATTTTGTTAGAATTTACTGATGTTCATTTCACCACTAATGAAGGAAAGTTCGTAATTCTTAAGATGCTTCTAAGGATTTGATAACAAGATTGGAACATACCATCATCTTTCGTTCCCTTCTACATGCATGTGAAGGAAATGGCATCCTGCAAAATAACACTTTTATCCATAGTACCAAATAAAATCAAATTTGGATATCACCTAGTAATTTGTAACTGGAATTGCACCTAATTGTTCTTATTTGATTAAAACAGGTTTGGAACGTTTTTCATCTGATGTAGAGGCCATGCTAGGATCAAGACCTGGTCTTTACTGGCGTATATGCTGGAAGTTTATCAGCCCATCATTTATCATTGTATGTATTTCAGTATTATTACCATCCATAAATAATTTATGCACTTACAACTTCAAGATTTTTCAATTAAGTTATTTTTAACAGTATTTTCATTCAATTTTCAATGACTTCCTTCTCAAAGGTCAATGGTGCAGAAAAACTATAAATCTATTTTTGATTTACTAGCGGTTTACATTTAATGACAGGATAAATCTTTTATACTGCCTAATTTTCGACAGGGTGTAGTGCTCTTTGGACTTATTTACCATCAACCACTGAAATACAATGACTATTCCTACCCTGGATGGGCAGAATTAGTCGGGTGGAGCTTGGCTCTTTCATCTGTCCTGATGATACCTATAGTAGCAATTATAAGGATATCAAGAACCCCAGGTTCATGTAAAGAGGTAAATATTAATAATATTTTTTGGAGTGCATCGATTGATACACCACATGCCTGAATTAAATAACTAATTGAAGTCAATGAATAAAAATTAACTTTCATGATTTTGCATTTTCAAGCATAATATTTACATTCTTTATCTTACAACTTTTAACAGGTTATAATGCATTCACTTAAAATAATCAGACTGATATTTGATGTTTTCAAGTAATTTAAATATTTTACATTTATTACCAGCGTATTGCATACAACATTACTCCAATTGAAGAGCATGACAAGATAAGAAGAGAAGGCATGGATGGAGTCAGCCGTTTCAAATGCAAACATTGGCTTTATGTGTAATCAATGACTGAAACCAATAAGATAAAAAAGGGTAAATGAATGAGATGGAAACAATGTATGGTCTGATGGTACACAGGATGTTTTGCCTCACTTTAAGAGGATGAGTACACAACAAAGTGAGCCAGACCAATTGGAATAGGGTCCACTGTCTAGTAATTATGTGTGCATTTATATTGTTTTTGTAAAACATTTCCTTTTTCAAGATTTGAAAATGTCATTCAGTAGATGTGTGGATTTTTACAAGTCACTGAAAATGCAAAGGAGTTTTATTTGCTCAGCATGTTATAAAACTTTAATTGGTTAAAAAAATATTTACGACACTTTGATAGGACTTAAATACATAAGTCCCTAGGCTTTTCAACTTTCACTGGGTCAAGCGTACAAGGGTCTCGTTATCTGAGTATCAAATTCAGCTCTGATTAAAACTTAGTTCTCGTGATCCAAGGTACCTGACTAGCAAATGATGAAAGAAAGTAAAATACTGCTGCCTTTAAAAAAACCATTGGTATAGAAGTTATTGATAGATAATACACATAATTGATAAATCAATATTCTTAAGTTAGGCAAGAAATGTAACACACTGCTCAATGATGATTCATATTATGCTTGAAAGCTAATTAACCAATTTACTACGTCAGTGAATAAACTATGCTTTCCACGGTGGTGCAATCAAATCTCAGAAAATAATATAACTGGATTTAATACTATCTTTTTGACCCAGTAATAAATAAACCATCAAATAAATAGAATTATACATTAAGAAACGAAAAAGTGTATAACTTTCTTAACTAAAAAAACTGTTAGCATGAAATTTTGACAGTTGACTATGGATAACTTAGCACATTGAATGGTAAGCACATATTTGATTGAAAATCCATTTACCAATGGAAATTTTTATGATACTTTTTTATTTTTAATAAATTTTGTATTTTAGGCTGAAAGAAACATTTTTTTACATAAGGTACTTAACATTAATACAATATTTATATGATGTACACAAAGATGTTATATAGTATGTACTTGTAAATATGCAGTGCTCTTTGAAAAGCAAGACTGCTTTTCAAAATTTGATGGTGTTTAATTTGAAACATTAAGACATTTAATCCAACTGGATTATCCCAAGAATAAGTTTAAATGTGTATAAAAAGTAGTTTTTTGCAATTCCTTCAATTACATTCATTTCCAATGATCTAATTTGATTCAGCACGAATGTAAAGAATAATTATATTTTCATATGCAACCATTAAATAATACATGTCTACAAAACATCATCCTATCAACTTTTCTGTAAAGTTGTCTATTAAGCATACCTCATGATAGTGACTGAATAGAAAATTATCAGCCATCTCAGCATTTAATATTATATAAATAAAAGCATCTGTTGTGACCTCAGCTGGAAAAGATACCATCAAACACTTATGGATTCTCATGCGTCAAATATTTGTTGTGAACTCAGCTGCAAAAATGGCTAAAAATTAAATGTTATAAAATGACATGTGATTTTCAAAATGCCTCACATATTTCTCATTGGTGCTGTTTACAATGAATGTTGATAACTAAAATAATAATCATTGTCCTATTGAGCTATTAGAAAAAAAACGCAAAGTTACAAAAGCATCACAGAAGGCTCGATCTATTTGTTGCCTCATTTCAATTCAGTCGCTTTCAAAAATGTTTTGGTGTGGACCTTTATTTATCGATACCAAAGAAATTGAACGGAGATAATGAGTTATAAGTATAATAAAGTATTGTTTATTCAGACGACATTAAGTGCAATGTTGGCCAGCCAACCAATCTTAGAAATCAGTACTCCTAAATACTGCAAGAAATAGGGCTTCCTATAGTTTAACAGGTATAGACTGTTTTCTAATTTGATTCTCAATTATTTATCGGCTGTTGTCAAAGTGGAATGTGCCTCGTTGTGTGCTTATGAGTATGATGTTCAAAATTATATGTATTAATGAAAAGGTGTTCTAAATGTGTGTGAGCTATTTATTGAACTTACTACATACTACATATACCATTTCCCTGCAATTTAGAAATGTCATTAAAGGTGTTTATGTACAATGAAAACTTGCAGTGATTAAATTATCTTTCTCTGTGTATAGTATAATAACTGGCATAAAAAGATAAAATTCATTCAATATTGAAATATACATTATGGTTTGATTAAGCTCCTGTAGTTCCAAAATGGACTTACTTCAATGTTTTATTATGGTATTGTTAGATAATGTTCCTGTGGTGAAAAGAATTTTTTATTGTTGAATTTATTTAAGAGAAAACATATTGGTAAAAGTTCCAGGCATAAATTGGTGTTGGGTTTCACGTGATTGTATATCATTACAATTCTACGTCAATATTGTGACATTATAATTATGATTTTTTAATTCTCACAAAGTTTTTCTATTGTTGCACCAAATTATTATTTTGGCATTTATGGCAAATTCTTGCATTTAGGATGCATGCAAAATTGGCTAACCAATTCTCAAAAACTATATTATGTTATTTAATTTCCTCGAGTTTCTCAAACAAGCAGCAGCAAATAACCAGCTAATGAGATGTATAAATAAAATGACTTACTGATATTATTAGTGTTTTATTAATGTTAATTAAGAATAATCATATAACAGTAACATAAATTAAAAGAATTTTATGAAATATATATATTCCACGTGACATCATATTGATTTTCCTGCATACATTTGGTGTGAACGCAACTATTATTTGAGTGATCACAAAAATACAGGGGATTTACCAGTGGTTAACATATTTATAGCTACATGGCACATGGTGTGATGGGCAATTTCTTCAGAACTAATGCCACTCCATTTGTGAGCAAGGTTCTTCATCATTCTGCTTAAAATAGCGTTTCCTTAGATTTTTCGATAAAACACAGATGCCAAATATGGTGGCACTGAGAAATACCTGCTTATATTATTTAAATCTGGTTTCATCTATGCATATGTTCGTACAGCATACACATGCAAGGTTAAAATTTAATGCAGTAATCTTTGGTTTTCTTGAGCTCTTTTATTAAAAGTAATGGTTGTGAACATTTTAAATAGTATACTTGTCATAAACTAGTAAATATAAGCATCGCTGATTTATTATCAATCTCTAGAAGCACTATTTTACTTAATTCCTATTTAAATAAATATGTTGATAAAGCTATCATTTCTGTTAAATAAAGTATATTAGTTTAAATCTTGACAAACATTGATGATTATCATTAATACTAATAACTTCATAAATATTTTTTAAATGTCAACTCTTTGCTAGTGCCAAATGATAGAAAATGTAGAAAAATTATAATAAAATTTGGAAATTCTTAGAATTCTAATTGTCAATAAATAATAAGATTTTAATAGCATTTTAAAAGAAAATTGCACTTTTTGCTTGAAAAGGGATGACATATCATTGCTTTTGCTCTGGCATACATTTTGATGCTGGTTATTGCATAAGGCATAACATGAAAAGTTAATGTAATGAATTCGTTACATTACTTTAAGACTCAAAATAATCTACAAAAAAAACAAATATCTAATTCAGTTAAACAAATGTATATATTAATAACCATAAGAGCTTAAAAAATGAGCATTCCTATTTCCACACATATTTTATAAGATTGATAACAAGTGATATGTGTGAAAAGTTACAGAGATTCTGTTTACCTTACTTATTCCTTAATAATTGGCAACCTCCTCAGTCAAATGTTCTCATTTCGTCAACTTCCATTCATTCCTTTGAGTCAACTTTCTTCAACACCACCCCTTCATAATCATATATATATATATATTATATATATATATATATATATGTGCATGTATATAATGTTGGCATAAAAAATAAAAATAGTTCTTTTGTCTTCATCCTGCACTTTTCATATAAAATTTTCCACCTGAGATGAGTATATTGATGATGTTATGAGTGATTTATGTCTTTCAACCATAATAACATAAAGAAGTTCCTTATTTTATATCCACACAAATCCCCAATACAGCATGTTGAAGAGCAAAAATGATGCAGGAAAGAAAACGCGGCTGCGTCTATCAATCCATGTAGCAATTTCTTGCGGGGTCATTGTTGTGAAGCTCTTGGAAGTAGGTTCATTACTGCTATTGGGCACAGGGATACTGACACTAACACAGTCAATGTTTTTATCATTATTTCCCTGTACTGTTACAGCAGTGCAAAGACTTGAATCAACAGTCATAGATGATGGAAAGATTTCTCCACTGGTGCCATGATGGTCCCTTCCCACTGAATCAATTGACTGTACAGACAGCATATTGTTTTGGTTTCCTTTGTGAAGACCCTGAGAAAATAAAAGCATTAAATGAATGAAGAAAACTATTAAATATATGAAGTTCTTATTTATACCAGGAAAAAATGAAAGTACATACAAATATATAGAAAGATCCAAACAGAGAATTTGGTTTTGTTTGGTAAAATATTAATTTAAAAAATATAGCATATTTCATCTATCTTTATATATTTATACTTTGCATTGCAGCGATTTTAGAATAAACCGAAGATCAGAGCAAGAAATATATGAGTTAAGAGTATATTAAAATTTTCCAATTAAGTTTGCAGGCATGTAAACTGATAATTGTCATTTTTGGTTTGCTAATGTTCATATATTAATCACAGCTGGAATAAACAAGTTTTTCTAAGTGCCGAACATTTCCTTTACCAATAAACTCATTCCTTTAAGATGTGAAAATCCCCTTTATACTTTAAAGATAAAATAAATACCACAGTTTTCCTTTTAGACACAAATTTAAAACCAACTCTATGTTATAATAATAATGATATAACTTTTTACCTGTCGAGGAAAATAAGACCGTTTCTTCAATTCCGATAAATCAGAAACAGATGTCCATGTTCTGTCTAACTCCCCAGGTGTAGAACCAGTCAGACTGCCTCCTTTTCCATTGTACTTTCGATGCATGCGTGGAGTTAACGTTGATCTAAGAATATACTTGCTATTCACTTTCTTCAATTCCACATTTTTTCTGAATATAACAAATATTTTCATTAAATAAGAGTTTTTATCAGATGAAACTAACATTCAAACAAGCAATGTTTGGGTATAATTAGGATAAAAAGCATTATGTCATAGTTGAAGCTCAAAATACCTTCTTCTCCAGATAGTGTTGACAAATGCAAATTCCACTAAGGATCCAAAGATAAATGCAGTGCACACCATAAACCAAATTTCAGTAGCTTTAATGTAAGAAACTTTAGGGAGGGCAGTGCCAGTATTTCTAGTTAGAGTGATGAATGTAAGCATTGTACTTGATCCTAAAAGAAAAAATGTTTAGCAAAAATAAATAAAATAACTGTGATTCTAAAATTATCCATCTAGAATTTTTACTGCCTTTTTCTTAAATATATCTGACTGAGGAAAAATGATAACTTAAAATACTTAATAATTATATTTTGAAAATTTTCCAAAAATGTAGGGTATTCAATAATGAGACCTAATTTACCTTAGCCAAATTCTTGTTTCTAAAAAATATACATTTAGATATATGCACTTACATATTTTACTTTCATTATTCATTTAACACCTCCAGCAACTAGATTAAGTTTATATGAAAACTCACCTAGAGTAACACGTCCTGGGACAGCATTTGCATCTAACCAAAATGACACCCATGAAACAATAACCAATAAGATTGAAGGAAGGAAATAGTCCATTATATAATGGCCAATTTGTCTTGTTAAGTGAAAATGGATAACCAATGTACTGTAGTTTCCAGCTGAAAAATTTATAGAAATAATAATTAATATAAAACATTGTTATAGCATTAATTGTGATATTTATGTGGCATTTAAAATTATTTTGTTCTTTTTTTCGTAGTTTGAAATTCACCAATTATGTGAAGAAAAATTTTCCAGATACAGTACCAGCCATAAGTATTTTACCATCCAGGAAAATTGCCTAAATTGGAAATAAGTCACCAAAACTGTTATTTTGCACAAACCAACGTTTATTAATGAAACAATATTCTGTGAAACTTCTCATATATAGCGAAATAAAAAATATGAAATTCTGTCCTAAACCTTGCTCTCGTCAAAGTAACCACCCTTTGACTTGATCGCTGCCCTGCAGACTCGAGGCATTCTTGCAAATAATTTCTCCAGAGTTGTGATTGTTATCACTTTCCAGGACCTCTCCAAGTATTCCCAGAGCTGCTTCATGTTTGTCATTCTTAGTTTTCGGACCTTTCTGTTGAGCTCGTCTCATAGCAGCTCTATTGGGTTTAGATCTCGTGATTGTGCATCTTTCAGTTCCTGCTGTTTTTCTTTTAGCCACATAGTTCCTGCACAACTTCGATGCATGTTTAGGATCATTGTCTTGCTGCAGAACTAATCCTTCACCAATAATTCTTTTCCTCGTAGATATAGCATATTTCTGCAGGATGTGGTGGTAGCACTCTTACATCAAAATTCTTTCTATCTGAGTGAGATCCCCCACCAAATCACCTCTGAAGCAGCCCTGAACTATCACCGACCAACCTCCATGTTTTTCCATGAGGATAACACACTGCTCTGACATACTCTCCCCAGTTTGTCTGCACACATACTGCCTGCATTTCCCATTGAACAATTCAAACATCGATTCATCTACAAATAGCACTATTTTACACTGCTCCAAGTTCCAATCTTTGTGTTTTCAGGCACATTCTGTTTCCTCTTGTTTTCTTTGCAAAGAAGTGGTTTTCTTGCTGCTACACACCCATTGAGTCCATATTCCCTCAGACAGACCTACACTGTTTTCACTGACACAGGAGTCTCTTGTGTGGCATTAACTTTATCGTGTATGTCAGGCACAGTTTTGATCCTGCATCATTTGCTGGTGACTCAAATAAACTTATCCTCCTGTTCTGATGTGATTCTAGGCCTCCCAGAATGATTGTGACTGGAATTGCATCCCATTTCCTCATTTCTGTTGACAGTGTAGAGCACATTCGGATGCATTATGCATGTTCTTTGAGATATTTGTGCTATAGAATAACCTTCTTATTGAGGTGCTAATACCACAGCATGCGTTTTGACACTGATTTCTTGCTTTTGAGCCATAGTACGAGTCTGAGTCACACACAACTGTCACACCAATCTGTTGAAGTTTTGGTTTGCCGGATGTTCGAGATGCACAATGCAGATTTTCAAACTGTGAAATGAAATATCTAGCACCAATTGGTGGCTAAAGGAGTGCATATGTGAACGGTACGATAATTAAAAAATGCCACAAATATTCCTATCTATTAGTACGTCCTGCAAACCTCGCCTTCTGCCACGTTTTAAACCTCTCGAACTCACTGTTACAATGAGCTTGAATGTTTTATTCATAAATTGACAAAGTAGATGCTTGTGTACATGGAACCAGCATGGTTTATAAGATCTAAACGTGTTTTCCAGTGAATTTCATAGGTGGTAAAATACTTATGGCCGGTACTACATGTATATGTTAAACGTTTCCTGTGAAGATATTTCTCATTTATTTTAATGGAATGATGAAGGCTCATTTCAATCATTCAATATTTCCAGTTTAGCAAACAGTTAAAAATTAAAATATAATGCACTCTGCGCTCATATAATTCAAATGAAAAATATATATTAAAGTTTTTAAAAATTAGTTTAAATAATTGGTTATATCAGATAAAATAATTAATACAAAACACAATCATTTGTCAAATTCTCACCAAATTTTCCATGATACTTTTTGCCACTGTCTTCATAATTATAATCCAAAATATTTATCCCTTCTTCTGTCATGTTTGAGAAATCAATGCCCTGTACACTATCAAAAGCACTTGTTTTACCTGGCAGAGAATATGTCACATATGAGTTGTTAACCCACATATGATCAAGATTGTACTCGGTAAGGTGAAGATTTTCATTTAATGTTACAGGTGAGTTTGGTTCCCATAACAGTAGAAGATCATCTGTATCATAAGTCCCTGTTAACAAGAAGATATCAAAAGAGTTATTTTTTTGGAGAATTTAAGATGTATAGTGCTACTCCGACATTTGAGTTTGGAAAAGTACTCACAACTTTCAAAAGAGAGAGGACATTCCTGATGGTCAAAAGGAAATTTCTGCAAGTTCATCAAGCAAAAGAGATCCACCTTTATCCTACAAAAAAAATTCATTAAATGAAAAATATTTACATGTAAATTATAAACATATAAGTTAGGACAGGAAAAAATAATTCTATTGGTTTTTTCATTAAAAGGAAGAATTTCTCTCAATAAAAATGTTTTTTTTTAACTTTAAAAAATGCAAATTAATGGGAAAAGCCATACCTGCTCGAATAAAGAATTGTTCCATCTGGTTGAATTGAAATTAAAACATCTTTTAAGTCACCTCCTCCCATAACAAATGAATCCCTTTCATTTGAGAGGTAAAGATGTGGGATCCAAAGGCGATCTTTCAATGCTGATTCTCCAACTACAGGACCTCGTACATGCTCGAATTTCAAGCGAGGATCTCGCCATTGCAGTTGCAGCAGCAAATGTGCAGTAAATTGCTGAAATATCCCATTAAAACCATGAGATTAAAAAATTTATTATTTGACTGATTGAATCTACCTTCTTATGATATAGAAGATTATTTAAATTTTGAAATGGGACATTGACATGAATACGTATAAATTTTGTCTTTCTTTAAATATGTTATTCTTTCAAACTCATTTGCCAAGTTGAAATCTGTATGTATAATACATCCATGAATCTACTTTAGATGTTCCTTTTCCAAAAAACTTAATAAAGCTACAAGAAATCCAAAGATTTTTGTTTCTAACAGCATCTAATTAGTATTTAAACAAAATAAAAACTAATAATTTAATAAGTGATTAGTTAAGGATTAAGGTTGAAAGGCTTATGGTGTAGTGTTAATATGGAAAGAATTCAAAATTATTTCCATATTAATAGAATAATCAAAAAAATATTTAAATTCACAAAAAGTTCAACATTGTATGCATTGCAAAAGTTAATATGATTATGTATTGGTGCCTCTAGAGAAACAAAACAAAATTTTACTTTTCAGAATTATGCTTTATGCCACTTTTCATTTGAATAAAGAGTAGGAATTTTTCTTTCCATTCTTAAAAAGATGTAGATTTTATCTATCAGTTACATGGTGATTCATTTTAGAACAACTTAAAGTGACATAAATGGTAATAATTCTTAGTCGTTTGACATTTATTGCTGCTATAAAAAGCTGATTTTTTCAAGATTAGAAAAAACTGGAACAAAAGGATTTAACCCTTAGCCAAGAGCATGCTGCTACATAATGATCCAACATTATGTTTTCATGTATTTTCTACAAAAAATCCTAGCACTTTTTAAATTTTGATCAGCGGTATTTTTAATTCAACAGTTTTGTGGAAAAACCACTAAAACTAAAAAAATAATATCACTATAAAATGCATAACCTTTGATTAAGTTTCAGCTCTGCTGAATATATTCTAATGGTGATTTTATTAAGAAATGATTTATCTGTAAGTTGAACGCTAGATTGTTAATCTATTTACTTTTATCATGAATTTATCAACATATCAGCCCAATTCAACATACTTTTAAAATCAATATTTCATTGATAACATCATAGCTATATCCATTTAGCCACTCTTTCGGCATAGAGAAATTGACTAAATACTAAAACACAATTCCAAATTTCATACACTAAATTAACTCTTAAAACAAGAAAGGGCAAGCTCACATTCTATATGATGATCACATGCATCATTTAATCACTTGGCTGTAAAAGGTTAAATAGGAATTACTCACCAAACTCTGTGCTTCTATGGATCCCAAAAAGAAAACGTAGACTCTTGCGTATACAGATAAAGTTCCACTTTCAGTTTTATTGTTGATTTTAGCAAGAGGTCTGACTAGTTTATCATAAAGACAAGGATCTGTCATATGCAGCAAGAACTGTGAGTCAGACAAATGACTGACTGCAGACAAAGCTTCTTCATCAGAACAATCCTTCTTTTCTGAACCACTGAAAAAATATGTTTATATTTATAAACCATAGTACGGTGAAATATAATTTATAGAAATTAGCATTTTTCTGGCTTCTTGGCACAGACTAGTGAGTCCCATTCATAACAAAAACACAATCAATTTTTGTCTTTCTACTTCGTAACGGTAATTATCCTGATAAGTATTTCATACAGTATAGCGAAAAAGTCGCACGACAATGAGTAAATCAAAGTAAATGTTCAAATTGCCTCACCGTCAATTTGAAAACACTTTTCGATTCGATGTACCATTATGTTTGATCTATCATTAACGCGCTAATGCTGATCTATTTTATTCTTAAATTGCTCTATCGTTCTAGTTCAGTCTTGACCATCAACTTGAAATGTTCCCACAGTTAGAAGAACAGCACGAGGTATGATGACCTTGGTGTCCATACCAAGATACCAAGGAATACACGACGAGATCGCGAGATCTCGCGGTCCAATTCGCTTGTTTGAGAGCGCGATGTTCAAAAAGTCACGAACTTAGAAAATGTGGCTGTGCACCGTTATGTTGAAACTACGTGTATGCTCTAACCTGTGTATGACTACATCAAACAAAGTTTTACATTTTAAAATGTAAATGGTGAAGCAAAACAAACAATTACCGTATTTACTCGAATATGGACCTCTTTTTGCCTAAAATAAGGGCGTAGCTTGTTTTTTAGAACAAAATTAAAACACCAGACTGAAAAGATGAAAAAATTAGATGTTCGTGAGAGTTCATTAACACAACAATAATGGCTTTTATGATTCTATATATTCAGTGCCGATTTACGCGTAGGCAACATACAACTGCCTATGGCGCCAAATTATGAAAGACGCCTAACACTGTAAGTGTGAAAACACCAAATTATGAAATATATCAAATTATGAAATACGTCTAATCAGAGAAGGCGCAAAATATCTAAGGGACACCAGAATTTAACTACAATGGAAAAGTTTTTCACGACTGTTTTCAGTATAGTGTATTATTTTTATATTTTTATTGTATTTTTAAAGAGAAAAAGGCGAACCGGAAAAACAACGCCTATGGACGCCAACAACTTAAATCAGGCTCTGTATATATTCGTATCGATATATGTATAATTAAAGTGTTTAACGAATGACAAAATTAGTCTGGCGAATTTTAAATAATATATTATCTTAACATTATATATAGACGTTCCTTACAGAGGAGGAGGAGGATATAACATATAGGAGGATACTAATGTTTAGGCAATTTCAGATGAGCTGGAGATTCAAAATTTTATTCTTAGGATTTTGTTCAAAACCGATTAGAAAAAACGAAAATCTTAAAAAAGTGTAACAATGCGGCCGCTAAAAATTCGCATTTGTTAAAACAAATTTTCAAGGTTTATGTATTTCCGAAGGTGCTACGGAGCTGAAATTTTTTTTAGAAGTAGGATTTGTAAAAAAACGAAATAGAGATTATATAAATTTTGATATTTTAATTTGTTTGGCAGTTAAAAATTCTTAAAGTTTAAAAAATAGGTAAATGTTTAGACACTACGGGGCAAGTTAGAGAGCTGATATTTTCAAGTTATTTAGAGTTTAGTCTATATAAACGAATAAACATTTCAGTGTATCTATGAAATTCTTATTGCGGCCGTTAAAAATAATTTAAATTTAAACAATTAGATAAATGTTATTTCACTTCTAAATGTGCTACAAATTTAAAATTTGGCAGAAATGTGTAGCAATAGTACACCGTAATGGAGAAAGTATACAATTCTTAAAATTGCAAAGTTTGGGGATTGTTTAAATCTATTATTTTTACATAAGGGAAAAACGAAAATCTCTGTGGAGGTGAAATATTTAGAATTAAAAAATATTTGTAATGATGAAATATCCGTCTGAAAAAAGAATGTTTTTTCAAGGTGAGATGATATGCTTGCAGAATGCAAGCCTTCTACTAGTATCATAATATATAGACGTTCCTTACAGAGGAGGAGGATATAACATATAGGTGGACAGTAATGTTTAGGTACTTCCAGATGAGCTGAAGTTTCGAAATTTTTTTCTTAGGTAGGATTTTGTGCAAAACCGACTAGATAAAACGAAAATCTTGAAAAAGTGCAACAATGCGGCCGCTAAAAATTCCCAATTCTTTAAACAAATTTTCAAGGTTTATGTATTTCCGAATGTGTTACGGAACTGACATTTTTTAGAGGTTGGATTTGTAAAAAAACGAAATAGGGATTATAGAAATTTTGATATTTTAATTTGTGTTGCCGTTAAAAATTCTTAAAGTTTAAACAAATAGATAACTGTTTAGGTACTACGGGATGAGCTAGGAAGCTGAAAATTTCAAGTTATTTACAGAGTAGTGCATTTACACAAATACAAATTCGAATCTTTCCATAAATATATTTCGGCAGCCGTTAAAAATTTTTAAAATTTAAACTATTAGAAAAATATTATCTCACTTCTAGGAAATTTGGCAGAAATGTGTAGTATTAGTACCCCATAATGGAGAAAGTATAAAATTCTTAAAATTTCAACGTTTGGGGATTGTTTTAATCTATTATTTTTACATAAGGGAAAAACGAAAATCGCTGCGGAGGTGAAATCTTTAGAATTAAAAAAATATTTGCAATGATGAAATATCTGTGACTGTTTTTTCAAGATGAGATGACATGCTTGCAAAATGCAAGCACCTTCTACTAGTATCCTATATAATATGTAAGAGGCAGCAATTGATAATGACAGGATATATATAGGATATATCATGTAAAACCTAAGGTACTTCTAGAAGTGCTTCAGAGCTGAAATTTGGCATGAAGATAGGTCATTGGATATAGCCTCTGGAAAAATCCGAAATTTTAGAAAACGTTGTACTTCATGGGTGTTTTTGACCCCAAAGTTCAATTTTAAATACCCCTAAGAAAAGCATTGAAAACTAAACTGTGCTGGGCTATATAAAATTGCTTTTAAATTGTTTAAAATTTAGATACAAAGTTGGAGCATGCACTGTACTGTGGAAGAAAGAATTAAGTTTATTTTTCTTTAAGACAAAATACAAATCCATGCTGAATTTGCGTGAAAATTAGGTTTTAATCACAAAATGATGAAAGGTTTTTCGATTTTCAACAATGAAAAATATTAACTACCATAGCAACGATCCCAATGCCTTTCAATAGGAATTGATTTTTCAGGCTTCAAGAGCGTTGATTTAATGCTTACAATTAGACTGCATCATAATCCATTTGATTTCAGTCAACCACATATATATGTGTTTACGTGATAATTTAAATTAATTTTTTAATCCTGATACATAATAAAAGGCACGTATGATGATGCCATAATTCTAACACACAAAATATTCTAATTTTTACATAAATTTTAGTGTAACATATAGGCCATTGTCTTGACGATGGTTATAGCTATTGCTGAGACAGAGCGATCTAAGCCATGAAATCGGAAATTCGAAAACATGGATGCGAGCCGATTGCCAGAGAATTTATAAATTCCGGATAGATACCTTAATATCTGAAAAATTAAAACTATCATCTTATTTAAATGGGCTCGGCATAGTTCAAATGCCATCACGTTGGTTTATTTACGAGTTTAAAACTTGGTGTATGGTTCTTTTTTTAAGCGCTTGCAGTATGCAGGCACCAACAACTCGTATATGTAAAAAGCAGCTATTTATAATGATGAACATTGTCTTGTACATTTTGTACATGGCGGGAAGAAGAATCCTTAAGAAATAAACTGATGTGGGCAACACATGACTTTCTCCATATTTATAAGGCAAATTACATGTTGTTAGCTCTGGGATCGTTGTCAACATTTACTTCCGGTTGACAATTAAGAAAAGAAAAAGGAGCGTTACTAAGACGTAACTAAGAGTCAATTGTTAACAATAGTCGTCGGTAGGTGGCGTGGTGGTGGTAGCTAAAAATATAAGATATCTCTTAAACAATGCATTATATGGAAAAATGTATCAAACCAAGGTTGTAGAAAATTAAATTTTCTACAACTTTTATTCCAGTACATTTTTACATTTACCAAATATTAAAGCAAATATTTCAAAATAACGGATAAGTGACAAGAGTAAACACCCACTTCCGGTCGACCGATTTTTTTCAAAAACTAATCAGATCTTCTAACTTTTATAAAAATGTTAAATATAAAATTTTGCGTTGACCTGATTAATATTTTTTGAGTTAGAGCGCCCACAATAATCTATCACATACAGACAGACACACAGACATCATCGAGAAAATAGTCAAAACGTGTTCAGGGGACCTCAAAACGTGTATTTCCGTTGAAATCTCGAGTTCGATTTTTTTCATGGAAACAATACTTGCTCTATACTTCGTATATGGAGAAAGTAAAAATATGTGAAATACTTGGTTAACTTCCTAATGGGGGCGTGAGGAAGAATGCAGAGAAATAAAATGGAATAAATATAGGAGCATTGAAACTAAAGTGAGAGGAAAGAAGAACCACAAAGCTGAATAAAGAAGAGTGAAAATCGGAATAAGTATAAGCAAAATTTGAAGACAAATTAGGATCGAAAAAGATTGAGACAAACAGAGATATCGAGAAATAAATAAGGCTGTAGAAGACAGGAGAACGTGGAGATTTGCTAACCTAAAATAACGGACCTGTAAGCGGAAATTCGACGATTAATTTAATTTATTTTCATGACTTCTTCAAAAGCACTTCGTTGTTAAGTTCTTTGAAGAGGAAACAAAGTCAATCGCAAACATCAATACCTATACCAGGATTGGAATCTGCGGTTTAAGTATTGGGAAGCCAAAAGGCTTCCCACCCCTCCACCGGTAACGATGGTGATGATCATGATACGATCTTTACATAAAGTTAGAGCCTTCCCTTGGTCTCTATTTTTGGTACGTGCGGGGAAATCCATTTCTCGTTTTCAGTGGTAGAAAAAACAGTCGCAAAAACTAGTTAGGTATCGATTATAATTTATGGCTTGTTGACCGCATACATTGTGTGGCGATGGGCTGAAAAGCACTTAACCATCATCCATAATGGCTAACGGTGCTGAAGTGTTGCTCTATAGACTGCGCTGATAGTCTATGAGAAATATGACGTCAAGCATTTATTGTTCCCGGATGCAATCTCGTCCAACTTCCTAACTGGTCGGGCTCGGTTCCCTCTTCAAGATTACACCTACGATAACGTCAATGACGCTCAAAATTACATCATCCTCAGACGTGGAAAAATAGGTTCGTATTCATTCACTTAATCGAATGTTTTTCCTATAATAATGGAAAAAATTATTTTCGTCAAAATGAGTCACGCCATTGGCTATTTTGTAAATATTTTATCTTTCACAGGTAAAGACAACCGGAAAATACAGGCGATTTATACTCCTAAATTACATAACCTGATGTAAATAAGATTAGATTGGAGAGAAAAATCTCAGAACGGATTAAGTTAATTCTGTGACCATGGACCATGGGGATTCCTTATTATCTAGTAATAACAATGTAGTAGCGTTATCCAAGAAGCTTTTTTTACAGTGATTCCCAAAGCTTCTGTCCTCGCAGCGCACTTCCAGAAATATGACGATAGTAACCTTCAACGCTAAAAGCCAAAGCGACACTGACTTATCAGAAGAAACGTTATCACCCAAAAAAACCGATCAACATTTTCACATTCGAAAATTAAATGGGCAAACTTTCCTTACGATTGCCTGGGACAACCAAGAATGCCACGCCACTCCAAGGTGATAATCGTCGATCCGCAATATGCAGTGTCCACAGTGAAATATAACAACATCGAAGCATTATAATTTTTTATGTATGAATTTGAGAATGTTGGATATTCCTCTGTTCGCGTGATTCAATAAAAATATATGGTACCTCAAAGTTGTTACATTTCGATGTTGTCGCCCTGTATTATAACAAATTGTTGGAAACTGAGTTGTTAAAAAAATATTGCAATATGAACAAGATGATCCAAACAGAACTTATGATGCCTACCTTTCATTTATTTAATACTTACATATATTGGCTTTAATACCTTTAAAGTCATCGCGGATATGTAGCTCTTTGTGTTCCCAAATTTCATAATTAATGTTTTAAAATACTTCAAATACATTCGAACGGAATATTAAATTGATCACTCGTATTTGTGCCACAAAAAAACGCTTGTACGTATTAGAGTATACCGAATCTGAGTCTAACAATAGTTGTTGCTATGGCAACACTCTCCTAATGAGTGATAAAACTGCAAAATCGTCAGTATTTACGCGAAATTCTAAGAAATACAATCGGTAAGCAAAATTCTACGATAAAAACTAGAATCTTTATTAATTTCCTCAGAGAATAGTACAAAACTCGCTCCTATATTACAATTCTAAGATATTTTAATGTGCAAGATAAAATTACCCTGCACGATGGATTTCAGATTTCTCCTGTAAATCAAATGGGAAGGATAATTCCTGGAATCGAATCCGGAACTTCAATCTTCGCAACAAAAACTATCCTTGGTGCTCGGCCAGTGTAGCAAGAGATTTCCACCAAGTTTCATGAAAATCGGTCGATTGGTTCAAAAGTTAATAGGGGGGACGGACAGACAGACAGGCACAACGACAAAACTATAAACCTATTTCCATTCTGGAAAGTAGGCTAACAAAAATGTTGCAATTCTATAGTAACAGTGCGTCTGGAGAATATGGACGTAGATTGGCTTCTTTGAGTCGTTCTTATCGGGCACGTTTTTGTATTATTCCGGGAACATACTGTTATTCTTTCATACGACCTGGAAGTAAAGGGGAGAAATTCGATCCCAACGGCGGACATGGGTAGCCTAACGTAGAATGCAAAGATCATTTGCGCTTTGAGAAGAATGCAGAGGGCTTATCATGCAGCACATGAGAAAAGTAATAATTACGTGAGCAGGGAATCACTTTTATAATTCCGCTCCGAGAGAAACAATGGGTGCGTGCCGTGGGTTGACGCATCTCCTCTAACAGTTCAAACAAGCCCATGCAGTTAAACAAAAGAAGCTTCATAATTCAAGTATCATTTGAAGCCCTTTTAAAGACTTCGCTAGAAGTGAATGACGCACGAAAACGCCACTTTCAGCGTATTCTCTCTTCGCGGCGCAAACATGAAGTGACGCATTTCACGCCATCATTTTTTAATAAATGGGAAGATGTTTGTAAAGCGTTACGTCCATTGTAATGAATGGTCGGAGTGTGTTTACTACTCCAAGATTCCGGAGACACATACACAGCGCGGGATCTCTACCGGTCACGTCCAAATATACTCCATCAAGATTGCGAATCGCTATTCAAATAAATGCTCTTAGGATCCTGCACTATAATTGCATCCAGATCGTAATGAAATATAATGGTTTCCCTCAAGGCGGCTATCGCTAAGCGTAAGAGCGAAAAGACTTGTTTTCTTAATTCAAGACACTTATCAGCAATACGTGAAACAGCCTATTCGGAGATTCGTAAAGATGTTTTCATCAAATAATAGCGGTTGCATTAAAGCCGTAAACAAAAAAACGTATAATCAACCAGGGTTTATCTACCATCATCCTACCTATATCTTTCAATTTGAAAATTAATTTTCGACCACCATTGTCTGGAGACAAAACATAATTACAAATTGAGATATGTAGCCATTAGTCAATGTGTTTGTACATACTTCAGGACACTACATCTTCGGTAAATTCAAATGTTGATTTTGTAGAAAAATAAACTTTTATCATGAAATAAAATATTTTTCTATCATTTCATAGCGCTATTTAATGTACTTGATCGATAAATTGCTAACGAAAACAGATTTTACATCAATTTCGAAAAATAACCGAACGTAAATTTATTGTTCGTTTGAATGCTTAGCCTATGTGATCCCGTTGATTCGCAAATTTGCCGCATAACCTTCTTAGAACAGACTCTTCAACTTTTAAAATGCCTTGAAAATAAAATAAAAATCTGTCCACAGAATTAAGTTAAAATAATTCGCTGAATATTTACAGGAAATGTTTATGTTAACACAGATTGCAAACAGTGGACAAGTGTGGGAAAACATCGAATTAAACACTTAAAAATTCGATCAGACGAGTTCAAGTGCATTTATCATGCGACATAATACCATTTAATACAAATAAATGAGCGAAATTTAACTCAAACAATCAATGATATTGTGTTTGCCACTTCTGTTTCCAATTATTTTACATAGTTGGAACACGTCGACGCTATCTCTCTTTCCGTCACCAAATGATCGAACGAGGCGATATCACTTCAAATTATCTCCGTCCGTTTGTTTTTCCTCTGTAATTCGTTTCCCCTCCTCCCGCCCGCACAGTTGCGAACCGATTAATTGCGCTTCGATCTTAATTTAGTTAGTGGAACTCTGATCGGGAAACTTCCAATTTGGTGGAGTGGAGGGAAGGGCTCATCCCGATATGAATCTGGCTGCAGAGATAGCTATTGGAAAGCAATGCGGAAAACTTTGAGATATTCCTAGATAGTGAAGTGGGTTATGCCTGTTCCGCAATCCTTGGCTTCTCCAGGGAATGAAAAAATCGTCGAAATAAGCATCTTGAATGGCTTACTACATTTTACTCGCTAAGGTAGCCTTAACTAGGGGATCCGTGGGATTTTTGGCCTCGCTCAGCCCACTTAGGACTGGTGGGGTGGAGGGGATCAATTGTTCAATATTAATATCGTCTTCAAAGTTCTCATACAGTGGGGATGTAAAATTTGTACTGAATTGAAAGCGCTGCCCTCAGCAGTAAAATATTTCTCGTTTTCGTCTTCAAGTCTTCTATAATATTCAATGTGTTTACGAAATTTCGTTCGAGACAGCAGTTACAATAGAACAGACAATCAAACAAACAAATAAGCATCTTGAATGGCTTACTGCATTTTAGTCGCTAAGGTAGCCTTAACTAGGGGATCCGTGGGATTTTTGGCCTCGCTAAGCCCACTTAGGGCTGGTGGGGTGGGGGGGGATCAATTGTTCAATATTAATATCGTCTTCAAAAGTTGGAACAATTTTTTTCTAGTTTCAAAAATTGTTCCAACTTTCACAGCTTATGCCTGTCTGCATAGGATCTTCGGATCATATCATTCCATCAATTTCATGTTTGGCAATCTCACCATTTGAGAGGGAGGAGTTTCTTTCGATGATTCTCTTAGAGGACATCTGTTGGGGCAGTTTGATACTAGCTTGGCTAGTTCCCGTCCCACCAAGGAAAACATCCGTGTTCAGAAACAAGAGAAAATGTTCTGCTACGATAGTTCAGAGGTAGAATATCCGCCCGGCAAGTGGAAGACCCGGGTTCAATTCCCGGTCATAGCAGACTTTTTTCTCGTTTCAAAAATTGTTCCAACTTTCACAGCTTATGCCTGTCTGCATAGGATCTTCGGATCATATCATTCCATCAATATCGTCTTCAAAGTTCTCATACAGTGGGGATGTAAAATTGGAATAGAACTGAAAGCGCTGCCCTCAGCAGTAAAATATTTCTCGTTTTCGTCTTCAAGTCTTCTATATTATTCAATGTGTTTACGAAATTTCGTTCGAGACAGCAGGTACAGTAGAACAGACAATCAAACAAACAAATAAACAAAGTTCACAGGAACTCAACAGGAGAGACGACGCTAACGCAAACTGCGCGCCTCTGGGAGGTTCCCTGTACATTTTAGAGAAACGTTTATTTGACGTTTTCTTCATTGTTTGATGTTTTTCGCATATATGCTAAATTTCGTTTTGATTGGATAAGATTTAGAAAGTATCGCAATGCGCGAACGCAAATTGCGCAGGAACTATTGGGATGGTGTGATAAAAAAACTATAGGCAGTCGATTCTAAGTTATTTGAAAATGCACACGAAGTTGGGTGAAAATAAAAATACCGAGACAGCAGTTATCGTAGAAAGGGTACGTGGGATACACTCGGGGGTACTTCCATACTCATTTGAACATAACACTATGCTCCTGATGATGTTGTATTGACGCGAAACCTAGGTCGTTTTGAATAAAATTTATGTGGAATTACAACGTCTCTTTATTTTTACATAAATAACACTATGCCTTTTAATGTCATGGGTGTTTGAAAAACTCTCATAAAATTCAGTTAAAAAGAATAGGTTAGTAATTCTGGATCATAGCGTACGCATCTTCTAATTTAGTCTAGCAAACATGTTTAATGTAATTGTAAATATGTAATTAGAAGAAATGTGTGTGTTGGGTTGGGGTACTTATTAAAAATTACGGGGTACTTGGTAAGAAAATATTGAGAAACCCTGTCGTAGAACACACAACAGGAGAAACTTCGCTTCGCTCGGCCAAAAAATCAAGACTAAAATAATTAACACCTGCTTAGCTTTATTATAGGTACGGCGTGGAATATAATTATCAAGAAAACATGTACAGTGGAAGGCGTTCAAATAATTTAGTGAAAATTAGCCAAAGCGACGAATTACAATGGAAGATTTTGCAATACGTTTGGCAAAAATCTAAATTTTGCCCCTTCGGTGCCCATGGTTAGATGGAAAAATTTCGCGAAATGTGCACACAAACGTCAGTTAAAATAACTGAAATCGTCGCAGGGAATGTGTTTATGAGAATCCCTAACGGAATATTGTTTCTATTTTATTATTCTTGGTAGTTTTAGCAGTTACCAGTTTCAAGTGATATAACACAGTCGTGTGCGCGAAGTGCTTAACGATAATCAGAATCATGCTGATACAAAGATACTTGATCTGTCTATAGACGTATGAAACATTTATTGCCTCCTAATGCTCTAGGCTACCTATGGAAATCCATACTGGAAGGTTTTTCCCCATAAATATGGTCAAACGCTATCACGAATTAATCCTTGATTCCCCTTTGCCTTCTATATACTATCTGATAAGTGACGTACAAATATACTCAAGGACACACTAACCGATTTCCTATCAATAAAGAGATAATTTTACCCTCGGAATGCAAGAACCGCTATCCATCCGCTCAGTTTTATTTCGATACAGATGTTCATATTTGCCCAACGATTTTGGAATAAAATTCCACCTGGTTTGACATCTGCACTTTTAAATACAGAAAAAACTGCAAAGACTGTTTCTCTAGAGTTGGGAATAATTTTGAAATAGGAGAAAAATTCTACCATGACTAGGAATCGAACCCGGGTCTTCCATTTGCCAGGCGGATATTCTACCAATGAACTATCTTAGCAGACTAATTCCTCCATTTCAGAAAGGGGATTTTTCTTAGCTGGGCCTGGGCTAGCCAAGCTAGTATCAACTAACCCCAAGGTATGTCCTCCAAGAGATACATCGAAAAATGCCAGCATAAGGATCTTCGAATCAATCATTTCCATCAATTTATATTTCTGCCGAGTTTTAATTTTTCTGATGCTGAATTCAGTTCCAATTCCAAAGATCTGCCGCCATAAGTTTCATGGTGAATAAATATATGAATGAGTAGGCGAATTTAGTTATCTGAATTTAACGCAAGCAACTTTATTCAAGTTAGTAAAAATGTGACGTAAACTATGAGTTTTTTTTATCTTCCTGACTGCAGGAGAAACAATTTACATAATATTCATGATTCCAAACACTAATTTATAGAAACATACACAAAGTTTCCATTTTGTTACTTCGTATTGGTCGTTAGTGACCCGCGCATTTTTTGTATGGAGTATGTAGTCATTTGTCAGAAGAATTCCGCAACTTTGAAATTCGTCCTATTTTAAAAAACTTAATTAAATTTAATCAAAAATAAAAATTTACTATAAATGAAACTTTAATTATTGCATGGAATAAAGGTAAGATTCTTCATGAGTTATGGGCGCTAGTTTCCTACTTTTTAATCTTTAAATTATTTTCTACTCCTTTAAAGGGCAACTCGCACATCTTTCGGCATATTCGCAAAGTTTCTACGCTATTTTTAAGTTTAAATAATGCCTTGTTTGCGATAAATAAAATGACGGTAATGAGAATAAACAACTATTCAGTTATTCGTTGATATTGTGTTAATGAAGGGTGCTGTTCTAATGTGCGATCTACATGATAAAATCTGGTCTAATGTGCGATCTACATGTTAAAATATAGTCTAATGTGCGATCTACATAATAAAATCTGGTCTAATGTGCAATCTACATGTTAAAATATAGTCTAATGTGCGATCTACATGATAAAATCTGGTCTGATGTGCGATCTACATGTTAAAATATAGTCTAATGTGCGATCTACATGATAAAATCTGGTCTAATGTGCGATCTACATGATTAAATCTGGTCTACTGAGCGATCTACATGTTAAAATATAGTCTAATACGCAACTACATGATAAAATCTGGTCTAATGTGCGATCTACATGTTAATATACAGTCTAATGTGCAATCTACATGTTAAAAATCTGGTCTAATGTGCGATCTACATGTTAAAATATAGTCTAATATGCAATCTACATGATAAAATCTTATCTAATGTGCGATCTACATGCTAAAATATAGTCTAATGTGCAATCTCCATGTTAAAATCTGGTCTACTGTGCGATCCACATGTTAAAATATAGTCTAATGTGCGATCTACATGTTAAAATCTGGTCTAATGTGCGATCTACATGATAAATTCTGGTCTAATGTGCGATCTACATGTTAAAATATAGTCTAATGTGCAATCTACATGTTAAAATCTGCTCTAATGTGTGATCTACATGTTAAATGTCTAATTGCAATCTACATGTTAAAATCTGGTCTAATGTGCAGACTACATATTAAAATCTGGTCGGTGCGATCTACATACATAAAAAGATGTTTCCTTTACAATGTACTGACTAATAAGGACATAATCAAACGAGAATCAGGATTTTTTTAATGCTTATTTTATTAGAACAACCTTTTAAAGCGAATATTTTTCCTTGTATGATACCACGATCATTCATTATATATTTAGACCACGTCTTCTATAAATTGAATGCCCGCAGAATTTGTCAAGATGCGATTGAAGATGGTACACATTGGTACGCCCCGTATCTTTCTCAGGATATTAACTTTTGCATTCAGCCATGTGCGCTCGATTTTCTGTGTATTGGTCCCCGTTTCCGGCTTTTACGAAATTTTCCCGATGGTTTACGGTATTGTGAAAGAAGTTCTCTCGTCCAAGATGCGAATATGCTCGCCATTCGTTGGAGTGGATATGGGAGCCCATTTCGCACTGCCGCTGGATTATGGGTTCCAATATTTGTCGGTCTCATTTTTCAACAACGAGCATACGAACGTTAGAACCCTTTTTGAAGCCAAATATTCATGATCCATCAATCCTTTTGACCGTGGTGGCATCGCTGGCAATTTCAATAGCTGCAGGATCCCCTTTCAGAAGGCGACCCCGATGATAATTCCGACGCTCAGCAAACCTTGCCTCATCAATTTGAATCGTCCCAATCTTCTGTTGCAAGCGACAATCTGCGAACACACTTCTCGGCACATGTTGTTCCAATCAATGACAGTTTGTCTGACACAAGTAGTCATATTGAGGACCGCGTTAACTGGAATATCCAATAGCCAAAAATCCATGAGTTCTAGGATTGTCCTAAGTTGAAGCCTGCATGATCGTCTTCCACCTTCATCTTCATAGAAAAATAATTTGTTCCTATGTCGCGCAGAGCGGAAGCTTTGGGCACCGATCTACGGGGTAGCTGTCTCTTGGCTTGGTCTTGCGGGTGGCTCGCCGCATCGTTGTCCCACAGATTTTTCTATCACCTCCATTCTTCTTGCACACTTGCACTGAGTCTGTCATTTGTACACCACATGGTTCCAAGAACATATATGTATCTTGTTCTCTGAAACAAACTTTCTCATAAAACTCTCTCATCAACATTTTCTTTGAAGGGTTGTTCTATTAATATCATTTTGTTTTCAGTTATTTATTTATTTATTCAAGTAGTCCTGGAAATCATCAAATTGGCAACAATACTGAATCTTAGGATAGTAAAAACTGGTAAAAACTGCCTTTGGCAGAATGTAGATTATGTGTGTGTATCGCATATTAAACCACGGAGATCAAAACTTGTGTGTAGATCGCACATTAGACCAGCACCTAATGAAGTTTGTTATATATATATATATATATATATATATATATATATATATATATATATATATATATATATATATATACAAACTTTTTATTTTGAATAGGGGCACCAGCCTATCTTGTTCCAATATTTTAAAAAATAATGCTCCCAAAATTTGGTAAATTTTAGATGATATTTAGAGGTTGCTATCAAAGTTTGAAACATTAGGTTTTCCTTATTTTAAACAAAATACAATACAGTACAAAGCATATAAAATTTAGAGTTGGTAATTTCCATGCTACATTGTCGCATGATGAACATAACGATACTGACACAGTGGTATATTATTGTTTGTGGCAAGTGTTCCCTTCGCAAAGTCTGAATATCTCCTCCAATGATCGCTGACAACCTGCAGAAGAAATTGCTTTTGCTGTTCACTCTGGGTGTGTAATGGATTGTATTCCTCGATCAGGGCAACTCCGCGTTCTGCCGTATCGTTAATACAATTGATGGACCTGATGCACTTTTCTGCGGCAATATAGTTCCCATCAGAAGCTCAGAGTTCGGGATCCAATTCTGTGAATTTCGAGTCAAGACCAAGTATGTTGAAAAACCTCAAAGTGTTGGCTGACACAAAATAGTCCAAATTTTTCTCCAAGATGCTATCCAGATCGACAGTCACTCTCTTAGAGTGGAACCTCATTACCATAATTTTGGAGAGCTTGAATCAATTTGGCTTTTGTATCTATTGATACTTTTTTATCAAAGAAAGCAAGGGCAACCAGCTCTTCGCTGAGGTACCACAGATGACGAGCAAGCTTCTTCAGAGCAGCGTTGGCAACTATTGAGTTTGTAGTCTTGTACTGTTGGAGGTTCTTCAACAGCATCAGGTCATTTAAAGGCGCAGCAGTTGGAAGTGCAGCTTGAAACCACGCCTTCAAATAGAATCTCACAACAAAAATTGCTATGTCCCTTATCCCAGCTTCCTCTTTTGTCTTCAATGGAAACTGTCCTTTGAACATCCACAGTTTGATAGCATAAATGGCTTTGGCCATCCAACGAGCCTTGTGCATTGCACCAGGAGCAAGAAATTTAATTCCACGAGAAGGTTCACTTCCAAGAAAGGTGATAGAGATTTCCAGGAGTTCTCTGTAATCATCGCGAGGTTGCTGCTGGTTCAGTTGGTCTGTAGCAAAAGTGGTTATTTCGTCTTTAATATCGGCAACAGCACCGGCAGTGAACTCATCATCAAGTTCAGTTCTGTATTCGGACTTATCCAGTGACACCCAATGAGCTTGAAATCGCTTGAAGATTAGTATTTCTGGGCTCGCTGATGGACTTACGATGACAGAGAAGACAGCTTCCAGTACCAGCTCCAATATGTGGTGCCTGCAGGGAATGTAGAGAAGGTTCTTGTCTAATTTCTCTTCAATCCAAAGACATGTTCCATTTTTTCTTCCAGTATTTGACGCAGTAGTGACAAAACACATTCCTTTCACTTTCTCTGCTAGTTCCACAGTTCCAAAGTTTCAACAACAGCCTTGCCCATTTCCAATCCAGTTCCAGCCGCAATTTTTGGAACACCGAGCACTTGTTCTACTCCATCACCTGTGACTAAAATAGGAAGACGATCAACTACTTCCTCTCCAGTAAGATCTGGCAGCAGCTTGCCATCCCAATGCACAACTAGCGGAACTGTTGGATTAAATTGAGAGATTATTTGTTTAGCTGTTGCTTTGCTGAATGCGACTTACACGAATTGAGGAACGATTTACGATTGTTTATGTAGGTTCTATAACGTTCTGGGCAGTTCTAGATTGTTCCTAAAGACCTGATATGGACTATTACATAACACAAAGAGTGCTCCTGTAAATGGACTTACGCAGGATTTCTGAGGGGTACATCTGAAAGGTTATATCTATTGCAGTATTGCGTAACATTGACCAATGGGTGCTGCACCACAATTTGCAATACTAAGTATCTACAATTCACAATTCAATTAAAATAAATTTAAAATTTAAACTAATTTAAAAATGAGTGCACCTATGTTTAGCATTATGATATACTGTGATTTTTCAGATCTTGGTAGCGACACCTAAATATTATTAAAAACTAACCAAATTTTACCAAAATTATTTTTTTCATAATGGAGCAAATTCAAAACGTGCACCCTCCAGTTTTCCAAAACTTAAAAATAAAGACCACCCTTATATATATATATATATATATATATATATATATATATATATATATATATATATATATATGGATGGCAACAAGATGTTGGGATGAGGAAGCCCAGTGAACACTCACCAATCGGTCGACTTCAGGTTGGCGAGGCCCCGGGGATGTCGAAGCGACACACGTAAAAGAACACTAATCTCTACTCTCTACACTAATCACTACTCTCGGTAGCTGAAGAAGGAATAACTCCGAAAGCTTCTACGTTTGTGATGTTTCTGTTTTGTTTTAGTGTTCTTTAACGTGTGTCGCTTCGACATCCCCAGGGCCTCGCCAACCTGGTCGTCCGATTGGTGAGTGTTCACTGGGCTTCCTCATCCCATCCCATCCTTTTCTTCTGATAATCTTCGAGAAATCCATTTCTCGCGCAGAGGTCCCTAGCGACTGGAGGTTAGCGCACGTCACCCCAATTCATAAGGGCGGCGACAAGGAGAACCCAGAAAATTACAGGCCTATTTCTTTAACTTCGATATCGTGTAAGATTCTCGAGCATATACTCGTTAGCAACATAATGCGATTTCTTGATAGTAATTTATTGTTAGATGATTGTCAACACGGCTTCAGGAAAGGTAGGTCATGTGATACTCAGCTCGGTCTTTTTGTTAATTGTTTACTGAGAAGCGGAGAAAAGAATACGCAGGTCGATGCCATCTTCTTAGATTTTAGGAAAGCCTTTGATAAGGTACCTCACAGGAAGTTAATAACGAAATTAGAAACCTTAGGCGTTAATTCTAAAATCGTTACTTGGATCCGTGAATTTTTAAATCATAGACAGCAGATGGTTGTTATAGATGGGAAATCTTCGAACTTAGTGGAGGTTGTCTCTGGCGTTCCACAGGGTAGTGTAATTGCTCCGTTATTATTTCTAATTTATATAAACGATATCAGCTCAGTAGTCAGAAGTAAAATCAGGCTTTTCGCGGACGACACCGTCATCTATAGAGAAATAAGCAATCCGGAAGACCACCAGTATCTCCAAAATGACCTAGAAGCTATTTCTGCATGGTGTAAGGAATGGCAGTTAGAGATAAACCAAAAGAAAAGCTGCGTCATCAACTTCTGGAGAACCAAGAGTATCTCGTTGAATAATAATTATTCGTTGGACGGAGTAGAGATTCCAGTTTCAGACTCGATTAAATACCTCGGAGTCACGATCCATCGTGATCTCTCGTGGGACACCCACATTCGCCGATTGATAGGTGCCGCTAACAAAAAGCTGGCCTTTATAGGGAGAATAGTTGGAAATTGCTCCGAAAAAGTGAAAGAATTATGTTATTTATCCTTGGTTTGACCGCAGGTCGAATATGCTTCAGCTGTGTGGGATCCCTACGAAAAGGGACTCACTAACGAGATAGAAAAGATTCAGCGCAGGGCAGCTAGATTTGTAAAGAGGAATTACGATAGTAAACAAAGCGTAACGTCATTAATAGAAAATCTGAAATGGACATCGTTAGAGGAACGTAGGCTGCAGGCTAGAATTAAACTACTGGAAAAATTTATGTCGGAGGGACTAGCGAATGAAGTAGTAGGACTTATCAGAAGCCCGACGTATCTCGGAAGGCAGGACAGTGAGGATAAGATTCGCGAGATCGACTGTAGAACGGAGCGATATAGAGGATCGTTTTTCCCTAGGACGATAAGAGACCATAATAGAAAAAAGATAACGTAGGAAAACTATGGACCCTTGGTGCACTGCACCCCCTGCCATCCACCAAAAAGGTGACTTGCAGGGTATAATGCAGATGCAGATCCCAACATCTTGTTGCCATCCATATATCCATTTTACCTTTCCTTTTCCGTAAGCTGTTTTATATATATATATATATGAGGAAATTTTTCGCGAAAGGAGAGTAATAAAATTTATATAAAGTTATTTTAATGAAATCAGGTTTTGTATGCAATAAAAAGTATAAAAATCTCAAATTCGCATAATTGAATGTTCCATAAAGTAAAAATAGTTTTGGGCATATAAAAGTTGTGTAGCGATATGTTTAACGAATAAACCTTCATTAATATTTCTTTGCCACAACTTTTATTTGCCCGAAATTATTTTTACTTTCTGAAACATTCAACTATACGAATTTTATTTTTATTGTTTACTTTTTAGTGCATATGCAAGTTGGTTTCATTAGTTTAGTATTTAAAGTTTCTTTTCCATTCACGCATACCCGTCATATTAGACGGGCAATTACGCTAGTTATAAAATAAACCTATAAATTTGAAAATTTTCCTATCTCAAAACTAATAAGTTAATAAGAATGCTTCCTATACCAAAGTTTAAAACATCGTTAAGCTATATAGCAATTTAATATAAAGCTATAATGTAACTGTGAAAAACAAAACGATAAATATTGATAATACTAAAAAATTGTGGGCATGAAAAAATCGAAGGATAATTTTATGGAAAGTACAGAGTATGACCACTTTTTATGCGGTCTTTGGACGAAGTGAACGCATATAGGGGAGGTTGTTTCCGTCCGTCCATCCGCATGTTAAAACTCGGAAATCGCTAGACGTATATTAATGAAATCAGGTATTAGAGAGTATTGCTAAAATTGGTCGACAGATTCCAATTTTGGTTAAAACTGGACAAAAATTTCGACCACTTTACATGAAGACCTACATGTAGTTTACATTGTACCTTTGTTTCAACTCGGGAACCGCTGATTTATTTTAATGAAATTTGGTATTGGAGAGTTTTGCTAAAATTGGTCGACCGATTCCAATTTTAGTTAAAATCGGAGATTAATAACGACAACTTTACATAAGGACTTACATGTATTATTCAACGTACCTCGCTAGATTCTCGTTGAATACTCATCTGACAGTGAGCTAAAAATAATGAGAACATTCTGAAATCCCAAAGAACACATTTGGAAACTGTGTACTTCGACATGGAGTACAGCTTTCCAATCTTGTTAAACTCGCGCAGGAGCCAAAAAATCTTTCCACGGTCCCCCAGCTTCTCTAGTTAATCCTTCCAATTTTTTAAAACAACAACAAAGTGTAAGGAATCGTTAAACTGTGATGCCGTTATCACTTTTATTTATCCTTCCGAAATCCTTTGATATGCCTCTGCTCATGCTATATCTTCATTATCTCTTTAATGTGCAATTGTTAATGCTCTTTTATGAGTTTCTCACGCGAGTTTCTTTCCCTATTAAACCGCTACCCTAACATCCACGCCGTTGCACGTTCTTTCATTTGCTTAATGCAGCATGCGATGTCATTGACAAATTCACTTTCTTCTACCAATATCCCAACTTCTGCAGCACATTATTTAACGGTGCTTGAAGAACTTCAGCGAGTAAGCTCACACCCACCTCACACGATGTACTAGTTATCATAGGGAATTTCTTTAATGTTTACACAGGCACGGTAAGTGATTTATTTCACTCACAGTATACATCAACAGTATTAGAAATACCATAAAAAAGATTATCTGGCTTCGACATTGTTTGTCAATGCTATCGCATGCTGAGTTAATTCCAACTAGCAGCTTCTTTCCGTAACTTAAACTTCTTGCTACCTGATTCCATTCTGTCTCTCGCTGAGAATTATAATAATCTCTTGTATTTCCAAAAGTTTATATGAAAGTATTTTCCGTTATCTCGTTTCCATGTTTTAAGAATCACTTAGAATATTTTTGTGACTTATTTATTCCTTTAAAATGTTTTTACTAAGTATTGTTTCTTTTTAATACATTAAAAGCTTTTGTCTTGTCATGAGTACTTCCGTTGATCATAATTTTTCACAATATTTGCAATGTACAGTCTAAAACTTAGATTAAATCTGCCAGACGATTTATCCGAAATAATAAAAAGCTCATAAGTTTGCCTTCCGCTACGGCCTCCGTTAATTAAATCAAAGACATTTAAAAAGCTGGATTATAATTGCGCAAACACCCTATATCAACCAGACTATGGCAAAATACTTTGGTTACTTAAGTTTTCACACAAGACACGGCAATTTATCTTGTTCGCGAGTTTTCATTTGTAGCTTAGAATTTTAACACACAAAACAGTAAATTTCTATGAAACTTAGACCTGAGATGTCTAATACGTTCACCATTAGCCAAATACGGTGAGTTGTTGCTCTTCGTCAGTTATTTTTTTCTAATTTTGAAAGTCTAAATTAACGTTTTATGATGTGTGGAAAGTGTTTTCAAATAATAAACTATTTGAATTCTGATATTGACCATACTTTGAATTTACCCTCTCTGGTGAAGGTTTGAGAAAAGGAACGATATTTCTTTTGTGTCGGCATTTCAAAATACTAAAAGCTATCGGTATTCACTGTATTAGTTTACAACCTCAAACCTACTTTCAAAACATTGCACATACAATTTATTAACAGTGGATATATTTTGTACCGTGAGGCGACAGGGACGGATCCAGAAATTTCCCCAGGGGTAGGGGGGGATCGCCCATATTGCCCCTCCCCCCTCTTGATTCCGCCTCAGCCGACGACCATACATTTTGAAAATTCCTATCCCCATCAGAATCTATCTTTAACTTGTCATGCAGTCTTAATCTTCGGTGTATAAACAAGGAATGTTGCGCGGAATTAATTTAAGAATGCACCCAGTGGAGGGCTATAGGGTCGTCCAAGGGAAGGGCGATCCCCCGCTCCCCTTGGGTCCGCCACTGTGTGGCAAATATGGTGACTTCATCGTCACAAGTGCGGCTAGCATCGAAATCCTATTGGACACCACTGGCTTAGACTGTCAATTGTGACCCTTAATAGATGTATACGTAATTTCCATTTAGATTATTCAGTTAATTTCTATGATATAATAGAGATTTAACGGGTTTAATTTACAGTCGTGACAGATTTGCACGCACTTATTCTATTTAGAGAGCCATGGCTTTACACCTAAAGAGGGAGGAATCTCTCTCAACAGTTTCCAAGCAGGGGACAACAGAAAAAAAACACAGGTACAGAACCACCCTTCAAGTCAAGGATTTAAAAAAATGAGTGTAAGCACGCCGAGTTTTAAAAAGTAGAATGATTGAAAATTGATCGATGACTGTTTTTTTTCATTGTTTAGTCCATTGATTTCGGTATTAAGTAGAAGTCATCACACAATCTTACGTACGTTGCTTCCTCTCGTCAAAATTTGAGACTTTGGACTTTCTGCAAGCGCTGCTTTTCGATTAAAGTTTCACAATACAATTTAATCAGTCATTAAACATCCGAAAACAACAGTATGAAAAAGCTTTGAAGGATTGACAAATATCTAATTAAAACACTGCACGTTTTCACAAGGTCGATTTTTTTCGAACTAGGCACAAGTTAGCGAAGGGGGAAAAAATACTCCCAAAACAGGTGCAATGAACGATTTCCGCCCTTTGTCCGTTTATCGCAAAAGTCATCGGTATAAATACCATAAAATTTGGGAGACGGCAATATAACGCTTGCTAACAACATACGAAAAAAGAATGCTAACAGGATAAAATTGGGCAGATTTTTTCCTAGTGAAACAAACGAAGTGACGGGTTTATGGACGGGTTGAACTGCAGGGCGAGGAATGCAAATAATCGAACGCGTAAATAGCTGTTATTTTTTAGGCGCTCGGTCCTTGCGTATTTCCCGTGTACACGAAACCGATGGCCTTCGATAGCTGAGAAGAGTGAGAAGTCCTTATCTTCTCTGAACTCGTGTCTGTAAACAAATCGCGGCTCTTTATTATGCACGGAGGGTTGTTTCAATAGCCTACTACGGAGAACTGACTTCTAGACCCTTGACATAAGACTATGGTTTCACAAAACCTAGACGAAGACGCTTTCGAAAGCATTGTCGGAAAATATAAAAATTAAGGACTGCGAGAAAATTAGGCATCGATTACTAAGATCTCCGAAGACGAAATTTGAAATTCTTCTGGGGCAAATTTTCTAAAGATTTAGTCTATCCTCCCATTTCGATCATGAAAAAGTTGCAAGACATATTTTCGAAAGATCCTTCACCGTTGTGATTCAAACGTGCCATTGCTGCGCGGAATTCGTATGTAGGAGGGATCGGGAAAATTAAAGCAGAAATGAAGATCATATCGAATTAATGGCGCTCTGCCATAATCTTGATGACACTAACGAACCTCGATCTCTCGAGTACGCACTCAAGCAATTTATCAGAGAAATTGAGCGATTTCAGCTCGTCTGCTGCAAATTAATTATAGTTTATAAAATAATTATCTTAATTTTTTATTCCGATTATTCAAGCAGTCGTGGAAAAAGGTCTGATTAGAAGCATCGACATTTTAATAATTGGAATAGAACGCGATTTAAAAGCGAAGAACGTGACGTTCTACACTCATTAGTCTCCAGCCTTAAAAGCCACAATTCTATACATTGGTATGAAGTTAACCGCAATAAACGATATTGTCTATTCCACTGGGAGAATTTTGCAAGCAAAGGGAAGAGACAGTTATTACCATATTTTCTTAAAACCATTCTTGACGGCATGGTTATTTTTCTCTCTTAAGCGGTTTTGGCACATGGGAATTATAGGTCGTTGTCTTTCCAATTTCTTTGACACGCCTAATGCTGTCTTCTATTTATTCTGCTTCTGAAAATGTATCGCGCTTAACTACTGTTTGATATCTCTAGAAAATGGATCTGCAGCCTTATTTCTTGGCGGGAAATCGAAGTCGATTGAGCTTCGGTGGACCGGAAAAGTTTACTAAAGGTATAAATCAAGTTCAAACAGTGACGTAGCGTCAGGACGTCATACAATATTTCATGACTATTACTTCGAATAACAAACATAAACTTTTCTGCAAAAATATCACAGATAGCATTTAAATTAAGAGTGGGCGCACCTCATGTAATTCACACGTAGTCCGCGGACTGTTATTTGAACAGAGCTGTTCTAAAAGTTTTTGCAATGTTGGTTCTTTGTACATAAAACGATTTATTGGAGGTAAAATTTCCAATTCAGTACGAAAGATCGAATCCTACCTGTTTGCTCAACAAGTTTTACTCAAACTGTGAACAATAGCGCAAATAAAAGCGAAACATATAATGCATAAAAAACTACATTTCAGTTAATATTAAAACTTTTATTGTTAAATATTTAAATTTGCAACAAATGATTTACGAAAGTATGAGGAAACAATTTGAATACTTGTTTTTGAAATCAATGTTTTTGAAGTAATAAAGACAAGAATTTGTGAGAATTTCTCCTTGAAAAAGAATATTTTTAAAACAATCAGATGATATCTATTTATAGCCCGATATGATTTTTTAAATCTATTCATCCCACACATATAATCTCCAAGAATAAGCACTTAGGTATCAAAGACTGAGAAAATAAGTGCTTGTCTTAAATATCTCCAGTATCTATAACAAGGTTATGAAAAGACAGATGCCAATTTTTTAGATTCTATTTTAGATTAATCATCCTTGTAGCCTAAATGAGCATATGTTTTTTTTATAACCTTGTAATGGCTATTGGAGATACCTAATATAAGTACTTATTTTATATTTTTTTATGTTTAATTGCTTATTCTCGGATTTCATTTTAGTCATAAGACGAGCTCGGTGATTCTTTAGAGACTTTCAATCTTGTTTTGTGAACTATATTTACAAGTCATTAATGCGTAAACCTCTAGTCAACATTTCATCTTGGAATGATTATTATTTATCCGGTATCTAAACTTGTTCTTTAGTTTTTTGAACTAGCTACAAAAAGAAGAAAAACACAAAGGACCGATCTTAATCCTATTATAAGTAAACAAATCACCAATTTGCGTTCATATTATGATATATATTTTTGCGATCGCTGAGTTTTTTCATTTCCTAGGAGTGATATCATGAATGCCCTATCTGATAAAAAATTCAATATAATTTTTCTTCGAAATAGCAAAATTGTCAAGAATTATCCTGTTCCTATAATATTTTGATAGTTTTCATAACATCGGTCTCTTTCGTCAAATCCAAATTTTGGTCGAGATTCATTCAATCGCGCAGCAAAAATACTTTACTTGCTGATTAACAATAAATCTTTTTATTCCTAAATTGTTTACTCTTATCTTTCATTCGATTAAAAGCGTGCTTTCTGATTGAACTTGATTGAACTGATTGAACTTTCGCTGTTAAAATATTAATTCTCTTTGTCAATCAATATGGCCGCAATTTGCAATGTTATTTACTCGCCCGAACTATTTAACCTTTTTATTCTCCTTAATTTCCTGGATTAAAAGCATAGAACTGCCGCATTGAAACAACAACGGCGATAATTCCGCGTAAAAAAAATTGGGATATTTCCTTTCGAGCCGACAATCTAAATTAAAACGAGGAATGGAATGAAACATAAACAATCCAAGGTAAAACGAGAGATACCAATTCAATCGTGCCAGATTGAACTTTCTGAATGCGCTCTAGTTCCACTTTCCATATCGCTCGACATGTTTTCGAAGTTTTACGAGTAGGCCGACCTAATACAACTTCCGTTATCAGCATCTGTTCCCTCTCTAGCGCGGAAAGATTTAAGGGACTATCAATAAGGCATCGTCGCGAAATGTCTACGCAAGGCAATGAAGGGTCGGTCGCGAGCTGTATCTCACACCCGTAGAATAGAATCTAGCGACGCACCAAGGTGATTCGTCGTTACTCAACCCATCTCCTCCACGCCGCCATTTTGTTTCTCCTCCCCCGAAAAAGTATTCCTAGGTCGCAGTTGGGGTGCCTGGCTCTCCGCAACTAATTGGCAGATAACCCCGATTCGAAATTCTACGGAAAAGTCGTTACGCGGTAAAGTACACGTCGTTTTTATCTGTGGTTTATTAACAGGAAAAAAATGTTCGTAAAGCATTTTTCAGTCCATTGAGTTTATTTTTGTTTTGACGCTGAGTTTACTTGAGTGAAAAATTGGCAAGAACGGCAGTTATTTTTAGCAAAGAGGAGCTGTAATATTATCCTAAAAATCATTTCAGTCGTTCGGCATTTAGTACACTTCGTCGTGCCGCTAAACAACAATGGAAGCAAATTCATATCCCATCTCCATGATAATCAGACGAAAAGATTTTTTAAAAACGAGATGATATAGATTCGCAGAAATAAAGTCAACAGAAGCCGCAATAAGAAGAAACATAAGAATCAATTCATGATTCATTTTCATCATGATTCGTCTTACGACGCGTTACTAACGCGAGATTCACCTATTTACTTAATAGGCTGGAAAATCGCGTTCTCCCGTCATACTTGTTACACGTTGCGCGGCGATGGAGCCATGCAAAGAACACGCTCACTATTTCACGAAGGATGCGATTGATTCGAACGTTACAAGAGAGAGCATACGTGCGTGAATTTCTTGTGTTTACTTCCTCGCTTCAAGGTGTAGATGAATAGATAACGAAGCGTGCCACTGCATTCACGGGCGGTAAAATATTGCTGCATTGAATGCACTCTATATCATGTCCAGACGGCTGCGCACATCTTCTCGCAGGAAATGATACGTTTGTTGATTCGTTACGACCAATGATGTTCCAATTAATCCCAAGGAAAAACGCATCTGACAGATGTTTTCCGCAAAACCAAACGATTATTGCGCTCTGCGAAGAAGTGAACACATCCTCCGAAAACTTGAGCAATTCGTTCATACATTCGGTCGTCAAAAAGAAACATAACTTTTCACTCTTTAAGTTCACTGTCATTCTCGGAAAGTGAAACCAGGACGATTGCGCTTTCTTAGATAGTAATAGTGTGGCCTTATTCGAAATCAGACCTGGCTTCTTATCGGCTGAAATAGCGCTTTCCTCCAAAAATGCAAATGTGTGTCCCCGGCGTCGCCCTCGCAACGCCGATTGCCACAAATGTCAAACACAAATATTTGGACAATGAAATCGCAACGCTCCGCGTCGAAGCCAACTCTGGCCACGAGATGAGTTCGGACGGTTGGACCTTTTCCCCGAATCTTTGTCGCCCTAGCAGTACCACAGAGAGAGTAAGGACACCGGGGCAAAATACCCGGCGTCCGAGCCATTGGGGGTCCCGGAAGAGATGAACTTTAAAAATATGAATAAAGTAATTGACCAAGTAGCATAAATATAAGTGACAAGGAAATATATATATATATATATATATATATATATATATTATAATTTGTGGCCGTCTTGCCAACACCCGCAGTGTTGAACGTAAATGCAAAAATGAGGTATGTAGTTAATATTACGTAGAAATATTAATTAATATAGTAAGCATAATTTTAATTTCAACTACTCTATAAATACCTCCACCCCTCATATATTTTGATATGTAATTTAGACGAAATTCTTAATTCATTAGCTTATGCTTTTCTATATGTCAAACCTATAAAAATTATGAATATTATCATATCCGTGCCTGATGAAGACTTCCCTCGCCTAAACCGGGTAACTCTGCTCCTAAAATAAATTCAAATGTCACTAAAACAAAAAATATCGTTAAATTTACCAAATAGTTTTACAAAGATGTCTATAGCATTTTTGCACCCATAATTAGCTCATAAAATTTCTGTCGGTATAATTTGTTTGATAAAAGGTAGCATGAACCATATTTTTGATGATGTACAAGGAAATAATTACATCCTCCCCTTCTATGATCTGTGATACAGAAGTAATTTTATAGGATCAACGCACCAAACTTTTTATTGTTTATATAAACTTGATGCGATGATAGACGGAAAGGCTTAAGTATTTCTAGATACCTCTAAGCCCGCAATATCCACAAATACTTTTGAAGTTTGTATTTTTGTATTCTTTCTGAAAGATAAAAACTCGCTCGTCCTTGAGGTAGGTCGTAGCAATGGCTCTTGCAAGTGAATACCATCTTTCAGCCGAGGTTTTAAATCTTAAAGCGAAGAATACGAACAAGAAAATCAGGAACAAATGTACGGTATCTACAATATCACTGATACCATTACATATGATTAAGGTTACACCCGTGCCTAAAATATAGTTTAGAAAACAAGTCCTGCATGCATATTACAAATTAACCGCCTCCGGAAGCAAGTCGCCGAATTTTTATCACAAATAATCTACTCAAATGTCCTTGGATGCTCGAGTTACCTTGGTTATTCACCGGATTCAATTCACATTGTTAGCTCGATGATTAATTTTTTAAACATTCATTTTGAAAAGAGAATTTCTTCAGAAAATTATGCACTTCTTTCTCGTCAAGTATCATTGTTAGCGGGGAAATTATTTTGATTTGACGTTTGTTTAAAGTAATGTATTTTTCCAGAAAACAATTTCAGCTTATGCATATACTATGTATTGGTAAATTAAAGAGAGATACTGGGAAATCTTCTGAGATTGTACACGGCCGGCCCGGGTCACCGGCAAGCAGGGCGGTTGCCAGGGGCCCCAAAAGCTCGGAGGCACTACCCCGATCCAATTATCTAAACCTTGCTTGCAATAAATAAATAAAATAAATGTATGCTAGCAGTATATATATATGCCTTAAAAGGTATAATATCAATAGTACTGCTTCAGTTTTCGTAATATGTAACTCTTAAGTGGTGGTAAATAAATGAACATATACGTTTGAATGTCTTCTTGAATTATCTGAATGGGGCGCTGAAACGTATTTCCGCCCGGGGCGCCGAAATACCTCGGGCCGCTCCTCCACGGGGCGCACTATACTAAAACACGCCCAACCAAAATATTCTGAGGGCAGAAACGTACTGTTGACTATTTCATCAGTCAATTGTGAATTTTCCAGTCGTAACTGGTTGCATGTTCACCACCAGACCTGAAGATAAGGAAATACGTATAATCAAACGCGCGCAGTGGCCCAGAAGGAAAAACAAAAACTACGACAGCACTCAATGCGTGGGAATTTCGTATTTATGGACACTTATGAAACTTTGTTCTGAAAAAGGTTGATTCGAAGTTACATTTAAGTTTACATATTATACTGTAATTTACCGGGATGTGTTTCAGAAGGTGCAATACCCCAAACTGGCCCTAGCGGTTGTTAATCTTAAGTCTCTCTCACTACGAATCCCGTTTGTCCTAAATAACCAACCACTGAGACGGCCTGTCCGACGATTTAATTAAGTTATTTCATGGGCTTGAATTCCGACATGGTTGTTATAACTATTCCTACAACCCGTCTGACTAATACTTCTCTAAAAGTTTTAATAAAGTATCCGACCAAAGACTTTCATTTAACTTCCAGTCAGCGTTCCTCTAGCGATAATTTAAATATTCCACATAATGACCTAAAGCGTTATTATGACTAGCAGATTTATTTGAGAAATCTAGCTGCCCTGCCATGAGCTATTTCTAATTTTAATGCGTGGCCTTTTCCAAACTGAACTGAACGAGTTCAGTTTTATTACGTGTTATTACCTGATCAAAAATAATAAAAACGTTCCGCGAACTTTTGTGCAATATTCCGCTCCGCTCTTCGCGCAAAAACAATTTCCGCGGTGGCAACGACCAGCCCAAAAAAATATGTGTCCCATAAAAGGTCACGTCCAGGGGCGGCTCATTTAATGAGGCAACAGGGCTGTATCCCTGAGGTCCCAGGAATCACGGGACCTTCGTTTCACAAAAAATATCAAAAACAAAAAATTATGTTGAATATAGAAATAAATAATATTTATTACTAAAAGCAGTGTTTCTCAAAATGTGGGCCGCGGACCCCCAGGGGGGATGCAAGGTGAAATGCCGAAAAATAAAGTTTTCACGAATAATAAAATTTTATCGGAGAATTTTAAGAAATACGATGTGACAAAAATTATTAATAATTACATAAAATGAAGACATTTGCGATAAATTTCTTATTTTTACTATTTACAATTCAAAGGAGGCCGCGACAATTGAAAGTTTGAGAACCACTGACTTAAAGAACCAGATTTTCCTTTTTAAAAAATCCCCTTTTATGCTTAGTTTAGTTTGTGTTAAGGACCCTCAAGTAGCATTAGACCCAAAAATTTAGCATCCGCCATTGGTCACCACGTCACGAGGTCTGGATATTTAACCTACGATAGGAAGTTGGAATTTGATAATTCTTTACCTTATCACCAGTGAATACGTCGACGGACCTTGTCTTCTCATTAATTCCTCTGAGATAGCGATCTGAAGTGGTTTGGTAAGAAATCAAACAGGATTTCTGAAAGGAAAACATTCTCGAAATTTCTACTCGAGCAAAAAAATTTTTCAATCTTTTGAAAGCGAACCTGAAAATTTCAACTTAAAAAGAAGAGCTGTAAACACATTTTCTTATCTAAATGAAAAAAAGATTACTTTCACTTCTCTGAAACATCATCAAAAGGTAATGGGAACTAATATTTCAGGAGTGACCAAATCGCGGCTCGCGAGCCGCATGCGGTTCTTTTAACGGCTCTTTTAACTTTCCATTCGGAGGAGTGTCAATGTTTTTCACTATAGAACACAATGACATCGTGTGGCTTGAGACGTGTTGGGGATGCCTGAGGGCCATGTATTATATCTGAATTGCTTCGCATACAGGTCATGTATTACTGTTCGTAAATTTATGAGTACAGAATGTGTGTCGTGCGGCCCTCAAACTTAGGAAGATTCACGTATGCGACTCTGAGGGTCAGTATGTTATTTATTTAATAAAATAAGTTGCAAGTTGGTCGGCTGACCAGGTGGCAACGTAAATAATTACACAACCGAGTCACTCAATATACATTATACAAAACATGCATCAAATTCCAAACAGTTACTACTAACATGTGTTTACACAAAGTATTTGGAAGTCAGCCTCGTTCCTTATATCTCGAATTATATTACATTTTATACCAAAAATACATTTCGGGCATGCATACCGAATCTTTTCATTGTCTAATTGCTAAAACTTTTTCCATCAAATAAGGGCGGATTATAATAATAGTTATTATTACATTTACAATAATACTGTCATCATTCTTTTCGCTGCAAGAAGGGATTTTCCCTGGTGGAAACGATTCCTGTAAAATTTTTATACAATAAAACCCTTACATATAGAAGAAAAAACAAGTACAAACACATAAAAATAATAATAATAATAACCTGTGGAGTCAGACTTTTCAAGGTTCATGGTAGACCTTCACGGCCACCGTGATGGTACCAGAGCCCTCTAAGTCCCAGCCGTACTTCGCCCTAACAAGCAATCCACTACTTCCTCTAACTCCTTCGTCACATTGGTACATTAAATGCAGGGAAACCATTATTTTCACTAGAGTTTTTAATTTTCTTTTAAATAATTTTACATTTCTTGGTAAGTGATTGAAAAGCCCCTCAGGCAAATCGTTCCATTCCTTTACCCCTCTGTTAATAAATGAGTATTTCCCTACATCATTCTTCTGTTTCCTCAGCTTAATGTTCGGCCAACCCTGTTATACATGATTCACGAAGGAAAAATGCTCCTGTTAGCACGATACACTAAATGACTAAAATGCAGTAAATATTCGAATTGCTATAGAAAACCTAAGTAAAACACAACGCTCAAAAACGACGGTAGAAGGCGTATTTAAAATTTCCAAATACAGCGCCACGTTTATCAGTTAAGTTCGTCAGTCATACTTACGTTAGAATACTGCGGAGAAGACGATAAACTATGTTTTATCTGCAAAAAGTGAGATATTAAAAATCTACCTTTGGTGCCGCAGGTTCACAAACCAAAAATTACAGATTTTCGAACCGGTCTTACAACATCTCAATAATACTTTTTAAATGCTGCTCTCACGATAAAATTCACGAAGGGGATGAGAAAAATGGTATAACATTAGAGAAGATATATTTTATCTCTTAAAATTAAATCTCGATATTAATCGCTTAGGCACTAAAATTGACGTAGCTTAAGTTATCAGATAAAGTTATTTTTACGACATTTTCGTGGAAAAAAGAGATATCCATCCAAGAAACAGGAAATAGTTATATCAAAGTTGTGAAAAGGAGTTATACCGCATGATTTCATTTTATATCCATTTTTATGCATTCAAACAGAATTATGTACTAAATTCTATATTCACATTTATAAATATTTCCATCGATCATTCATCCCGACCTTGTTTTCTAGGAAATCAATTGCGCGATAATACAACGACAGGATCTATAAATTCGACACTTGAGATCCAAATAAAACCAGATGCAATATCTGCCGCCAACATTAAAAGCAAAACTTTTCAATGCTTATAAATTTTCAGTGCCTAAATGCCTTTTTTATATTATAAAATATATAGATAGAATAAAGTTTATAAATTCTTGAATTAAAATATTTAGCTCTACAGTTCTGTCAGAATTAGCATATGCAGCAGTTAATAATTAAATTATATATTAACAAAAAAAGGTGTGGGGTCTAGATATAGATGGGATGGGCTATAAATAGGCTTTTAAGGGAATATGTCGCACAGAACACGAACAGTACGGCAAGGTATTGGTTTTTGATTGGCACTCACGCAAGCGCGGAGACGCAGCAGCAGATCTGGAGAAGTAGGAAACAAGCCAACGTAGTTCTGTGGAAATCCATTGTCTTGATGAGATCTTGCTTCATGAGTCCTCAGCCTACCGGGGGAAAGAATATATTTTTTATTTACAGCTACTAAAACACATATTGCATACGGGTCTTTTTCAAGATAGGCATCAGCGAGCGTTAATTACTATATACATATACAGATGGTATAAATCAAATGTGACATTCGCTGCTCATTAAAAACAGATTTTTCAAAATGGAAGTTAATCTTTCGAAAATAGTGTTTGCATATGTTACTCAAAGGCTGCTGGCTATATTTCTCTATCTCAATACTAGTATTATTTATCATATAATGAGTCAAAGACGGATATTTGGGAAATGTTGCCAATCAAAACGAAGTGCATTTGATTAAACTTTTTCATTGCGTAGTTAAAAATATTAAACCGCATTATTTCTGAGCCAGTGAGGAGTGTTTAACTCGGACTTGCACCATCGGTGTATCACAGAATGGGCCGATATACAGCAAAGACACTAGCGAAACTAAAAGATGCCGATAAATTAATAAATATTTCTCTCGATACCGAAGCACGAGTTCAAATACTGACTATAGCACGGGCATCTGCGTTCGTCGTTCTTATCGATAAAGTATATCCAATGACTTGATCTGGGTGTAATTAATATCTGTTAATAACAAGTTAATACGAGGCCGTTATGGTATCGAGTGGTTACGAAGATAGTACAGGAATTCTATATTTAGATAAGTTTATCAAAAGCCTCTCCAACTCGACATTTTCTGCGGTGCCAAAGGCATAAATTTGGCTGCTTTCTATCTTGCAAATCAAAGAACACTGTACTTTCGATAAAAAAAGATAAATTGGAGAAAGGAAAAGGGAAACTGTCGTCATTCTAAAGGCTATTGAAATATTTGCGAATCATGCCGAGATCTTACGTAAAAAAATAAAAAAAAGAACCAAAACATAGATTATTCGACTTAAGGTGATTGTAGCTCCAAAAAAAATTTAAAGAATACGCGGAGTCTATTCCCGAGAGGGAGTGAGTTTGATCCAAAAAGAATATCAAAATTTATTGCTCTAAAAAGCTCCTGCATTTGTCTTTAATTTCAAAGGTCCTATATATCAGGGGTGGCCAAACCGCGGCTCGCGAGCCACATGCGGCTCTTTTAACTTTGCATGCGGCTCTTTTAAATTTTCATTCAGAGAAGTATGAACGTTTTTCACTGTATAACACGATGACGTAGTGTTAGTGGAGACGTTTTGGGGATGCCTAAGGGGCATGCATTATATCTTAATTGCTTCGGATACAGGTTTTCTTTTACCATTCATAAATTTATGAGCACAGAATGTGTCATGACTTTTAAATATGATCGTATGCGGCTCCGAGGGTAAGTTTGGCCACCCCTGTTATTTATGGTGTATTTATATATCGGTGATTCTAGCGTGTATATAATGAGACAAAACGGTAATATAGTATAAGAAAATCTTTTGATTTTTACTTTTCCAAAGGAGTAATCTATTCATAGAATAACCGTATTTGACTTTGGAGTAGTTAAATTAATCATAATGACTAAAAAAAATCTGCCATAAATCCGATCTTATATTCGGCAGTCAATTTTCTTATTATTGCTACAAGGAATGTACAATACGTGGTACGCGGAGCAGATAGGTTCACCTGGCGTATTTTATTGGCGTTCTAACGCCTATTAATCACCCGCGCCGGCAATTAAAAAATTGTTTTTCAGATTATAATTTTCACTGTTTATGAATCCATTCACTGGATTAAATGAAAACATAACTGCCCCCTCACTGGCACAACTAGTGCAAAGTTGGAATAAATGTCCCTTAATCAAATATATTTATTTGCGCAGCTTTGAGAAAGTAATGAGGATTAAAGCTTTTCCCTCATCACAGCAGACTTACGATATCACATAATATATACATACAATAAAGTAAAAGAAGGAAAATTTAACTATGGAATGCCATGTTAAGTAATGTGTCATTTTAATACATGTATTATGTAGAAGAGCAAACACAAAACTCGGTATGTTGCATTTATATATTTCGTCTTAGTATTAACACGGAAAAACATTTTTTAAGTTCCACATTTTTTCAATTCTTTTTCCACCTGACGATGAAGTTGTACTTCGAAACCCGGATCGTGAATTGAAATCAAAATTGTAGAACTTATAGTTTTCTTCCTTGTTTATACTATGGAACGATACCGAAAAGTTACGCCTTCCACCATTAAATTTATTACGTCTTATTGTTAGTTTTATTCACAGAATACACGTCAATTTTTCGAGAATGTTAATATAAATTTTCAGTAAATTTACATATTTGGTTCGAATAAGAAAAGACAAGTAATAATTTGTATAGCTGTATAGTTGCGCTGGATGGAAAATAACACAAACTACACGTTGCGTGAATTTAAAATGAAAAAGATGCTTCAGGAGATTAGGGGTGGGACTAGAAGCCTTCAATGACGCTTGTTTCTAAGGCGATAACTACCATGATAATTGAAAAACGAAATCGGCCGCATCTTGTCTTCACCGTGGTCGTAGGTTCAAAATAAAACGATTGGTGAACTACGGCATAGTAAACTTCATTGCATGAAAAATGCCCATATGGTTTTCCCTACAGTTTTTCAAATATACGAGTCAACTACTTAATTTATATGCAAACATCCATTGATCATGGAATTGGCTACCACAAAGGAAAGTAAGAATATACTTTGCCATTGACAGCCCAAAGTTTATAAGAAGGTCACTGATTCAATTTGAAGGCACTTAAAAAAAGTCTTTAAAAAGAAAAAAACATTCCGAATAAGCCATCGTAAAAGTTCTGAGCTAAGGTAAGGAAATAACATTACTCCTTGTTGAACTCCGAATGAGCAAACGGGATGTTATTGGTTCCAAGGTTAATGCGCTCATTATTTGCAAACCTTCAACATTGCTTTTCCGTAAATTAATCTTCGGAGATCTACTCTAAATTAGAATCCCATGGGGATTACAAAATTAAAACAAATTTCGAAAGTATTTCATTCTCACGTTTTCCAATAACGAGCTCGTAACAGTAACTTGCATGTACCTATGTTTTACCGCAGTGGACAGGATTAGAGTACTTCGTATAAAAGAGCACTTAGTATTAACGAGATTTTACCGCAGAGCTATTTTCTGCGCCAAATTTTCTTAGATGCGCCGACGAAATCAGGAAAACGAAGAAATCGCAATATCGAAAACGTGCACTTTTCTAAGACTTACAATCTCGATTTTCCGTTGACCGCGGGGAGAGGGAGAGAGAGAGAGAAAGAGAGGGAGAAAGAAAGAGAGAAAGAAAGAGAGAAAGAAAGAGAGAGGAAGAGAGAAGAAAGAGAAAGAGAGAAAGGAGCAACTCGCCAAAACGTACCTTCAGCAGTTCGTGGAGTACAGGTAACTCTTCCAAAGCGACCAGTTTTAAAACCCCTTCCGGGGAGTACTTCCTCCGGAACAATGCGGAGCGTGCTTGCTTGGCTGTCTGCAAGATGATAATGGCCCGTTCTTAACTCCGGCACGAAAGAAAAGTCGAGGAGAAGTCGTCCTCCCTATCGTAGGAGGCGCGGTTAGCAGGTGCCGCGGTTGGATGGAGGGAGAGGAGGAGGGGGTGGGGGGGGGGGGCGCAACGTGGGGGAGTAAACGGTTGGTCGGGAGTATTCCAGGGGGAAAATGAACGAGTTTCGACGCTCGGTTTTTTTTTAACGAGACCTTTCGCAACGGAGTGAAGAGTAAAAATTCCACCATTAACCTCCTCCATTGCGTGTTTTTTACCCCACGACCGCGGCTCTTCCCGCGTTCCTTCAAGGATTTAAAATGTCGGCGATGACGGATTGGGGAGGACGATAAATTAGAACTTTATTTTTCAAACGAGACTGCCTTTTTTTGATTTGGCCGGTAATCCCACGAAGGGTTGCGCACGAAACTTTTTATTGGGGTCTCAAAAACGTCTCTTTTCTGACCTTATATATTTCACTCGGATCGGTTCGATTCGTGCGACAAATATGCCGTGTTTGCTCGGTTGATTTATTTCTACGAAATGCGTCGGCGGTTGATTACACAAGAGGAAAAAAATACTTTTGAAAACAAAGAACGCGTCCTTTGTTTTTTTTTATTTCCATCTTATGTTTAAATGATTCTGATAACCAATAAGTAGGTTTGGTAGTTTTCGACCTTTACTTTTCTTAAAAATCAACGTTTATTTTTCCTAGAAATGAAGGACGAATATCGACGTCTATATTAATAAATTTCATTAGATTTGATGGTTTTCGACGCTTAGATTTCTTAAAAAGCGATCACAAATATCGAGGTTTATATTTCCTAGAAACCGAAGACAAATATCGACGTTTTATAAACTATATTTCATTGGTTTTTATCTATAAAAATTATATAACTTAAATTCCTTCTAATAAAATTTAACTAAAAGTGTATATATGAAAATAAGGCAATCGTGTACACAGGAGTTTTTTTGCTCTAAAAGTTTGGTAAATGTGCTGTTGTTGTTGACATCGACCAGTCAGTGGCGGAACAAGTAAGCAACAGGACCTGGGGCAAGCAAGTTTAACGGCCCCCCTTAAGTGATCAACCGTACTGATATTCATGACTCTGGACTGTTTAACTTTTTTTATTGATTTCTTTCTGTTCGGATTTTTAACAGATATATGCAGAGTCAGTCTAATAAACGCTGGCACTCTTAAGGGGAGTTTTATACCAAGGTGACTGGTGACGGAGATTTACCGTATTTACTCGCGTATCGGTTTGAACTTGATGTTTGGTCAGCAACCTGCCCATTTCTAGCGAATCATCAACACATCTTTCAAACTGGCACGAATTAAATATCGCATCATGTCAAAATTGAAATACTTTGGAATAAAAGCTCAGGTGACGATGACTTTCTAGTGAATTAAGTTGCCGTCATATCAAAATCAAATCACCGTCACGAGTCACCTTGGTATAAAAGCTCCATAAGGATTAGCATTAATGTTTAACCTTGAAATTATGTTGCTTCGTTGCTACATATGATTGAATTGGATAAACCGTTGAAAGCAAATAATGGGCCATGTGGTACCAGTGCCAACACATATTTACACGTCCGCGCATCACTCGTGTTGTATCCGAACAGTGACTTAATTGCTGTTGGCGGATGCTGCACACAGTGTCGGTCTGACGGCAACAATACTCTCCGTGTCAGTGCCGTGAATCTGGCTGTGAAAACTTGAAAAATATCGTTGCCGACGATATCTGAAAGTACGGTATACGTGTGATACGTGTAATGATTCTCAAGGGTATTTCATTAGCTACTAAATGTAGACTATCAAGTGGGTGACAGACCGGGCCCCTCTAAGGGTCCGGGCCCCAAGTCACTGCCCCGGCCTAGTACCGCCACTGCGACCAGTAACCCGGAACATTTAAGTTTTCGGAATAAATCGGAAAAAGTATTTTATTCGTTGAATTGCGCGCCTTATTCACGAAATCGTGACCATTCAATAACAAAATCTGGTGTGGTCACCGCATGACTTTCTCCATATCTGTAATATTTCTAAAAATTCCAAATAGAGTACGTAATAATAAATATTTTAAGAAACTGCGAGAAAATTTTAGACTACAAAGAACAGAAATAAACTGAAACCGTAGCCTTCTGATATTGGAAATAGCCACAAAGCTCCAACAATTAAGAAAAGAAAAAGGAGCGTTACTAAGACATAGCTAAGCGTCAATTGTTAATAATAGTCGTCGGTAGGTGGCCTGGTGGTGGAAGCTAAGAATATAAGATATCTCTTAAGCAATGCATTATATGGAAAAATATTTCAAACAATGGTTGTAGAAAATTAAATTTCCTACAACTTTTATTCCAGCACATTTTTACATTTATAGAATATTAAAGCAAATATTTCAAGATAACGGATGTGACAAGAGTAAACACCCACTTTCGGTTGACAGATGTTTACTAAAAACTAATCAGTTCTTGTGACTTTTATAAAAATGGTAAATATAAAAGTTCGCGTTGACCTGATTAATAGTTTTTGAGTTAGAGCACCCACAAAAAAGCTATCACATATCCACACACAGGCATCATTGAGAAAATGATCAAAACGTGTATTTCCGTTGAAATCTCGAAGTCGATTTTTTTCATAAAAACAATACTTTCCCGAATACTACGTATGGAGAAAGTAAAAATTAATGTGACGTGAATATGATGTACAACCAGATGTATAAATGAATATTTTGAAGGGAAAAAACTTTACCTTGTTGAGTAATAAACGACGATGAATGTAGATCTAATACCATAGTGCGAAAACGGTACGATGCGCCATCGACAGCAATGCATGATAAAATAAGCATGGGACAGTATCAATCGGAGGATGGATTGTGGACATGACTCGTAAAAATGTACATTTTTGAGTGTTTTTGTGAAAATACTAAAGGGACTTCTGCGATCGATACTCATCTTTCAGTTTGGAATAACCTTTATTTCGCATCTTGGAGGAGATCGGCAGATACTTTCGCACATGATTTAAGAGATGTCCCCCGACTTTTCAATAAATTGAGCAGGGATTATCGGATTAGTTCCAGGTCAATGACAAGAGTGCAGCAACTGGACTCAGAGGCGGATTACCCAATAGTCACACTAGGCACGTGCCTATGGGCCACCCAGCAGTTTCCGTAGGTGAGCCATATATGGTCACTATTATTGAAAAAAAAACTAGATTTAAAAAAACGAATGAGTCCCCAAGGTTAGGGTGCTCCTGTAGGTTGAATGTTATACAGCCAGTATTATTGAAAGCAAAAATAAATAAATAAAATGAATAAATAGGTAAAAGTAACGTTTTTCTTATTCTAAGAAATTCAAATAGAGTAATTAATAAAATAATCTCTGCAAACTACAAGGAAAGGCCCCCAAAGTGTTAGTGCTTAGGGGCCCCAGACGGTCATAATCCGCCACTGACTGGACTATATCGTTTTGTCCCGCACCCGTGACTTAGTGCTCGCTACAGCCAGGTATGGATCCTTAAAACATAAGGAACTTTGGAAAGCAAAGTGTATGGAATTCTGAATGAAGTGTGGCCATCTGGTATGATTAATGCCATTTTATCATTCGTTTTGGATGCTTGACGCTAAAATATATTGTGTGAATTTCATGTAATGTTTAGGGATGAAAAATCGACAATTCTCGAGGACAATTCATTTTCATCGGAATGAATATTTTCGTCAATCGACGAAATTATTGTAGTTTATTACTCTCAAACATTGCAGATGGTATTTCCTATTCCTTTTACGATTTGTTTCAACAAATAGACAATGTCATTTAAGAATGGAATATTGACTTATCATGCTTATTTCTACAGGCGGCCTGACGTAGTTATTATTTATAGGGTGATGAAATGATCTAGTACATGGGTCCCCAACTACAACCCGCGAGCCATATCCGGTCCGGGTAGTGATTTCACCCGGCCCACCATACCTCATCAATTTCTTTATGACTTGCATATTCGTATATTTGCAAGCAGTAGCTGTCATTAGGAAATTAGGAAATCTGAACGATATTTTCAAGAAAGTTTTTTCTTTTAATATGAGTATTTGACACATCACACAATCAAAAAGTTCTGAAAACTAGCTCTTTGAAATTTACACACGCCCAGATCAGTATTCTGCCCGCACAATAGAAAAGCCTCATGCGGGCCTTTTAGTAAAAATTTTGGTGGCCCTTGATTATGCACGGTAGTATCTAGGACTTACATTTTGAACTAAGGAAAATTAGAAAAATATATGCCCACTAACATATGTACATTTTACGTCAAAGAAAAGGAGAAAGTATCGACTACCAGCGCTCTGAATGAAATCCGTTCCGTTCGCCGCCCTTGAAATTTCCTCGTCTTACTCGTAACAAGGACTTTAACAAATGAGAGAAGTAACTCTTGTTACAACTAAAGCGAATGAGTAAACTGATGCGCATTTCGGATATAAAATGGCCGTCTTTGGCGGTAATTCTCCTTTACTTTGGCTGCAGTGGATTCATTTCCCTCTTTGTGCAATATATTCACATGTATACAAATAATTTGTAAGCTGCAAACTATCTTACATGGCTTCTGGAAACTGCAAGTTTTCTTTCAGTTGATTTTGTACAAGGGTCTCAAACTTAAATTGTATGTGTGGCAAAAAGAACTTGGAAATATATTATGTGAAATGTATTTGTGATCATTTTGAAAGACATGGAGGGCCACATGTCATAATGAGCTAGGAATTTTGTTGCAACAATTTACCCTTTCAAAATGGATATTTTAATTATAAACGAATAATCTTAAAAATCAAGAATATTTAAAGTTTTTATCTTTTCGTTAATCAATGATTTTCCCTTCAATCTGCATCTAGTACTATCAAATTAGTTAGAAATCTGCAATTGTTAAATGACAGGTCCCAAGTTTGAGACCCCTTATTTAGTGTGTATACAAAAGTAGGTGTTTTTGCCTTTAATGCAGCCTTCAGGTGGCAGATGAATTTGCAGCCTGCTTTATTCAACACAATACACTTTATGCCTTCCCACACTTATGACAATTAATATTGGCCAAAAGTAATATTTCACTTACAACTTTTAGCTACCTATTTCAGAGTACCTACAATACATGTTTAAAGGTATGAAACTTATGGTTGACTTATACATCTAGCATAAAAATAGGAACATTAAATTCTAGGAGAAAAATATCAAAGATGGCTGGTCAAGCAATGTAGGTGATTAAATTTTGTAGCAATGTTTACAATTCGTTTAAAACATTTATTTTAGAAGAATCAAAATGATAAATATATATAATAATAAAATCTTTCAAATCAACATTCTAAGCTTTAATTAATGAAATAATTTGTCAAAAATAATATGATCTACATTCTGTAGAATATTAGAAATGTAGTTTGCTATTAATTTTTGAGTAAAAATTTATTTAACTTAAAGCACATTATGTTTTAAAATTCGTCTCGAGTCAGTTTATTATTGTCAACATCTGAAGGATTCCACACTGGATCAAATTTTGAGATTTTGGGTCGTCATCCATTCACAAGAAATTATTTTCCTCCTCATCCATGGGATTTGATATTCCAAATTTTTTGTAGGATCTGATAACTTGTGCATTGATAGTATCCCAAGATTTGATTAACCATTCCAACAAAAAGTAATGTGGGATAGCACGCATATTTCCACCATGGATTTTTAGAACAAGGTAAAAGCCCCAGAATCAGTGGTAGAGCAGTGGAGAGAGTATAGATAACCAATGCATAGCTGCATTAAAAAATGAATGCAGGGTATATCCCCATATCTATACTTGATTTCTACCCACCATGAAGGTTTTTTTCTCCATCAATCATCCACTTGTTCCATTCAGCTCGAACATAGTCTAGTTTAGTAGTTTTTAACCTTTTCCATCTTGCGCCCCACAACCAATTTGTCAAAAAAACCCTGGTCCCTCTATGATAAAAACAAAACCTCATATCTTCCAAGAAATGGATATTTACATCAAATTCATTTTGGTGTTATATTAATCATTAATGGAAAGTTTTAAGTACCTTACATGTTGCAGTATTTTGTTGAGAAAAATTTATATAATAATCATTTTTGAAATGTTGCATCCCACCTAGATGACTTTCACACCCCACTGGTTGAGGGACACTGGTCTAGTTCAGGGGTAGGCAACCTATGGCTCACGGGCCACATGTGGCCTGTGAGAGCATTTTAAATGGCCCGCGATGCCATCATGAACATGAACCGTAATAAAAAATACAGTTAATTTCATATTTGTAACTTAAAATTATTGCCAGAAAACCTTTTCGAGTGATGTTATGGGGATAACATATTATTTATTATTGATTTTCATTAACAGGATCCCTCGAATTATCTCAATTAACTTTCATTGTGAACCCTAACATGGCTCGCCGATGCATTTCCATCTGTTAATGTGGCCTGCCTAAGAAGCGACAACTGTTAATGTGGCCCGCCACGTAAAATGTTTGCCCACCCCTGGTCTAGTTGATACATCCAAAGGTTGAACTGAAAAGGTGAAACCCTGAGATATACTGCAATGTCTGTGCTATAGCTTGTTTTTTAGTGGTGGCATTTGGCAACATGTGAGAGGGGAAGGGAAAGACTTGGGAGGGGAACCTTTAAGGGGAAAGTCGACGTCATAGCCATGCGCAGTAGCACATTTTGGGTTCGGACTAATAGTTCAGAGAATAGTTCGCGCAGCTTTTGCCCACGGCTAAACATGGCCTTCCCTATAGGCAGTCCCACCTCAAGGATGGACTCACCCTTCTGCGAGAGTGCCTTCTGCGCACCGCCACCACTAAACGAACATACTATACTTCTTCTGAAGTCCTTCTTGCAGTCAACTATTACATAGGATTTGAATATGTTCTAGGCCCCTGGGATGCTTATCCGAGCCCACAACTTCTCTCCATATTCATCCATCCAATCTTTTTGATGGAAATGATGATGAATCATTTTTCTGTAGTCCCACACTAGATTTTCACTAACATCAAATTCTTTCATTGCAGCATAATTATTTGATGATTTAGCAAATTCTACAACTTGTAACTTTAAACTAGGTTCATATATTATTTTTCTGGTGGGAGGGTATTAGTCATAATTACAAATAAATTATATTGGAATTGGAACATATATGAGACATTGATAATAAGTGACGTAATATCATGTGAACTTAGGGGAATTTCTCGCATATTTTAAAATAGGAATTTCCCGGTTATTTCCCGTTCATCAAATCAGCTAATCATTATTGAAAAGCTTCTTTTCATTTTTTAGTAAAAACTCTTATCTCAATGAACCTCGATTTTTTTCTCGAACTGATTGAGATGCTTACTTCTGTGTTTTTAAAACTTGAATGGTGCTGGATCTCAACTTTTTCTGAAGAAAACATTCATGAAAAGTAATGCTTGGGTTAAAAAAGTTGGTTCGACTTATACTGAGAATGTATGCCTATACTGCATTGTCATGCCATATATACGACGTCAACTTCATGATCTACACCAGGGGTGTGCAAACTTTTCATGCCGCGCCCCAATTTTTGTTCAAAATACAAACTTGGGCCCCCTACCATGGCTGGCAAGATTTTTATCAAGATTTGGTATTTGGGAGGGGTTTTATGTTGATGATAATTTTGAGAAATAGTATGTTACAAAAAATGGTATATTTTATTAAAACTGAAAATAACAAAATAATTCAAGATAAATATGCAAAATGAACATTCTAATAGGAATAAAATCAAATATCACTAAATTAATGAAATTATCTCGATTCTGATTCATGGTGTTCTTACTGACAATTATTTTATTAAATTTATTTGTAAAACAATAAAGAATAAATCCACCGGTTCAGAACTAAACAGTGCACATTTCAATTGACGTATTCACATGACGGCCTTCGTTCGACAACGTACTGCAGTATAGTGCGATAACGCACACTGTAAACAAAGTCACGGTCACGCTGAATAGAGTGAGGAGATTCCCAGCATGTTTTCTTACAGTTAAAATTAAATCACGGCTATAATCGTGCCCCTCGCATCATTTGTCACGCCCCCAAATGGGGGCGCGCCCCCTAGTTTGCGCACCTCTGATCTATACATCTATACTATAAGTATACCTCACAATACGCTCGGGTTGCGTTCCAAAAAACCAGAGCGCATCGCAAATCAGCATATTGTGAAACATTTTTACATATGATCAATGCTATTAAAAAGGGATGCATTTCTAAATGAATTAAAATCATATATATATATATATATATATATATATATATATATATATATATATATATATATATATATATATATATATATATATATGTTCCAATATATATTGCATACGTATTTTATACAATACTCTAATTATCATCCAAGTATTTAGATTGGTGGCTTAAAATATCTTTACATACTATTTGCCCTACAGGAGGGCATTACATAATTTTTAGGCAACCTCATTACAATAAAAAAGGCAAATTACACTGTGCTGACATCTTCCACCAAACATGCGAACCAGATATAATATTTTGTTCTTCGATCCATATGTTGAGCAAGCGCTCCATTTCTATCAGTGTTTCACTTTGATTATGCTTCCCCAGCACAGTTGATGTTAAAGAAGTAACCCCCTGAGCACACTTTTTAATTTTTCCAGCTCTTCTAAAAATAGTTCTCACAGTCGATGGAGCTAGAGAAAGAGCACGACTTATAGCAGTGTGCCCTTGTCCACTTACAAAACTTTTTATAATATCAATTTAATTAATTAATTATGAAAAATACTTTGTTTTAATTATTCGCTTGCGACATTTCAAACTCATAAGGGTTAAAACTCGAGCACAAATTCAATGTGTCATCACTATGAGCTTGGACTGAAAACTGGCTGTAGCCTGCTGAAACATTACCTTGGACATTAAAAGAAACTCATCAATTACAATCCCACAGTGCAATATTGTATACACATGAAATGAATATGAAAACAATTCAAAAGTAGCTCGTATATAATGAAACAAAGTTGTTTTTCATTGCTCGTGTTGAGACCTTTTGAATGGGCAGAGAAAGGCTCTTCTTTCTCCGGGTTTTATAAGAGCGTATGTCCGAATCAAACAAGCGTATTGAGAGGTGGAATCAGAAAGTGTAATAAGCGTAAAAAAGTGTATCACGAGGTACATAGGTTTTTGTTTATTCATGTAAGCAGCTTTTGGCACTTCTTGTGCATAAAAAGGTTTCTTACAATAAATTAATATAGAGTAATTTTCTCATATTTATTACACTCTATTATAAGTCTCTCAAGTTCAACTACTAAACCAAATGTTTCAAATTAAAATTTCAAGTGATTTTGTTAATTTGATTATTTATATTAATATATCAGAGAGATATACATTCAAATGGGCAAATTTAGGCCTAAAGGTATTAACAAGAAAAAATTCCAAGGCAGAGGGGTTTTGAGCAGTGGCGGCTCATGTATAGGCACTGCGGCACTGCAGCACCACGTATTTCCAGAAAGAATTAAAGAAAAAAGGACTCATTATATTAAATGTTATCGATAATATCAAGTGGAAATATGGGGTGCTGCAGTTCCGCAGTGCCTATACACGAGCCGCCACTGGTTTTGAGATACCTTTCTGACTAAAAAGAAACTAATTACAACACAGGCAAGCACTTTCAAATCATATTAAAGAAAAAGTAAATAAAATATTGAATTATAATACCAGGAAAAAGATGTTTTTTTAGGCTAAAGATGTGTTCAGTTGTATGAAGCCCAAAACACCTCAGCTCTGGTTCTGTGTACATCCATTTAATGCACTATTCTTATTTTACTCCATCACCAATACAATCTTTTTATCCACTATTTCCCTCTCATTCCACATCTTAATATTCTTTGTCCTTCCGACCATATTTCAAAGTTTTAGCAAACCTTAAGAAAGCCATAAACAAACATGACCTTGTCAACAAACATGCAGACAAAGAGAGCGGTGTGCTAATCCCTGATAAGGATAAATATAACTCCAAATGCAATGAATTTATAGTGGACAACAAAGTGTCACTGCTCCATCAAGAACCCACCCCAACATTCCTTAAAGTGATAAAGTAAGCCCTATGTTTGGGCCAATTACTTTTTACCGCAAGGATATACAATGTCTCACCATTGTGAATCACCTCCCACCTTTGTTTTACGGTTTGCTCAAGCTTTAAAAACCATATATACCAATCAGACTTGTTGTGTTCAGATATTCAGCTTTGACCAAAAAATTAGCATATAAATTAGACAGCATATTCTCTCACTAAGCAGGGTTCAATTCTAAATTTGGAATTTTAATGCCATGGCACTATTGGACAAAGTGCTGTTATGAAATGTTTTCTACCAGATGAGATATGCTGACAATACAAGGTGCTTCAAAATCAAATCCCAGAGCAAATTGAACTGCTTTTGTTCTTTCAACATTTATATCCTTCACCTTAGAAGAATCTATAAATAGCATAAAAATTATTTACTCAACCCATCGGCGTAATTAACCATCTCTGAGACAGCCTCGGTAAAAGTGTACAGCCTATACCTGTCTACTAGAAAAGTTTGTCAAGGAGTTCTGTTGTTATTGATAGAATGGTTTGTTAGTAAATAGAGAAGTTGTTATATGGTCTGCCATACCTTTTTATTGGTTCCAGTAATAAACAGGCACTTGAATTTCTGGCCTTGGTAAAATTTTTGCTTCGTAAAAAATAGTACATAAGTTAATAAAACGGAAGCTGCGCAGGTAATTTACTTTTCTATGTCGTATTTCAAAGAAATTGAATTTACTTAGCATGTACACTAAATCAGTAATCCTGATTTAATGGATGTTTCAGGATTGAACCTATTCCAGTTGAATATTTTAGTTGATTGATATACCTATTACACACACACACATACATACATACATACATACATACACACACACATATATATATATATATATATATATATATATATATATATATATATATATATATATATATATATAATAAAATCGTAATGATTATCATGATGCATAATGCTCTAATTTTGTGAAAAACTTGATTATAAATTAACTTAGAAGCCTGAAATTCCTCAGGATTTCAGAGTTCATGAATGTTGTGACTAATAGTAATTTTGAATGAGGTCATGGGTTTGACTCCAGAGGATGGATGTCGTTTCCCATAAGATAACACGTAAAAATCACCTTTTTGGTTTGAAGGCTTTCATTCTTTTAAATATCTTAAAATTAGTTTATCAACACAAAATTTACGCTAAAACATGCCAAATTAAATGAGTATTTTTATGCTTTTCGTTGAATACTCAATCTCATTCGAATTCGCTCATATTTTGAATTTATACTCGGGTTTGGAAATTTTTTTAAGATTTCAATACTAACATAAGATTCCATTGTTACAGCTATTGTTGTCCTCAGTAATTTCAGTGTATATGCACTTATATAAGGTCTTACAATCGAAAATAAGATTAAAACTTGCTCGAAATGACCGAAGATATGAATTAAATGCAAATAAATCGGCTGCAATATTCATGTTATTTATATTTTTTTTATCTATTACTAAAATCCTATTTCTGGTTGTCTCTCTCTCTCTCTCTTTAACGCTCTATACCTCAGCCATTTTTAAACCCTGGGAATTTCAGCTCTTTTTTTATTGAGTTATTAAACTAATTTTCTTAATTTGTTATTTAGAACAAAACATACACCCCTAAAACATATTCATTAAACTCACGACATGTCAGGGTGTGAAAATACAAATAACTGGAAATGATAATAGAGCAGAAAATCAAATAATTAAAAATGTAGTTTAAAATGAAGTGTTAAATTAAATGTCATTTAAATTAGTCATTTTTGTTAAATTGTAATTAGAAGCCAAATGTACATTCCATATAAAATACCCATATTCAAAACATATTCACTTGAAACTAATCTAAATCCAATAGGTACATGGTAGGAGAGGAGAAACAGCGAGCAAAGGGGAGGGGGGCTGACGAGTGTCAGCAAGCAGGGGGATTGCCCTCTAGTATGTGTGTGTATATATATATAATGTGTATATATATATATATATATATAATCTCGGTCTCGGTTATACCGAATCTGTGGACATAACGTATTTTTTTCATTCCTCTACCATTTTACTGTTATATCACTGTAACTACCTTGGTTATACCGGTCTCCTGTATAACAGATCTTCGGTTTAACAGATTTCTGCGGCATTCCCTAACGTTAATTTTTTGTTTGCTGTGCTGCCTTACTTATTTTTTCTTAGTTTCATCTCAGGGTGTGAAATCTTTATAAGAAACCAGATGACCCAACATCACCTGGTACTGTGAGATTCTTACTCGCTAAAACCCACCCATCACAACTACAGTTCGCTGAGAGCAATCATGCCCTTAGGGCTTTATTCCAGGGCACCAGCTGCCTTACCTATGTCAACTGTCAAGTTCACGTTTGTATAAGTTTTGCAGGTTATATTATTATTTCTGAATTGTATTTTTTAATTTTAATTTTGTCCTTGCATTAAAATGAACTGAAGAATAACGTCTTATTTCCAACTGCAACCTGCAAAAAAGTTCAAATCAAACAAAATAGAAAACAGTTGTGATGTGACCGAACTACATAACCATGAATGCGTTGAATATGTGATGCAATCTGATAGTGAATGTAACTCTAAATCTGTAAAAAAGCTAATGCTAAACGAAGCTGAAAACAATTGTGATGGAGCCAAAGAACTTAACAATGAAGGTATTAAATGTGTGAAGCGTTCTGGCGATGAATGTAACAATAGCTCCAGTGCAACATCATTTTTTCCTGAAAATGAAGATGTCTGACTGTTGGGATCTAGAAAAAAAAATTAATTTTGCTCAAAAAATGAACGACTTTTAGTGAAACATAAGAAACTGGGATGTAAAAATTGTAAGAAAATTGGGTCACTTGGACCTGAGAAAAAATTACAAGGTATGATATTATCGAAAGAATGGATGGAAGTGCAAATAACACATTTTGGATCAGACAAAAAGCAACAAATGACAGCGTTGCAAAAAAAAACCATGACCATAAAACCAGCTTAGGGCATAAAGCAGCTGAAAATATACTATCCTATGCTAAGAAAAGAAACATTAGAAAATGGTTGTACAAAAGCTTTTAACAAAGATAAAGAGATAACAGAAAAAATCTTTCACACTGCTTACAAGGTAGCTAAAAAGAATGTCTTTTGACGATTTTGAAAGCAAAATACAAGAGATAAATGGTGTTAATATGGGATGCCTGTATTAATATAGTAAATCACATAGCGAGAGAAATGAGAAAAACCCTCATATGAAAAATTATTGATGGCCAGTGTAAAATTTCTTTGTTAATTGATGAAAGCACAACAGTAAGTCAAATCTCCTCCTTGATCACCTATGTCCGCACTGTTTTGTCGCATACAGATCCCGAACCAGTAAACATTTTACTGGATCTCGTAGAATTAGAAAATGTGAGAACTCAATATATACTCCAAACACTTTTGCAATACCTCAATGTTTCTGGTTTTACGGATAATTTCTTGAGTGAAAATTTGATCACTTTAGCGAGTGATGGGGCAGCTGTCATGTTAGTTCAGCAAAACAGTCTCGGCTATATTTCAAAGAAAATTTCCATCAATTTTAATATGGCACTGTGCAAATCACAGACTTAAACTTTCTGTGGGCGACACTGTGAAAAAGGATTTCAAGTCTCCAATCAATAATTTCAAATCATTTATTGATCAACTTTACGTCTTGTACCACCAATCTCCGAAAAATGCGAGAGAATTAAATTTATGTGCTGAACAACTTGAAATTTCAATTTTGAAAATAGGAAGAGTTCTTGGAACAAGATGGGTAGCTTCAAGTCCCCGATCTGGTAAGGCAGTGTGGCAGAGTTACGAGGTTCTTGTCAAACATTTTAGCGAAGGCAAAGAAGACAAGAAACACCGTGACAGCTCAGAGAGATCAATGTATGATGGATTGCTGAACCAAATTACTTCCACTATCTTTATTCTAGATCTCGGTTTATTGTGTGATGCATTGCAAGAATTATCGGAACTAAGTCTCAAACTTCAAAACCGCAGAATCACCATTTCCACTGAGTATAAAAAAATTCAAGCTCAGGTAAAGCTTTTCGAAAACAGGAAAACCTCTGGTTTTTACTATAAAGAAGCTGATTGTGCTGTTGATAATATGAAATTCAAAGGATCTTGCTCTTCACAGCCCAATTGATCAAAATGTATCGTATTTCATCAATACAACGCATGGAAAAATGCTTGCTTTCCGAGAAAGACACAGAATTGCCAGAATGGACCAAAGTTTTGAACACTCAGTTATGGCCAGACAATGCCAATGTAAATTTGACTATTGGTGAAGTCGAACTGCACAAATTACGCCAGAGATTCCAAATAGCAGAAAGATAAATCATTCGTGGGTTCCATCAGAGCTTAACTGATAAAAAAAAATCTCTTCCTCCATCACTCCTTTGATCAAGATATTAAATTGCATTCCAATCTCAACCAGTGAAAGTGAGCGAGGATTTAGTCTAATGAATTTAATTGTAACTTGCTCAAGAGCATCTTGGTTGACAAGCACTACCGCTGCTTTGATATTTATCAAAATTGTGGGTCCACATTTGTGGCTGTTCAATCCTGAAACCTACGTCAATTCATGGTATCTCCAAGGTCACCATCTCGCTACCGATACGCAAAGCAAATGATGCAAACGAGAACATGCCTATGACACATTTTTGGAATTTGCTTTGATAAATAAAGTGATGTCATTACTTTCTATGTTAATTATATTTTACTCCAATGTAAATTAACGTTACGTATGTAATTATTAGAAATTATATTATGAATTAAATTTCACTCTTTTATTTGGAGAACCCTTTTATACTCCCTAAAACCTCAAATGATGCTAACCATGCACCAAAAATAGTTAGCAGTCCTAATTTGATAAGCATACAGTTTAACTTTTTTGTAGAAAAAAAGCACCGAGTATATATATATAAGTAATGCAGTACCTACAAAAACTGTTGTTATAAGTTGCAAACCTTTCAGTTCAACAAAGTTCTGGTTATTAAATGCCCAGTTAATTGTATATATATATATATATTGTGACAAAACGAAATTCGCAATGTTCAAAAACACCGCCGAAGTAGAAAGGTTCCCCGACCCTCCGCTAGTAGGACCCGAGCAATGTGTGGCATTGAGACGCCACCTATTTTAACTTGATCCCCGGGTACTAAGGGGGACCTATAAAAGGCATGACCGGAAACCAACAGGGTCTTTTTCCACGGCACCGTTCGCCGGTCAATTAGTCCATTAGAAATTCTGCAATCGCTAACGGCATCAGATCGCGTTAGACGCTTATTTGCCCATTGTAATTGTTCATTTGCCATCGCAATTACTTATTTGCCATTGTATTTGCTCATATGCCCATTGCATGTGCTCATTCGCTCATTGAATGTGTTTTTTTTGCTTTTGTGTTTATTTTTCTGTTTTTTTCTGCATTTTGTGTAATGCTTTTGCTTGTCTCTTATGCATGAGAAGCATTTTTTTGTTGTACAGGCCTCATTGTTTATTAAATTCCTTTTTGTTTCGTGAATTTAAGTTTAACCTGATGTTATCTTTCCCATCCAACCGCTTTCAGTGGTATTAAGCTATATGTTCACAGTAAGAGTACCAAACGTCCTATTTTCCCAACAACCCACCATAGTCCACATGCGACGGGTTGTGTTAAGAAGAGTCCTTTTTGGCCTGCGGGTCATCAAGAAGTCTTGAGACCACCTCCGTACGATACTTTCGCAGGGAGGACGAGAGCAGTCAAAGGGGGCGGATCGTGAGAATATAGTCACTCTCAGTTACTCTATCGCTGAAGATGGGCATAGGCCTGATAAGCTTGCGTGTTTTTTTTTGTGTTCGTGTGTTTAGCGTGTCTCTTCAACATCCCCAACAGCCTGCCAACTTGGTCCCCGACTTGGTAAGCGTCCGCTGGGCTTCCTTCAACAACTTGTTGCCACCCTCATCACTACCTTTTCATTTCCTAAAGTTAATATACATAAGTAATACCTATAAAAACTGTTAAGTTATAAGTTGCAAAACTTTCAGTTCAACAAAGTTCTGGTTATTAAATGCCCAGTTAATCAGAAGTCAACTGCAAGACCCAATAAATAAAATGAGAATAATTTCAATAAGATTTATTGTGAACATACAATTTTATACTTGATCAACTTACAATTCAAACATAACTGAACAATACAAACCACTTTAACAAGCATCACTTCATCTTGAATTCCAATTCAGAATGGTGAAGCAATAAAAAGACCACAATATTATAAACAGCTATGCTGCACTCCAAAGCACCGGATAATGAACTCGTCTGCAGCTAGCATCTTCAAACATTTTGAAAAGAAATACTCCAGACAGTCTTCACAACCGCACATGACTGAGATCATACCCAATTTTACAATAATTTACATCTCTGTATACGTGATTTCTATGATTCGGATTCAACTCGAACAAGGCACGATTACAAAAATATAATTTCAAAAAATTAATTTTAAAATATTTATCAATTCCAAACAAATATCACAAGGAATGTCTAGTTTTGGCCAACAAATTTGTATTAATACTTTTTCTTCGGATTATATAGTTACGTGTAGCATACCACACTGTACTGATACATGACTAGAGGCAGACATTATTTGGCCTTTCTTCCCAAAGGAAAACATGCTAACCACCACCACAAAATCGAAATGAAATCTCATCACATGAAGGACAAACTTGAAGGAGATGCAAATTTAAAATATAAAAGTGAAAATACAGAATGCAGAAAAAATACCTCAAAAAGTGCATCAGAATAAAATTGCAAATAAAAATGATATTATAATATTGATACACAAAATGACTGATTTAAGCATGGCACCTTTACATGGTAACAACTTTTACTAATTAGATTGCACAGAATATAAGCATTTAACCCATACGTGATAATTTCAAGTAAACCTTAAGAATTACTTAAAAATATTTTTACATCTAAAACCATAGAGTAAATACATGTGGCTTGTAGCAGTTATAACATCAGGGGTACACCTATCTCTGAATATTGTACTAATACCTCTCATTCAAGCTCTGGTTATATATAAAAGTATATCAGTACAAAAACTAGTAAGAAACAAATGGTGTAGAAGAAAAATAAAATTATCATAGTAACACACACCACCATGAAGGCACATTATTAAATTACAAGTGGTAGATAAAATGAAAGGATCAATTCTTAACTAATACAGCAGGTAAAACAAAGAATTGCTATTGAAACAATTGTTTTAAGAAGCAACTAGACCCCCCACTCATAATACAAAGATTAATAAAATTCTGAGGAGTAGATCTTAATCAATTTCATGCAAAGCAATTTTCAAATTGTTAATATTACCTTATATTAATATTTTAAACTTCAGAAAAAACTTTAAATATTTGCCATAAGTGTTTGACTTATATACTTTCAAGGCAATTTATTAATATACATACCCATGATTTATATATTAATTCACAAGTATGAGAATATGAAAAAATACAAGATACTTTGGTATAGAATAGAAGTTGTTTTGTTAAAACACACAAAACAAAAATGGAACATTCAATGGCAGTTTTAAAACATATCACTGAAGACACTTTATTTTTAAATGGCATGGAAGAGATGAGTTATTGCCACAAAAATACTGTTAAAGAGTGTTTAATTAATTGCCAAAATACATTATGCAATTGCATCACAACTATGCCAGTATTACATATATGTTATTGCTGAAAGACAATTTTATACAATTGAACAAAAACTGAAGGAAAGAACATAAATCAACAAATAAACTTTATGTCGTATGAGTTGTATAGGAATGTAGCAAATAGATAACAAGCTCATTCAAAAAGTCTAGCAATTGCTTGCGCTGCTTTTGTCCTGACCCCTGCATCTGGGTCAGAAAGCAAGAGTTGGGACAATCGAGCAGACAGAGATTCAAGAGGAATCATGTCACTCCCAGATGGTGTGCTGTTTTCCCCTGGGTTCTCCCTTTTCTTTTCCTCCATACTACCAAATAACTGCCCTGTGGTTTACAAAAGGCACATGAGATAGGATAACAGCAATTTTTCGCACAAGCTTAAAAGTAAATGCAATTTTACAATCATTGATTTTAAATTTTTTCCAAATTTTAAATGGATTTCAGCAAGCTCAAGAGGAATCCTAACCTCATTCTAATGTAATACTCAGTCTTAAAAATGTGATAGCTGATTCTGACAGAAACATATGAAAGAAGGTTCCCATAATTTTTAGATTGAAATCGCTAGAAGAAACTCATTACATTGGAAAGGCAAATGAAGTTTTAATGAAATTGGAAATAGCTAAGATGCCAGCATCCACCATGAAGCATTTTACACTTGTATGCCATAATATAACAACAATAATATGTTACATGAATTACATCCTCCTTACCAACAGTAACAGAATTAACACACAATGAATAAAAGGCCAAGCAACAGCAAATCATAGATTGCAACCACAATCTACTTTACAATCCTACCCTAAAAATTCTAGAATATTATAAAATTATTATGAAAAATTGATGAAATAAAAGAATTAATTATCAGGTGAAAGAATGCTCTGTGTGAAGAAAAAAATTTATGTTGAGTAAAATATATAAATTAAGATTGAAATTTCGTATAAACATTTACAGTATTAAAAAGTTAATTACTAAAATAAAAAGTCCGATATTACAATTAGAAATTTTTTAAAAATCCATAAATGCAATTCACATTTTTATTATTTTTCTAGGTTTAATGTAATCTCTTACCTAAGAGGAGTGCGGCATTCCCACGAATAGCTCCAGAGGCAGCATGGAGGTAAGATGTTGCACTTGAAACCAGCATTGATAAGTGATCTTCAGGAAATTCTTCCACCTATATTAAAATAATTGTCTCTGTAGCACATTGACAAAAAATCAAAGAAAAGGATGTGTATAACAGATTACTGAAAAATAATTTATTATGTTCTAATCTTCTGTCCAATGAATACTGTAGAAGAAGTACTTCAAACACTCTTTAAGTGATGCTTAGATTAAAAATTTGGTATTCTAATAAGCTACCCACATATTCCAAAACAATTTCCATATGCTTAATATCTAAACAATAACTAATAAGATGCATATACAGAATTAAACAGTACCCTCTTATAATACTTTCTTGATACTGAAAATAAATTGTTTTCTTAATCTATTGTCTTTAAAATCAGTCTCATTATATTTTTCCTTGAAGTTACACTTGATTTACATTATAATAATGTACGGATGTTTTAATTTTTTATATAAATAATGTATTTAAAGGTCCTCCATAAAATTGGACACCAAAAGATACATATTTAGCAACTGCATAAATATAATAATAGTCAGTAAAAGGAAATGAAAGGAATATACAGCACAAATAAATCCTGCTTGCCATCCAATTAACCTTTTAAATTTAAAGAAAATTCTATGCAAATTTTTATAATAAAATATCAGACATACCATAAGTTTCACCAGATCAGTCATGAAGCGTTCGTAATGAAGGAGAGCATTATCAATTAAATGTTGCTGAACCATTAAAGCAACTTTCTTTGCATTCCAATGAACTTCCATTACATAGCTCATCTCTCTTAAAGCAAACTTGCAGGACTGGAAAAAAGAAATGTTTAAAGTTGCATTAACTTAAAATTGCAATATGATTTTCATATGATTTATCAGAAATTTTAAGTATAATATAAAAGGATCTCATTTTTCAACATTTTCTACAATTCCTTTAATAAATATAATCATTACCTTTCCATGTTATTTCATGTGAGAAACGTTTCCATTATTTTTGCCATTTTTCACAATCACTTTAATCCTATAAATCAAACCATAATATACGTAACTGTACTATAACATAATAACAACTTCCAAAACTAAACTTGAACACATATGGAAAGCATTTATAATTTCTAATCAAATGAGTGTTTTTTGTAGAAGGTAACCATTAGTTATTGAAAGGTATCGTTTACTATTTACTACTTTAACACGTTCAGCACGGAGGACGCAAGGTGTGCATCCTACTGATTTCCTATTCAGGAGCAGAGGACGCACGGTATGCATCTGTGAGACTTTCTCTTTAGGGGCTGAGGACACAACCACACTCTACATTAAAAAATTTTCTTACTGGTTGTGGACATCGATCATCTACACGAATTTGTTTACATATGCCTTCCTGCAATTACGATTGTTAATATCTTCATGTGTATTCTCTTTGTTTTTCACCCTGCATTTCATTATGCTCTAAATATTTTAAGTGCACATTGCTAAGTCATCCCTGACCCTTTCAAATGAAATGAAAGGAAAATTTTCAAAAAGTGAGCGGGAAACATATTAGAAACGGACGGTTATAGCTATTCATGGAACTAGGTATAATTAGGGTGGGGACAATGACAATTACTTAGTTTGTATGAAGAATACAACAAGAACGGTAGCTGAACGTCGCATCTCAAGCCTTCACATAGTGTATCCTGTAAGCATCGATGAGCAGGGAAAGTTTAAGCTTCTTTGCATTAGTAATACTATTTAATATTATTATATTGCATAAACCACTTTGAGCTGGTTGCGTTTTGTCTTCATTCAAATTAGGTATTTAAAAAAATAATTTCTATAATAATTTACAGCACTGCTTTCATCTGTATGTACTACATTTTTCTATTGCAGGCCTTGATTATACACTTGCAGATATGCATTATTTATTTATTATTGTTTCATTTCTAATTTACTTTTACTTACATAGTCATTACTTTCAGGGTTTTTGTGTGGTGCATTTTGTGGCATCTCCCTTCATGATTTTGTTCATTTATCCAAAGGTAACTAAGACTATGCTTATTTCTATATTTTACTCAAACTGTTTTCTTTACTATATACTATGCTAAGAAATCAAATTATTATTTTTAGGCATATCTGTTGAACCACCAAACCTAACCTCGGATGCATCTGGAGGAAGTTCAAAAAGACAAACGAAGGTGTTCAGTGAGAGACCCACAAAAAGATCTTTTACCGACAACAACGTAAAAAAGGGAACGAAGAAGGATGTTTCTACATTTTGTCCTGACTGTCCTGATGCACCAGAGTTGTACCTTCAGCATTGTTTCAGGGAAAATCATTCCTATTTATAAAAATGTAAATTTGATTGTAAATACTGTAAATTTTTTTGTAAATGTGTAAATGCTGTAAAATGTATTTTTGTGAATATGCAAATACTGTCAAATATATTGTTGTGAATGTGTAAATGCTGTAAAATGTACTTTTGTGAATGTGTAAATACCATAAAATATATTTTGTAAATGTCTAAATACTGTAAAATATATTTTTATAAATATGCAAATAATGTAACATAAGTGTGGAAATATAATATTTCATTGGAATATGATGAATATAACTATATAATTTGTCATAAATTATTACATTTATTTTGTTTGTTATTCTAAACAAAAATTGTTAAAATTTATCAAAAAAATTACGAAATTATTAACATAATTAAAGTAGATTCCATCGCGCAAAGTCTCTCCGTAAACTGTGTATTGCAGGCTAATCTATAATCGCAGGGGCGATGTAAGTACACTGACCGCCCGCTCCCGGGAAGGGATCGGGCAAATCAGCTCCATGCTGAACATGTTAATGATGCTAATTACAGCAAAGTTTCATTTTGAATATCTCTGTGAAACTAACTATATTAACCACCTATTTTCAGCCAAAGGTGCAAAAATGCACCATGTCTTTACCATCAAAAACATTGTTTCCTACAGCAATTTTCCATTTCCTTTATGCCTAATTCCTTAGTTGAGACTTCAATCTGATTTTTAAAAAAATAAGAAAAACACTTTTTCAAACAGTAGTGATTTTTACTTTATCCATATACATAGTATAGGGGAAAGTATTGTTTTCATGAATAGAATCGACTTCGAGATTTCAACGGAAATACATGTTTTGAGGTCCCCTGAACACATTTTGATCATTTTCTCTATGATGTTTGTGTGTGTGTATGTGATTGCTTTTTTGTGGGTGCTCTAACTCATAAACTATTAATCAGGTCAACACAAAATTTTATATTTAACATTTTTATAAAAGTCACAAGAACTGATTAGTTTTTAGTAAAAATCGGTAAATCGGAAGTGGGTGTTTACTCTGGTCACTTATCCGTTATTTTGAAATATTTGCTTTAAAATTCAATATATGTAAAAATGTATTGGAATAAAAGTTGTAGGAAACTTAATTTTCTATAACCTATGTATGAAACATTTTTCCATATAATGCATTGTTTAAGAGATATCTTATATTTTTAGCTGCCATCACCATGCCACCTACCAACGACTATTGTTAACAACTGACACTTAGTTACATCTTAGTAATGCTCCTTTTTCTTTTCTTAATTGTTGGAGCTTTGTGGCTATATCCAATATCACCATTTCTTTTCCATCAAAAAACGTTTCCTACGGCAATTTTCCATTTCCTTTATACCTAATTCCTTAGTTGAGACTTCAATCTGATTTTTTAAAAAATCTGATGTGGCCACCACATGACTTTCTCCATAACTGTAATATTTCTAAAAATTCCAAATAGGTTAAATGATAATAAATATTTTAAGAAACTGTGAGAAAATTTTGGACTTGGCAAAGAACAGAAATAAATTAAAACCCATAGCCTTCTGATATTTGATATAGCCACAAAGCTCCAACAATCAGAAGGCTGTTTAAATTTATTTCTGTTCTTTGTAAAGCCTAAAAATTTCTCGCAGTTCCTTAAAATATTTATTATCATTCAACCTATTTGGAATTTTTAGAAATTTTATAGGTATGGAGAAAGCCATGTGGTGGCCACATCAGATTTTTTTATTTGTATTCCATAGTTACCTATGCTGCTGAGATTGCCTTGTAAAAACATGGAGTGATGGCTACATTGAGATAATTTTTTTCCAAATTTCAGCCTTGAAAAACAAGGGTGCAGCTTAGTTGCAGGGGTGATTTTTATGTAGGTGTGGGTTATATCTGAATAACCTTAATCACTTATATATATGTTATGGGCAAATCCCGAAGAAGGGTTTAATTTCAGGATTTGCCCGGGCATATTGCGAAATGCCCACAAGTGTTTGGGCAGATCTAGATATACCTGGGTAAATCTAGATTTGCCCAAATTTAATGGGCAAATCCTGAAGTAGATGTCAGATTCGGAGTTTGCCCGGGCATATAGCGAAATGCTGGCAGGTGTTTGGGTAGACCTAGGTGATCTCAAAGTCTATAGTAAATAATTCGGAATGATTTTACAGGAATGATTTGATATTAAAAAGATGTTACAACTATTAAATGAATTTGGCTAAATTGACTAACTACCGAGACGATAATATTTCAATAAAATGGCAATATTTTAAAAACAATTTTTAAATTAAAATGCAAGAAAAAGTTAAACATGTTCTCTCCCAACCACTTAACCCAAGCAAAATGGAATGAACCAAACCCATAACCACTTAACCCAACCCAGAGGAGGAAAATGTAACGAACCAAACCCCCAAACACTTAACCCAACCCGGGGATGGGAAATCGAACAAATCAAACCCTCAACCACATAACCCAGCTCGAGGGAGGGAAATGGAATGAATCAAATCCCCAACCACTTAATCCAATCCGGGAGAGGAAAATGGAACCAAACCCCCAATCACGTAGCCCAATCCAGGGGAGGAAAATGGAACAAACCAAACTCCCAAACACATAACCCAATCCGAGGAAGGAAAATATAACGAACCAAGTCCCCGACCACTTTACACAACCCGGGGAAGGAAAACATAACGAACCAAACCCCCAAACACTTAACCAAACCTGGGGTGCTGAATCACTCCGGCGCCGAATTGTCCCGTCGCCGACATGTCTCAATGTCCGGTAGATTTTGGGTTTGGTTTGGTTGGATTGGTAACTATCCTTGTTTTGATTTGTATTTGGTAGATAGTTTTGTCTTTAAATGACTTAATACGAACTGAAGATGGAAAGAACTGCTGAGTAATTCATTATAATGAACAAAATCGGTAATTAAACATTCAGAAAAAAGATGTTCGAGATACCAGAACAGAACACTGAAAGCCGGAACGAATTTGGAGCGGATATAGGATAAGAGCTCCGCCACATCTAGATTTGTCGAAAATGATTTGGTCACATAGCGAATTGCCCGGGCAAATCCTGAAAAAGTGCATTTTCTAAATATATTTCGGGATTTGCCCAAAATACCTGGACACATCTAGATTTGCCCGGGCAAATCTAGATGTGTCCGCAATTCGGGATTTGCCTGTAACATATAAACTTCCATTATTATTTGTTATTAGTACATGTCACATATTATGCCATCTATTTTTATTCTTGTATTCTTATCATTCATATACCGCCATTATGTATTTATTATTAGTATATGTCACATATTATTACATATATTATTTACAAACTGTATTATTTTTTTGCACTCTTATCATTTATATCATTATATGCATTATGTACTTATTATTAGTAGTAATAATTGTTATTATAACCTCTATCGATATGTTGACGGTATATCCTAATTATTCCTAGCATTTCTGTTATTTACAGGTAGTCCCCATTACCATTAGTTCGCTTAACACAAAATTTGCTTTAGCACAACTTACCAACTGGGGAACCTATTCACTTTACACGAACAATTCCCAGTTCTACACCAGTTGCAAAACGATGCATTACGTAAAAAATAAAATAAAAATTGTTGCCATTAAGGCAATGTGTATATTAATTTATATTTATTCATAAAATAGTAGATAATACATAATTTGCAGTCTAAAGTCGAAGTAAAACTTCGCATAATCATTTTTTGATACCACGAAAGAGTGAAAGACGATGTCGGAAAAGGAGAAACTATACACAAATGAGGGAACACTAGATTAAAACACGTGAAATAAGCTTTGGAAGATGAATTCTGATCCTATTGTCTTTTGCAAAAAATGCATGCTCATAGTTGTAGATGTAAAACCAAAACAGTATCAAACCACAACTCGAGGAAGTGAAGTTGTTTTATTGCCCTAAGATAGTGACAAGACTCTGCTGCCCCCACTCTGAAGGAAAAACAACTTTTGTGAATTCTACTTCATTTTTTCAGAGCTTTTGCGGTTAAAGTCGCGGAAAATATTACGAGAAGTTTTGTTTTGAATTTGCAGGTGCAAATTATAAATTAATAAATATTCTAAATATATTTATGTACAAATAAAATACCTCTTGCATTTCATTTGGTTTCTTATGGTATTTATGCATTCGCTTAGCACGACTTCGCTTAACATGACACTTTTTAGGAACGTATCTCTCGTGTTAAGCAGGGACTATCTGTACTAACTTACCTTTTGACAATTATAATAACCTTATGTATTTTGGGTTTGCCCATTGAAATAAATAAGGTAATTTAGATTACTATCAAGAATTAGCTTAGTTCAAATTTCATGATTATGTTAGTGCTGAAGAATAAAAATATTCACCCTCACAACTTCCTCTTCATTGTCAGCCAGCCTCAGCAGAAGACACACAAGATTACTCTTAACCTGTTCTTCAAATGCATTCCAGTTAGCAGAAGTAATCATTGATGGTTCAGTCTCAACTGGTGACATAGACGGAGAAGAGGACTTGTGGTCTCTTCTTCCTCCATACTTGGCAATATTGCCCAATAGACGAATTGATGCAGATCGGAGTGATGCACTGTTTTCCTAAAATTCCAAGAAAAGCAAATTTTAGGCAAAATAATAAATAATTATGCATAAAATATAAAGGTTTAACATGAGAAAATAAAATTTCATTCCATAATTTATTAAAGCATAAAATTTGCATTCCAAAATATTAAATATTAACCCTTTCTGCTCATTTGTCGGGGTAGGCCCAACATAGTAATTTTCCCGTTCTACTCATATGTCGGGGGTGCCCTGACAATAGCATATCTTTCTATCCTCTCATTTTTTCTCACTGGAAATCTCAGTGTGGTTGATTCTCACCCATTCTCTAATACATATTATATCTTAATAATCCTTCTTTACAGTAAAATTAGTTAAATAGTGAGTTAGAATGATATTATAAAAAACAGGTAGTAATTATCCTGTTCCACTTATATTTCTGGGGAGCACCGACAATGTATATCTTTCTATCCCCTCATTTTTTCTCACTGGAAGTTCTCACCCATTCTCTAATACATATTATATCTTTGTAAGCCTTCTTTACCATAGTGAGTTAGAATGATATTATAAAAACACAGCATAGTTGGACTCTCAAATTCCTAAGGCAGGATGTCTGCAAGTTCGACTTGGGATAAAAAGTACTTATAACAACAATGATATAGTGTAGGGCTGCTAACTCCATGTTATTTTCTAAATCAAGCTATAAATTTTAGAACATCAAAAAAAGATTATATGATCATAATTTATAATATTTCTTCTAATGTAAGGCTTCTTTAAAAATGTCACATTACAACGTTATCAATTTTACCCATTCTCAATAGCCTCTACCTTAGAAAATCCCCATTTCTGAAATAAACAGTTCCACTTAAAATACTATGCAAAAATGTACCTTATCCAGGTAAGGCTTTATATGCAAAGCCACTGTGACGCCAACCTCACGCACCGTCTCCTCTGGAATTACTGGAAGAAGATTTGAAAGGCCATACATTGCTTCAAGGGCCACACTACCAACTGCTTTGTCTTTGAGGGTTCCTTCCCCAACTCCACGGATCAATGTTCTGAGGATTGAGCTTATCCGCCTCCCTTTCTGAAAACATGAAATCAAAATTCTTTTAGAGCTTCACCTGTGCTTACAAATACCATAAAAATAATCACCCGTTTTGCCAAAACGAATTCAATTCTGGAATAGATAAAATATTTTTTTTAGGTTAGTAAAATAATGCAAAATTCATTAAAAATCTTTTAATTCTACACCATAATAAAGAAAGCTGTCATCTTCTTACTTAAGAGGAAAGCAGAGTGCAACAGATTATCAAATCACTTTTTCTCTAATTGCACCTCTCCTCTATCTCTCCTGTCTCCTCCCTTAATATTACTCCATCATTAGTGAACCTCTTCCAAACCCATTCCAGTAATTGCTCTTTAATCTAAATAAGGGTACCATATGTTCGACCGCCAGCAATGAAGAACCTTTCCCTATGTCACTCAATCTTGCATGGGTTTTTACCGAACTTATAATAAACATTCAGGTAAATCATCGCCGTTTGCCCATATAACACAAGAAACTCCATTAATTCCAATTAAACATTTTGATTTGGATTGATTTCCTCCACTTAAAATGTAAATAAACAATAATTTTTCATAGATACTTGAGTTATCTTCACCAGCAGTTGTGAACTCAATGTTTCATTTTTGGAAAATAAAACATAATAAATATCATTCAGTTCATAGAAACACAATTTAAGTCTGAAATAAAAGATTTAATTTCACCAAGTGGTAGAAAACTACATAATATTTCTGTTATATGACATAGATAATTTGGTAAATTGAAGATAATTTAACACGGTCAGTCTCCTATCCCACACCCTCCAATATATCAACACCGTTGCTTAGCATCAATAAAGGTTTGTGAACAAATCTTCTGTTCACCAATTTCTGTTTACCTGTTTTAATATACCACCACCTCCTTTAGAGCACAAACAGCACTGAGGAATAACATTGGCATGAAATCAGAGGATGACTGTGCATTAAACAAAAATTTCACCATTTTCTCATGATTTATAAAACAGTATGAGAAAGTGTGTATAGAGTGTATAGAGCAGCGTTTCCAAACCTATGGCCCACAGACCACTTGTTTTGTTGGTTGTCCATGGAGGTTTCCAAAATTAGTTTTTTTTTAGGCCATACCTCATATTTAGCTGGGATTTTTTTGGGAAAAAATTAAGCAGGTTGTACACTATTACAGGTATTAAATATTTTTATTAATGGTGCTTCTACTTGAACATTTTCTCACTCCTTTATATCTCCCAATTCCACCTCTCTGCCATCCGTAACTTACACTTACTGATCTTATTACCTCATAAGATGAGAGTGCTCGTGCTGTTTGGAGCTCGCCTACATGTATACTTGAAAATTGTCACATAAACTACGTAACCAAGTACCCCCTTTTCTTAAACATAGATACAGTAAGTTAGTGTAAGTAATGAGGTAGTCTGCAGGGCCTGAAAGGGTTGCTGAAGAGGTCTGCAGAGTTCCAAATGGTTGGGAAACACTGCTATAGAGAGTTAACTTCTTGTTCTGCCTTCTTAAAATAGTAGCATCTTGGAAAAATAAAATATCAAACTGTGTCGATGAAGTCATCTTACATGATCATATTAGAATTAGAAATGAACTTAACATTAATGGCTAACCTGTTGTGAGTTGATAAGACAGGCCGTGTTGGCAAGACCCCTAAGGCAAAGGATTCGAAGCAGTGGAGTAGGAGTAGACCATTGCGAAGGCTTGTTTTCCGGGCTAGGTGTCGCAGAAGAGTTGGACAGCATTGGTGAGTTTGCTGGTGATTCTCCAGCCTCAAGTGTTAAGAGATGTTCCAGAGCTACTTCAACCAGAGCATCTGAGCCATTTCCACTAAGGTGTATCAACTGAAACACAAAAAATGAAAGTGAGCAAATGAGTAGATCTTATGAAATCTCATGAAACTATTAATTCTACATTAATTGCTTTTTTGTATTGGATTTTTGAAAGTTCATTGTATGGTTAATTTTTTAATTTGCAATATCTGTGCTTTATGTAAAGATGTTAGATTTCTTTTTGAAAAAATACTAGGTACTATTGGAACATTCTCAGAAAATATTTTTCCTACAATTCCTTCTTTGGTGGTTCAATTATACTTCATGAGTGACGACTAAGTTTTCCATATGTTAACCCCTGCAGAATGACTGGATAATAGTTACATCTTGGATGAATGGGGTCTTTTTTGACCCCAGTTGTTGTTTTTATCACCAAATTATTTTTTTATAGGCATATTAATGGGAATATTCTCTAAACAATCATTATTCAAAATAAAATAACTGAAAATATTTAATTTTTCTCAATGCAGTACATAAATAATAGAATTTTCTTTGTAGTACAGATAGTATTATGTACCTAATAATTGACACAGGAAAAATACTTTTGTAATAAGTACACGAATTATAATATTAATACGATATATGCTTATTCCTAAATATTAATGCACTCAATTTGCACAAAATTTTTTTTATCTCAAAAACAGTCATTGATTGAGTAAAAGTCTTAGGTTTAGAAATTAACATTTTGTCATGGACTTGAAAAGGTGTTGACATTTTGAGTACGAAATTTTTTATGACAATAAATATTATTTAGTAATAGGTGCTTTATCAAATAAAATAACTACACACTGAGACAATTTTTACTCAGTTGCACTTTATGCTTGCATAGAACAAGGGTCTAAATGTATACACTATTCGATTCGTTTTGATTTTTCCGGTGTGTAACACATGTAGGTATATTTAGTACAGTCCAAATATTTATATAAAATTCCTGAATGTACGCACGGAGACCATTTATAAAGAAAATATTGACTAAATACGAGAGTCATTTTTAAAGTAAGAACCGTTTTGTCATAAAAAAATAAAAACTTTATATATCCAAATAATTTTATTGCTACTACTATGTACAACATTTCTTTATTTTTCTACATAGTCCCATAGAGATCCAGGCATTTGTTCAGACGTGGCACGAGCTTGACGATGACGATGGTGATGCCATTCAAGAGACTGCCGCTTACTCTCTGGCGTGTAGTGTAAGACCTAAGTCTCATCTCCCGTCACGATATGGTCCAAGAATTCATCACCATCTCTGTGATAGCGTTCCAAAAACAACAGAGAGCACCCATGCGTTTCTGCTTGTGTGCATCTGTGAGCATTCTTGGAACCCACCTGGCACAAATCTTTCCATATTGGAGGTGAACTGTGACAATCTTATAGAGGACAGATCGTGAAACATTTGGAAAAGCCTCATGAAGCTCATCAATAGTGAAATGCCTGCTTTCACGAACATGTGCATCGACCTTGTTTTTCAAGTTCTCACTCATGACAGACAGGCGTCCAAATCGTGCACATTTGTCCTTCCACCATTAAACAGACGACACCACTTTCGCACATTTCCTTCGTTCATTAAACCTGCCCCATACACCTCCACAAGTTGGCGATGGATTTCGGAAGGGCAAATTTTTTTTGCGTTCAAAAATCTAACCACCGAACGCACTTCACAATTGGCGGGATTAGTGATAGACATGGTTCTTTATAAAGCACTGTGAAAAATCAACCAACTCACTCAAATGCTCAGCGCACACTGAGGACGTGGCCGGGGCCCTAGAGAGAACATTCAACCTTGAGACGTCTCTGGTCAATGACCTGTGTGGGTAGGGTGCACAAACAGTTCTTACTTTAAAAATGACCCTCGTAAGTTGCAGTTACAACTAGAAGGCGATCAAAATGAAATATTATTTACTTCTTGGCTTACTGGGATCAAATGTGACCCCATAAGATATATTTATTAATTTTCAGGCATTTTTCTAGAGTTTAATTATGAAATTCATCCCAAAGGTGCTGGACAGATTGATGAAGGAATTCCTGAAATTTCAAACAAATATTACAACAAAAATGTAACGTATTTACCAATTTAAGAAGGTTGGGGTCAGAAAAGACCCCAGTCATCTGGCGAGGGTTAAACCAGGGGTGGACAAATTTTTTTTAGATCTAGGAGCCAGCCCAAAAATGTAGGTGCAATACAATTTTTTTTTGCCCTTAATGTTTATAGTTATACTACTAGGCTACTAAAAAACACATTAAATTGTACAAATTACATTTAATACTACAAGATATGGCAAATACTTAATGCATATTAATGCCACATATGATAACATTCTGACGTTAAACAATACTCGCACATTATTTCTCATTTGGCCTCTTGTGGCCATTCACATGTCTTGAAGTTTTGGAATAGAAGAACCACTGACCCACAGCCTTTTCAGGATTAAATTCCATCAGCGATGGTCCATTCATTTTAATCATCATTAGGCCACTTAAATTTTTCTGTTGCAATAATGATCTGAAGTTGTTTTTCACAAGATTCACTTGGCTGAATCCTCTTTCACAACACACAGCGGACACAGGCAGCACAGACACAATGGACAACAGTTTTCCTAAAATTTGGAATCTTTTATCATTTGCCAGTGCTAAATCAAGAAGCTCGCCCAGTTTCTTCCCTCTGCCTAGGACTTTGAATTCATACCACTCATTACAGAGCTCTTGTTTACATTCATCGTTCACGTTTGGTGTTGAAAGTTGTTTGTTGAAGTGTTGAGCCAATGTTAATATCTCAATGACACCAAAATCTTCCCGAGTGCTTCCAGTTGGCCAGGCAAAAGTATCAAAAACTGTGGTGGATCTTTCAATGTTTCCCTGATGCAAAAATCTCCCTTCCAAGAATATGACCGCATGTTTGATTAAATTTTCTTTCTCAGACATTGAAGAAGACCTTGTAGTGCTACTGAGCCCATGTAATTGTACATCCTGGTATATACCCTTCAGAAAAGTGTTGGTAATGAATCTCTCTTCATATTGTCCTGGGCTGTTTCAGAGATTCAATCAATGCCATTGTGTTCTTCACACGCAGTTCAATTGTGCTAAGAAAAAGTTGTTCCCTTTGAAACAAAAGGGAGAGGTTCCTAAGTATTGCAAGGTAGTCCAAAAGAAAATGGGGCATGTAAACAAATTTGAAATCGGTTAGTTTTCTTAGCAGATTCTTAACGACAGTAGAAGCAGCACATGGTCTTTTTATTGATGTCATTCTTATATTTAATTCAATCACTAGAGTAGAAATGCTGTTATTAGTTGTAACCATTAACATATTTTGTACTCTCTGTAACACTACATGTTGTTTGAAAAATAAAGTTCTACATTTCATCATCATTTGATTTAAAATTAAAAAAAGAAGAGTTAGATTTAACTGAATAATTTCACATAAAGACATGACGAAAATATGAACATAGTGAAGAATTTAACTCATAAAATAATCTGTGATTTTGTTTATATGTACAAATATGCGCACAGTCACAGAAAAATTAACACTATAAACTTCCAAAAAAAAGAGGTTTCATTACAAAACATTACTGATTTTGCCATTTTATAGCATTATTGAGTGACAGAGTAATTCCACCAGTTCGATAATTACAATCCCACTAAGTTGAGCCCAAGCTTATCGATCGGAAATACACCAGTGGTTCCCAACCTGGGTGCCGCAGCACACTGGGGCGCTAATGCTTAGGGGTGCTGCAATAAAACTAGTTTCGTAAATAAATCAACGATTTGGATATGTTTACAGGTAACTAGGGCATTAAAGTTTTCTCTAATAAATTGATTATGGTGTGATACCAACAAATGGATATGTCCAAAGGTTTTAATACTCGTTTGTGAAAATATTGCTATATATTGCTTGAAGGCTGGGGTGCCGTGATATTGTTTATCTTAGAAAGGGTGCCGCACCTACAAAAAGGTTGAGAATCACTGACGTACACAACTGTCTTAAGTTTTGAAGAGATGTAGGTCAAGTGCAAAATAAACTATCAAGTAAATAAAAGAGATATTTCATGATCAAATCATTTGTATTACATAATCAGTTATTAAACTGAATGTATGCTTACAAACTATATTTAAAAAGATATTTCAAGGACATAGAGCGGATTTTTAAACTTGCCTCAGCATAGAAAGCAGTTACAGTGACCAGCTGAGCTTCATTTGCTGATGTTGAGGCAGCATAATGATTAAGGCAGGTGGCAATCCTAGGAATTTCATTTGGTATTTGTTTGCATAGTGCCCTGGAAATATAGTTAGTAAAATAATTAGGTTATAGCTATGAAAATGATTGTTAAAGTTTTAAAAATATTTATAATTCAAATTATCTAAAAAAAGGGAATGAAATTCCAACGCCTTAGGCAAAGCTTTTATAAAAATTAAATTAAAATCAATTTAAAATATCTATTTTAATTTTACCATAAAACAAAAAGAAAAACTGTAACTTCTCTAAATAAAAAAATAACTTTAATGTGTGTAGACATATTTAGGGTAACAAAAACCTCGCAATTAAGTTCATTGCTTTAGATTAAAGCCAGAGAAGACAAATGATTGGATTTTTTAAGAACTACATTTCATTTGGTAAAGAGCCATGAATTATAACAAAAACTATTTCTGCTGAATAAAAAAGAGATTGTGACAAACCTAGTAAGAGATGGCATCATTTCAATGAAAGATGAGAGATTTTCACCAGCATCAATATTAGAACATTTCAAAAGAGCTTCTGCAGCTAAGACACAATCACAGCACAGCAAAAATGCTTGCAATGCTCCTTGGGCTACCCTAAAATGTTACAAAAAAATTGTATTTTTAAGTAAATTTCTCAACGTAAAATAGAGAGACTTATTGTAATTCCAATTTATGTGGACTTATTATAAGTCTCTTTATTTTACATTATGAAGAAATTCCACCAAGTGACGCCTGAAACCATTAACTATAAATTTCCCAAGTTCAAAAATTATTCAAACAATTTAATGTTCTCTAATGTCCCCATACAACTGATTAATTAATATTTTTGATAATTTTTCCTTTTCCCAGTCTGCCTTTTACAACATGGCAGTCATCAGTTTCAAGGTTACTATTATACATTCTTTTTGTGAGACATACATTCATAACAAAATCAAATTACTCAATATTTCAGATAAATGTTAGCCCTTATAATATTAGGGAATTAAATTTTCAAATATTACTAGAACTATATATCTCTTACCTTGCAGGATTTAATTTATATGCTTTCCTGTTAGGTACAAATGAAAACCGACTCCCTGAACTCTCTTTTTGATTAGATGGGGTAGCTGTATTTGAGTGTCTTGGAGCTGTTATTGGAGCAGGAGTAGGTCGGTGAGCCATGTAAACAGGTGGGGAAGTTCCAACATAGCATCCCATTGCCATTAGCAAAGCAGAAAGGAGCTCAGGAAATAGTTGGAGAGCTACTTTTTGCATTGCTGCACATCGGAACATTTCCTGCATAGCACTTATAGCCTATATAAAGAGACAATTTCAGATAATTAACCAACATGCTACCCAATTAAATAGCTAAACAACAAGATCTAGTAAAAAAAACTCACAATCATCAATGCACATTTCTTATCTTGATGAAATAGGTAAATCCAAGTTAAAATGAAAGTTATTTGAAAATACTACCACAAATTTGATTGGATTAGGTATACATGAGAGTGTACAAAACCACTGCTTTTTTATCTAAAATCACACAACCAAAGTCAACTTTAACTTTGATATTTATGTTTATTGTAAGGCTGTGTTCAGTTTATTTTTGGACAGTTCTCTACTAATATTGATATATGTTTTCGAAATTGATAGTCTTCAGCATAACTAAGTGGAACGATTCCATAATTTAAATCAGGGAAACGGAAGAACAACCTATTGATCCACATATAAAATAATGTTTTAATTTATTACAATTGGCAATAAAGTTCTTTAAAAACTTATTAGTGAGTGGGAGTTATAATAATTATAATTCATGATCAAGGAAATTATGTTGTGAAAGGTTAATTGTTCTATCAGAAAAAACATGGGAGCTAGTATTGTTGGATGAAATAGATGGGGATGTTTACATTGTAAATTTTCTAACTTCATGAGCTTCTTCTTAATTATTTATTATATGCAATTTCAGTGCTGTTGTCTGACAAAATCATCCAACCACAACCACTCCACCCAATGGAGACAATGACACAGTTCAATGTGGAGAAGCATAAGACAATGTGATATGGTGCTCATCACATACTACTCATGAAGTTCTCTCTTGATCTTGAAATTAAAACATTCTCTATATGCGGATCAATACATTGCTCTCCCATTTCCCTGATTTATAAACGTTTTCACCAAATAAGAAATTACAACATATGTATGTACTTTTAAATATGAAAAAAATTCATTTTGGCAGATGAGTGTGCGTGTGTTGGATGGCAAATCAGTGTCTTGGACTATTATCACATTCCAACATATGATTACAGCAAAATCTCGCATAATCCTGTACTTGCATCCTTGGACAATAACTCATCGTACGAAGTCTCTTTTTCTAAAGTGTTAAGTCAATAGAAAATAGGAAGTTATAGGTGTGCAGCATTTAAAACAACATTCTGGGTGTACTGTGGGCATGGCCTAAGCTTAAGCGGGACTCTGTAAAGGTCCCCCACCCCACTTGGCACCCTCTCCTCAGTTGCCATATTTGTCCTGATTATGGCAATTTTGTCGTTTAAGTGAAATTAAGATGCTCAATCATAATAAATTTTACGCTGAAAATTTCATTTAGCCATCTTTTTATTGTTCCCAGCAGAAACGGCAGTTCTTATTGATTCTTCAGTTTCCATACACTTGAAACAAATGGTCATCTCACACATACCATATTAGAGTCTAAGTATGTACTGCACTTCCTTGCCTTTGATTTACTAAGTTTATCTTAAATTTCAATTTTTTGGATTAAGCAATTGCAGAGTTCTTAATTTTTTTCTACTCATTCATGAAATTGTTAATGTAAGTGCCATTTTAAATAAAAAATATAAGTGCAATACTGAATTATTAAAATAAATGGAAATAAGATTAAGTCAATCACTTAGGGCCTTGCACACAGCAATTAATTAGATTAATTTACAAGCAACACACAAATATCTCTCACAGCAATGTTAATTCCTATAATCATAAAATGATTACATGAATAAAATTCTTAGTATTTTTCTTTCAATTTTTTCATTTAAAATTTTTATCATTTATAGTTTGCGATCAATTTGATTTTCTTTGGCCTGTCAAACCACACTTCAGCAAGGCTAACCAACATGTCTCCCAAGGTTCAGTAAGAAAACACACTATGTCTTGGTGAATTCGCATCTTTTGAAGCCACCAGTATGTAGCTTTACTTAACTTACTGTCCACGCCATTTATTTTACTTTAATACAGGGCATTGAACCAAGTTTTCGTTCTGGTTCACACAAAGCGAAAAATTTCGGTTCGGTTCCGGTTTTGCTCCAGCAACCACCATTGAACCAGTTTGAACTGTTTTTTTTTTTGCTCTGACTGAATTTTTCGGGGAAGATTTCAAGAGAAATCCAAAATAATCTTTATTAATCAATGTAATTTTTTATTTAAACCAAATTCGTCTTCACTATCGCAAGTCAAAAAGACAATAATGGATATAACGTAACATTGTGCAAGTGCCTGCCATGTAATGAACAGTAAAACATTGTATGAATTCCCTTCTTACATTTTTCGTTATTCAATTTGTGAACAGCTCCTTTTATACGACTCCGTCTAATACTGTTCTATAGGAATTTAAAATTTATTTTTTTCCTTTTTAGTGCATATAAAATCTATTTTAAATTTTATTTATTTTTTAGTCTTTAATTTGATGTAAAGCCATTGTTATTCCTTCAAAAGTCGAAATTTATTAGATTTTACAATTCCAATATTCCAGATTCCAATATAAGTAGATACTCTTATTATCATAATCAATTTACTCCAACAGTATTCATGCACAGTGGTGGCTTTACACCTTCTGGAGCCCCTGGCTCTAAACATTTGGAGACCCCTGGTGCAAAACAATTGGGGGCCCCTGCTGCTAAGCAGTTGGGGGCCCTGCAATCTAAATATATAGCGAAATCACTCCTAACGGCTACCCTCTTTCGTGACACCTCTTATAGACTTTCTCTATGAAATCGTAAATTTTAATAAATAAATTTTAAATTGAGACATTTTATATTTCTGAGATTATATACATGAACATGTTACTTCAAGGGTCCCCTGGCACGCGCCAAGTGCGACCTCCCTTACATTCGCCACTGCTCAAGCATGTACTTGAACAGATACAACAATATTAATTCACATCTGAATGTAGAATGTAATTCATAGTGAGTTGTTCAAAGAAGAGCTACTTAACTATTTTAATATAATAATTTAGACATTAATATTAAAAATACCATAAAATATATAATTACATATATTTTCTAAAGATGACAAATATGTACACACAGTAACATTTGCTCCAAGCAACCAAAATTTGATCTAATTATTAAAATGTCCTCCAATTGAGTATTGATTTATAGGAAGGAATGGATATAAGTGACTGGTAGGAATAATGATTGGAAAGAGATAGTAAAGAAGAGCAGTAGGGAGAGCTTTCAGAGGAAAGGGGGAAGTGAAAGGGATAAGGAGATGAGGGGTTGAGGAAGCATTTAGTGAGAAGGGATGATTTGAAACGGTATATGAATATTTATACAGTGCAACCTCGATAATCCAAACTAATTAATGCAAGGGCGTGTTCAGATTATTGAGGTGTTTGGATTACTGGATCCTAAGTAAATGACCATGTTTTTAAGAAAAAATATTTATTATAATGTACATCTATTGCCACCCTATTTTTGAAAAATTCTGCCCTATGGAGTCAATACTTAAAAGGAGCGTCACATAAACATTAAATTAAGAAACCATCCAATGAAGGCAATTATAGCAACAGAAATATTCATGTAAAATAAAGATGAAAAAATCTATTATTTATTAAATTTCTGTAAATAAAACACCAATTAATGTACTTACAGTTCAATAAAATGACTATGAGAGATCCACGTTGATGGATGGGAAAATTGTACTCCACACTAGGCTGCGGCAGTAGGAATGAGTGATATTGGCACAGCCGGCAGTGCCAATATCACTCATTCCTTTTAAAACAATGTTTCAAAGAATCATCTATACCAGTGGTGGGCAACCTTTTCTACATGATGGGCTGCATTGGTGGCTGCGAATTGTTCAGCAAGTTGCCAATGCTTCGGCGAGCCAGATTAGATTTTAAATCGGACGTCAACATGAGATTCTGAGGATCACAACAGTGAAAATCCCGTCAAAATTAGGTTTTTAGGGTTAAAATTTCAATAATGTGTTTTATTGTCGTAATTTGAATGTATATGATATGAATTTGGGTTAAATCTCTTTTTGATCATAGCTTTGTGGGTCACATTAAACGCTCTTAATGGCCACATATGGCCCGCAGGCCGTGGGTTGCTCACCACTGATCTATACAGCCGCAAGAGGCATTAGTAGCAGAGATGTGTCCGACTTTGTTACAAAATAAAAGCTTCAAATTTCACTTTCCGACTCTCGCTTCGCTTAACCGACACTTTACACCTGATGTTGAGAAACAGTTCGGATTACTTGGAGTTCGGATTACCATGGGTTCAGATTATAGGGGTTGCACTGTATAGGGAATTAAATGCACCTACATAGATAAATTTATTAAAATTGATTCCCATTGCCATCATTTTGGATGAGTACTCGCGATATTATGTACATAATAGAGAAGATGTCCACTGAAATTCAACAAGAATCAACCAGTTATAGGACATAACTATGTCCATGGAAAATACCACCATTGAACTGATTGATATTATAACAAAGATGCATTTCTCCCAAAGGCTTAGGAGCATGCATTCTCAATAAAACCTTTGCCTTATTTGATGTTGAAAAGAGAGGTTTGCAAAAAGACTCATATTAAAACAAAAGAAAAAAATCCTTTTGCTCCCACTGTATATGCGAACCAAAAAAAATGGAACAAAATAAATAACGGTTTTCGGTTTCGGGTTCAGAAAAATATATTTTTTTGGATTTTTGTTTTGGTTTTTGGTTTGGTTCAATACCCTGCTTTAATACACCTAACAATTCCTGCATAATTGCTTAAAACTGAATAATCTTCAAACGAAGAACCACTATAGTTGTCCATATTAAATTTAAATCATTGAATGGTGATGATGGTATGCTGCTCTAAAATTCTTCTAATCCCTAACTTGTTCAATCCATGGCACTTACAGAAAGAGGAGCAAGGTTGGCCACTTTTATGGTGTCTCGGTCATCCAATTTTTTCTTGCGCCTCTCATTGTCCCCATCCTGCACTTCATATGGGGGACTTTCTTCTATAACAGAAAGAAGGTTTTGCAATACCTCGCCAGACAAAGATGGATCTTGTGCCAGCATTTTCCAACAGTCAACAACGCACCTGTTAAAAATAAAGTCAGAAAATGAGTTGAAGCACAAAATAGCAAGCAAGTTTCAATTTTAAAAACTGAATTAAACTAATAAGTAAGTTTTTCAAAGATTAAATCATACACTCGGCCATAAAATGCAAGCATTGCATACTCATCAAATGGCAATGCCTGAAGAAGTAAAGCTGAGACTGTGGCCTTTGGGTGGTGAGTAGCTAGAACCAGGACAGCTCGGATGGCTCCGGTGCAGGTCTGTGGTGGACACGTTTTTAGACTAACTTGACCCAACATCATGTCTGCGCATATAAAAATTGTAGTAACATAAAAACACCAGCAAAAAGAAACAACAAAGTTAAAAAATTTTAAAAATGCTTACCAAGAATGTGAGGCACGTGATTGGGAAGGTAACCACCCTTAGCCTTTAGGACAGAATTCAACGCTACGCTGGCACCACCTGAAGAGGTTGTGTTGCCATCACCAAGGCCTCTATCTAACAAGGCCTCCACAAGTGATAATATATATGTATTCCGCAAATAGTTGCATGTTACCTGAGACAAATTAATTACATTAATCACATTGAACACAACATCATTATAAGACATTTGATATTTTCGCTACTATTACTGATATAATACATATTTTAATATGTTGTGGCTCAAATAAAGAGATGAAATGTTATTTTTGCTTCAACTCAATTTGACAAATTTTCAAAAAGTTTATCATCCTTGCAAATAATAGCACATATCATAAAAGTGCAGGAAGATTGTGATGAAAACAAAATCAATAAGAATATTTTGCTTATTGAAAGATAATCTATATTTTTATTCCAATAGACTTTTCCAGCTTAAAATAAAGCAAGCAAACTGTGACTGACCTTAGCAAGTTCTTCCATTGCATGGAATAAATGTTCTGGATCTTGAGATGTCACTTCCTTTACAAGTCTACTCAATTGGCTATCATGATCTTGTTTGTCTTCTATCATTCATAAAGTAAGAGATTTTAAATTATTACAGTTATTGTTATTATTGTACAGTGACAATTATCAGCTACAGATGCATTAATATAACATAAAAAATTTACAATATGGTGCTTGGACTTCAAATTTAAATTTAACATATAAAACAGGCAAAAACGACAAAACAACAGCAACACTACCTACATCATTAAAACTATCACATAATCATTAAGAGATTGGGTATCAATGCAGAAAATATCTCTGTTCAAGAATAACATTAGAATTTTTTATAAACTGGAAATGGTTGACACAAAACAATATATATCCACACAAAAATTGGATTATATAAAACCAAATAGATGGTTAATGGAAACAAACATACCTGGCTTCAAAGCCAGTATGATTAACATAATCACAAATCTTTCATTATCATAATTTCAGTCACAACTAACTTGACACCTATCAGCAAATTATGGAACATCACAGCATCACTGATCCCAATGATAACACTTTTACAGAACACAATGCCAGTCATGACTAAGAAGACACCTATGGAACATCTCATCATCAGAAGTGCAAGTGATACAAATTTTCCAGTTAAAAGTGTGCTGGATAAACAGGCTTTTATTGAACTACAAATGAAATCCCAACAAAATATTAACAAAAATCCTAACTTCAGTACCTGATTCCGAATCAGGAGACTTGCTTCCGTTTAATTCATTTTCTGGTTCAAGAATCGGTTCTCCAGGTAAGCCTTCATCATAACGAGCGACAATGAGCAACAACAATCGTAGGCATGAGACAGCAATTGGACGTACAGGTAAGTATGAATCAGAACAGCGAGGAAGTATTACACCAGCCATCCATCCACACTCAGTAAATTTACTTGGAACCTTTGATTGCAATGGTAAAAGAATATTACAAACATTGCATCAATTTTCCCTCTTCGAAAAATATAAATCACAAGTAATATATATATATTTTTTAACCACTTCAACTCCACCTCAAATAGAACTTTATCATACATAAAAACAAACACTCAATATTGGTATGATTTACTGACAAGCATGACATTATTTCCAAGTTAAATAAATCTACAAAATTGTTCATAATTTACCTGAAAACTGAGTTTAAAGTGTTTAAGATATGAATTAAGGGCTGAACGTAAGGTCAGCATTGCAGCCATCCTCTGAACACCATATTGAGTGTATGGAGAAGATTCTCCTTTGGTCCCTGGTTTTGGTCCAGCCATCCAGGCCTCCAGTAAAGTGAATATTTCTCCCAAAGTTCCTGCACAAGTTTTCTCAGCCAGCATGCTCTGCACAAAATTCTTGAGTTGATTCAATGCCTCTACTACCCCAAAATATACTACTTCCTCTCCTGCACTTTCATTAGATTTCCAATCAACATCATCTTGATCCTAAAGAAAATATTTTTTACTTAATAGAAAAAATGTGGAAAATCCAGCATAATCACAGATAAGAACGATTTTTTTTTCAGTTCAGACAACCCAACATACAGTTCACTCACATGCTCTTCCTCCAAAGTGTTACCATTCATTTCATCATCATGTTCGCCCAAAAATGCAGAGCCTCCCCTCACCCTTGGCACAGATATTATTTCAAGTCCATGCTCTTGTTTGGCAAGCTCCAAGCCTTCTGTCGTGAGGGCAAGTAGAAAAACTGTGTCGAAACAAACCTTGAGGATAGTGATGCGCTCATCTGAGGAGAGCGACGGAGAGAGTTTACTGCAGGCTTTCAGTTAAGGACCAAGAAAATTTAAACCTATTAAAATTTGATCTTCCATTGCATTGAACATGAATAGTTATATAAACTTTCACTCCTTTGCATCATCATCTTCCTTTCTGCAAATGTTTGATTACAGAAGTCACATAGAATAAACATTGCCTTCTGCTTTTATTGAGTTTAATTATATTCTTTGTTAAAAAGGTGACATACTCTTTGAAGGAAAAATAACATAAAGCTTCCATTATTAATACAATTAACCTTCGAGTAGCACAGTAGTTTGGTTCCACAAAAATAATATGTAATCCAAAATCACATAAATCGAGACTAACAATAAGACTTAATACACAGCTCCCAAAAAAAAAATGTTTTGGGAAATTTTTTTTTTCACTTTTTTGTTTAAATATACTGTATACACTCGTGTATAAGTCAATCTCGTTTCATAAAATCTTTTGCTTTTTTGTATATCTCGCATATAAGTTGACTCCAGATTTTCAGATATAGTAGAACGAATGTTTTTTGTATTCAATACGTATTGACCCATCAAGTTCCACGTTCAGTTCCCTTTACTCTGATATAACTATTTTGTGTCAAAGTAGCAGTAAAGCCGCTCGATGTCTCCCACAGTGCTGCTTTGTAATAGATCGAATGACTCGGTATAGACGTCGTATTTCATCCCAGCACTCATTCAGAAGCTATCTTTGTAAAGGAAAAGAGGGAACAAAACTGACGTTGGACTGTGGAGGATAATTGGTGACGAAATTGATGATAAAGCGGCAGAAAGACATACTACGTGGTCCTAGGAAATCCGTGTTTCGCACATTTTTGGAAGAGGAACCTACTCCTCAGAGAGTGCAAGTATGAATGTGGAAGGTAATCCAAGCCAACCCCTAACCAACCCAACCCGGTGGGGAAGCATAATATTTTGTAAGTTTCAAATTTCTGTAATATGTAGGTATGAGTGCATAGTACAATATCTTGGTGAATGCAAATGTGAACGTAGAAGGAAAGGATGTGAAAGGTAAACAAAGCGATGCTAGCACAGCCGACGTTACAATAAAGAATTACATGTTTCCCCTTACCTACATTGTTCATTACAAACCCTGAGATCTTATATTTGTTTGTCTTCCATTTTTCCGCCTTTCCTCTAGATAGTTCCATTTCTCCTCACCAGCACTAGCGTAGCCTTGTATACCTTTGCCCTGGTTATGCGCACAGTCTGTCTCAATAATTAGCTATATCGCAATCATTGATCAATAGGATATTAACAAAACATTTGGAAATGTTTCCGTATAAGATTCAAGTGCTCCAGACCCTCAGCGAAAGCGCCAAAGATGTTCGAGTTGATTTTTGTAGTCCTTTCCTGCAATTTTTAAAGGGAAATCTGGAAGTTCTTCGAAACAACTGGTTTACCGACGAGGCGCATTTTCACAGTCATGGTTACGTCAACAAGCAGAATATGCGAATGTGGGCCTCAGAAAACCCCAACACAATAATGGAGGCAGCATTACACCCGTAAAAATGGATGGTATGATGCGCTGCTTCAGTTATAGGAATTGTTGGGCCAATTTTTTTCAATGATACAGTGACATTGGAGAGTTATCATCAACTCCTTGAAGAAGACTTGGTCCCATTTCTTCAAGGAATGGGTGCTAAATTCGAGGAAACGTTCTTCCAACAGGATGGAGCTCGACCACATACTGCAAATGCAATTTTGAATTTTCTCCATGGGCATTTTGACCATCGTTTCATCTCGAATCACTTCCCTGGACGTTTTTGCTGTGGATGGTCTTGGCCACCGTATTCTCTGGACCTTAATCCCTTCGACTACTTTCTATGGGGATATCTGAAATACAATGTGTACAGAAACAATCCTGAGGCAATTGATGAACTCAAAGAAGAAATTGCATCTGTTATCTGCACAATCACTCCTGATGTTCTAGGCAGAGTAGTTTCCAATTTTCAACAATAAAAAAACAACACTAGCAATATAAAGTGGTAACATTTATTTTATTAATTACGTTTGAAATGCATAACAGAAAATCAAAACCTAGCATAAGAAGGTGATAAAATTTCTTTTAATTGTTCAAAATATGTCACAAAAAACAAAGCATTAAAGTTGTAACATTTCTTTTAGTATTCACATTCAAAACACGCGGCAGAAAATCTTAAGTTTAGAAGGTGATAGCAATTCTTAGATTTCATTAAAAATTCGTAATATAAAAAATGAAACTCGAACAAAACAAAATAACATTTCCTTAATTACGTTCAAAATATGCACAAAGATAATAGCAAATGAAAACCTTACATTCCAAAATGATGGCATTTCTTTAAATTATAAACTCAAGTTTCATCATTGAATATAGCGGCATTGGCAGTACTCCTCTACCGATATTTACTCCGCAGGTGTCCTCATTCTCCAACCTGACCTTTACAACTTGATTCACATATAAATTCCTTATCAGTCTTCTGTCTTTTCAGTCTACACCTATCTTCATCAACATTACCCAATTCACTCTATCAAAGGCCTTCTGCCAGTCTACGAAACATACACAGATATCTTGACTGTACTCTATTGCCCTTTTTGATATGATTCTAATTACCCCTATAGCATCTCTAGTTGGTATGTGTATATATATATGTCAAACAAATAATTTTGCTCTGAAACAATATATAAGGATACGATAGCATGTTGAGTGTTTGGATGGATGGAGCCAACAGAGTTAACTCTCCTCCAATTTGATCCAGTACAGTTTGACGCATCGCCTGAACCAGTGCAGGACTTAGAGGTGAATTTCCATTTCTACCCAAACTGTTCTGATTTGGACAGTCTACAGTGAATCCGGAAGCTGCAGGTTGAAATGCAAGAACTGCGGAGCATATCTGCCTTAAAGTAGCAAGGGCAGCAAGTCTTACATCCAATCCCTGAAAAAGAGCGACATGCTGATACATTGTTTTAATGGCACAAATATTTAGCTAGCATATCATCAATTTTGTATACAAATACAGGCAACAATTTCAGTGGTTCAAAATGTGCAAATCATTTTATGAACATTAATGACAACAGTATACTAAAACAATTTTCATTGACCAGGAAATTATGTGACCTCAAAAAATATCAAAACAAAAGTAGAATACTCCTTTAGCCGAAACAACTAGAGGGCTGCAAACCCAATGCATTTCGCCCACAAGGTGGGCATCGTCAGGGGTAGAACCTGTTTCACCAGTGACTGGAAGCCAACTGCCAGGTTGAAACGGAAAGTATTAAGAAGACGACCGAGAAACAAGCGAAACGCGGAAAGATTTTTCGGCGTGTGTGTCGTTTAAATCTGTCAATTTGTATAGGGTCTTGTTGAAATCTGTGTCTGTGTTCATAAGTGTATCGCGGTTTTTGTAAATGTGAAGGTTTTCTAACGAGTTTAGTGAGTTATTGGCTGAAGTTATCAGTGTTAAATCGTTTACGTGTATACTATGACCTGTTTCAAAGATGTGGTTGGCAACGCTTGATTTTTCAAAACGATTATATTTATAGTGAGCCATGTGTTCCTTGAAGCGTGTTATTAGTTTCCTTCTTGTTTGTCCTATGTACTTTTTGTCGCAGTGTGAGCATTGTATTTTATAAATACCGGACTTGTTCAAAGATTCTGTTCTGTCTTTTGTACTGCCCAGTAAATTTTTCAAATTAAAAGGATTTGTATATGTTATGGTATAATTCTTATGTTTAAAAATTTTGTTCAAGCCTCTGTTTAATGGTGGAAAATAAGGCAATTTTACAAATTTGTCCTCTTTTTTGGTGTCTAATTTTAGGGAAGTGGCATTGGACAAAGTTTTATTAAAGTTTGTAACGAGACCAGACCGATAACGGACTTTGCTCTTCATTTTATTTTGTTTTTGCGCGCAGCCAACAGGGTGCGCGTCAGTTCTTCTTCTCTTGTGGAAGCTTACGTAGTGTAGTGTGCGCCCCAGGCGATTAAAGGTGTTTGTGTCATTACGTGTAACTTTCATTTGTGCTCTTTCCTCTCCGAGAAACCCTAGCCCGTCACAAATGGCGCCCAACTCGCGGCTCGGGAGCAGATAAAATTGTGCAAAGGAATATATGCGTTTTAAACACTCATCAGATCTGAGCATCGGATTCCGGAAGCAGCGCAACCAATTCCGTGTTGTGTATAGATACCTCCTCACTTAGTGCCATATACAGCGAAATTAAGTGCGATACTTGTGTCCGCAAATTTCAAATTTGTATTTTGGCCATAATTAGTGTGTGCTGTCTATTTCCTACGTGTTAGTGCTATACATCCTGCCACGTGGTTTTCTTAAGTATCCTTCCGCGAAGCGATACTTCTTTGCCTACTTCCACCTACAGTGAAATTTAGTGTCATACGTGTTTCCTTAAATTTCAATTTTGTATTTTTGGCCATAATTAGTGTGTGCTGTTTATTTTCTACGTGTTAGTGCTATACATCCTGCCACGTGGTTTTCTTAAGTATCCTTCCGCGAAGCGATACTTCTTCGCCTACTTCCACCTACAGTGAAATTTAGTGCGATACGTGTGTCCGTAAATTTCTTATTTCCACGTGATATTATTCGCTCACTGCGAAAATATTTGTCCTTTCGCGCTGCGATAATTAACTGTCCTTCAGCGCTGCGGCATTGTGTTCTTCCGCGTGGCCATATTGTTTTACTCGCGGCCATATTGCTTTTTTGGCCAAACTGCGTTCTTCCACGTGGTTGTTCCTTGTGCGGCCATATTGCTTTTTCCGCGCTGCGACCTTGGGCCTTGCCGCCTAGCGAATTTTTCCGTATTTCCGCTGAGTGATATTGTTTCCTGCGTGGATTAGTTTAGAAATAGCTACCATGCCTAAATCTAAATCATCACCCACGGAAGGGACAAGTGAATCTCCACCAGCCTTGACGTTATCAAACGAACAATTTCAGGCGCTGATTGCGCAAATTACGGACTCGGCAAGAATGACTGCTCTTGATAGGCAATTGACGAGCCCCGTCCTTGTTACACCAAGTAGCGGCAATTTTTCTAAATGTACTTCTCGATTTAACGGCAGTGCTTCGTCTGATGTTGACGCATTCTTGGACTCGGTTTTGACCTTTAAGGATTGCGCAAATGTCAGCGAAGAAAATGCATTACGTGGTGTCTCAATGCTTCTGGAAGGCATTGCTGCGACATGGTGGCAGGGTATAAAGAGAGATATTTCGGGCTGGGACGGTGCCGTGTGCGCGTTTCGAGACGCGTTCTCTCGCAAATTGCCGCCTCATCTCGTCTTTAGAGAGATTTTTGCATGTGAGCAACACGAAAATGAAACAAGCGAGATTTTTGTATGCCACATTCGCGCTCTCCTGTCACAATTACCGTATACCTTGCCAGAACGCGCGCAATTAGATATTGTATACGGGTTAGTGAATAGAAAAGTTAGGAAAAGACTTTCACCTAGCGATGTCGACTCATTCAAGAGTCTTTTGCAACGTGCAAAAGACATTGAACACTCACGGCGTGAGGTTGTGCGACCATCAAAGGATGTCAGTAGTAATGAAGGTAGACACCGACCGGAGAAGAAACAGCGTCCGAGGTGTAGTTACTGTAAATATTTCGGCCACGTTGAATCAGATTGCAGGAAAGCAAAGGCAACTAAGGGTGATGTTGTACAATCAGTAAAATCATCACCCCAAACCCCAAAATCTGATTCGCCAAAACCACAAATAACGTGTTTTGGGTGCGGTGCCCCAGGTTACGTCAGAAGCAACTGCCTTAACTGTGCGCCTCCCATGAAGACTGAAAGTACGATTGTCTCATCCTTCAATTTTATGCAGTCAACCTTCTCTATTGATGATGGTTCATCGCGACCAATGCTCCCTGTCCAGATTTTAGGACTGGATGGTCTAGCTTGTCTTGACACTGGCTCCCAAAGAAGTATAGCCGGTGCACAGCTTTATCATATATTAATTTCTCGAGGGCGTCCGTTCAGCGAGACTTCCCTGGACATGAAGTTAGCTGATGGAAAAACGCATCGCGTATTAGCCAGGAGTTTTTCTGTGGAAATTTCTGTCGTCAACCGTACAATCCTCACGACCTTGATCGCAATTCCGGACCATCCGGAGAGCCGGATGCTACTTGGAATAGATTTTATCCGAAGTGCTGGCATGGTTCTGGATCTTCCCAGACATGAATGGTTCTTCAAGGAAGATCCCAGTAGCCGCCACGGTTTTGTACGAGAAGAAGATATTGCTACATCTGTACCTGTGAGCAACGTCCACGTCAGCAACCTGCCATATGTGCTCCGAACAGACGCAAGCGCTTACGCTTTGGGAGCGGTTCTACTCCAGGGGGAGCTTCCAGACCAACGCCCCGTCGAGTATGCGAGCAGACTGCTGACTCCCTTTGTCGCCACTCATGGTGCCCCTGATTCGTGTATATTACGACCGCTGCGGAAACGAGGCCGTCCACGGCAACAGCAATCAGCTTCCAGGACATCGGTGCCTTCTGCGTCATCGGTGCCTTCTACATCATCGGTGCCTTTCCGGACATCGGTGCCTTTCCGGACATCGGTGCCTTCCAGGACATCGGTGACTTCCAGGACATCGGTGCCTTCTACTTCATCGGTGGCTTCCCACATACCTGCGCTACCTACTAGGTTGCAGCCACCTAGGAGATGCCGCCAGTGGCAGACCTTGTAGAATTGCATTCGAGGTCGTACATGCAATTCTAAGGGGGAGGATGTAACGAGACCAGACCGATAACGGACTTTGCTCTTCATTTTATTTTGTTTTTGCGCGCAGCCAACAGGGTGCGCGTCAGTTCTTCTTCTCTTGTGGAAGCTTACGTAGTGTAGTGTGCGCCCCAGGCGATTAAAGGTGTTTGTGTCATTACGTGTAACTTTCATTTGTGCTCTTTCCTCTCCGAGAAACCCTAGCCCGTCACAAGTTATGTTTTCTCACTAATTTATTAATTAAATTATTATCGTATCCAAGTTTAGCGGCAATTTGTTTTGTGTTTAAGTTCCTTTGCATATCTGATTTTATTGAGGGGGATGTTACATAATCTGTGTGTTAAAAATTGAAACACAGCTGTTTTTTGGTTCATAGGGTGAAAGGAGTTGTTAGGAATAAAGTTATCAGTATGTGTAGGTTTTCTAAAAATGTCAAACTCAATGTGTTGTCTATTATTTATGATAAGCAAGTCCAAAAATGGCAAGGTGTTGTTTTCTTGAAGTTCATAAGAGAACTTGATTGAAGGATATATGTTGTTTAACTGATTAACAAATTCATCTACATTTTGTTTCTTTAAATCAAAGATTGTGAATATGTCATCCACGTACCTCAACCATATATCTGGAAAGTAATGAAATTTTTCTTTGCAATCGTTTTCAAAAGAGGACATGAAAATGTTGGCTAAAAAGGGAGATAAGGGGTTTCCCATAGAAGTGCCTTGAGTTTGTTTGTAAATTTCATTTTTAAATGGAAAAAAAAAGGAACACATGGCTCACTATAAATATAATCGTTTTGAAAAATCAAGCGTTGCCAACCACATCTTTGAAACAGGTCATAGTATACACGTAAACGATTTAACACTGATAACTTCAGCCAATAACTCACTAAACTCGTTAGAAAACCTTCACATTTACAAAAACCGCGATACACTTATGAACACAGACACAGATTTCAACAAGACCCTATACAAATTGACAGATTTAAACGACACACACGCCGAAAAATCTTTCCGCGTTTCGCTTGTTTCTCGGTCGTCTTCTTAATACTTTCCGTTTCAACCTGGCAGTTGGCTTCCAGTCACTGGTGAAACAGGTTCTACCCCTGACGATGCCCACCTTGTGGGCGAAATGCATTGGGTTTGCAGCCCTCTAGTTGTTTTGGCTAAAGGAGTATTCTACTTTTGTTAGTTTTGGCCAAAGTTATCGAGCTACTATCAATTATCAAAAAATATAGAGATATTTTATTAACCTTTGAAGAGTCAAAATGCTGCAAGATCCATGCAATACCTCCTGTTTCTTGAGGATTCTTTGGATCCAAAAATGCGGCTAAGGCTGATGGATCACCAGCTATAGCTATACAGGCACGACCATAGCATAACAGCAATGTAACATTAGCTCTTTGAAAACCAGCTTCCTTACGTCTAAAAATAAAAAATTGAAGATTATGAGAAAATTTCACAGTTTAGGTAAGGCGTATTTTATAACAAAGAATATGCTGTATTAACTTGCATATAAGTCACACTTTTATTCCAAATTTTAAGCTCACAAAATTAAGTGGAAGCATATATGCAAGAAGAAGAAAAAAAATGAATTATGTTCCTGACTTAATTGTAGTTTCTTTTTTTAATTGTATTCGCTAATTCGGTAAATTTTTTAGATTGCCTTGCAAAAACATGCAGCTTACATTCAGGTATATTTTTTTTCTTAATTTCAATCTTGATAAACAAGGAGGTGCTTATTTGCCGAGACAGCTAATATGAGAACAAATTCTGTGACAAAGAAGATCATTATGGGTGTCGCTTCATCCCTGGGTGCAGTGAGCTGCGATTGCAATTTGTTTTTTTTTAATTATCGCTTTTATAAGAGTGAAGATGAGTGACCAGAGTCCGTTTTCAATAGAGGAATGTGTTTTTAATTTTTGTTATTCAACTTCAACAACTTGGGGTAAAGAGACTCTTGGGACACCCTGTATATAGAAAGACTGCATTCATAGTCATTCATATCACTTTGAAGAGCTTTCAGGACATCAAAAACCACTCACTGGTAGACTAAAAAGTCCCTAAATGCATGAGAAACTATAAAAAATATTCCAAAACAAAACTAAAAATGGTAGCATAGATAACAGATCAACTTAACAAATTTCCCTGAACCTTGAAGAAAACTGCCATCTTTAATCTTTCTCAATACCTTGGTTGATAAAGGAAATAGCAGCTGTAAACATAAGAGGCACTGAAAATGGCATATTTCATCATAAACACTTAAGGGGTAAAAACAAAATATAAAAGGCTGTCAAACTGCTTATTTAATCTTAACATAACTTAAAAAATTAACACGGTACTTGAAGAGAATTTATCCATACCTACCTATTATTTTTATCTTGAAAAATCACCAATACTATTAATGATCTATTAAGGAACTCACTTGAAATAGGTGAACAGATATTCATCATGATCTTTCACATTGATTCATCTAGGAGCTAATAATATTTCCAAAAGAAGTTGTATAATGAGAATTTAATTAGAATTATGGCCAGTGTTGTGTGTGATCTAGATCAAACGATCTAGATCGTTATCTAGATCACTATTTTATGATCTATGATCTTGATCTAGATCATTGGATGAACCCTTGGTATGATCTCGATCTAGATCACAAATTTGTGTGATCTCGCGATCTAGATCACAGATCACTTGGCCTAATTTACCGAAGAGAACGCTATATACATGCTGCGCTGCAAGCACCAATCCCCATAGAGTGGGCAACAGGATTCTGAGGCACGCCACAGGTGTGGCGAATGAGCCATAATATTCCCCACGGTTAGTAAAAATGCTTACTAATAGTACGGTAAATTTCCTGGGTAAGGAAAAATCACAGTAATGTAACATGGCAATGCGAGCGTTGAGAGAAATGATACAAGTTTCACGCCATCTGCCGAACCATGTCGTCGCATCGGCTCGCTTTCGCTCTTTCACTTCAAACTTTTGTGAACAAATTGTATGAACTCCGTGGCATTCTTTTTCAAGAATGTATTTGTATCTTATTTTCACTGCTGAACATCTCCAATGTTAATATACTACAATTCGGTAGCGTCAGGCAAAAAAGTGAAAAAATCCACTCAATAATGTGGCTAAATTAACAACATTTTAGAAGTGAAATTCGCCACACTTTAATCCAATTTGCCAAATGTGTCCATTGGTGAACGTGTTGCTGACCATAGACAGACAGCGGAAAGAAGCAGAGCCTCTGTCATGTGCCGCATCATGAGCGAAGGAGGGGAGGGCAGATGGCTGAGAGGCAACTGAGAGGGGAACACCTGCCGCTGGGCAGGAAGAGCAAAGTGGAACCAACCTGTCAAAGCTTGTTGCACTCTGCGGTTCTTGGCACTGGCCGGTTATTGTGTCGTTTGTAATTAATCATTTTATGAGTGTTGTGCACGACAAGGACAAGAGATGAAATGTTCAAGAAGGAATGACAGAACTCTGAGATTGAGACAGATATGAAGGAAGAAGGTCTCGGTGAGAAATGGACCAGCAATGACATGTGTGCAGACGGTAATTCTGGAAAAAAAGGGAAGTCCGGAGTGCACGAGCAATATTTCGCTGTCAACAATATTTGATGGTGAGCTTTTCGAACTTGTGAGCACTGATGTTACTGGTAACATCGTAGTCAAGTGCAAGCTCTGGCCCCCTACGAACAATGTGAAGCGAGGAAACAAGTCAACCACAGGGAATTTTACAAGACATATTAAGGTAACTTTGATTAATTATTGTTTTATCTTAACCATTGCCTCTGTGGATTGGCAGTAGTAATCTGAATCTCTAAAGTCTAAATGAAGTGTTTGTTGAACACGAAGCTCAACATGTACCCCTTCCGCCCTCATCTAACGTCCATTTTCAGTTGTTATTTTTGTTATTATAAGAACGTCCACTTTTTCAATGCAATTGGGAGAAGATTAATGCTATTTTGGAAAGAGGAGACTTTTCGTCCTGAAAATAGGTGAACAAACCCCTTTCACTTTGAAGCACGCACTGTCACATAGACTCGAATGGTTTTCAAAGTTTTAGCTTTTTGTTGAATATATGAGTTGCCAATTATGCAAATGTACTTATGCTTAAGATCTAATGTCTTATTATCTCTAAGTTTATGATGAGTGGCAATTTTTTCAATACCTAAACTAAAGAGATGATTCTGTGCATATATACGTGCTACTGTTTATAGTTTTGCATAACACTTTGTATTTTTCCACCAGACTTGCCATCCATGTTCAAAATCATGTTTGGATGAGAAAAGAGCAGATAAAAATTTGAAGCGCAGTGGGGCAAAATCAATGTCTATCCCTTTTTTTAGAGCCGCTCTGGGACAAACCACTCACTCAAATTCTCTCCTCACGCAGAGAGAGGTAAGTACTCTGTTCATCAAGTGTAAAGATGAGTTCGAGAAGTCCTAAGTTATATAAATTTTTGTAGAAATACCATGCAATCAATATCAATATTTGTGCACCTCAGCACGATGCGCAGAAGTAACGGGTGTATGTGAAACTCGCCTCGCCGCATTCTTGAGATAGACTACAACTCCTTCCCAAACGTTTTTACAGAGCAGTGTATTTTGTTCTAGGTGAATGGAGCAATAGCTGATTTTGTTACTGAGACGATGCAGCCTCTCGCTGTTGTAGAAAATCCAGCATTTCAGAAACTGATTTCTACTCTACCCTCGACTCCCTATGATGATGCATTCTTCAAAGAACTACAGGACAGTGACAATGAAAAGGAAGTTGAACAGTGGAAGAATATCGCTGATTTGGAAGCTAGCCGATACATAAATGATACCCGGACAAGCCTAGATATACTTCACGAGTATCCCATCGTGAAAGAAATTTTTTTGAAGTACAATACCCCATTGCCATCACCAGCACCAGTGGAGTGGATGTTCAGCACTGGTGGACTTCTCCTTACTCCTCGAAGGAACCACCTTGGAGACAGTAACTTCGAAATGCTGCTACTGCCCAAAGTGAATTATTACCAATTGTTGTGAATATGATTCATAAGTTAGGCTGCACTCCGTAATCACCATCTATGCTATCATCATTATTTTTTGTTAAAAAGCATTATATTTTTTGCTAGACTTCAGAATTATTTTGATTTTATTTTTATGCATCATTTGTACAAGTCAAATCTAGTCATTACATCAAAATTAAGAAGCCAGAGGGCATCATTTTTATTTTTGTTAAGATTGAGGCATATTATGAATAAAAATTAAAAATGTCCAAATGAACATATTTCATTTTCTTTCAACACATTCCTTAATTTTTCCTACGATGGCCAACATTGACTTAATTCTTATCTGTGTATTCGATAACACATGAAGGTATCAATGAAAATTTAAATAATTCAATGGTATATTTACAGAAGTAAATCGACAATATTGACATAATAAATTATATTCTGCGCCATCCTCTGTAACTCGATCGCATGAGCATCTTCTGCAATTCTATATTATGGTATATAGAAAACTGGGAGACTCTACAAAGGAGTTTCTCCTTGACAATCAACCAAAATGACACAGTTGATCTGTAATCTAGATCATGATCTGATCTGATCTTAGTTTGTTTCCGACCTGTGATCTGATCTTGACCTCAGATCATATTTTAATTCAAGATCTGATCTGAGATCTAGATAAAAATCTACATGATCTAGCACAACACTGATTATGGCATTGATTCATTGAAACAAATGTATCCAGATTTGGATTTCTACAAATAAAGAAATCATAGAAAGAAAAGGTCTTACCTTCGAGCTTCCTCATTGGCTTGTTGAGATGCTTTTCCAAATGGCAGCCTCTGAATAAAATGTTTTGCAGCCATAATGCCTCCACCAAATCCCCCTCCACTTCCACTGCTTAGGCCAGTACTACTCCCATGTCCAAATTCTTTAGCTTTGGCAGAAAGAGCCTTTAGAACTATGTTAGGGTGACGTTTTGCCACCCTACCAAGAGCAGCAGCACAAGCCTGTAATACAACTTTTATTTATCATAATAATTTATTTATTTACTTTTATCATATTGTCAGTAAATAAAATCAATTTTCTGCAATAATTGGCACAACCATAATCATAAGAAAATTGCAATTCAAATTTCCGTCATTTTTAGAAGTGTTGAACATACCTCAGAAAATCGCTGAATTGTTTTTCTAAGTGAAGAATTATATGTTGCATTAAATTTGTTTATAGATCATCCAATTTCCACTAGATATTCTGGCAATATTTTAATGAACATTCCAATATGATTACAGTTAAGTAAATAGAATTTTTGTAGTCAACTGTTTCGGCCGTTACTTTGTAGAAATCCATTATTCAAAAATAAAGTAGCTTGGTAAACTTTCTACAATACCTTTATTAGAGGGACTCAATCTAGATTTCGATGCTTTGTGTCATCATCAGGAGTAATAAAATAGCATAAACCAAGTGCTTATATACAGAGTTATATGAGGGGAAGGGGGAGGAAGGAGGGGAGGCTACTTAAAATCTGGGCCCAGTGGGAGAGAGGAAGTGATTGGGTGAGGAGTAGGTGGAGTCATCAGGGTTCATTAGGAATCTAGCAGGAGGAGGCATATGGAGTGGATAACAAGAATGGGGGAATAAGAAGGGTACAAAAAGTCATTAACAACATTGTGGCCACTTTTAACAGCAGAAACAATTTCTAAAATTTCCAAGGCATTAAGCCTGTGACCCTTATTTTCACAATGTAAAATTTTTGAGTCAAAGTGAGAAATATGTCCATTATCAAGAAGGTGCTTCCTTGTTAAATCTGAGTTAAGGTTAGAGAAAATTTTAAATAGCAAATTACAAACCTCAGCTTCAGCTGGGGAGGTAACATCATATGGAGATGCTAGAAGCGTCTCGATAATGCTCGAGTTCAAAAATTCTTGATCGGAACACCAGACACCAACAGCACCAAGAAGGCTAAAGACGAGAGACCTCTGCTTGGGGCATAAAACTGTCACGGGTAGGTGGTGTTGAAAGCTAGGGTGGGTAGTTGCAGTTGAATCTAAGAGAAGAGATGCAAGGGCCTTTCCAACACCCTTGGTCCATTCCGCATCCCCTACAAGTGCTAACGATGAATCAAGGAGTCCAACTATCTGATGAAACCACGCAGTCATATCAAATTCTTCGATAGCACCTGTAAAATCTTCAAGTAAACACAAATTGCCATCAAAAGGCATGATAAAACATTCAAAATAATGCAAGAAAAAATACTTTTAAAAAAGCCACAGCTTTTTTAACAAAAGGTCAAAATATACCATGAATGGCAATTACGAGTATTTTGATACACCTCAAATGCTGTACATTATAGATGTTTTTAAAGTAAGATACTTTGTATATTTTCAATCATCAACATAAGATTTAAGAGAGTCGGAGTCATGAATCTCTGTAGTTGGTAAAATGAGATATTCTCCAAGGATAACATGAGGTTAAATTTTTGAATGAATTAAATTCTATCTTTAAATTCTTTATGTTATCAAATACATTCACAACATGAACAGAAGGTCAACTTAACACATTCGTTGACCTTGATGTACCTGTGCGTCAAGTCGAGCGACCACAGCGAGCCGGTGATGTACATGTGCATTGCAAATGTACGTGGTTCCTTACATCGTCGAATCTGTTGGCTTTGTACTGAGGGATACATCCCTAAGAAAAGCACCCGGTGAAAGTTTAGACCTCAAGTGAGCAGCATTTGCTTTATTTTTATTGTGATTTTGATCCTGGCTTCGTGAATAGTCTTCAAACGATATTATAAATGTAATACAGTAGAACCCCATTATAATGCGCCTCGCTATATCATGGATTTGGATATATCACGGGTCATGTACTCCAAAAAATATTTTTTAAAAGATGCAAAGGATTCAAGCAACAACATGTATAGGTGTACTGAAAGCTTACGGCCCCTAAATGCACCGACTGCCATGTGTTGTAGGGGAAGACTTTTAAGGGGAGAGAAAGTGAAGGGGAAATGAATCACCTGGGATTCAGCTTAACAGTTTGGTCAACTAAACCCTAAATAAATTAAATAAAAATAAAAACAAAATAACGAGTATGAAAATACAATATCAAAATGAAAAAATTAAGCAATAACAAAAACTAAATACATGAGAGTAAAACAGCAATCAAAAATACGATAACAAATAAAGATATCAATGATAAGTATTAACAAAGAAAGCAATAGCTAACAAGAAATGCAATAACAAACACTTCATAACCAAACAGCAATAAAAAACTACGATAACAATACAATGACAGTAAGAGCACAGCGAAGGCATGTGGAATCTCAGTAGAGAATGACATAGAATTTTACCCTCTCCCCCCACACAGCCCGCATTTCAAGAATGGACTCTTCGAGACCAAAATGCATTTCTGCAAATGAGCCATGAGCTTTCAACAGAGCTATACAGTTAGTCTGATGTAACGTTTTTCAGTTGCAGTTGCTGTAGTTCAGGGGTGGAGAAAATACACTTGGTCCACGAGACCAGTTTATGCCGCCCATGATACCATTATGAAAGTGAACCGTGAAATATTTTAAATAATTTCGTTTTTGTTGGTTAAAATTAGGGTCAGAAAACCTTTTCTTGTGAAATTTTGATGTTAAAATATTATTACTTATTGATTTTCACAGATCGAATCTTTCATATTTTCTCAAGTAACCCTAATGCAGCATGCCGAAGTACCTGCATTGTTAATGTGACCCACCTAAGGAGCTACAACTGCTAATGCATCAAAAGTTTACCATGTCTGCCCTATTAGCACACTTCGGAAACAAACTTCATAGGTTCCACGCGCTATGCCTGTACATAATTGCTTTCACCGCTCACTTGCTGCTTTCCCATGGCACACAGCCTTAGAGATTGGCTGTACATTTTTATGTAATTTTACAATTAAATGTCTTATATAAATAGAGAGAGACCATAAAATATAGTTCTGCAATCTTTCAATACATTATTCCTGATATACCGTGGGTTGCCTATAACATAGGTGTTTTTAGGTCCCCCATACCCATGTTATAACAGGGTTTTACTGTATATACCATATTTACCCGAAAGGAAGACGACCCCTAAAAAAATTAGGTTCACTTACAAAAAAATTTTTACACACATGTATAACAAGCTAACAGTAAGAGGATGAATAAAAAAGTAAATTTACTATTTACATCTCCCTCTCCTCTGTTTCCTTCCCTTATTCTTGCTGTCCTGTTCATTCATCACAACTTATTCAAATTCAAACAAGTCGTCTTCCATACCATCCATGGAATTTAATATGCAGCATTTCTTGAACCCTCTTGAGATACTATTGGGATCTATTTTTTTCCATGCTGCAATGATCCAATTACAGAGAAGTGGTATACTGGACTTCTTAATTTTCCCTGTAGGAGTTAATGCATGGTCCCTTGCCAAAAGCCATTCTGAATAAAATGACTTTATGTAATCCATAAAGGGCTTCATCACTACAACATCTAGCACTTGAATTTGTGATGTCATACCTCCTGGTATAACTACAAGGTCAGTATTCATACCATGAAGGGTATTTTGAACTTCCTCTGTAAGGTGGCCTTTGAATGCATCTAAGACGAGCATTGCTCTCTGCTTTAAAAGTGCCCCAGGTCGTCTATTCCACACTATGCTTAGCCAGTCCTTCATTAAATCAACTGACATCCATCCTTGGCCTTGACATTTAACAATTATTCCATTTGGTAGTACTTCCTTAGGCACTGGTTTGCGTTTTAAAATAACATACGGTGGCAATTATTGGTGTGGGGTGTTTTGCGATTGTGCTAATTGTTGGACTTTCAATTTAATGATATCCCGCATGACCGGTTTACCATCCATTCTTTGAATATGCACCAAGTTTGCAATTTCCTCTTCTAATGCATGAAATCGACCTCATTTTGGTCCACTAAATGATCTCCGTGTTGAGTTAGCACCTTCAAGTTTCTCTTTTGCTTGCTTCCACATTCGCACATTTGCTTCAGTCACATTGTATTTCTTCCCTGTCGCACAATTATTTGTTTCTTCAGCATAGTGCACCACTATTAACTTAAAATTTCTGTCGTAATTTCATCTAATTCCTTTCGATACATTCCCTCTTACCGCAGTTCCTTTTTTCTCTACACGATCTGCCATTTGTTTGGGGTAGCTTATTTAAAAGTTATAAATAATAACTTGTCACTATTTCACTTTAAAACTCAGCAAAGCGTGTACTACTGAAGTGCTCTCATAAATTTTCTACACTCTGAAACTCACGTCCACTTTACGTCTGCTGTTGGCATACCAAACAAAGCATCATGTTTAAATTGTAGTAAATATGTTTAAATTGTATCAGTCTTGTTTACATTGTATTACTAGACACCTTAATTGGTGCCTACATGACTATGTGTTTCATATTATGCATGGAACCACCCAGCTGTAGTAATTTTTTTTCAACTTGTCACGCGATTACCTACCCAGCTCTAAACACTTCCTTACCACCGAAGTGGAACCATTGATCTGTGGGAGCAATTTTAAAAAATTTGACCTTATATTTTTTAAGTGTTGCAGTAATTAATTAAATATGATGTATTACTTTATGCAATAATAAATATTTTAACGGACGTATACTTGACATCTGGGTATTTCATGGTGCATTTAAAATAGGGGTCTATTTTCACCTTAAATCCTCATACTCCATTCTAAGACGATACCTAATATTTTTAATGGCATTTTTGTGAAAAAAAAGCTCGTATTCCTTTCGGATAAATACAGTATTTTTATGACATTTGTTATTTTTTTAAATGGACACTAGCTATAACCTATTCTTTTTTCTTACTTTCTGGAATTTTTTGGATTGTTTTGAAAAAAATAGATTTTATTTTGAAGTTGGATTAGTTAGGAAGTTGTTTATGTTCTTTTGTTTGGTGTGTAATTTTTATAGTAAATTCATAATATCAACTGAAACCCTTATTTTTCATTGTTTTAAGGCGATTTCAAATAAGAAAACTAAAATTACAAATTTGGCTCCTGGAGAAATTTCACCAATGTTTGGAAGGTAACGAATGCGTTAAAGTTGCAACCTAATTGATAATTATAATACAACCAACAGAATCCCTTGTCTTATCTATATTTATGTCTATTTCAAGCATTTATATATTTACCTTTGAGGGTCTGAATAAGGCTAGGAATCTTTTCTTTAAATAATGAAGGCAAAGTAGGATGCAAGTTGGCTGCATAATGCTGAAGGAAAATAAGAGTGTTTACACCAAGAGAGCTGGACACTGATGGATAAAATGGATGAGCCAACAATGTCAGACAGCGAGCCAAGACTGCCAAAGCTTCAGGAAGGCTAGGTATTTCTTCTGGTATATCTGCAACCACGTATAACTTATGTCAAACATATATCATGAGATGATAAAAATAAATAAAAGTATATTTTATGAATTTCTTTACCAATTTTAATCTTAAATTCAACTGAACAGACACTGGAAATGATTGAGATATTACCTAGTGACATTTCATTACTCTGTTGACAGAACAAAATATACTGCTATAGGAATCTATGACTTACCTATTATGATATGTTACAATTTCTTAATATTTTAAGAAACTATTAAACAACCTTGTCAACAGAACAGCACACATAAAAAGAAAACTACTATAATCAGTTCACAAATACTTTAACATTAGATTGTATCAGTTACGTCTTATAATCATAATAAATGATATCAGTGATTATATTAATAAGGAGTGGAGACTACGGCGAAGATAGTATATGGAACGGAATCAACTCCAATACCATAATTTATTAAATAGTGTGCCACACAAAGATACGGAAAAAATATTCTATTTATTAAATTATGGCATCGGAGCTGATTCATTTCTGTATATCAGTGATTATGGAAATATATTGAAGATGCTTTAAACTTCTTCCAAAGTTAGGGTGACCAGATGTCCGGCAAAAGCCAGACATGTTCGGGTTTTTCCTCTTCCTCTTCCGGCAGGCATTTTAAAATTCGCTAATAAGTCCGGCTTTTCTGTACGGAAAGTACACTTTTAGCTCCCTTCCATTTATAAATCTGATTTCTGTAGTGAAGCTTTTCAATGCAATGGAAAAGCAGATACATAGGATAGTTCTCTCAATGATTACTTCCTTTTACTCAGAACTTTCGAGATAGATTGTTATCCTATTCCCTAATAGACCAGTACTGTAAACTTAAGTTGTTCATTGAAAAGCAAGAAGAAAGGTTTTTTGATGAACCTTTGCACATACAAGGTGCGGCAGAAAGAACTCCCTGACACACACTCCCCACTCCTGTACCCCCACCCCACGCGGTTGCGAAAGTCACGCTGCGTCGTCATCGCTGAACCGCCATTTTGAATGAACTCCTCGACAACAAAAGCACGGTGCTCTCCCGACCCAGCCATGGTATGAACTGAAAACGGCATGAACACAGCTGTCTAACGACACACTCCACACTCCTGTACCCCCACCCCACCCCTAGCTAAGCCACTCCAAAATCGGGGAGTTCTTTCTGCCGCACCTTGTACAATGGTGTTATTTCTTTAGGAGCTGTGAGGACACAGATTGTTTTTCTTAACCCCCAAATATTTGCGAATTTTTCTTTAGCAAGGGCACAATGCAAGCATTGAAAGGGTATTCTCACGCGTAAATGCTCAGTGGGCAATGGACAGAAACCGAATGTCCGTGCAATCAATGAAGGGTATAATTCTGACCCCATACAATATGAAAGAGATTTCTTGCAAAGAATAATGATTATCTTCTTAAAAATGGAGAACTTCTGAAAAGGGTAGATTCATCAGAAAAATATCTAGATTAGTTTACTGGTACGTTTAATCATTTATTTGCCCTACTCAGGAAAAATAGTGCTGACGATTTCAAAAAGACAATAATGTTTGAAATTAATAACCAGAAATTGAAAAATAATTGTTTTTTAAACTGTACAATAAAATACCTGTATTTTCCATTTTATTCTTTGTATTAGATATTTTTTACCCTCCCCTTTTTTTCCTGAAAATTAATTAATTCATGATTACTCAATGTTCCTGTTTTGTTTTACTTAATGCCAATTTACAATTAATAAGAGGCAGCGCAAAGCAAAATCATCGTAACAAAAATATCTTACAGTTATCTGCTGCATTACTCCCTCCTTAATCATCTGTTTACAATAATTGTGAAATACTATGATATATAGTTATCTAAAATAAAAATATTTTTTGAAGGTATGTGACCCTCAATACTTGTCAGGCTTTTTCGCTTTCAATGTCCTCCTTTTTAATCTAATGTATCTGGTCACCATCCAAAGTAGATGTTTAATGTTTGACTAGCTGATTAGTGCAACGTTGCTTGCAGCATCAATAAGATATGTGCTTACTTCCATCCAGCATGGTAAATTAATGCAATGGGTGGGTTTATTTTTAGAAATGTATTTCCAAGTACTACAGAACTTTTCAACTATCTCCGACGGTCCCGCATTTATACCAGTTCCATGTTCAGTCCTGAGATGGCAGTAATAGAAAGATCCACGGCATAAATATTTTCTATCAAAATTTTCTGTTCAAATTGTTTTGCGACAAATGCTATTAGATATTCATACTTTTTTACTCTAATGTTTTTTACAACAATAACATAATGCAATGGAAATCAAGAATGTGCATGGTATAATTTTTAAAAATGCATGTCAAAATACTACAGTACCACCTGGTGGAGAACACTTAAACTATCTCCGAAGGTCCCGCATTTTAGGTTATATAAGTTTGTTGGACTGCCAAGAGATGGTAGTATGGTAAAATTACATGACAATAGTATTTTCTATCAAAATCTTCTTTTAAAATTAGGTTTTCCAACAATTGCTTTTATTAGATACTCCTAGTGTTTTAATTTGAATGTTTTAGGCGATATTTGAAACAAAAAAAAGAAGTATAAATACTTTTAATGAAATTTCCTTAAGAGTTAACAGACCATGGTTTAGTGTTGTCCAATAACCATTCGGAGACAAAATACAATGTTAAATTGTCACACTGTCCTTCGGAAGGGACATTAAGCCATTGGCCCCCTTGGTTTCTTTGTTAAGAGTAGGCTAATGCCGGCACCAAGTTTCTATTCTCCCTTGCTATCCAGCTATCCATTGCACTACCTCTTAGATACCCATTGCGTGTAGGTAAGAGGTGAATCAACTGGGAACACATTAGTACATTAAATTGTCACAGAGCATTGACCCAAGACACTTGCATATTATAGATGTGAAGTGTCATCGGAGTTTTCTGACACAGACAAAACAACAATATGTTCAAATTTATTTTTAATTACTAGTCATGTCTATTATGAAAAAATATTCAACCAAGACTTTAAGGAAAAAATTTTGTCAACAGTCAATTATTATTACCTTAAAATGGAAATTAATGAACAACCACTGAATAGAAGTAGCATGTGCTACATCAATGAAGAGAGAAGTGAATTAAATTAGTACATCAATGCAAGACAAGAAGCATGCAATTTACACATTCCACTGTTATCTTATTACTAGGGCAAGGTTGTTTATGACCTAAAAATCATGCAAGCATTTATGACTTTTAAAATTACAAAATATGACCTTAAAATTACAAAATATGACCTAAAAATTTCAAAATATGACCTACAATCTCCAACATAATGTAAAAAATTATCAAGCTTTATTTATTTAAAAAAATCACTGATTAATTTCCAAATATCAAGGTGTAACCTAAAAATAAACTTGGCCTCGTTTATAGCATTTTATTTTAGTTTAATGCTAAATTGTACAGACTACTTAAGAAAAATTCAACACAAAATTTCAAATTAATAAGATCGCACTTTATTTACTGACCATATAATTGTTTCCATGCTGATTGGCTACAGAAAAATAAATTATACATAATGGTACCTAGCGTATCATGTTCAGTCATCACTGTCATTCTCAGAATAATAGTAAACAATTACATACATTTTGAAGTTTTCAAACAAAAATGATCTCTGATTGTCACTTAACATGGTTTTATAACGGGAAAAACTCCTTTCCACATCACAGGATGTAATTGGGGCATATTTTAAAAATGTGAAATCATTGCTACTAAGTTCTGGGTCATCTTCCTCGAATGTTGCCTGCTTACCACTAAGAATGTTACTAATCTTGCAGATTGTTGAATATCCTTTATTTTGATGGAGTACACTTTTTAGTTTTGCAGACACATTGTCACCTACCATGCCACGGGCTACATTTAACTCACTCTCAACATTTTTCACAAGTTCAAGACCCTGACAGAGTTCTACATCCGTTGTTTCAAGTTGAGTGATTGTTGTTGCTAGTTTGCTGAAGTTGGACTTGATATAGGCGAGGTTTCCGGACAAAGTGTTGCTTGAAAACAGCGACTTAGCAACTTTGATCGAGGAAGCTTCGTCGTCGCTGAAACTACTAACAACTTTCTCAATTTCACTGTAGTTGATGCAGTAATAAACTGCTGCTTGGAGCCAGGTTCCCCAACGTGTAAGGACAGGTTCTGGAAGCAGATGCACTGAAGGGGCGATTTCTTTGAATTTCTGCACTTGTAGTGGGGCTTTGATGAATATTTTTTTCACATTAGAAATTAGCTTGTCCACATCAGGATAGTTCCCACAAATTTCTTCAGCTACCCTATGCAATGCATGTGAAATGCAAGTTAGGTGCACCATTTTTGGATACAGCATCTTCAGACCTTTGGCTGCCTTCACCATGCATGGAGCTGCATCTGTTACTAGCAGAAGAACATTTTCTCTCTTCACCCCATCTGGCCACAGGAGGTTCATAGTGCTGTCGATGAGCACAGCAATGGTTGAGTGGTTAGCCCTCTCCAACACTTCACAAGAAAGGAGAAATGTTTCTCCAGGTCGGTCTTCTCTTAAAATTCCAAGAACAACATTAGCTAAGTACCTCTGTTCAACATCGGTAGTTTCATCAATAGAAATCCATATCTTGTTGTCGGCAATGCAAGATCTTGGTAACAAGCAGTCACGTAGTTTTTCCATAACGTTGTTTCACTGGGGATGTGCTGATTGGTGTACCTCTGTAGAAACTTCCTTAAATGCTGGTTATTGAGTTTATGCAAAGGGATATCAGAAGACATCATCATCTCAAACAGGTCCTTTGAAAACTCTGATGTTTTGCTTGGCATGGACAATGTTGATTTCTTCTGGAACAGTAGTTGTTGCCGGCTCTCTAATGCAGAATTTCAAGCCACACCGCTCTTGTGTTTTGAGGTGCTGCAGTGTTGTTGCACAATAAACCGCTTCTCAGCAGCAACTTTTACTTCGCACACTTTACAAAATAATATCTCGCCATCTGTACTAAAATGTTGCTCTCCAAACTCCCATAAAAATTCTCTTAATTTAGTATTTTTTGAAGGCTTTGCTTTAGGCATCTTTAGCTGAGACTGATGTGACACAATGTGAGACTGAGGTGACACAATGTAATCTTCCAAGTCACTTAGGGAGGGAAAAACCAACTCATTATGTTACTGAAATCTCCCCCCTACCCTAATTGCATCACTCTGTCTGTCATTCCTAAAGCAGATGAGTCATCTGAGATGACCTTCACAGCAAGTCTGCTATAGTTGCGGGCAAGTTAAGTTAAGGCAGAGAGCAGGTAGATGACCCTTCCTTCTTCCAATAATCCTTTTCTTCGCGCCGTCCCCTTCATGCCCGAACAAGCCTCATGGTGGTTGCCTGGTGAGTGATGCTCGATGACTCACAAGTGGACTATTAATTACTAAAATTATAATATTTCTATTTTCAACACAGTAGTTAAAAACAAATATCGTAAACATTGTCCTTGCAATTTGCTGATTGATTTGACACCAAATGGCATGCAATTCCATTAATTTTCAGGTACAGAATTGTCGATAAATTCAGCCGATGACTTGCTGTTATGAAACATGGAAATCCATACCCCTTCTACATTTTCTTACAGGGTATCCTGTTATTAATATTTTAATTGGTTGAAACCTGGTGTAATTCCGGTCATACTGTACACAAAAGCTGGATTCCAAAATATATCGCTTATATAATAGCTTATCTATCCTCAATTTTTTGTTTGTAAATGAACCATAACTCTAACAGAAAGATATTTCTTGCCATGTCAAAAAATCAACAACTTCCACTTGGCATATAATTTCTACAAAATTTGGTTTGAAAGGTACAAAATGCATAAAATATGACAATATATGCCCTTCAATGATCGAAATATAACCAAATCCTAAAAAAGGCCAAAATATTAAATTATATGCACAATAATAACCATATATGTAATTTTAATCAGAGTAAGCTAAAACGTATTGAAATTAACTTTATAATGATGATAAGGGCAAGGAAAAAAATATGACATGTCATAAACATCCTTGCCCTACTTATCACCTTATAAAATCCATAAAAAATCAAGTAATTACTTTTTTTTGCATTAAGTACACTAAATTCTTAGTAAAAAGACAATCACAATTTTACTGATTTATTTTTAATAAAATACTTAGCAAATAAATCAATATGTCATGCACTTAATGCCAGAAAGAATGTTAGCTCAATGCAAACATTTTTTAACAAAAACTTCCACATCAAAGGCCTTTGAAGACTTTTTACATTCTTTGAACATTTTATTGCCACAAAACAGAAAATGTCAAACGTTTACCTTTCAAATTCATAGTGTTCTCTTTCACTCCCTCATCAATGACATTATCTTTCTGTTCTTTGCCTTCCTCCTCTTTGATCTCATTATCACCACTGGACATGAGAAGAGATAAGCAACGAAGGATTGCTGGAGAAGCTGGGTGTGGGCACATTTGATGAGATTCAGTCTCGTGAACTGGAGATGAAGCAGGAGAATGCAATGGAGGAGGGTAGATGAGGATGTTGACAAGAAGCGGCCGTAGGATAGGTTTGAGACTTGGCACGGTTGTTGCTAGCAAATTAAGAGAATGGCTGCACATGTGTCCCAGTTCGGACAAAGACTGCTCGTCTGTACTGGAACCCCTCTTAAAAGGCAAAAATGAGTTCATTAAGAATCTAAGCATTATGTCAGCTGTTAGAGAAGTCACAAATATAAAATTACCAATCTATAATTTGGGATGAAGGACACTGAACCAATGGCATAAGTATAAGGTTTTTAATTTTCAAAATAACATACTTTGCAATTATTCGTTTGATTCTCACAAATTCAAATTTACATATGTTTTATCAAACTACAAATTTAACACACATCACAAAGTTTACAGAGCAAATGGAACACATGAACTGTAATTACATGGGCACAGGGGAGGTATAGTTTTGAGGAAAGATAAGGCATACATATTAATGTCAAAAAAAAATTTTATATGGTAACATCAAATACATTTAGGGCACCTAAAAATATTTTAAGCAAATACCTAGTTCATACAGGGTCTGACAATAAAGTAACGGGACTGATTTTATTATGGAGTATATAGCAACACTGGAGTGGCAGCTGCTATTACAATGCGTTCCAACACGAGTGACAAAAATTCAGTGGCAAATATGTTTTGATAGTATTCACATCACAAGAGCAGTGTTATCTTTACTGAAGTAGTGAATTAGGCATGCGTTGGTAAAATTAGTGACCCATTTTTGGACTAAAGGATCAATATTAAATTCTTAGTACAACTGACAAAAAAAGGTACAGAGATTACTGAAATGTTACAAGTTTATGGAGATGGCACCATGTCCAGAACTCATATTCTCAAATGGGTGAAGAACTTTTCTGAGGACAGAGATGATATTAACAATGATGACTGATCTGGTCATCCAACAACAACAAGAACATATGAAAACTTGGAAAAATTCTCTCATTTGTTGTGAAACGATCAACAACTGACAGAATAATATCAAAGGAACTCATTATTAAAAGGGAGTCTGTAAGATTGATTCTGACCGAAAATTTGGGCATGCAGAAAGTTTGTGCAAAGATTGTTCCAAAAATCTGATGAGCAAATATAGAGAAGAGAAATTTGTGCTGATATTTCAAAAAGGATTCAGGAAGATGGCAACTGAATGAGTAGAATCATGACCGGTGATGAAACTTGGTTTTTTCAATGCGACCCGAAAATGAAAAGGCAAAGCCTTCCATGGACGACTTCACCATTGCCCCCCAAGAAAGCTTGGATGTCGAATGTGAAGATGATGCTGATCTTTTTCCGATAAAAAAGGAATCACCTGCCATTAAGCAAAAATATTATCTTGAGGGTTTGCAGCGATTATGAGAACACGTTCAATGCACAAGGCCAAAATTGTTCCTTAATAAATGGATTTTGCACTAGACAATGCTCTGGTGTACACAGCACTTTTAGTTAAGGATTTTCCGACAGAAAAAGTCAAATGCAATGGCTGTTTGCAACTGCTTGACACAAAATGATTTCCATAACTGTTTTGAAAGCTGTAAAAGGCACCAGGATTCATATATCACTGCAGAATAGAACTATTTCAAAGGGGATCACAGGTATTAAAGTTTTCATGTACAGCTATTTATAAGGGCAGTCACATTACATTTTATCAGATCCCATTTATCACTGATTTTCAGGGGCAGACTGGTAATTCTTTATCAGTCAGGGCATTTACCTAATTCTAACTGGCCCTAGCATTTGGCTGAATCAGTCAACCAAATTGGCCCTGAAGGCATCAGCCCACTGGGCAATCACTGAGCTGGCCAATCCATTCCTACTAAATTTTTAAGTTAATAAAAATTGCAAAACAATATGTTATGCATAGAAATGTTTATATGAAAATGTCCAAAAATGCATCATACCAACAAATATACCTTCAAAAGATTTTATGACTATGCATATTACTTACTGCAGATGGTGTAGCTGGGGTACTAGAAGACGAATTCTGATTGGAACAGTGGATGATGATGAACTCAACAAATGGTCGACTGTCAGCCCCTACGAGGTACTCTTTACTCAACAATGCCACTATCACCCTGATTAAAACCTTTTTCATCTGTAATAAATATTTTGCATGCAACTTAAAAGCAGTTTGAATATGCCTAAATGTAAATTTTGTAATATTCTAAAATACATAGCATTTGAAAGTATTCCCATGCTGGACTATTATTTTAGGTACACAGTTTAAGACAATTTTTAAGAATTTTCACTGGAAACAAATACTTGAAAAAGCATGTATATTACAAGTTTACAATTCAACATTTCAAACTATAACCAACCTTAATGTCAGAATGAGAAAGGATTCCTTGAAGAATAAATGTCAGGTGAGATATCCAAGGGCCAGGGGTGACTGTGTTAGTTTCAACAGAAGAGGACTTTGGTGTTTCTGGCGAGCTTATTAAATGTACAAGTACCCATAAAGCTCTAACACGCTCATTCAAAACATGTTCTGAGCCTGAAATCCCTCCGAGACCACCTGAAGCATGGACTCCTTTGAGTTTCTGTAGTACTTGTTCCCAAACAAAATCTTTCCACCGGCTTCCAGCTAATGTTAAACATTGAGAAAGAAAACAAAAAATAATTCTCGACGAATTACATTTATAAGAGAGAAAAAAAATAACTTTCGAGAATACAGGCAGTTCTTGTTCTGCGCAGTTTTGATTTACGTGAATTTGGATTTACATGGTTTATTAATTTAGGCATGTTCTCAATTTGCAGTCCAAAAATTTACATTTATGCGAACTGAAACGAACATTAAAAGCACAACGTGAGAAATCCTGGCAACTCTATTGCTACATTGCCAGCTGTGTATGAAAAGTGTGGGCATCTCGTCTCATAAGTCACTTCCCACTGGGATCGTCCTCAGTTTCCGCATGACTTCGTAGTGAACAAAATTTTTTAAGGTAAATCTAAGAATTGCTATCATCTTGTATACATAAGATTTTCTGCTGCATATTTTGAATGTGATTATTAAAAGAAATGTTACCACTTTTATGTTTCATTAACTACACAATTGCTGAAAGAAGTGTTATCGCTTTGTAATGCTGGGCTTTCATCTGCCATTTTTTCATTATGTGTTTTGAAAGTAATTAAAAGAATTTTTTTCACTTTATGATGCTAGTTTTCATTTGCTGTTACGCTTTCTTTTATTTTCTGTTAAACTGTATTATTTATGACAAAAAGTGAAATTTTTTAGGTTGACTCATAAGCGTACTGCTATTTTTACATTGCGTCTTATGGGAAAATAGGACTTGAACTTCACGAATTTGCATTTCGCATCAGTTTTCCTGAACCAATTATTTGCGAATTTCAAAAAGGTGGTGTATTACAATTTGAAATTTTGGTGATGTTGGGTCAGGCTAATACGTACTCCCTCTAACGTGGATATTTCAATTATTTTATATGGAAAAATTGTTCTAGTTTTATGCAAAATTGATTTACACAGTAGTTTTCAGGAACGCATTAACTGCGCAAATCAAGAACTACCTGTATTAGATGATAATAAATAAGTAACAGTTTAATACAAGTAGTGCTGTAAATTTTTAGTAAACCCTCGGAGCATTAGTGACATGCTGAGTGCATGTAATGTAATTATGAGTTATGCAATGCAATTACGATAATATTTAATATAAATATATTGTATAATTACATTTGTGTTATATTTGAAAATTTTTGAAAAATAAATAATTTAGTTCTAATAAAATTTCTACATTTTCATAAGTCACAGAATAAGAAATGTTAATGAAATCCAGAAAAAAACCCAATAGGGAAAAAAACTTAACACTCAGAGGGTAAATAAACTTTACATTCCTAGTTAGCTCATACTAAATCTAGTCCTAAATACCAAGTAATTTTGGCTTATTCTTTTTAGAGGTATACCAAATTAAATTGCATGCAATAAAAAATGTTTCCTGAATATTTTCGTCATCAGATGCATTTATAATCCCATATCTACATTATAAACATTTACCAGGAGATGTTAGTGACAGGTTAGTCATATATGACTAAGGCACAACAGAGCTCAGTTCATTGACAATTTTTATACAAGCACCTGATCAGGGGCGGATCCAGAAACTTCCCAAGGGGAGGGCGATCGCCCCAATTGCCCCTCCCCCCTCTTGGTTCCGCCTCTGCCGACGACCATACATTTTGAAAATCCCTACCCCCATCAGAACCTTTCTTTTCCTTGTTTTACAGACTTAATCTTCGGTGTAGAAACAAGGAATGTTGCGCGGAATGAATTTAAGAATGTACCCAGTGGATGGCAATGGGGTCGTCCAAGGGGAGGGCGATCGCCCCCATCGCCCCTCCCTTGGATCCGCCACTGCACCTGATAAATCAGACTCATATTCATACAAAAAATCATCATCAAACCATACTGTATTAGTTCAATAATACATACACCTGCAGAGTTTTACACTATTTTTTATGATTGGAAAGTTCAGTAAATATTATTTAATGGAAAATAATGTATCTTTTAATTTACAATGTTACAACATGGCAAAATTAGAAGTTGAAGATGCTCGAGTTTCGAAGAACAATAGGATATATCTCGCTCATAACACCATAGTCATGAAAATGTGCATAGCAATATCTTGGGAAAGGGTTAAGTAGTCATTTATTCTGATGCTTTAAAATTGAAATATTTCAAATATATATATATATATATATTATAAATAACGTTATGTTTTGTTCATTAAACAATGTCTATCATTCACGCAATTTAGATGGTCCAATGTGTTTCAGAAGTTTTGTAACTAGTATGACTCTGGTTTAGAGCTCCTAAATATAGTGCCACTCTCCCATACTGCCTATGAATCATTGTGAACAGAATTTCCATCTTATAATTACATACAGCGAGCATATAACTTGATTTACGGCCAATGTCGGCAATGGGCAAATGGTGGCGTTATATCGGGGTCTGACTCTACAAATAAAATTCAATGAAATTCTTGAGTTGATAATATTCATTAATAATTTTTATGAAGCTTATTAATACCACTTAGAAGAAAGATCATAATTAGATTTATATTCCTGCATGGCATATGAAGCCAACATTAAAAATTTATGAAAGCATAATGGACATAAAAGTATAATGTGAAAGTATGAATTTTTTTAGCATATAATTTAAATTAATTTAACAAATTTTATAACTATAGTCAAAATAATTGAGCATTAAAAACAACCAATTTCAATAAAATCTAAGCAAGCCAGAATGAGAAAATTAAACATGCAAAACTAATTTTTGTAGCTGTTTAAGTACAATGAAACATTCCAAGAAATTCTGAAATAGCTACCTAAAACTTGTATGCATCTGAGAGCTTCATAATGGTTCTTGACTAGCAAAGGAGTAGAAATATCAGGACTAACTGAAACCTAAAAAGAAAATAAAACTACATGAGTACCAAAATACAACATAAATATAAAATAACATTAGCAGTATAATAAATGTTTAGATTTTTTATATTAAAAATAACAGTAACAAATCTAAGCATTCCGTATTTCACCTGAAGATTGATTTTTTTCATTTTTATTGTTATAAAACAACTGATGCCTTCTTATAAGATTTAAAATAGTTACATTTATCAGTGCGCAATAAAATACAGTAAAAGCCCATTCTAACGCCACCCATGGGACCAAAGTGAATATTGTGTGAAAAAATATTTTATGAATAAACATGAAGTTACTTGATCAAAAGCAGCCTTCAACAACTGCTCTGGCAATGGATCAGGAAGAGCACCAGCAGGTAAAGCAGAAGCCACCTCTAACATGTGACACAGACAATAGGTGATGGCCAATGGATCTGAATGGTGCTGCTTCTGTCTGTAGAGAGCAAGTAAAACAGCAGCCAAAATGGGAAGTTGTTCCATAGCCTTATCTTTTGGCAGCAATGGCAGTACAGGACCAATTGCATCCAATGTTGCACGACATATCTAACGAAAAATATATTCATTATTATTAAATTAAAATTCACATTTTAAAATATAAAGAAAAAATAACTTTGTTAAAAACACCACTTTATTGTGCAGAAATATGATCCAGGATTCGACACTTAAATGTCCCCTCAGATACAAATAATCACTGTGACTTGGTTTACATACAAAACAAGAAGGAAGAAAGTACCAATGAGGCAGTTATTGTTTTTTTCTTTCATTTAAGATATGAAACTCCACAAAATTATGACTAACAAAATAAATTTTATAAACCGTAAATACCCACGTATAATGTGCACTTTTTTCGAAATATTTGAGTTAAAAATTAGGATGCGTGTTATACGAGGGTACATAATCTTCCTATTTTCATTTGACCCCATATTTCCACAATTTCGACACAGTAATTACTGCCCGGGAATCCTCATATTTTTATTGGTGATTTTTATGAAAAGTAAGATAGATAATAGTAAAAATTTATTAACTAATTCTATAAACATACATTAATTAGATATGAAAAGAATGAATTCAGTATTTATTCATTTTAAAAGCCAAGAAACACTTCGTCACTGGACCATTCTTCTTCAATGTTGCTATCAGAATAGTAATCTTACGCATGACGTCACCCTACACCGGCGCCTGGCCTGACACTATTTACAATTAGAAACAATGGCAGCTGATGCCTTTTGAGTACACTGGGAGTTGATGCTTCTTGTAGAACTAAATAAAGTTATCGTTCCCTACCTTTCTCTCAGCATTCATACGTGATTTATTCTTGATTCTTAGAGTCTGTAGTTAATTATGGTTATTTGCTATCGTTTTTACGTGCTCCAGCGTTTTAATAAGGGTAAAACTGAAGGTTAGGCGAACCCGTCCAACTCAGGCGTGACAAAAACGTATGTAAAAAACTTAGGATTATCGTCATTCCTTCATTTTATTAGCTCAAAGAATGTCATATGCCATACTATGAAATTAATATAATTCGATTTATTGTGTATATCCTAATATCACCTTGTAAGTAAACATAGAGTATGTAATGATTGAGTTAGCTGACAAATTTCATTTGGCACTTTCATTGTTACCAATACATAATACCAATAATTCGATCATTGCTTTAGAACACGTTACACCATCTACTTTATTCAACGGTAACGGTAAAAAAAATTTGTGCGCACTATACACGGGTATATAGAAAAATCATAGATTACGAGGCTGAAAACCTCCCTGCGCATTATACGAGGGTGCGCATTATACGCAGGTATTTACGGTAAAGACAAAATTATAAAGTATAATTTCATTTTTTTTTAATGTAGGAAATTAGTAAATATAATATATCTTTTAAAAAATGACAACACTGAATTTCCTCTATATATCATATTGGCGACCTCAAATACAACACAACCCCAAGATTTTGGAAGGATTTTCAAGGAAAAACAGTAAACACACAAAAAATCAGAAACTTGTACTGCACTGCTGCAATGTATACACAGTTTTAAAATAGTACATCAACATCAGGGGGACTATCTTGAAAAAAGCTTAAAATATGAATGTTAAAAACTTACTCCTTTCTGTCTGGACCCCTGTTATTAAAATCATTAGTCCTTGAATATAATGTACGAGTTAATTTTCAAATACAATTTCAGGGTAAAAGCACTGCGATATATGCAGGCTAATACGGTACATATTGCTAAATCGAGTAAAGGCTTCAAAAATACAAAATCTGGTAAAAAATCTTTCCTTACATGTGGATCACGTGAATGTATCCAACTCGTGGAAAGCTCATCATAAGCGGCAGTCATTTCTGTAGAAAAGGCATCTCGAGTAACGGATGGGTCTGGTGCCCTGTCCATGTTACTCATATATTCCTCAATTGCCTCTGCAAAGCTACGTATCACTATGATAAAAATTGATATACAAACAAAAAATTAGGATTTTTAAAGAGTTCACTAGAAATATTATCAGTATAGGTCGGCATACTAGAATAAATGACAAAATAACGCATATCAGAATGTAATAAATTAGGACTTGATTTCAACTACATTCCATGTGAAATTAATGGCTAGCATGATAACTAAGTAAATGCAAAATATTTACTTGAAAAGACGTAAAATATAACAAAGAAAAACATCTTTGTACTGAAAGAGCTGAGAGGAATTTTTCAATGAACTATGAGGAATATTTTAATGACAAAAAATTAACATATTCAACAAATTGAATAAAAGGAGCTTCACTCATCCCTTCGAATTAAGAAATTTTGGAAGTTAAAATAAGGGTTATGTTAGAGTATTTACAGTATTAGCTTAAAAAACTATAGATTGGCTTACAATGGCAAAACAGCCTTTTAGATTGTTCTCCTGAGAGAGAGGAACATGAGGGTAATAAAGTTCCAAGAGTTCCTCTAATGAAAGGCACCATTCCAAATGCATTGGCTGTAGCTAAAGCACCAAGGCAATGGAGTAATGAAGAGTGTGGAGCAACACCTGGTTCAAGCTTCCCCATTAAAGCATCCATAACCTTTTCAAAAAAAATATTTCACTCAAAATACACTCAATCACCGACAATAATAATAATAAATTTTATGTAAAACATAAATCATACATTATTAACAAAATGAAATCATATCTTTTTCTGATGAAATACAATTCTAATACCATTTGCTAAAATAAACTATGATTTTCTAATTATGTACACCAAATGCACTTGCAGTGAGAGATGATTTTTTCCCTGAGCACTCAATTCATTGAACTAGACATCAAATCAGAAATTGAAATAAAGACGTTTAATTTAAATAGAGCATAAAATAAATATTTACAGAAAAAGTTCTACACATAAAAATGTTCCTGATTATATTGCACACCAGGATTTTGAAATTAAATAAATACATATTGCATATAAATATCAATTTAAGTAAAATACAATGTCCTCTAACAATCCTTTGAGCCAATTTATGCTATTCATTATCAAACTAATTACTTGGACCAAGAAATTTTTACTTTAAATGTGACAGCAAATTAACATTTAGTTCAAACTATTACCATAAAAATGTTACTTTTTCGTTAACATTGTAAAACGAAAAAAATATAAATCAAGGCTTAGAAAACCACTTTTATTTTCAGAAAACTATTAATTACATACAATTCTAACGTTGCTTACCTCCATGCATAAAGATTTACTTCCAAGAGCAACTAGTAAATCTGAAGCAAGAAACTGTGTTTCAAAGGTAAAATCCGGGCTTCGAATCATTTCGTTTAATGCCATTGTAATCAAATTTCGTGCTACTTTGGCATCAATGATATCGGTATTGTCTTTACAAACCGATTCTGCCACTCTTAAAAGAGTCAATCGATGTGATGGAGAGAGTTGCTTCAAACGAACAGCAAGTAACCAACCCATCATAAACCAATATAAAGAGAAATATTCTTATTAGTTGGAGATGACAGTCACGACTTAATTGATAAATAATAACTATCAATTTTATTTTTCCTATTAAATAAAGCAAAAAATAAAAAGAATATTTGAATAGTAAATCATCACACCTGCGGTAATTTTCCTTACAGTAAGTCTGGCCAGTTTAAAAATTATTTACCTTGGGATCCTTGATCAAGTAGAATGTGGATACGGAATTTAAAAGGTTTACAGGATCTACCCTGGCAATTTTACACAGAGATGTCACAACTGCAAATCTCACTCCTTCATCTTTGTCACCGCCGGCCGAAAGAAGCCAGCTTGTCGAACCTTTAGGGTAAAATCATTTTATACAGCATTAGAAAAGTGACAATTGATGAAAATACTGTTTTGAAATGAAAGGTACGAGGTACAGAACCTTTGATTCTAGACATGCTAGAGCGAGCAATCTCCGTAATTATGTAACTAGTCTATGAATTTTAATTGCCCTTGACTTACGTATTGGCGGAAATCTTCAAATCAACACTAAACTAAAATCAAAATAAATTACTTACTATCCAACTTCAACTTTTTTGAGTCGGTATCCATGATTTATATTTGCAGGAACACTACGTGTGTCATGGGATCGATGACAAACGATAAGAAACCGCCGACAAGTCACAATGTAATTAGTGCTTTTAATGATTTTCGATAAAAATTTATTATCCCCGGTGGTGTACACCTATGACATTCGATATAAAATGAATCCTTTCGGAAATAAATATAATTCTTTGACGTGCTTGGAGTTGTAATCAAATATCATTGCATTTTGAATAGCAGTTGTTTCTCTGATTCTGCAATGCCGTTTGTTCAAACGAAAGAGATTACTGTGCTCTAGTATTACAACTTCATGAAAGGTTAAAACGTAAGGAAAATATATTTCCTGCCTTTATAGGTAAGCTGTAGCCAAACAGGAAGGTAGTATGGCAATAATTATATCGTTAATTTATAGCAAAGTCGTTAAATTTCTAATCTAAGCTGTATAGGTTACTTACTTTTTAGCACCGACCCTAATGTTATACAGGTAAACATTAAAGGTAAAATGTTTTTCATCAATATATTAAGCCTCTCTTCGTGAGAGAACTAAACCTAGGATTTTACTTGCAAATGCCATATCATTATTGTTTTTAATGGGATTCCCAACAGTTGCGGAACAAGTAAGCCACGGGCCCGGGTGCAAGAAAAATTGGCAGGTCCCTCTTAGCCATAACTCTTAACTAAGGTAATCAACCGTACCGATTTATTCAATACTGTATTGATTTGGGCGCTAACTCGTTTTTGTAAACTTTTTTAAAGTCCTCTCACATTAGAGCATTTATCATAGGCTTCCCTACGTCATTTAATTTACTTAAAGCTGACGGGGCCTCTCGGAGGGTCCGGGGCAAGACCCCATCTTCTCTGGCCTAGTTCCACCACTGGTTCCCATCCTAATGCTGTGACTTCTGGCAGTCTGACATTGTTCTTATATAATTCATAACCTTCAAATCACCAAGGTATAGACACATGAATCCTACAAAGGGGATAACTGAATTACCCAAGGAAATTTTTAGTGTTACGTCAATTCGTTTAAAAAAATTGATCATTTTTTTATTATTTTCGGTTTTAAAAAGATATTATCACATTATTTAATCACAGAATGAATAAATGTCGAAGAATCGAAACTTTTGAAGAAATTGAGTTTGTAAGGCAAACCAATAATTAAATTTTCTTGCAGATACCTTTCTTAAAGATAATATTGTAAAAATATGCCATAATTTTATCTAATAAGTGCCTTTATTTATTACACATTATTTTATTATGGATGGCTTTTTAAGGATTTGTGAGGTAAATTAGATGGATATCAGGAATGACAATAAGAAGAGGAAAACTAAATGAGCGACTTGTATTATACTAACAAAGTCCACTTGGGAAGGCTCTACTTTGTGGAAAGATTCCATTTTAACGAAAAAAGAAACACTATACTACTTCAATACATTGCTAAGATGTTGTTTCTTTTTGCAATGTAAAATTCAGTTATTGTATCACTTGAGACATTTTCCTTCAGAAAATAGTTCATGGACATTAATTTTTTAAGGTCTTGTCTGTTATCTGCCACCCACCCAGGTTAATATATGCAGTGCCCTAATGGAATGAAGTGGCAAGATATGGAGCTGTGTGGAGGTTAGCTGCAGGAAAAAAGAATAAGTGTGCAGGATACAACTGGGTTGCGTAAGTTAGTTAAAGTGTTTTTGGTTTCCTCCCCTCGGGGGAGCAGGACAGTGAACGTGGGATGAAACCAAAAACATTCTTACTAACTTACCCAGTCGCAGTCGTATCCCACGCACTTAATCTTTTTTTCTGCAGCTAACCTCCATGCAGTGCCATATCTCGCCACTTCATTCTGTTACGGTGCTTCATATATTAACCTGGGTGGGTGGCAGATAACAGACAAGACCCCCATGAAATTAGTGATTAGAGGAGATTTCAATCTAGATATGAATATATATAAATAATTATAACTAATGACGGTTTAGTTCTTGGAAACATCCTTAGGTCTTTTGGTCTATTCTGCACCATTTCTGAACCAACCAGAAATTCTGCTTGTCTGGACAACATAATCACCAATTATGATAAGTGGTGCTATGGTAATACAGTTGTCAATCTATATTTATCTGACCATTTCGCTATTATTTTTTGTCATAGAGAAAATGATAGGGAAATTGGGAAAAAAGTCCATGTAACATAACTAATGTAAGACCTATTACTACGGAAGGAGTAACTCTAAGTATTATTTGTCTGAATTAACTTGGGAGTCTTTACGGAAGGAGTAACTCTCTTTAAGTATTATTTGTCTGAATTAACTTGGGAGTCTTTACGGAAGGAGTAACTCTCTTTAAGTATTATTTGTCTGAATTAACTTGGGAGTCTTATCTTTTATCCAGTGATGGAGGTTCAAACTTCCATGTTTTACATGTGATTTTATTGAATCTTTTTGACATATGCTTTCCCTTAAAAACTGTTCATGTTTTTACTAAGAAGGCCTGCAAAAAGAATAATAGATGGTTCACATTTGAACTTGAGCTAATGAGAAACAGAGTTGCATAATAATTTAAAACTACAAATAATGAATTTAGTGGAAAACTACAATGATATAAAAAAGGAGTACAGAAGTAAAATATTGGAAGCTAAGAGAGATGCAAATCTAGCATAGGTATATTTAGCAATATAGCATTAAATGTAAGGCAGCCTGGAAAGTTATGAAAGATGAGACAAATAGCACCAGAAAACAAAATAAGTTAGACATAACACCTGATGTGTTTAACAAATTTTTCATTTCCTCTATTGAATCTATTCTTTCAAACATCAATTTTTTCTCCTTACAACCTGAAGATCTGATTAAAAATTATAAGACAACTCTAGAGTATTATTCAATGGAAACAGATCATACCTAGTGATAATGTTGGGATTGTTAGAAGATTCAAGGGGTCATAGAGATGTGTTTAGATTTTTGAACAATTTGTTCAAACAAATTATTGAGCTGGTAACTCAAACTTTGACTATAGTTATAAATGAGGGTTTGAGAAATGGTATCTTCCTTGACTTTATAAAATGTTCTAAGACAGTGTCTATTTACAAGAAGGGAGATAGAGACAAACCAAGTAGATATTGACCAATAATTATTGTTCCTGTTCTATCCAAAATATTTGAAACAGTCATAAAAGACCAACTAAATTTTTATTTTGAAAATAATAACCTGTTCACTCACTCTCAATATGGTTTTTGCGCCAGTAAATCAACAGCTCAGGCTGTAGAATTGGTTGTGAACATGATTCTCAATACATTTGAGGACAGGAATTGCATTTATATAATTCTATGTGATTTATCATGATCTTTTGACTGTTTCTCATGCAATTTTGTCAAATAAACTACAGAATTATGGTATAAAAAACTACATTGGAGGTCATAAAATCATATTTGTTTGATAGGAAACAAATAGTGAACCTTTGTGGAAAACAGTCTGAAATGCTTCATATAAATCAAGGTGTTCCTCAGGACTCAGTTATGGAACCTTTTATTATGTAATTTGGGAATAATTTTGAAACAAAAAATTCTGCTATGACCGGGAATCGAACCCTGGTCTTCCACTTGCCGGGCGGATATTCTACCACTGAACTACCTTAGCAGATAATCTTTCCTGTTTCTGAACGCGGGTGGAGGGCTGGTTGATACTAGCTTGGCTAGCCCGGACCCAACTAAGAAAAACAACCGCGTTCAGAAACAGGAAAGATTATCTGCTATGGTAGTTCAGTGGTAGAATATCCGCCTGGCAAGTGGAAGACCCGGGTTTGATTCCCGGTCATAGCAGAATTTTTTCTGTTTCAAAGTTATTCCCAAAATTACAGCTTATGCCAATCTGCATAGTTTCCTATTATTCCATCAACAATACAAGTATACAACAAACCGGTATACTCAGCCAGTCCTCTTGAAGAATTGTGGGTCCAGGTACTGTAGCCCCCCCCCCTTGGGCCTGACAATAATGCCCACTTTACTGACCGTGAGTCCTTTGATTTGTTATGACATTTATTTAGTAAAGAAAGATATAGGATCAGTGGATATGAATGAGCAAATGAAATTTGCTTCACCTTTGAAATTCTTAGTTATTGTCTCTATTAAATCACCAGTACCGTTATTTAAAAAAAAAATGTTTTTTAACTCCATAAAATTTTGCTAATTGTTGGTGTGAATAATACATATTAACAAAATGAAATAAAGGCACATAGTTACATCGAATCATGGGACAAAAATTTTTACATCACTGATATAATTAATAAATTGAAGTAAAAAGGTGGAGATGCCGGGGATCGAACCCGGGACCTTTCACATGCAAAGCGAACGCTCTACCACTGAGCTACATCCCCAGCAAGAATGAAGTGAAAGTTTTGGAATATTACATTTAAGTTATTGTTAACTAATAGTTTTTCTTTCATCTTTTATATAACAAATTATGACTCCATAAATTATGTTTCCGTTTTCCAATTACGCAATTCATTCTCAACTTCCAAAACTATAATGCGCATTTGGCAGACAGATCTTCGCAATTCGTATATCTTTTGTCTAAGGTTAGTTTTGTTTATCCTTTCCGTTATTTTTGTATGTCATCCCGCCAAAATGGTCAGTGTGCGGCCTATTTTCAGCTAATAATGTCGTAATGGTTCGTATCGGAGAGTATTCCCCAAATAATCCGGATTACTTAGGTGCTGCATGCGGTATTCTTGGTCTTGGAGAATATGAAGAAAAAAGGAAATACTATTCCGAGCAGAGAAAAAACGAATACAAAGAATACCTTGCTCAGCAGGTAGCTATCTCATGATTATTTATTCACATATTATTTTATTCTGACAAAAATTTTAATAGCGTGTATCTCTCATAAGTCACTTAAACTGCCTGCCGTTAACGGGATGGTTGATAGGACAAAAAAAGGTGTTCGTGACGATTTAGGTGAAACGCTGCGGCGCACCGAGTGAGTAATATTTCTTTCTACAGTATAATTAACTATTAGAACAGTAATCATGCATAAAAATGTTTCCTTTCTATTTCATTCAGAATGTTTTCCAGCACTGTTCAGAAACATACTTCAACTCAAACTGAGTCTCTTGGTAAAGATGCTTCCACAAATACAGAATCGAATCCCGAGGTGAGGTTTAATTGTAAATGCACATTAACTTATTCATTTAAATGTATTTGATACAATATTGCTTATTGAATGCTGTTCTAATAAGTGTCGTAATGTCTGTTGCCTTACAGCTTAGCAAAGCAGTGCTTACAAAACAATATAATTTGTTAAAAGATAACGGCGACGCTGTTTGTCGTACCAGAAATTCACCGTCTATGCCCAAAAATATTACAAACCATGAAAGAAATAATCTTATCAGCCCATCATCATTTGGAACTTTGTCTTTTGACTCTGAGAAGACTTCAGGTAAACGTAAAATGATTTAAATTTCGTGTTGACTGTTTTACAGTTAAAGAATTGTTTTTATGAACTACGCCTTATATTTTTCCTATAGGAAAATTGGACTCGCCGAGGGAGTTCTCATTAAAATGCTCACCTAACTCAGTAAGATTTTCTTATCGTATTATGCTATATGATTCAGTTTTCACCAGATACCGGAAGTCTGATTTCTCGTACCCGTTTACGCTTTACTTACAGGTAAGAAGAGGAGTTTTAAAGGATTTATTAAATCAAGATTTCAGTGATAGCGAGAGCTTAGGAATGCAAGCTAAGACGGCAAGGCGTCGTTGGCGTGACAACGCAGCTTCTTATGACCGGGATCTTCGTGCCCAGGTGGAGGAGAGGCAAAAACTCAAGAGAGAGCTGGAGGAGAAGGAAAGGCAGGAGGCACTGGCAAGGGATCGCTGGGTTGCAGAAAAAAGAGAGACGGCATTGTCAAGACAGCGAGATGAAGAGGGGAAGGCCAAAGCTCGCGAAGATCTTGTGAGTTGTGGTAAATTTATTACTCTTAGTTATTTTAAACGTTTGTTGATTGAATTCCATCAGCTTGGCAATGTTCCAAAACGTGTATGTGTATATATTGAGTTAAATTAGTGAACTCAGCTCATAGCTTATGTCTAGCAAAGTATATGAATAATTCCTATGATAGTGGCTGTTCTCAGTTGTAAGCATTATTTATTTAAGCTATCACCAGGGGCATGTTTTTACATTTTAAAGTAAACATTTACATATAATCAGGAATAGTGAAATATGAAAATTGTCATCTTCTGCTCAATTTGAGATCAGTCAAATGCTTGACTGGTACTGCTTGATGAATGCTTGGCAGAAATATCAGAAGTAAAATATGACTTGTATCTTTTTAGATCTAACTTTGAGTATTCCTGTAATAAAACAGGTGCTACATAAAATTCATTTGTCAGTTTTTTATTATTATTTCTGTCCATAACACTAATTATATATATCAGTGTTCTTATAAAAATGGGTGGTATGAATTTTAATTCAAATTAGTTCAAGAATTATGTAATAATTATGGAAAAGTATTTATCAAAGTACCCGTCTATTTAATTTGGTGGAAAGACATTTTATAAAAAGAATTACACTCACGTTGAGATCATGACCAAAGAAAATGTGCTGTGTAATACAGGCTTGGAATTAGAAGAGATAGTGCATACTGAAGCTTTATTTGTAATATCCGTCTATTTAAAGTTACTAGAGTGAAAAAATTAGAATAGCTTGATAATACAATAATAGCAATGTTTTTTAGTCATATATTGGGTTAAGAATGCATTATATGACTAGCATGTTGACCCTTTCTCTCCTCCAACAGTCCATTATCTTCCAAGTCCTTAACACACAAATTTCAAGAAATTCTGATATCTAATGTCCTTATTTTAAAATTTTGAAAATAAATTATTTTAGACTATCAGTCAATCAGTACTGCTACTTGAGTTTCCAAATTGATTGACTACAGTGTTGTACCATGAAAATAATGTAATACAAAAGATTGATTGAACTCAACGTATAATAAAATGAGATTGGAACATTTTGTTAGAAATTTTTTTAGGAAGCAAAGTTAAAAGACAGGATAAAGAAACAGCTATAGAAATGAGGCTACAAAAAGATTGGCTGGGTGTGAATTACACCTTATGTCAACAATTAATTAATTAATGGCTCAATTTGTCACAATTAGGCTAATGATATTTGTTTTTTAATATCTTCATATTAATTATCCTTTTCATTTTTGAGATGGTATTCTATTTTTAAATTTCTTTCTCCAGCGAAAGAGGAGAATGGATGATTTTTCCCATTGTCAAGAAGGACTTAAGAAAGAGGCTGAAGAAAGAAGGCATGCCCACATAAGACAAAGAATCCTAGAATCTCAAACTTTTACCCCAGATGTTGATTCTGATACTGCTAGAGGAAGGCATTCTCCAAAAGATAAGCTTTTTGGTCAACCTGATCAAGTAATGAACTCTCCCAGGAAATCTTTGAACAGTCCGTTAATACCTGTCCAGGATTCTGAGGTATTTAGAAATACTTGTTCATCACCAAGGGAGAGTACAAGAGAAATAGGCACCAATCCTCAAACAGGAGAGGTGATTCAGTTAGAAGACAAATGGTGCCTCACACCAGTCAAGGGAAGGGATGGCACCAAGGTGCCTTCAGGGCCATCTTTATCTGCAAGAAACCATCACGGTAACAATTCCAGAGGAAGTCTTAGTAAACCAGCTTCTGCCAGAGTCCCAAAAAATGTGTCACTTCCATCAGGCATGATAGTTCAAATTTCAACATCAATGGCAGATAATTCAGTCAAGGATAGAAATGCCAGTCACAACATGGAAGAGAAGGTACTTTTTTTAATAATTCTTTTACTAGTATTAAATTGAGTATGGATTTTGTTATATGTATATTTTCCCTTTGTCCTAAATGGCCCCTGGGATTTACTGCTTAACAATGTCTCATTGTCAGCCAAATATAATTGATTTTTTTTAAATTATACATTGTGGGATCAAATGATCATATAAAGCAGAGTTCAGCAATCTATGACCCGCCATCTTGATTTGGGTGACCCACAAAGGTAAACATGTTCAGAAGAGTTGATGTTTTGAAAATAAAAAGAGTAATTCAATCGCTAAATATAGCTTATATAAACATCCAGGTTTAATTTTTCTTTTCATTCAAATTTTTTAATTGACCCATCGCATTTCCCCGAAACCTTTAATTGACCCGCCATCAAGAAAGGTTGCCGACCACTGATATAAAGTCTCATCAAAAAAATCTTAAAAATTCTTTGTTTAAAATATCTTTTGTTGCTGTGACATTAGATTGTTAAAAGGATAAGTTATTATGACATTATAGTCTTATTGATGATATTCTCATTTTTAGGCTTTCTTTACTAGTGAAGCGGCAGTAGCAGAATGCCTTATGGCAGTGTTTCCCAAACTTTTTGACATTACACCTCCCCTTTGGTTTTCACAAAATCCTCACACCCCCCTCAGTTATTTAAGTGAAATAAATTAAACCATTTGCATTTACCGATACTTATATTGTTGTTTATATGCATTTTATTTATTTGTAACATTTATTACATATTTTGTAAATCTTATATTACTAGGGAGACGCCCTTTGAAATTCAACAGGAAAGTTTTTTAAATGAAATTTTGTGAATAGATGCGAGGCGAAGATAATATCCAAGTCAATGGTAACCAATTACACTAGCCCGGCAACAATGCGAACCACTACGAATGTGTCAAATTCTCGTGATAAAAACTGATCTGTTGATCGATTCAACGCGTATTAAAAAATCAATGGCAGGAAAACAAACTATCGTTCATTTAGGCGTTCGTAGTTTCAAGCCTTGAACTCCTACCATGACTCTTAAGTAATTTTAATATGTCAATGATTAATGTTCTACATTCAAATGTATTCCTTCTCGTAAATATATGCAACGGATGTTCTTTACATTCATTGCTATGAGAATCATATCCCTCTCCTTACTTGTCTTTCTCTCACTTGCTCGTATTAAAAAGCATTCAAAGGGATTCTTTTATTCATAAGGATTGAAATAACAATAGGATTTTGAGGTTTAACATTGTAATGGGTTGGCAAGGCAACATCCCGTTAAAATGACAAGATTTCCCCACAATATTTAAGTTAAACGTTTTACATGAGCTATTTTGAACTCTAGGCGATAAAAGATGAACAGAATAAGAAACTTTATAATCTTTTCTTTAAAATGGTTTAGATCTGGAGATGGTAGGCTAATTATTTCAAATTTAATTTTCCAAAAGATGAAAAGCCTGCATGTCAAAAAGTCTATGTTTACATGTTATCTTATGGGAAATGGAAATGTCTTCCTTGGGGTCAAACCCTGGATATTCTTTGAGATTTTTTCGTCATCACCTTAAAATATGCGAATTTAGTATTCCTGTAAAATTTCAAAAATATATCTCCATCGTTTATTGAGTTATTCGCATTTTTATAGCATGACAGAGAGAGTCACAAAGGGAAAGATGTAGGCTTTTATAGATTTTAGATTGTTAATGATCAATTAACTCATAATTATTTACCCATATATCAGATGCATAAATATCATGCATTGCACAGAATGGATTTCTATCTTTGGTGATGAATAATTCTAATAAGTGCTTACAAAAGAAATGATTAGATGCAGCTAAAAAAAAGGCATTTTTCAATTGAATTTCACATTAAAAATGGATTTTTTTCTCATGGCCTCACATGCCTCCTGTAAGCACCTCACACCCCCAGTTCGGGAACCACTGCCTTATGGGCATGTCTCATCTGTCCGTCATAACTTGCATCTCCTAAACTGCTGGATGGATTTTAATTAAATTACGTATCTATTAAAATTTATCGCACAATTGAAATTTTGAACCATCCATCAATTAGAACTTCCACTTTACATAATTAGTGTAATAAATTTATACTCGTTAAATGGTATCCATCAAGCAACAATTAAAAACCATAAATTTCTCTTCCTAGCTCTTATATGATCTGTAAGGTAAGGGGACATCATTTACCACAGTGAAGTCTGTGAGGCCATGTAATTATGAGTTACAGTTTTGAAGATAAAAATTCAAGAAAATCCTGAGCAAAATATCGCACATTTTGTTTACATCGATCGCTAAGATGGTTCTCTCGGCAAGCAAAAATTAAAAACCATATTTTTCTCTTCCTAGCTCTTATATGATGCGTAAGTTATATATATATATTAAATAAATTATTTGGGTAGAGGACAACATTTGCCGCAAAACAGTCCGCGAGATCACATATTTACGACTTTAATTTCGCGTATAAAAATTCATGGTCTTTCGATGCTGTTTAGTACATATTTCCTATAAAGAATGCCTTTGAAATCTCTGTGTATTCCAGATATGGAATACACTTTTCCATCTTGTTTAAAGTACGGTTGTTCTTTCTACATCTATGTTTATTGGTTGCTATGGTGTGTTTTATTTCCTTCCTTATCAAACTTGGAATTGAAATCTCAGAGAACATAATTATTTTATATTTATGCCCAGTTGTGTGATTAATAATGTAATATGTAACTTTTAAGGACTTGTGTAAGTTTGACCATAGGAAATATTTAGCATCTGTTTTGCAAAAAAATTTAGCAGAAATTTAGAATTCTTCTTGATTTTTGTCAAAGCTCCCTTAGCCAAGATAATGTTAACAACTCTTGCCAGAGGATCAACATAGCTATTGAACTAGATCTGCAAAAATAATACTAGATAATCCATAGATATCATAAATCTGCACAATTTACTTGATTACAAATTTTGAGATATAAATTACTTGTAAAATATGGAAAAAATCAGCACTCGACTAACTCAGTACAGGTTGATTACCTAAGTATTGGAAGGACGGCAGCCATACAATATTATTAGTTTCCCAATAAAAAGGAGAATGACATTCAAGTATATTATTTTTCTGAGACTATGCTATGAATGCTTTGTTTCTTTACATACTGAAGCAACTGTTGATATTTTTTCATGATATAGCACTGGGTCTTGCAACACTTGGTGCTAGGATGTAGAGTTTAGAAACATGTCTGTCGAATAAACTACATAAGTTCATGAGTTGAAAACAAATTCATGATTGGTTAAAGACTGGCTGCAGCTCTGGATAACTTTGCTGGTCATTTAAGGAGGGTAATGGATTTTGAAAAGTATTCAAATATGAGATAACCCAAAAGTTTGACCTTTTTTGACACCATAACTCCAACATTTTGTGCTTATTACTTAAGGCAATAAGCACTATGAAATGATCACATTCTTTTTGCAATGTCCCTTTATGTGATTACAGTGAATGTATCATTTTTTTCAATTTTAGGGATCTTCTATTGATTGATATTTATCTTTCAAAAGGAATGATTATTATCCTTTTAATTTTCAGGTTCCTCATGACCGAATTCCTCTCACTAACTTGGCAGAGATTAGAAGGCAATTAAAAATGGATCAAATGAGGATGGAAGATGCCATTAGAAGACACAATGAGGAGCGATCTAACACAAATGATTCCTTAAATAATTAATTGCTGCTGTTTTCTGTGACAAAATTCAAATGTTATGTTTGAGGGATGTATTTTTAATTTCTAGGAATTTTTTATCTGCTTGAGATGAAATTTTAACTGTTGGACCAAAAAATTAAAATTTATCAAATGCTGAAGGAAATGTTTTATTAAGTGTGAATTTTAAGAAATCTTTGATGTATTTTTGTAATTTATGTTTGGCATTGAAGGTATATGGGAGTGAGTGCATTGACTTGCTAGTCTTGTGATATATGATTTAAATTCTATGTATTCAAATTAATAAAGGTTTCTTTCTTAGAATTTCCATTCATTTACTCGTCATATTTGTATCTTCCTATATTTAAATTGAGTGTTGATTTATCAGCACACCATCTTTTGGAAGTGTCAATTATTCTGCCTTAAAAAAGACTTTTTCAGCTTCTGTATTTAGCAGCAAACAAACCTAATCAACTTGAACACATAAAATGCATATTTGTTTAGTATAAGATGTTACAAACGTATTTTATAATTTGCTATATAACAATACAATATGTTTGAGCACATTTTCTAAAACAATACAATTAAGTTTCTACTGGTATACCTCACCATCAGGGCCATCTTTTGGGGGGAGACTGGGAGGTCAGTCACCCAGTGCTCTGCATTTGATGTTAACTTACTAGAATGCATACTTAGTAGAAAGATGTAATATACGAGGAACTTGAAAAAAATCGCTCTTGATGTTTTTTATAAGTAAGATATCATTTTTCTGTGTGATAGACTCATAGATCTTAGAAACGGTCCTGCTCATTGTTTCTGGTTTTATTTGCTGTGATCTCAGTTGTGACCAGTCTTACCTTTTCTCAGCATCATTTTTGTTTTTGCTTACAGCAGTCATGAAAGAGGCCTTTGTAGACCTAATAACGTTAAACACATTGTAGTTGAGGTAGAAAAAAATATCTCAACTGTCCTTGGCCTAACTTTGTGGAATAATTCCATATTAAGAAGTAACACAATTTGCCACTATAGTGGAAAATTGTGTATTATTTGTTAATAGACAAAAATATTGTTTATTCAAATGTTTATTAATGTCTCTTCATTAGATAATGAAGCAGGGTTTGCATGGAAATCTTCCAAGAGTGTTTTTTGGCTGCACAAAGGCATTTGTAATAAGAAACCAAAATGAATAGCAAAGATAGTGGAGGCTGATAAGATAGCAAATCAAGAAAGGAATGGGGATTGGCCCATTCATGGGAGGGATCCATGACTTCCAGAGAAGCATTGACTCAGCATTAGAACACTGAAATGATTTATAGAAAATTAAGGAGGGCAACTTCAGATTCCATCATTCCTGTAGCCAGACTCTTCTTCCATCTCAATGCAACAAACATCTAGCTCATTTGTTATATGATTTGATTATCACAATAAATCAGTAATCTGAATTAGGACCACCTCTGAAGCTCTGTTGTATAGCAAGTCCTCAATATGGTAGATGCATTTCTAGAAGGAATCACACTAAATGAAAATGTATACTAGTATATATATATGTATAGTATGTGTAAGGGAGCAAGAGAAAGGGATAAAGGAGAAATTATACGTAAAAGTTAAGCAATAATATCACAGGAATAACAGTGATTTTGGGGCCCTTATGCTAGTATCATTTTTGAAATCCTCACCTATGTAAATTAATTGTTACTAGGGGCCTATTTAAATTCTGTTATTATTTAATTTGCAATATTTATTTATATACAATTTAGTCTTCAAATTCTTGAATACCCCACATATTTCCATGTGTAAACCAAGGTTCAGGCATTAAAAATTCCAACTTGGGCTACAGTTTGGCCTTGCGATTTATTTGGCATAAGACAGTTTGATCGCGAATTGTCAGCAATGCATGTTAAAAGGAATCGCTGGATCATTTGGTGTGTCAATTTTTACATGTGGGATAAAGTGAATGATTCCAGCCATACAAACAGTAATGACTTCCAATAATTAATTTAATTATTAATCACATTTAATTAATCTCTCACATTTTCCAATCAACCCATGCTACATGCCTCTTATTTATGTTAAATAATGGTACATTCGGTTCTCGAATTAAATCATAAATGTTCTCTTTCAGATTGTATTGTTACATTAATTGGAATAAAACCGAAATTAAATATAAAAACCAATAATCAAATGAAACTTATACAGCATATATATTAATTTCATTTAACATTATAATGTAAGACTTTCATTTAAATATTAACTAAAATTAATATAGCGTGTTGTATACATTGAAGCTTTCTCTAGTTTTTGATGCATTAAGGAAATTCTGATTTTAATTCTTACTGATACATAAGTGAAGCTTCAATGTGTAAACTGTTAAATGAAGCAAATATGAAAGTTTATTTACTAACATTACTATATACTGTTGTTAGTAACCATATAAAAATATACATGACTTCTATAAGCTATAAAGTGTTCCGCCAGGTTGCAGCACTCCACTATTACTCCACACCCTCGACAGAAGCTTTTGAAAATTAACTGCGCTTGGCAAGTGTCAACTCACCTTGTACAATATAATAGAGATAAAGTTTTTTTAATTATTGATTTTTCTGACACTTTAATTCTGAAAAATTTCTCTATCAACTAATCAGTTTTCATTTAGCATGCTTCAGAGTTTTCTTATGAAAGAAGTGATAAATACTTTAATCTACTTCTGGACATATGTAGGTAACTTTTTATTAACCTTAATTTTGAGAAAGATCTTTCTTTTGATGACACAGTTACTGGCAATGTCAAATATATAAAAGCTGCATGTACATTGCTATAGATCAGGGGTGGCCAAACCACAGCTCTTTAGATTTCCATTCAAAGGTTTGTCAACGTTTTCACTACAGAATACAAAGATGTAGTTTGACTTGAGATGTGTTGAGGATGCCTAAGAGACATGTGTTTTATCTGAATTGCTTCAGATACAAGTTATGTTTTACTTTTCATAAATTTATGAGCATAAAATATTTCATGTGGCTCTCAAACTTCTGAATATCATTGTAAGTGGCTCCAAGAGTAAGTAAGTTTGACCTCCACTGCTGGGTTTAAATTATGGGGTCATGCAGCCAACGTGAGACTCCTTTTCACTCTCCAGAAGAAAGCTGTTAAGAGTTTTGACAAGCTCGCCTCCCAGAGAGCAATGCAAACCAGTCTTTGTACAGCTAAATATTATGACTCTATATAGTTTATATACTGTATATACTCATGTATAGTTCGACTCTGTGTATAGTTCGACCTCCGATTTCTCAGCGAAAAAATTAGATTTTTTCATATATCTCATGTATAATTCGACCCTAGCTTTCTACTTACTCTTTTATCCTAGATTTCCGTCAGGATCGACATTTTTCGTTTTGATATCTCGAAGCTCAGTATCGAGGTATATAGAACGATCTTGGTTTTCAACAGCTTTTAGTATCATAATAATACTATACTAATAATAAACTGTAAACATCGTAAACCTATTGCACGATCTTGAGAAGAAAAATATTTATTACTTTTTAACTACGAAATGTGACATACGAATGGTGGCAGAATTTCTAGCAAATAGACGAAAATTAAGCTTATATAACGAAAATTAAAAGAGGCATATTACTCGTAAAACCTTTAATAAAGGTTATGTATGATAGTTGAACAAGATTAAATAAACTCAAAAGTGTATAGTTCGACCCCCAATTTTTTGCACAAAAATTTGGTCTTAAAAACTCGAACTATACACGAGTATATACGGTATCTACCTAAATCTTATCTATGTTAAAGATAATTTAGAAAGTTTTCCACTCAGGTCCAATGTTTACACCCACTATGCAAGAAGGAATGCTAACTTAGATGTTCAACATTGTAGACTAACTAATAATTACAATTCCAGCAATAAATTATGTGTTCGTCTCTTCGAATGTTCTACCTTTAACTGCCAGGTTGGTCAGTACAGCCAAATTTAAAGGTTTTATAGCAGCATGGCTGACATCCGAAGCTCTTTATTCTGTTGATGAATTTTTTTAATGTAACCATAGTGAAATCAATTTCTGATATTTTCTATGTAATTGTGTATATGTAGATTTAATATGACATCTATTGTGGCAATCCCATTTAATGATAAATAAATTATTATTATCATTACAGAATGAAGCCAGTCTCTATTTAATCATTATTAAATCCAAATGTTCCTTAGTGTCCATACAGTTTACGATCTTATCTTTCAAAACTGCTTGTTGATAGTAAGAGAAGTTCATCACAATGGCCTTCATCGATAAATTTATTATTAACTTTAGTGAAAATTCTTTGATTTTTTTATTCATTCAATTTAGTGAGTCTTCTAAGCATTATTTTCAGGGCCTGCACCCCCCATGTTATGCCTGATTAATACTATAACTTATTAATTATTATGATGTAAAAGTTATGAATGCAAAGTTTCATTTATGAGAATTAATGCTAATAGTTGCTTGTCATCATGGTTTAATTATTTGGGGAATCGAAGAGGGTGGTGATGATGGTGGAAGCCCAGGCTGTGTATAATCTACTTTTGGGAACAGAAGCTTAGACAAGGGGGGTGTTTACATGTTTGAATGATCCCTTCAGGTATGAAAATTAAAATATTTAAATTTTTCCAGTAAATAACACCAGAAAAAAATTTAATAAAAATTTTCTCATTTAAATATTATCCTAGACCATGTTGTAGAATTAATTTTAGGCAGTTAACATTATCAATGCCTCAATAATTTAATCATTTGCTCAACAACTTATGTGTTACTATATAATAAAAGCAAAAAATTATGAAAACCACTCAAAGCCTTGGACATGTACCTAAATGTAGTGATAATACTATGATTGTCATTATAGCTACAATTTCTGATCATTAAAAAACCTGAAAAATTCTTGGTCCAAGTCTAAAAAAATTCCACGCTAATTCATCATGAGTTCGATTTCACTCTTTGACAAAAATAAATTTTGTTTATTTATGCACTAGATAATTACCCAGACACAGTTTAGAAATTTTAATGCTCATTTCACTTGCTAATATTTTCATACTTCAAGAATATGAATAAATGTAGTATTAATAAATTAAATATATTGAATATGTATAAATAAATGCATTTTACAGACATAGAATTGGCATTGGGGGGGAGGGGTTGTTCCATGCAGCATTTAAAACTTTGTACTCAATTTTAAGATGACCCCTAATTTTTTTGTCAAAATTTTTGGGAAAAAAACCTTGCCTCCCTTTCACGTTAATACAGTAATATGTATATAAAACATTTCATAGAAAGAATTCCTTCAGCAGAAAGATAGTGGATAATATGTTACTGTTGTGGGGAAATAAGAAATAGTATGCACTGATGCTCAGTGGAGGAACAAGTAAGCAAGAAAGTTTAACGGGCCCCCTTAAGTGACCTTAAGTCATGTGGTAGCCACATCAGATTTTTTATGATGTATTAGACAACTAGATCATATTGTTTGCTTTAAATTCCTTTTACTTTTGTGGATAGTTATCCACAAGATTTTGTTAATACTGTTTTTTGTAGTGATGTATCCATCACCTCCACATAGCATTGGATACAGGTCTACCTTATCATCAAGGCAGGACTAATTTTATTGGTTAATAATGCTATAGTCTTAGGCCCTCATCAGTAGCAGAACAAGTAAGCAACGGACCCTGGACAAGAAAGTTTAGTGGGCCCTCTTAAGTTACCAACCATACTGATTTTGATGACTTTGGACTGTTTGACTTTTTGAATTGATTTCTTTCTGTTTGGATTTTTAACAGACATATGGAGAGTCAGTCTAATAGACGTTGGTACTCTGAGTTACTGGTGATGGTGATTTAATTTTGATGTTAGGGAAACTTTAGTTGCTTTCCAATGGCACATGCTTTTAAATGTAACCCTTCATACCAAGTTGATGGCAACGCACTGGCAATTTGACATGGAAACTCAGAGTTCAAACAATACATATTTATGTATGTTTTATGATTGAACTTACATTCAGAGAGCGTTAAAGTGAAAGAATTACATTTTGGCAATACTTGTTAATGTATTTCTGCAAATGTTTTTTGTTTACCTGAACTTGATATTTGGTTAGCAACTGGCCCATTCCTAGTGAATCATCAACACATCTTTCAAACTGGTGCAAATTAAATATCGCATCATGTCAAAATTGAATCACTTTGGAATGAAAGTTCAGGTGACGATGAGTTTCTAATGACTTAAGTTGTCATCATATCAAAATCAAATCATCGTCACAAGTCACCTTGGTATAAAAGCTTCCTAAGGATTAAAATTAATGTTTAACCTTGAAATAATGTTGCTTCATTGCTACATATGATTGAATTGGATAAACTGTTGAAGGCAAATAAGGCCCCGTGTGGTACCAGTGCAGACATGAGTATTTCCACATCCAAACATCAGCCATGCTGCATCTGAAGAGTGACCATATTGCCATTGATGGATGCCACACACATTACCGGTCTGACGGCAACAATACTCTCCGTGTCAGTGCTGTGACACTGGTCATAAAAACTTGAAAAATATCATTGCCAATAATAACTGAAAGTACAGTACAGGCACTGTCTGTTTCTGGATGGCACGGCACCGACACTGTGCCGGATTTGTGTAATGATTCTCAAGGCTATTTCATTAAAACTAATTATTGATTATCAAGTGGGTAGCAGACCAGGCCCCTCCAAGGGTCCAGGCCCCGGGCCACTGCCTCAGCCTAGTTCACAGCTGGTGCTATGAATGTCATGTTTCAAGAAGTGCTTTAAAAAACCTCAAACAAAAGTAGATTTCCAAGAACAATTATGTTAAATTTAACATCTTTTTCGAAAAATAATTCATTAAAGACGATACATATGATCTTTAATTTAAACAGCTTAGAGTTTCATGTTAATTAAATTGATAGGTTTGAAGTTAAATAATTTTATTTCAAAATGGGTGTTTTGCTAAATATTTACTGCTGCAGAAAGAGATCAGCCCAATTTAAAGGTATACTGGCTATGAAAATTAGTGCAAATTTCATTGTTATGTTTTACAATATTTGTTGAGCACTTACTTTTCTTGGATAATAATAGCTATTGTAATATGCATATATTTATTTCTTTGCATTGCATTACAATTCAATGCTGTATTTTTGTTTATGCTATCACTTGTATATATCCTAACTTTCTCTCCTGATGACTCCTATACCTGCAATATTGATTGTATGGTCACACGGATGATAAATATTATTATTATTTATATTCAGTCAGTAAATCTTTTGTCAAATGGTTGACAGCCATAAAATATATAAAAATGTATGACATATTTCGGCAAAGATATTGAATTTTCACAACCAGGATAAATAAATTTTATCCTTTTTCTTGTAAAATGAAGAATAAATTCAAAGAACAAATATCAATACCATATCCCTATTTGGTTTACATTACAACCATGGGCAGTGCTAACGGGTAGCAAACAGGCAACTGCCTAGGCGCGCTGTGATGGAAGGGGTGCTTAAAATAACTACTAGAATAATTTGCATTAGGGTAGGGGCATAAAATAAGAAGCTTGCCTAGGATGCTGAAATGTATAGTGCTGACCCTGATTAGTAGTATATTTTCAGTAACTTAAGTAAAATATTTCTTATGCATTTCAAGCATTTAAAATATAGTTTTAATAAGTAACTATGAGAGATTTTAATATGCAAAGTGATTGATTTGGTTGTTTAATTTTGAAAAATCAATTGGTCAATTTCTATTACGAATCTGTTCTATTGTAACACTGCTCTATTTTAAATATTCTAAAAATTCTCTTGATGTCTAGCATATTATTTTTTTAAGGAATATATAATACTTTTCAATTCCTCTAATCAAACTGTGTATTTGGTAAGAATAGGCAATTTATATTTTATTACCAAATTATTTAGAATGATATTTAAATCTGAAATTACTTTCTGATAGATTTTCTTAGTTTATGCATTCATAATAATTTGATGTATTTACCATTTTGGGATAAATTAGGGGTGAGAGAAGAAAATATCAGACAAAAACGGTGGGCAAAAGATGTTTTATTCACTCTTACAACAACAAGGCAGTGTTATTTATGAAATTAACTTGCCTTTTTTCCTTGTACGTACTCCGAGTACAGCAAACCGAGTTTTTTGAAATAAAAATATATTACTGATCACATTACTGTTATCCTACTCACAGAGGATATGATAATTTACGGTTTGGACATTGCCCAAACCAGTTCCCATCCTAACTGCAGAAAGTAGGCTCTGCCTGCTAAACCAGATTGTGCTTTCACTGCTGAACAACCAACAGGGTAAATAGACTATGATGCATTTTTTCATTGAAAATTTTTTTCTTGCGTCAGAATAACTGTTCATATCTTGACAGACATACCCACCTCAATCTTTTAAAACATGTTTTGCTAAGTACCTCAGGTCAGGTGTGTTAACGAGGGATCAGTTTAAGTATTTCTCTCTCTCTCTCCTTCGATTTAACTGCTAAAAAACAACAACGAATGCATGTTGTGATGAGTTACAGAGTTCCATTTAAGCATGGGAAGGAAACCAACACTGAGGCACACTAAATAGGATGCGGATATGATAGGGATATCACACCATCACCTGTAACAATTTTCAAACTGTAATAGCATTATTTTGATGAGCTTATGGATCATGCGTTTCTTCATCTTAAAAAAACGGGAAATTTATTTTCATCCTCGATTGTTAGTCTCGAGATTCGAAAAAGAAAACCTATAATGCACATAAGCTGGTCAAGATACTATGTTCTACTGCTCTTTTTTTAATAAGCACCCGCAAAAAATGTTTCGCGGGAAGAAATTTGAGAGTTTATAGCTCAAAACGATGTAAAAGCTGGTTATTCTGCTGTTGATGCTAAAATGCAATGACAATCTGGGTTAGCGTGCTCCCATCCATCTGCTAGGATAAATAGATGAATAAAACTATTAGAAATGCCCTTCCCGCTGCCCGGCAGCAGGTCACAAGAACATTGATTAAGTACTTGAAAAATGTACTTCGCATCTCTTCTCCGCTGAGATTCTTTCCACAGGATCCAATGGGATCATCATGGTCCCTTGTCTCTTTTTTGAGTATGTTTTCCCAAACAAACTCCCCCAATGCATTCTCCGTTAAACACTTTATGAGCCATACGAGACCACATTAAAATTATACATTGTGTTGTTCAAGTCTTTGATGGAATAAGAACAAGAAAATCGGGTCGAATAAAAGTTAGGGCATACAGGATCACAGATTCACACATTCATTATAGAGTTAGGGTAATAACTTTTAAGATAGGATATTTAGTAAGGGAATTTTTGTTGGAATAATCATTTTTCATATCAATTTGATTCACTTTTAATGGACAATGTAGAATGTAGAATATCATAATTGTAAATTGTCATTATTTTTAATTGCTTGGTAAAGTGTCCTTGCAAACTATGCTGTGCAGAATGCCATTGACAGATTCTTTTTTCTCCTTTTTTCTCGTCAGCATTTGTGGCAGTCAACCGTATCTTAAGTATTAGTAAATGCAGTTTGATCATTTATCTTTTATTTGCCACGAACTTGCAGCTAATCCCAACAAGAGTTCATATCTTTCAAGGCAAGCCCTACGTGAAGTAGCATGTGAATGAATGTGGTAATAATAACATCTGAAAGCGCTCATGCGCGATTGGGTGTCTTTGTGATGGCGTAAGATTTAACTATTTATTACTTGTCTTAGCTCTAAAAATGAGCGAATTTTTTTGTCATTACTCCCAAGGGTTCGGAACTAAAATTTCATCTCGCAGTAACAACACGGTCGTCATTTAACGAAGAAAATTCGCGGCGACAACTAACGAACTCAAAAAATAAAACAAGTCAACGACGGATAACTGTAAAGAATAAAAAATGCGCAATAACTAAAGTAACATCCCGCCACTCATCGGCGGGCACGCGAAACGAACGGATCATCGAGTAAAACATAAAAATTAGGGTTTTTTTCTAGCTAGGATCTTAGGAACTCAAGTAAATTAAAACGCCACCCGGTCGGAATGTCGCGAAATATTGGAGCGGAGGGGAGGAGGAGGAGGGAGGAATGTGATTTATATATTTAAAAATTATTTATTTTTTGTATATTTCTTTGCTCGAACGCGACCGAGTGTTGATGTCAGCGGATTCGAATGGAAGGGGAATGTGCGTGAAGGTGTGTCGACGGGACGAAACGGGAGAAATCGGGAAGGCAAAAAAAGAGGAGCGATTCGCGGAGAGCAGGAGGAGGAACTTTTAGGCGCGAGGGAAAAAAAGGAGGTGGACGACGATGAAAGGAAAAAGGAGACTCAATCTCCGCCCACTTCCGGCACTTCTGCCTCTCCGAGATCTCTCTCCTCCCCCTGCTCCTCCGTCTCCTTCTTCTCCTCTTCCTTCCGCCCCCCTCCCTGCGGCACCTCCGCCTCTGACAATTCCTCCTCCCCCCTCGCCGCCCCCTCTGGCACCACGGCCTCCTCCTCCTCCCCCTCCGATCCCTGGGACCAGCCCTTAGGCCGGAGAATGGCTCGCACAGTCTCGTAACGCCTCCTGAAGCCCAACTTGGAATAGAGGCTCTGGGACGCGGAGTTTTCGGGTCGGATGACCACGAAAGGGATGTATCCGCGGGAGAGGACGGCGCTGGTGAGTCTACGCGCTAGGAGGAGACCGTAACCCCTTCGGCGGAACGCTGGAAGAGTCTGCATGGAGAACATGGCGCCGTAGTAGCTCTGGACCATCCACGCGGCGAGTTCGCCGTCAGAGGAGAAGACTCCGAAAGCCGGAAGGGCACGGATGAGCCTCTCGAATACCTCGACCGATTCCATGTCGTTGGCTGGATATAGGGAATGTATGGCCGCTGCGTGCTCCGGTTCGAGCTGGCGTAGCTGGGCTTCTTCCAAGAGGCTGTTTCGAAGGACGAAACAAAGGAAAAATGTAGATCTCTGGGTATGTGGCAACTTAGTTTGGTTTTAATTAATCGGGTCCGAGTCAAAGGGTCGACAAAACCCAAAAGCAAGATCGGATTATGGAGTTTGGGGACCGTTGGGCACAGTTTATGGCATACCTCCCCTTACGCACACACCTTTTGTGACTGATAGAGTCCCGAGCACCCCAAGGCCCCCGCCAGACCACTGAGCCATGGCGCAACTGCGTCCCGGTAAAATCCGCATTGTCCAAAGGGCAGATAAGACAGAAGGGTTGTCTATATGGAAGGTCGGACAATACGAAAAAGCCGACAATGTACTTAAACTGCTAATGGGGCCAAGGAGAGGACGAATCAAGTTCAGAAGTTAGGGCGATGGTGATTAGCGATCACCGCTGGTGGAAAGATTAACAAAACCAACTCAAACTGAAATAGTCAACAACATTTATAATGTGATTCATTTTTTTTAAAGTTGAAATCTCGATTTCAAATTCGTTTTTCCAACGAAATTTACAATATGAGCCAATGAAGACAAATAATTCAAAACTCGATTTTTTCAATTTTAATATTTACATCTTAATTTACTTGCAGGTTTCAACTTGAATAGCTTCAAACTACTAAAATCACAGAAAAATATTATATAATTATTACTTTCAATGTATCATTGTAAAATAATGTAGTCGGTCTTTTGGTTATCGGCCCTTCATACGGGTCCCGAAGTAATCATTACCAATCCTGAACAAATCTGTTCCAAATCTAGGAGCCATTTCCAAAATCCAGGTGCCAGGGTAGATTTCATTGCGATGCGTTTTACACCGTGGATAGAGATATATAAATCTATATGAATCACATATATACCATACATACGACAAAAATATAACTAACTTAATAACTCTTCTGAATTGGTAAAATATAAGACAACTAAAGTTTCCACTAAGCAGTTATTAGTCGCCAATGGTGACCGGGAGCCTGAATTTATCCATCCTTGATCGTTGCAATGGCAATTGTTATTCTCTCATTAGCTTTAGTGCTTCGAGATGCAACTTATTTTGAATTAAATCCAATATAACCACAGAAATATGAGAAAAATGAAATTTGTCTGCGTAGTTTCATATGAATATCCGGAAATAGAAATAACTCAAAAGTCCTTTAGACTCCTGAGGGAAGCTCAAGTCTCTATTATAATAAAAGCCAATCTCGTTCTGCCATTGTGTGCGTAAGATTAATGGAATTAATGTGAATAATTCAAGAACAGTCTGTTCCATTTCGATAAATTTTTCGCTAGACACTCGGCGCGTGGCCGTACAGGTTTGAAATGGATTACAGTCCATGATGAAAGCATGGGTTCGATACCAGAAGTTTATTCTCTCTATTTGATTAATATGTGAATGGGTGTAGAATATTTTTTGCTTGAATTTTAAATATAGTTAAATCGAGAGTATTGCTAAAAGAAGCACTTATTTAAAAGCAGATAATCAGGAATTTTTATCTTCCGACAAACATATACAAACGCAAATATAAAATAAAACGTCAAGTGATTCATTATGCCCGTATTCGTCTATTATTGATATATCAAAATTACAGCTATTGACTTAATTATTTTTTCAAATGCTATTAATCATCAAAAATTACGTGAGATAAGCGATCAAAGACTCAATTTTCACAATATCGATACATAAACTAATAACCTTGAAATATCTAGTAAATCGATAATAAATACATATGTTAAAAAGTGACCAATTTTATACTGATTCCATGTAAGTACAAACAGCATTTCTTCCTCATAAAAAGCAAATAGCACAGAGGTAGTGAATATAAAGATCAGAAAAAATAACAACAAAAACGTCGTATCATTGACAGAAATTTGGAGAAACATTTGTGTTATTTTTACAAAGACACTTTGATCAATCAGAGAAAATTTTTATTTAATAAAACATCTACGAAAACTATTTCAAATTAGTGGGGCGGGAATTGTGGAAACAAAATACTGGAAAGTTTATCCGTATAGAACCGTTAAAATAAGTGCAGTACTTAATCAACCAGTAAGGTAACGAGAAAAATAAGTATCGCCACCATAGATTTCATACTTTGAGAATGCAACATCAATGCTATTTTGCCCTTAATTACCGAGGTGCGGTCTGTGAATGTAGTGTCAAATTACTCCGTTACTTTGCTTTCCGCTAGTTAACATTTTACGAAGAAATAAAGTGAAAAACAAGTTTTTTTCATTTAAATACCTCAAAACCTCGTGACAGGTTATTAAACACGGAAAATCCAACTGTAGATATAGCTAGTGAATCAATAATAATTGAAAAAAAACAATAGCTGTCTGGGAGGCCGCACCTCGCTTACAACGTATTCATAATTTCACCTCACTAATTAAATTTAAATTTAATTGACGAGGCCGAGACTTCGTGGAATCCTGTAATCAAAAGACGTAAACAATACTAGATAGTATTTTTAATTTTACTAAACATTTGCTAATTTCCACATAACTATAATTAATATTGTGTGGAAATTAGCAAATGTTTAGTGAAATTAAAAATACTATCTAGTATTGTTTACGTCTTTTCACTAATTAAAGGTTAAAGTGAATTAACATTCAGAAAACTCGATGGAATTTATTCTCGAATTTTAGGCCACGTTATAACAAAATATTAAGAGGGCCGTCCCGAACGAGATTCACCTACCCCGTTTCGTCGTCCTTTCCCTCTTCCGCCTTCTCTTCCTCCTCTGTGTCGTCGCTGTCCGCGTCACCGCCAACTCTGCCGCCTGCCGCCGCCCCCTCCCCTCCCGTGCCATCTCCGCCCCCGTTTTCGGCCCCCGCCCCCTCCCCTCGTTGCCCTTCGCTTCCTCCCGATTCCTCAGCCTTTGGGCATTCAGGCTCCTCTTTCTTCCCCGAGGTCCCCTCCGCAGTGTTGTCACACTACAAGTCATGGAAATAAAATGCGGAATATTAGTTCAAATTACGATCAAGGAGAACGTCTCAGGTAGATGTTGATGTCCTGAGTTGAGGATCGGTATTCGTTATTAATCTAGAAATGTTTCTGTCAATTATGATATTTAAATTTCACCTTAGTTGATGCCAAACTTGAACTAATTCACACAATATGTCTCTCCGATGACCCTCAAAATGTTTAGAAAACGAATTACGCATTTCATATATAAAGCACACGCCATCAGCGCCGATTCCACGATATTGAATCCTAAAAAAGAACTGTCGGCGAGTCACCACTGATGGCGGTTGCTTTGTAGGTGAAATACTCACCTGGCTATTGGATAAATATAATTTTTCAATTTGATTTCAGCAAGGCAAGCTTGATAATTCTTTATCAAACTTTTGATTATTCAAAAGCTATGGGAAAAGTTCAGCCGTCAAATTGAATGCTTCCATTATCTGAAAAATACATAATCTTATTTCTCAGATAAACATAAAAGTACAGTCAGACCCCGATTTATCGCCCCCCTATAATGTGCCACCCCCGCATATCGTCCATGAATCGTTGTGAACAAATCTTTCATCTTATGATTGCATAAAGCAAGTATATACCTGGATTTACCGCAACTCCTCGCTTTAGCGCCAATGTCAGTGATGGATAAAAGGAGGCGCTAAATCGGGATTTGACTGCAGTTCTATTTTATGGATGAATTAATTGTATATAATCAATTTTTAAAAGTCCTTTACCCCAATATTTAAAAAAATCAAGCTCTAGATTGCTAATAGATGTGACACATGGCAGTTCTACTCATTAATCCACAAATCACTCCCAATAACTTAAAATAAAATCGAATTAAATCATTTCATAAAAAACTGACGCTCCTTTTTTTTCAAGTAACAACGTCTAAAATAATAAAAATGACGACCGCTCAAAACATTGGGACATCAAAAAATCCGAAAACCTTCACTGTGCGGCAAAACAGTTAATCGATCCGAGAATAATTTTTCATCGCGAAAGTATCATCATCTTTTTTTTTTAACGATATCGATCGCGATGAGACCCGTCACTCGCGTGCGATTAGCGATAAACGATTCCGAAAAAATAATGGATCCTTTCGCTACCGACAGCTATCGAGAGGGCTTTATCGGCCGAACGCGTCGGACGTCATAAAAAAAATTCTTCATTTCGAGAAACGATAAGGACATTTTTAACGCCTGTCACCTGTTCCTGGACCTCCTGGTTTTCGACCATGCCTCCGCTCCCTCCGCTGCTCTCCCTGTGCCTCCTTCTCGTCCTCCGCCTCTCCTGCCTCCCCTTCGCCAATCCCCTCTCGCACACGTATATGTCTCCGCGGACTTTTTCAACGCAGCCCAGTCGGTGGCTGCAGTATTCTTCCAACTTCTCCACGATCTGCGAGTGGGTGAAGTTCAGGAAGATCGGACGGCTCCAGTCGACAAGCATGTCTTCCTCGGCGAGGAATTTGAGGCTGTCGAGACGCGAGACGGGACAGAATACGCTGAAGCTGTCGTAGAGTCTGCCGTCAGGCTGTAGAGATAGGGATAAAGAGAGGAAGAAGAGATGTAAAAAAATATTCCGGGAATGCACCGTGAGTAATACATCCCGATATTACAAGGAAATTTGACCACTCGTTCGAATATTCTGGTGGTCTGGGAGCAGTAATAATTCATATTAAGCTTCTGTAAAATTTACAAGTAGGTGTAAGGCAATAACTGGATCAAGCTTTTTAAGAATTTAATTACTTTTTAAATAGCGCACATTTGACCTTTCACAAAGAGCTTGTAAATTCTAATACAGACACACAGAAATCTATTCATGCAGACACGCTAAACAAAGTACTACATTAATAAATCAATTTCATAAAATGGTATTAATATAAAAAAATAATTACAATCTCCGAGATGTAATTTTCCAACAGTTATTAAGCTAATGTAATAAAATTAAAGCAGGTGATAATTTTCATACAGAATGCATTTAATCGGATTTCAATTCCGGTTAAAAATCCACCTACGTGGTGTTTTATTCATTGTGTCAACCATTCTAGCGTAATTTTAAAAGTTTTTGATATATATTTGAAAGATAAGTTATAATAAAAACATGAATCCTGCAATGAATGAGCACAAAGGAGATAGGTAAACACTAGTTAACAAGGTTTTGGTAACATGTATAAAAGCTAACTTTTTATGTTAATTCTGTCATGTTCATTCCAGATCTGGACTTAAAAATTCTGCATCACGTCACAGTTTAGGAAAAAAAACAGAAATGATCACTTGCCATAAATATTCGTAAAAATAAGCATCTCTTACTAAATGTTGGCAGAACTGGTAGATATAATGTGAGTGTTGGCAGAACTGAAGGATAGAAGGGAAGTAGGAGTGTGATATCATAACAAACACATGCATTTTAAGCATCAGTCACGTTGTTTTACTTTGAATTTTTGTTCTGCAGATGGAGAAAGGGCACAATCGCGGCTGTGTGAATTCGCCAGAAAATTTTTGTGTGTGGACAGTTTACAGCAATATCACAACGTCGATCTGTAACAAAGATGGTAAAACAAGACTATTATTTGTATTTGGTTGTTATTTGGGAGATCAAGATATAAGTTGGGCACCGCATGTATACCGCATAACGTGCTACTTAAACCTGACGGAATGGATGAAAGGAAAGAAGAAGAGTATTTGCCGTTCCAATGATCTGGCATGAACCAACCGGCCACCTTGAAGACTGCTATTTCTGCCATACAAACATTGAGGGTTTTTCAAGGAGAAGAAAAATAAAACAGACTATCCAAACATCCCATCTGCAATAAAGCCAGTGCCGCACAGAGAAGATCTTCCTACTCCTGCTCCACTACCTAAGCTTTGGACGAAAATATTGATATTTTTGCCTACTTAAAAGGAAAATTTCCGAAACTGAGTGACGCAAAACTAAAAGAAGGTATCTTTGTTGGTCCGCAAATTAGAAAGCTTTTTCATGATAACAGTTTCGAATGCAAACTAAACTCTATTGAATTAGCTGCACGGAAATCCTTTAAATCCATAGTTCATGGGTTTCTAGGTAATAAAAAAGAGAAATATCAACAATGGGTAGAAGAACTGTTGCATAACTATAAAAACTTAGGATGCCGGATATCACTCAATATATACTTTTTACATTCTCATTTGGACTTGTTTCCAGACAACTTGGGTGCCGTTAGTGATGAACAAGGTGAAAGATTTCGCCAAGATATAAGTAACATGGAACATCGCTATAAAGAAAGGTGGGATTCTGCTGTTTTTTGCAAAGGTAAGATGATACTGTTCATAAGAGGAAAAATAACTTCCTCTGTAATGAATTTAGAGTCAGAATAGCATGTTTTTCTTCACTTTTATATTTTTATGAGAGTTTTTGTTATATTTGTCAACCATAATGTGAGACTATGATGTTTAATTAGTGAATTCCAAGTTTATTCTCACTAAAATAATAAAAATAACTTTCTGTGATTTGAATTTAGAGTCAAAACAGGGCATTTTCCTTCATCTGTGCATTTTTCTTGGTGTTTTTTTTTTAAATATTTGTAACCATAGTGTGAGTCTATGATGTTTTAACAGCGATTCCAATTTTAATCTCATTTAAATAACGTTCATCTTTCAAACTGAATAATAGGTGATATGAAGTTCATATATTTTGAATAGAAATGAGGGGATAACAAAAAATGTGCGTGCTACAAATTTTTTACTGTTATTTTCATGATCAGCGTATTCTATTTAGTAAAAACAGCTTATTTCGTTCATGTTATCGACAAAAAGTGAAAATATGTTGTCCTGTGTAAATCATCGATAAGTATCTTCACATCGTGTTTTATGATAAATGAGAGTTTGTGTGGCTCTAGTAAACAGAATTTGTCACCACAATCACGTGTTATTATAAATTTAGTAGTAAATAATAATTTAATAATATAATTCATGAAAATCAACCGGTAGAGAATTAATGCAGGAGCAACCAAGGTTATTTGCTGCCCCAGTCGCATTTTAATGTTACTAGGCATGCTACATCTTCGCATTAAACCTGCAAATTAGATGTTTTATTGAAACTTTTAATTTGTAATGCAGCATGCAGTAAATGCAAGCAAGTTAAAAATTTTCTGCACGTTAAAATTTTAAGTTGGCCGCAAAAGGTTGTGACGTCTTTACTGGGCCGCAGAGGGAAAAGACTGGAAACCTATGCTGTAAACTATGCAACCCAACAACAGGAAAGTTTTACGGGTTGCACCATCTCAAGGATGGCACAAAAATTTTTTTCGGGGAAAATGTTTGTAGCATTATTCAAGAAAAGAGAGGGAAATAAAAAATATCCTTTAAGTATTAGGGTCTCCGACTGAGAGAGTCGTCTCTTTTTATATTTCCAAAAGTATGCGTCCTTTTCTACTAAAACAACTTTCTGTAAAACAAGCTTTTTTGTCTTCGAAACAATTCAGGAGTGCATGGAATAAATTTCTTTAAGGCCACTGAATTGAACCATCGAGAAATTATGATTCATAAAAATTGTATCAGGGTAATAAAAGCATTCGAACAGCAAAACGAAGAATAATAAAACGCAGAAATTATCCCTTACGTGCCAAAAATTCAGATCAAAATACGTCCTTCGAATATGCTCCACATTCTTCCTTCGCCGAAAATAATCCCATCACGCGATTATAAAAAAAACAAACCGAGGAGCTACCCAATATACCACCAGAACAATCGGTTTCCGTTATTTTTAGAAATCTGAGAAAACGAAAAGAACCGTGGAAAGGAAGTTTAAAAGCGTAAACCCCTTTCTTCATATGTCCTCCGGCGTAACATACGCTCTTTCCTGTAAAGTGTGTCACACAGGACAAGTCTCGCGTTCTTCCTGTGAACACGGTCCCGTGATCACGGATCAGAAAAGCCCTTCAAACCCTTTTTATCGCTCGATTAATTTCCGGCGAAGCTCCTGTCGCACGCACTCGCGGGGAAGGATGCGAGAGAAAGTAAGAGAGTGAAAGAGGATCAAGAGAGGTAGAGAGTGGGAAAAGTTCTGTAGAAAGGGTTAGGAAAGAGAGGAGATAGGGTGGGAGATGGAAGGTGGAGAGAGAGAGAAGGGGTGAGGTAGGGAAGGAGGAGAGGGAAGGTGTGAGGAGAGGGAGAAGAGGTTTGAGACGGAAGGGAGAAGAGGAGAAAGAGAAGAAGCGAGGAGGTAGAGAGAGAAAGGAAAGTGGGGAAGGAGAAACAAAAGATAGGAGAGTAAAGACAGACATACGACTTTATTTAGAGCGAAATTAAAACTATATAGTCCCTTCTTACATTTAACTCTTTCGTCATAGAGTTACAATATTTACATATTAAAAATTAATTACATATTAATTACAATAAAATACATATTAATTACAATAAAATACATATTAATTACAAGTTAATTATATATTGGTTATAGATCATAAAGCATTACCAAAGAATATTGTCAGTTTTGTGGGTCGAAAAAAACTGTGTCAGCTATGTTTTAACACAAGAAAAGTCCCACTGCGGAAAAAACCTACGGGATGAAGGGAGGAAACAGAGTGAAAGAAACAGAGAGTGAGGGAAAGAAAGGGAGAGCGGAGAAAGAAGAAAGACAGGAAAAAATGGAGAGAGGGGAAGGCAAGAAGGTGATGGAGGAATGAAATGGGGAGAGAAAGGAAGAAAGGAGGAAAGTGAGAGACAGTGAAAGAAGGGTAGAGTGGAAGAGAAAGGGAAGACAGACAAAGACACAAACGACTTTATTGAGGGAGAAAGAGGGGAAGAGAGTGGAGAGGGAGAGTGAGTGGTAAGTGGGAGAGAGAATGGGGAGAGTGAGACTGGAGTGTGAGGAAAGACAGGAAGAGAGTGTGGGGAAAGAGAAGAGTGGAAGAGGAAAAAAAAACCCAGTTTGCCGTCTACTAACCCTCACACTTCCACCTATATCGCTACCCTCCCCAATCCCCTGGAAAAAAATACCCGAGGAACTCCCTCCCACAACCACCCTGCTAATACCCAAACTCGACACATTGCAGACGTCGATTCCACTAGCGCCGAGGTCCTTCCCCTCACTCGAAGCAAGACCCTGGGATTCCCAACGCCCCTCTCTCCCTTTCCACGAACGAGCCCCTATCTCCTTCCTCCTTACTCCTCCTCTTCGTACCACTTTCCTTGTTCCAATTCCACACTGACCCTCTCATCCTCTTTTAGCTTATATCCTCTTTCTTTTGCCTTCCCCACGCATTATCTCTTTCCGCCTTTCCTCTCGTCCATTCGCGTTCTCCCGCATTTTCCCTTTAACCCTCTTCGGTCTCACATTGGCCATGGCTTTTGGTCTCGTCTCGACCCCTTTGGTCCTCCTTCCCGATCGCTATCTCCCATTTTTGGCTCGTAAAATATTTAGAAATCTTGAAGCGCAGGAATGTGGGTATTCACTACACAGATATGGGCTTACGCACGCGTGAATGCGTGTAGGTACATGTAAGTAAATAAAGTGACCAATTTTTCGGGCTCAAATTAGTGCAGGTGAATTTTTCTGCTTATAAGAAATAACAAAATCTGGAAAACTGTTTCAATAAATTAAAAAAATAATTTTCCTATTTATTCCATTTTTCATAGTTATAAATATCACTTAACGCCCATTTAAAATAAGCAAATGAACCATAACAAAGACGAGTATATATGACACTGATCCCAGTAAGAATCGAACCCTCGATCCTAACAATGGGAACCAGTCACGCTAAACATTTCTCTACATACTTCACAATTTATTCGCAGTGGTTTTTACGAATCTCCTATGATTAAATTTTACTCGGTCAATTGAATTTTTAAACTTGTTAAGTGCTTACACAGCAGAGAAGAAAATTCGAAGAACAGAAATCCAGGAGCCAAAATGCCGACAAATACGTTAAGTGACTGCATTTAAGGAAATTATAAAAGAGGAAACCGTAATAATCCTGAATATGTACAAAAATCAGTACGCTAACATAAGATCTGGGGCGGCTCGAGGTATTTTGGCGCCCCGGGCGAGAAACCGCTCCAGCGGCGTCCATAATTATAAACCTTGTTCATTCATTCATAGCTCCATGAAATACTTAATAATGACCGGTAAAAGGAATTTAAAGTAGATTCTCGCCTATTCCGCTGTATAAGCTGGTATCCAACATTTATCCACTTGCAGGTAATGTATAGATAGATGATCGGGTATGCGCCCCCGATACTTTGGTGCCCCGGGCAGCCGTCCGGCTCGCCCGTACCTCGAGCCGACCCTGGCTTAGATCAATGTACACACTCACACATCAACACACACAACAATTCCCCGATATACGCCAGAGATTTGATCTTGAATGCTTCAGCGAGCAACGAAATGACGGATAACATACACTATTATCGCATGTAAATAACTATAAAAGATGTTACATCCTTGGCCAAAATTTTGTGACATTGTTACTATTTGTCTCACAAATAAAACTGCCATAGCACAGATAGTAAGTAAAATAGACGAAAATTAAAATGAATTACTATATTCAAATATTCTTACTCCAAATGATTCGGGAGTTCGTTTGGGAGAGGTGTGACTGCGTGTTGGAATTGGTCATACAAGAGGACAGGCTAATTTATGCTGCATTATATGATCTTAAGTGTTAATGTATAAATATTTGAAAACTTAATTCAGCTATCGAGAATTATTATTACGCAACGAATAATATAAATATACTAGCGCAATTTACCGTCAAAAATGAAGAGTTCAAATTAATGAAAAACGGAATTAAAATTTTTAACTGATTATTTTAATAATCATTATTTATATAGATTTTGTTTCTCACATCAGTCGGTTATCAAGATAAACAAATGAGTGATTTCGGAAAAAGAAGAATAGAATAAGTGACTTTCTTTAAAATAGTTCAAATCGGATGATCGTAGGTCAAGTTTCACCAATTTTAATTTCTAAAAGAAGAAAAGCCTGCACGAAAAAAAGTCGATTTTTGAGCGTTATCTTACAAAGAATGGAGATATTATCCTGGAGTCGAACTCTGGAATTTTTTTCGTGAATTTTCTTTTGGCAAAGCATTTTTATATTTGAATAGATTTTTTCTGACAATTTTCAATTTTCTATCTACATCCTTGATTGAGTTATTCACGTTTTAATAGCTCCACATTCAGACCAACGAGCGAACAACATCTTATCTTTATCTTATTTATATTATACTATCTGAAATTACCCGGCGTTGCTCGGATTTTTCAGTCAAGTCAAAAAATTTTGAGGAAGATTTGAAAATAAAAGCAAGTAATGAAACCAGATTAATTTTTATTGTAGTGCTTAATGGTATGCAATATTTCTTGTCTTACCATCTTTTGCCCAGATAAATAAATTTTTCCTGCATCCTTTATGGATAAATTTGGCAACTATTTTTTAATAAATAATCATAATAAACAATAAATGGAATCACTTTTGAAATATAGTTATTTCACTCGAATTGATTTCCAAGTGAAAGAAACTATAATATTATGTGGTCTTGAATCTCAAAAACATTAAATTCTTGGACAGGAATTGGTTCTATGAATGCAACTGGCGGAAACACGTTTGAAGATATAACCAAATTTAGCTTAACCATATGTTATCACATTCAAAAGGCTGATTTTGTGGGTCTAATTTGTCACGTGAGTATTTTAAAGTCAAACCTACGAAAGAAAATGAGTTCCCGGATTTTGAAATTCATTTAGGCGATAAAAAGTATGTTAGTACGACATTGAAAGTGTTGTTTTAATGTAATAAGTCCAATTGGCTTAATTGATGCATACAAATGTTCAGTTGCAAGGAAAGCAAAATGTACATATAGATATTCAAGGGAGGAAGAGTTTACGATTATAAATTTTGTTCTAAATTAAAGAATTGTTATAGAAGTTTTCTCATTGTACCTTCTGAGATATCTTTCACTTTACTCATTGTTAATGTAAATTTTAAAAAATTTCGCTGTCTATTAAGTATAGAGAATATGCAGATTACATAAAACGTTTTTAGAGAACGAAAGCACTTAAAATTTCATATTAAAACTCTTCCACTAACCTTTTGAAACAGTTAGACAGATTTTGAGATTATAAAAATATTTTTTATTTAAAAAAATATTTTTTAGGATAAAAATTCTGTACTTGACCGGAAATCGAATGCCAATATTGCAGTCCCGCGGTAATGGTATTATTACGTATTTGTTGAAGTAATTCATTGTTTCGTCAGTACTACATGAATATGAATGATATATACGTACAGACTTTTTACGATAATTTATTTACCAATCCGTAAGTAAAAGAAAACACAGGATCATGGCCTAGAAATAGAAATATTCCCGAAGATAGAAATGTTTTTCTGAATGATTTTGGGGAAAGCAACGCGCATGGAACATACGTGAAATTTAGATGTTATATGCCAAAATAATTAGCAATTTATTTTAAAATGCATACACGATACGCTGTTGTTATAGTAATTTAAATTTGAAAAGTAAAAACAGAATCCCATTAGCATTTAGGATGGAGGTCCCACTAATAATACTCTATAAATCAATTGTAATATATATATATATATATATATATATATTTATATATTTATATATTTATATATAACTAGAGAGACTGATACATGATTCGCATGTATAACAGTTATAATTTGCTCACTTATAAAAAAATATTGTTGTTCATCATCCGATTTAAAATTTTAAAGTCAGCAAAACGTTTTAAAAGCATTTATTTTACAATAAATAATCAGTTAACGATACTTAAAAATGAAATTTAAATGTTAAAATTAGTTCGCAAAGATTAAGGAATATTAAACATAAATTATTTAATAAGATAACAAAATTAACGTATCGATTAACACAAAACAGCTTAAAGGTAGAATTATTGAAATAAAATTTAATGTATTTCCACATTTCTATAAATCGTAAATTACGGAAAATCTTTCTGCTAAACCGTATATCTGTCATTAACTTATTATTAGATGTTTCACCCTGTCGAAAAGTACCTCGATTTGGATTTTAAACGACTTCAATTTAATTTACACACGGCATAAAATTGTGTAATTAAAAATCCTCAAACTAATTTATAATGTTTTAAATAACCTTTTCGGAGTAAAAAGCTTTCTAAATGAATCTTGCAGGATTAATTATATAATGATCTAAAGGGAAATTGCCATTTCATAAATTAAAAAGGAACTCGTCTTAACTTAAGCCAGAATTTCTCTCCAACAAACGTAAACATATTTTTGAACGAATGGAGGCGCTGTGTTGTGAAGTCCGAGTTCGAGCTATTCTATTCAATCTATCTCTATTCTAATTAACTAGCGTAATTGCCCGTCAAATATGACGGGTATGCGTGGATTAAGTATTAAATTTAAGGGACTTCCCATTCTTCCTCCTTTTCTCTCTTCCTCTCTCCAATCCTCCTACCTCCCATCCTCCCTCCCTCCCATCCTCCCTCCCATCCTCCCTCCCATCCTCCCTCCCATCCTCCCTCCCATCCTCCCTCCCATCCTCCCTCCCATCCTCCCTCCCGTCCTCCCTCACTCCCTCTCCTTTCTCTCACCTTCTCTGGAAAAATAGACTAATTCTATACCACCCTTACTTTCTATGTACCTTCCATTTGATATCCCTTCCTTCCTATCTCCCTCCCCACATCCCCCTCTCTCTTACTTTCCTTCTATATAGTCGTTTAGATAAGCAAAAGAATCCAAATTAAATCTCAGTCACATTAGAATTACGTAATTTCGCAAAAAATCCTACGATAATTAAAGGCAATCTATGCATTCTTATATATTACACGTATGCGGGTTGAGACAACAATTGATTCTCGAAGTTTAACAGTGACGTGGTCGGCAAGGCAACATCCCGTTTAAAAGCCGACATTTTCCCAAAATATGTTATTTAAATGTTAAATATGAGAGATTTCGAATGGTAGGCGGTAAAAGATGAATAGAATAAGAAACTTCATTAATATTCCTAAAACATAGTTTATATTTGAAGATCAATTCTTTCTAATTTTAATTTCCAAAAGAATAAAAGCCTGCACTTTAAAAGGTCGCTTTTTACGAGTTATCTTAAGGGAAATGAAAATCGCCCACCTAGAGTCGAACCCGGGTCTTTTTCGTATTTTTTTCGTCATTTAATTTTTATATCTGAATCAAACATTCCTGCGAAATTTCAACCTTCCACCTAACGTACCATTGATGACGTCAGCGTTACGATGACAGATCACCGAAACTATATGTATACCATTGAAAAAAAATACTTTGTGATTTACACAAATTTTTAATATATATATATATATATATATATATATATATATATATATATATATATATATACATATGGATGTCAACAAGGTGTTGGGATGAGGAAACTTCTACGTCTGTGATGTTTCTGTGTTTTAGTGTTCTTTTACCTGTGTGGATTCGACATCCCCGGGGCCTCGCCAACCTGAAGTCGTCTGATTGGTGAGTGTTCACTGGGTTTCCTCATCCCAACACCTTGTTGCCATCCATATATCCATTTTACCTTTCCTTTTCCGTAAGCTGTTTTATATATATATATATATATATATATATATATATATATATATATATATATATATATATATAATATTATATATGTATAATACTAAATTGCAAATATTAAATGTCTTATTATCCCCATTAGTTGGCATTTACTCGAAAAAGATACTATTTATGTGTTTGCCGATTCGATGAGCTCTTATTTCTATCGAGAAATGCCAGAACAGATAAATTAGCAACGGACGGATATTAGGAAAATAAACATGACGGTGGAGAAAAAGAAAAATTAAAAGAAAGTACATACTTGATATAGAAGTTCTCATAAATACTAATTTAGATAATCGTTCATACTAATGCTAACTAAATAAATCGTACTTTGTTTATACTCGTTGCTACGAATGGCAATAATAGTTTGTTTACAGTTGTTGCTACAATTAAAGTTCTGGCGGGTTATGAATGCATTGTTTTATTAATCTTTCAAATAAGAACACGTACAACTAATCGTTCTTTTTAGGTAAATATATAATGTAACCAACGTATGTAAACAATAACGTCCCGATCTCTGATTGGCTGGCGAGTCAATCAATAAAAACCTGCCAAAAGTTCGCTGACGATTACGGTAATATAATAAAAGACAAAACATACTAAATATTTACATAAAAAGATAACGAAATCCTTCCAAATTCCCGATCTGTTGTTTACTCCAAATTTCAAAGTTAACCCATCAAGAAATAGAAAACAATTCAACAACAACGCCTAGATAGAGCAGTTCCTGTATTTAGTTGATTCAAATGCCACAAGATGCCACTGCGCACTCGGAGTCGACTCCAGACCCGAGAGGTACTTTTTGACAGGATGAACTATCTAATAATAATATAATGACAGATATACGGTTTAGCTGGGATATTTTCTGTAATTTACGATTTAAAGGGATTCATTTCGAAAGATTTTTACTCCGAAAAGGTTATTTAAAACATTATAAGTTAGTTTGAGGATTTTTAATTACACAATTTTATGCCGTGTGTAAATTAAATTGAAGTCATTAAAAATCCAAATCGAGGTACTTTTCGACAGAATGAACCATCTAATAATAAGATAATGACAGATATACGGTTTAGCTGGGATATTTTCTGTAATTTACGATTTAAAGGGATGTAAAAATACATTACATTTTAATTCAATAATTCTACCTTTAAGTTATTTTGTGTTAATCGATACGTTAATTTTGTTATCTTATGAAATAATTTATGCTTACATTCCTTAATCTTTATAAACTAATTGTAACCTATTCTTTAAATTTAATTTTGAACTACATCAAACTGATGATTTATTGTAAAATAAATGTGTTTAAAAAGTTTTACTGACTTTACAATTTAACAATTTAAAAGCAAATTATGACCAACAATATTTTTTTGTTATAAATGAGCAAATGAAAACTGTTATACATGCGAATCATGTAACACGCTCTCTAGTAGCTTTTTGTTGTTATTTTTGTGATTCTTTGATTCTTTTATACCTATCTTTCTCTCCCTATTTCCAAATCCGTCCTCAAGTCCTCCATTCTTCTACCTAACTCCCGTAACCTATCGTAAAATCCTTCACCCCATAAAATTTGTACATGCTCGGTTTGTTTATTAAAACGTTCAGTGCGTTCCTCAGATTTTCATACCGTTTCTATTTTTAAAATATTGAATTTAGATCATTATTACGATTTTTAATCTCTTTGAATAGTATTTCAGATGTTAAGATATTCCTTCTCGTAAATAACGAAATGAATGTTGTTTACATTGATTACTATGAAAATTATTTCCCCCTACTTCCGTATTTCTCTCCATCTCGTAATAAAAGCCTTCAAAGCACGCTTAAACCTATATGGATTGAAGTAACAATAGTATTTCGAGGATTAACAATGTAGTTGGTAGGCAAGGCAACATCCCGTTAAAGTGCCAAGATTTTTCCAAAATATATCATTCAAACGATTAAAATGAGCGATTTCGAGCTGAAGGCAAAAAAAGACGAATAGAATAAAAAACGCGAAAATGTTTTCTTTAGAATGGTCTAGATCCAAGGATGGAAGGTTAATTTTTTCTAATTTTAATTTCCAAAAGAAAAAAAGCCTGCACGTCGAAAAGTTCATTTTTACGTGTTACCTTATGAAAAATAGAAATAATTCCCTGGAGTCGAACCGGGGCCGTTTTTCCATATATATTTTCGTGAATCACTTTTTATATGTGAATCAAGCAATCCTGGAAAATTTAGAACCATTATCTCTTACCGTTTTTGAGATATAAACGATTAATATCGGCATGGGTGCTTCAGTGGCGTGTGGTGGAAGTTGTTGCAGAGGGAATAAGAGAAATATATAGTACTAGAAGTTAGTGCTTGCATTCTGCAAGCATATCATCTCAACATAAAAAACATTCATTTTTCATATTTCATCATTACAAATATTTTTTTAATTCTAAATATTTCACCTCCGGAGCGATTTTCGTTTCTCCCTTATGTAAAAATAATAGATCAAAACAATCCCAAAACTTTGCAATTTTAAAAATTTTATACTTTCTCCATTATGGGGTACTAATGCTACACATTTCTGGCAAATTTTAAAGTTGTAGAACTTCTAGAAGTGAAATAATATTTTTCCAATTGTTTAAATTTGAAACATTTTTAACGGCCGCCGCAATATGTTTATGGAAAGATTAAAATTTTTATTTGTGCAAATGCACTACTTTGTACATAACTTGAAATTTTCAGCTTCCTAGCTCATCCCGTAATGTGTAAACAGTTACCTATTTGTTTAAATTTTAAGAATTTTTAACTGCCAAACAAATTAAAATACCAAAATTTGTATAATCTTTATTTCGTTTTTTTACAAATTCTTCTTATAAAAACAATTTCAACTCCGTAGCACATGCGAAAATACATAAACCTTGAAATTTTTTTAAAACAATTGCGAATTTTTAGCGTCCGCATTGTTGCACTTTTTTAAGATTTTCGTTTTTTCTAGTCGGTTTTGCACAAAATCCTAACTAAGAAAAAATTTTCGAATCTCCAGCTCATCTGGAAGTGCCTAAACATTAGTATCCTTCTATATGTTAACTGTTATATCCTCCTCCTCTGTAAGAAACGTCGATATATAATGATAAGATAGACGGAACAAGATGCATTACAATAGAACTTCATAATCTAACTAAAGCATATACGAAACTAAATCTTGGTGTTGCAAACTCAGCCATTTACTCAAACCTACGCAAACTGGGCAAATAGCTACAGAGAAATGGTTGTCACAATAAAAAATATTTCGGAATTTATTCTTTGGTTCTTCATAAACATATGCAAATCGACGTGACTGATGACGAAACAGCTCCTTTATTCATGGAAAGGGAAACTACGGATAACGAAACGACGTATAGCGGGAAATAAAAGCATAGCCGTTGGCTCATACACTCTATTTGGTTTCCCCTTCAAACTCCGCCGTCCATTAAAGGTATTGCTCGCAGACGCCATCTCGTAATGGCGAGGTCGAGGGAAGTTTAAAACAAAAAGAAGGCGAAAAAATTGAAGGGAGAAAAGAGAATGTCGATGAAGGTGACGTTGAGAAGAACATTTTTTTCGTAGGGTGAGGATCGAATGCTTGAGGGGGGAGGTAGGGCCCGTCGTGGCACATTTTGGATTAACCACTCTTCTCTCCTTCGTTCCCTCGAACATTTTTCTGACGAGTCTCCTTCTAGCCTCCGGAGGCTAATAGGTCATGCTAATTATTATATCAAAGTTTTTCTTAAATGAACGTGTGTATTAATGGGAATTGTTTCCTTCGCAAAATGGAGTGAAGTAAGAAAGTAGGTCGGTTCAGTAAAAAAGCTAGTCTATGAGCGTGATTAATGTAATTCGCCTGAAAGATACGAAAAGAAACCAATTACGATAATTGCTTCAGGAATAGAAATTTTCAAGACTTTAATATTCAGGTTTTACGCCGAGTAAATTAATAATTTCCATGTTTATTTACGCGTTTAATTATCTGCCGTTTACGTAAATACGCTTCATCTGAATTATTAACGTAAAAGAAAACATGGAAGAATACACAGGCGCAGTTTCCTTACGTTTTTATTATTTTCTAACTTTAGGATAATATCCAGAAGTCGCATTGTATTTTTATTCCGAGCAATATTTCAGCCAGCAGAGATCCAATAGAATTTCATCTCAATAATTATTAACAGAGAGGATTTTTAATGGCATGACTTTTAGTGAACTAACCATAAGGATGGAGAGCGACTTCTAAAGAGAGCACAAAATTATCACTGCAGCCGGATATCTCACGAAAATCTCTTCACCGCAAAGGTCAATGCAGCAGAGACGAACTCTTGCCCCCATACCCGCGTTCCAGATCCATTCCCGCGATCAAAACTCGGCCAATGGCTCCCGACAATAAAACTCCCCGGCGACAGCCGGTCCTCGAAACGCACCGAAGCCCGCAAATCATGCACAAACCCGGAGAATCGACCAGCGCAGCCTCCAAAAAGGAATATTTTATTATTACCTTTTCTCTTCGCGAGAAAAAGAGGTAGCGCTAAAAAAAAGTTCGAAAGAGGGTAGTTTGGATGACATCCGATAGGTGGGACACCGTCGCCATTCCAATGCAGCAGTGTGGCCTATCTGGTCGTCACCGGCGGGGGAGGGGAGGGAGGTACTTTAAAGCAATTGCGACCCCCTCCGAGAGATATTTTCCGCACGATGTGCCGGGGACAACGACACGGCGTCCTTTGCGACGGTCCGGTTCCTTTATATAATTCCTCCATTCTCCTCCCCCCCTTTATCCCTCCCCTCCCTCTCGCAACCTCCATGACCCCACTCCCCCTCCTCTTTCTCTTCTTGCCGCATTCATACTTCGTTGGAAACCGACGGCATATTCGGCCTTGAATCCGCGATGACTCAGTCCCACAGTAAAACGCCGGGAAGAAAGATACATATAAAAAATAGGCCCGATAAAAAGAAAAAATAAAACGATAGGCATCACGACTCCGGAGGCGAAAGTTTGGGAATGGGCGGCGGATTAATGCGAAGAGCAAGGGGAAGAGATGCGCGGAAAATTTTTACGAGAATTTATTTTTATTTTTACGGGAGATTGAGAAAGTTTTAGTGGACAAAGAATTCCTTCGCCCATATAAATCGGTCGCAATAGGACGGGATGTGGCCGAGAATGCTTCGTCCCTTGGTTAGCAGATGCTCTATTTTTTATAATCCCTGGACCGAAAATATGATGGAGTTTGTTCGGTAATCAACTTAAGGCTGATTCCCTAAGTGCATGTCACGATAAACAAATTAACCTCTAAAAATATGAGTTATGGAAAACGGCAAGCGTATTAAATTTATGCAAAATTTGTGTACTAATCATCAAATCGGCTTTTAATAGAAAGTTACATTTTGGCACCATAGAGAAATAAAAAAAGGTATATTCCTAATTATCTTAATGATGCTGAAATGTTTTTGCATGCAAAAACTCCAAAAGATGTACATGAACAGTGATCGAACTAAATGATAATTTTCCGAACAACGGACATTTAAAAATGTACCATTAAAAATACTGCGCGAGTTGCGGTAAACAAATTTATTTGAATTCGGCGGCGGACTTGTTCTGTGACTAACCGCTCTGTCTTCGAATCATACTGCCTAGTTTTCTTTGTGATTTGACAGTATTTGGCTTTGCATCGCATAATAGAATGCAATGTAAAATTTTGTATGAAGATAGCTCCATCAATAATGCCAGAATGGAAAAGCACCATTTCCTTTCCATCACAAAGTATTTCTGTGAATGGTGTTGACAACTCAACCTTAGTAATACAAAGAAGCAACAAAGAAATATTGGAGTTTTTTTCTGACAGAGTTAAGGCAACTTTAATGGAAAAGAGGAGAGCATCGAATACATATAAAACGTGACCGGAAAGCAAGATGGGAAAATGTTTTAAAACATTTCTATTGTAAAATTTATCTACTGCTCTAAAGTACTCTCCTTCTGCAGCAATACACTAATACAATCTTATTTTTTATCCATCAAAGGAAAATAAAAAACCTTTGTTTGATAGTTTATTCAGAATGCTCGTAAAAGCATTGTATGGCGACATCTAAATTATTTTTTAACTTACGGTAAGCGAAAAAATCGCTAGATACTAGTTTCGGTAAATATGATGAACGGCCCATGATCTTAAACGAGAATAATCTAATGTTTTTTTATCGAATCTGGTAGCGATGCGCAGATGCGTTATCCTGATGCAAGATCTGGCCGTTTTTAGCAAGATGGGAACCTTTCTTGTTGAGTTATGCTAATAGCGATCCTCTCAACAAATAGGAATAATACTCGCCATTTATTTGTTGTTCTTTGGGTACACAGTGACCGTAAATGTTCCCGGCACTTTGAAAAGCCTTCGTATTCTGAGGTTGGATACTCCCTGGACGTTTCCAATGGTAATTTTGGGAATTCACATAAAAACTATAGTGGTGAAACCACAAGTAACAACTTTGCCCAAAAATAATGAATCTCGAAGAAGGCATACTTGCAAGTGTTAGTTGGGATGGTTGCGTGGTTTTAAGTTTTAAGATCACCGGTGTATGCTTGGCGGTAAGGGTCAGAGGAAAACTAGTGTAGATTAGATGGATTAAATCAGGGGCAGCTGCAAGTATGGTTGTATAAGTTTAAGGGAAATCTGTTAGTAATGTGGGAAACAAAATCCAGGGGATGTAAGGTTTGCGGTATAAAATTTAGGGGAAAACTGATGTAATGCAGGTGGAACATAGAAAATAGGACAGGATAAGAGAGAAGCCCGAAAATACGGCTAAATATAATTTTCTACCTTAAATATATGCCGAAACGAGGAGGTTCAGGGCGGCAAACGGACAGCAGACGAATTCGCCTAGCGGAGCAAGGCACGGGGTAGACGCGCTTAGCGCGTAGGGGCAGAGACCCTAGTATTCTATATTTTCATACATTTTTATGTTTCTCTTGCTCCATATGGACTTTGTTTCGATAACTAAGAGTTAATGTACATGCATGTGCCTATATATGAAAAAAAACCGGCAGCCTACAAGTCTCGAGATCGTAGGATTTGAGATTTCGTACAGAATTAAAATCATTAAATTAAATTAAATTAAGGGAATAAAATAAACAATACAAGATAGTATTTTTTATTAAACTAATCAAATGAATTTAGCTAAAACTACTTAAATCTCAATAAAAATTTAATTTCGGATCATCAATTTAAACAGAACTTAAAAAAATATATACTTCTGTTTTCATTCTGAACTGTACCCGTTCAAATTATTATAATAAGGTAGCATATTTATGAATTCAATGCTAGCAAATTATGTCACCTGAGTAACTCTACACGTAAACGCATAAAAGATTACTCAGGCGTAGTTCCGTCAACACACATTTTTGCGGAAAAATTAAAAATCCAAAATTTCTACGGCTGACTTAGAGACAAAAAAAATAATATAAAAATGAGGAAATTTTTCAATTAAAATCTTTAATATTTCCAAGTCCTGCCTTCTTTAAAGAGATATGAATCATTGAATAATCAACTATTTAATTACATGTAAATATTAACAAAATGACCCACAAGTTATAGATCGAGATTACCTATAAAATTTCGTAATTTATTAAATTCCTTCAGTTCCATATTATATGATTCAATTCGTTTTTTTTTCGGAATTCTAAGCTATTTCTCATATCGACAAGCACGCTATTAAAACACACGACCCTCAGCTCTGAATTTCGATCGTCATTTGTCTAACGTCATACACTCGACGGCGCTTATGAAAAACGATCGCACTCTATTATGGGAACCGGAGAATGAACGAGGGGAGCAACGGGGAGGACTCGCGAGAGAAAGAGTCAGTGAGGCAGGCATGTCAAACGCGATGATGCATCAGAAGCGCCTCGAAGCGGTAGTTGTTGTGGAGGAGCGGCATTAGCATCACAGGTATTTAAGAAAGAGCCAAATGAACAAGCGTTAGACTCTGACTCTATTATTGACTATATATATATATATATATATATATATATATATATATATATATATATATATATATGTGTGTGTGTGTGTGTGTGTGTGTGTGTGTGTGTGTGTTTACCAAGAGCAATAATAAAGTGAATATATAATTGGTGAAGCACATATTGCACAAACTTTTTTGTATCCGCACGCTTTTAGTCCATACGATAATTTCACTGGTTATATTTACGCACGGTTTGACACGCAAAAATGCAGCTGTTTTTAGTGGCTGAGAACTTGCGGTAGCTGAGTATAAAACTCCATATGCTATAATCCCGCTGTACTCTATATAGTTAATGTTTGAGAGATATAGCTCACGTAATGCTGTTTCTTGCACCAGGCTGTAGAACCGAATGATATTTAAACGTCGGTCTCGGTTGTGGTGGGGTAACGTCCTCGCCTGCCAATCCGAAGGTCGCGGGTTCAAATCCCGCCTAGGTGGGTTTTTCTCCACCTAGGGCATGGATGTGTGTTCGTCTGTTGTTATTGTTAACATATTCCACTGTAAAATGGCTACAAAAGCTGTATGTGGAATTATTGAATAAATAAATAAATAAAAACCGTGCAACCATTTTTAAGCAAAACGATATTTCGTAAAAAACGGCAAGAATAAATTACCATCCATTGTTGCGCGATAGATTCAAAAAGGCTTCTACTCCTGGTGATATCCTATACAAATACGAGATTTGGTCAGCCGGCCTTTTTAGAGGGGTGTGTCTGTCTCACTATGTTGAGGTCGCGGGTTCGGATCCTGCTTTGGACACGGGTGACTGTGGTTGTCTTTGTTACTGGTATAAAAAGCAATCCGTTAAAGGCAATGGATGTGTTGTTTGAGAGCTATTGAAATATAAATAAAAACAAAAGATTTCGTTCAAATATTTATCTCCTAAAGACGCGCACAGACGATAAAGATGACATATGAAATAGACGAAATACACAAAATCGTAATAACCTCTTTTTCGTACTGTAGAGAAACTAAAAACGTGCAAATTCATCAAAATTTCCAAGTCGAATTTTATTCCGATCACCATACTTTCTCGTATACGAAGTAAATAGTGCCAACATCCGGTTCAACAAATAGCGACATGCTTATTTTTCAGCAAAGAAAGACAATTTTTAAATAAGAGGTCTGAAACACGCTGTCTATAGACCTTATGCGGCCCGCGAAATAAGGTACTTTATACTCCGATGCAGCCCAAACTCAAACATATTTCCTATAAAATATTTTTAAATAACCTAAGAAATATACCAAATCAACGCTTTCAAAATAAACGCAGCTTGTGTTTCATTCACATTTAAAACACTTTACGCAGTTGGAGTACAGAAGAATGTTCTAAACACAGAAAGCGGCCTGCGGATTTGGTACGGTGCCTTAATGCGGCCAGTGGATTTAGTACAGTTCCATCATGAAGCTCCAGCTAGGGATACGATATCGAAACGAAAGTATCGATACCGTAATCATTTGATGTATCGAATGAAAAGTATCGATACCACAAAAGTATCGGACCGAAAGTACCGATATCACTAGAAAATCGAAGGAAAAGAATCGAGTACAAAAGTACTTGGTATCGAAAGAAAATTACCGATATGAGTAAAGTATCGATACTATTTTCGTATCCCTAGCTCCAGCATGGTTTGAGCATGAGACCTGTAATTTAAATTTTAAATATCTTTTATGAAAAAGTATCTTGCAAACCGTAGGGGAGCTCAGGCCTGTACGCCAATTTGACACGCTTGGTGTAGGAAGAGGATGGGACGGATGATTGCCTGCAGCAAACGCAGCGGCCGGAGGTAATGTTTCTGGCAGATAGGATTTGTGGCTAGTTAAGGCGGCAGGGATGGACGCAAGAAAAAGAAGAAAGGGCGAGACAACGAGCGAAGGGGAGATGGAAAGGAAGACTTATAGAAAGGGAGGAATATAATAGATAGGGATAGACGAGAAGACGAGGCTTCTAATCTGGGTTGTGCACTTTATTAACACGAGTTTACTTTAGTTCCTGTTACACCGCTTAGCCCATAGAGCAAGTATAAAGGAAATGTAGAGTACTTCATTACGTAGGAAGATAGGAGAGGCGGGGGAGGGGAGGAAGAAATAAAGATTTAAAATCGAGAGAAAGAGAAAAAACTGACAGATGTGAAGAAGAAAATTAAAGGAGAGATGAAAAACAGGAGACGAAGATAAGAAGAGTAGATGAAGGAAGGGAAAGAGGAAAAGACAAAAAGTAAGAGAAAGATGTAAAAAAGGGAAATAAATACGAGGAGGAAAGTGATAAGGTTTTAAAAAAGAAGAAATAGAAAGAAGGCAATAAGATGGAAAAGGGGAGAGAAAATTAATATAAAGAGGAAGGAAAGGAGGATGGGAAAGCGAATGAGGAAGAGAAAGAGGAATGGAATGAGAAAGAGGAATGGAATGAGAAAGAGGAATGGAATGAGGAAGAGAAGGTTCAGAAAAGTACTAGAAAGAAGAAAATAAGATGGAAGAGAAGAATTAAATAGGAAGAGAAAGAGGGAGGTAAAGCGGAGGAGAAAGAGAAGGCAACAAGGTCATAAAAAAGAAGAAATAGCAAGAAGGCAATGAGAAGGAAAAGAAGAAAGAAGAAGAGATAAGAGGGTGGAGAACGGGGTTGAAAGAGGTTACAGAGGAGGGGTTGGATACGAAGAAGAGGTGTTATTGAGGGCTATCCGGGATCTGGGATTTCGGGGGCGTCGGCATAACCCTGCCCCGGTTGGCGCCCGGCCAAGATTTTGGAGAGGACACGGAAGAGTGGCGACGGAGAAAAGCCGGGAAGGTGCAGCATCGTCTCCTAAGGGGTGGGGGCGGAGAGGAGACTTCTCCGATGGAAGGAGAGACGAGGAGTGTAACGTCGCCAAGGAACGGATGCCCGGAGAGGTGTATTTGCGACGTACGATTAAGTCGGGGAAGAAGAAATTGAAGCGAAAAAGGGAGGAAATTTGCGCACTTCACGCGTGCACACATTCGATGCAGAGGCGATCTTTACGAATTGTGTAATCCTATCAAATAATTAATTCTACAATTTTTCTCAGAAGCCTTTCTTGATATGAATAATATTTTTTCTACGAGACGAGAAGGAAAGTTAATTTTTAGCCTACTTTCCAGAATGGAAATAGGCTTATAGTTTTGTCGTCGTGTCTGTCTGTCTGTCCGTTTCCCCTATTTACTTTTGAACCAATACACCGATTTTCATGAAACTTGGTGGAAATCTCTTTCTACATGGGCCGAGCACCCGAGGATAGTTTTTGTTGCGAAGATTGAAGTTCCGGATTCGATTCCAGGAACTATCCTCCCATTTGATTTGCATGAGAAATCTGAAATCCATCGTGCAGGGTAATTTTCTCTTGCACATTAAAATATCTTAGAATTATAATATCGGATCGAGTTTTGTACTATTCTCCGAGGAAAGGAATGAAAATTCTAATTCTTATCGTAGAATTTTGCTTATCGACCGTATTTCTTAGAATTTCGCGTAAATACCGGCGATTTTGCAATCTCTATCACTCATTATGAGAGTGTTGCCATAGCAACAATTATTGTTGGATTCAGATTCGGTATCATTATATATCGACGACTCTTACAGAGGAGGAGGATATAACATATATAATGATATATAACAGGAGGATACTAATGTTTAGGCACTTCCAGATGTGCTGGAGATTCGAAATTTTTTTCTTAGGTAGGATTTTGTGCAAAACCGACTATAAAAAACGAAAATCTTGAAAAAGTGCAACAATGCGGCCGCTAAAAATTCGCAATTGTTTAAACAAATTTTCAAGGTTTATGTATTTTCGAATGTGCCACGGAGTTGAAATTTTTTTTATAAGTAGAATTCCTTAAAAAACGAAGTAGGGATTATACAAATTTTGATATTTTAATTTGTTTGGCAGTTATAAATTCATAAAGTTTAAACAAAAAGATAACTGTGTAGGTACTACGGTATGAGCTAGGAAGCTGAAATTTTCAAATTATTTACAGAGTAGTAAATTTGCACAAATAAACATTTCAATTTTACCATATATGAATTGCGGCGGCCGTTAAAAATTATTTAAATTTAAACAATTAGAAAAATATTATTTTACTTCTAGAAGTGCTACAACTTAAAAATTTGGCTAAAATGTGTAGCATTAGTACCCCATAATGGAGAAAGTGTAAAATTTTAAAAATTGCAACATTTGGGGATTGTTTTAAAATATTATTTTTACATGTGGGAAAAACGAAAATCGCTGCGGAGGTGAAATATTTAGAATTAAAAATATATGTGTAATGATGAAAGATGAATAATGAATGTTTTTTTATGTTGAGATGAAATGCTTGCAGTATGCAAGCACCAACTACTAGTATTCTAATACGTACACGCGTTATTTTTGCCACACAAATACGCGTGATCAATGAAATATTCCGTTCAAATGTGTTTGCATATTTTATAAAGCTAAATTATGAAATTTTGGAACACAAAGAGCAGGTGATTTTAAAGCTTTTAAAGCCTATATATGTAAGTATTAAATAAATGGTTAAATGGAAAAATAGGCATCGTTAAGTTCCGTTTGGATCATCTTGTTTTCTATTAATCTTCGTCCAAAAAAATCCTTAGTACCAAATTTCATGAAAATTAACTCAATGGTTTCGGAGATGAAACAGGCGGACGGACAGACGGACACGACCGTGAGGCGTTCATTTTTTTACTTTTTGTAAAGAACGCCTAAAAAGCAGGCATAAAGAAAAGAGGCGGACCGAGAGGAAAAAAAACTAAAAAAAGAGCGCGAGAGGAAAAGAAAATAACTTCGCCGTCGCGAAGGATAATGTCGAATACTCTCGAACGGGGTTTCGACGAGCGATGCGCGTAAAAAAAAGTGAGGCGGGGTTCGGCGGGATTTTTCGCCGTTAAATGTCATGCGCAATTTCCTCATCCGGGCAATTTTCGAAGCACGACGCAAAAACCGAGTTATCCGACCACCCTAACGGTCTCTCTCCGAGGTGATCTTTCGACGACGCGAAAAAAATATGTTTTTTTTTCAAGTTGGGGATATTAGACACGCGCGGACGCGTTGGCCAAAAAATGAATCGCTGTTTTTCATTCTTCTCTCCTCGCGACGTCGTTTTTAAAAACCTTCGGCGTCGCTGGCGATTTAGCCATTCACCTTTTCTACGCTATTTTTTTCTTTTACTGGTTCTATATATCGCTCGCTATCGTGAAATGTGTTCGGCATAAGAGGCGTTTTTTTCCCGAAGATCGGCTATAAAATGGATTCCGGAACAGCGTGGCAAACAAACGACTCCTAAGGTTAAGGGAAGATTCCGATGTCGCCAAAATGGCAGATCCCTTGGTCCCATCCGGTTAAATTGCGAATATGTATAATTTTATGTGTTGGGCTGGCTGAAATGTTGCAACTAACTTTTCCCAGTCCATCCATTTTTTATTTCCAGACTTGAGTAAAACTTTTAAGTCTCTCACCTGGGTGTTTATCAAAATGGAGGTGATAATCTAAAAAAGGTAACATCAGCTTTAAGGGGAATATCGATGGTTGTCAAAATATATTTCATTATCTCTGAGAAACCTGAGTACATTTCGCAAATTCGAAATTCACTGCCATAAATAAACAAAAGATAAAATACTTAATATCATAGAGGTCTTATACGTTGTACCAATTTATTTAAGATGAATATCACTGGTTGTCGAATAATTTTTTGAAACACCATCTTTAAAATTAAAACCAATTGAATTTTGCAAATTCAAAGTCTAATAACCTAATAACCAACCTCGGCAGCGGGGTGATTAACGCGGTCTCTAAGGTCTTGGATTCCAATCACGCCGAGGGCACGGTTGTATACTACGTAGTTGTTATCGCTATTGGAATAAATAAATTACTAATAATATATTTAACAGCCATATTGCCTACACCTCTTATGCAATGTTTATGCGTAAATAATTAATTCTAAACAACTCCGAAACACTCGATTTCGTACTCGCTGCCTACGATGCTATCCACCAACATAATTGGCATAAAAGTTCAACGAACAATAACTCTAATCGCTTCAATATGCAACATGCTCCCAAATAAAGAGCAGTCATTATCTGCAAACTAATATATTTTTGTCGGCCGTTTTAAAGACCAAGATAAAAATTAATAGACGTCAAAAAAAAAACTTTGGAAAAACTCCACCTCGAAAATAAGAAAGGAAGGTCGAAAATTCTTAAATAAGTTTCCTATTGGCTAAAACCTGTCTCCGTAGCGGCGAAAGGCAAGCGAATTCAAAATTCAAACTCTCTCTCTCTCTCTCTCTCGCCTCGAACACTCCGGAACTTAACCGTGGCACCATGACAGGGATACTGCGGTTCCTTGCCACCTAAATTATAAAACGCAATGATAAATCCTTTAAACGGCGTTAGCGAGCGAAAGGTTCGGAGACCCACAAAATCTCGTCCTCTCCTCCTCGCGCTTATGATCCGAGGGAGGGATATCCGATGCACACGAAAAAAATGAGCGAGATCGGCTCGTTAAGGAGAGTAAGGAGGTCAAGGAAGTTCTGGAGTGGCAATCCGTGAGCCGAAAGGGGAATATGGGAGCGGGATAAGTTGGTTTGGGCTCCATGGTGTTGCGGATAGGCGTCATTTCGTCCATGTTACCAGGACGTAACGGGAAAGAAAATCCCTAATGATGAAAGCTTCGAAAGCTGGGAGGAACGGAAAAACGAGGAATGGGATTCTCGTGTTTTCGAGGATGATTAACCGTAAATAAACTTATCGTAGACGAAATGCATTGGGTGTTGTAACCCTCTAATTGTTTGGCTAAAGGAGTACTTTACTTTTAATAATCTGAGCCAAAGTTATTGAGCTACCAACGATATAATGCATTATATGGAAAAATGTATCAAACAAAGGTTGTAGAAAATAAAATTTCCTACAACTTTTATTCCGTTACATTTTTACATTTATCAAATATTAAAGCAAATATTTCAAAACAATGGATAAGTGACAAGAGTAAACACCCACTTCCGGTCGACCGATTTTTACCAAAAACTAATCAGTTCTTCTAACTTTCATAAAAATGTAAAATGTAAAATTTTGCGTTGACCTGATTAATAGTTTTTGAGTTAGAGCGCCCACAAAAATCTATCACATACACACAGACATCATCGAGAAAATAGTCAAAACGTGTTCAGGGGACCTTAAAACATGTATTTCCGTTGAAATCTCGAATTCGATTTTTAGGGAAATAAATAAATAAATGAATATATATATATATATATATATATATATATATATATTATATCGAAGAGATAATCGATGTTCTGAAGAAAGGTGGTCTTGTAATCGCAAAAAAGGAAAAAATATGACTGCAGGGGACTGCGTGGGAGGGAAGATAATCTGAAAAAGGCAACGTGAATGAGAATTCGGCAAAAAGGCCAAGAAAGGCACCCCTCGACGGGCATTTAAGATATTAAAAGTAGTACGAAGGAAGTCAGATTTACTACGGCGGAGCGCAGTAAGTATTTACGCACAGAAATGCAAAGAATCTACAAGAAATTGCATTTTTATGTTGGTTAAGGTATATATAGAGGAACTAAAGTAAACTACCTGTTAAAATAATAAAATAATAACAAAAATTCAATTATAATATAATTACATAATCGAATTCTATAATCTGGGAAATCTCAACATTCATACTTACTCGATTTAGTGTTTCCTCTATTAAAAGCACGTTTTATACACATTTGCAGTAAAAATTGCGCTTGATTCAATTACCTGTTCAATATGTAAGAGTGAAAAATATATATCTTTGAAAATTAAAAAAATGTGCTCAATTCATATAAAAATTAGTTCAAATAATTTTGTCATGCAATTCATCGATTTAAAATTATGTACCGTTAGAACTAGGTAATGAGACCACTGTTTATGGTACCGATATTGTTTATTTAACGAAAATGCGAGAAGTCATCACGACAAAAATGAAAATTGGTCTCTTTTTTTCTGAGTGAGAACCATATCTGAAAATTATTTAAGATAGATTCTTGTTATCTTTTAAAAAAATAACAAATACTCAGTTGACCGTTTTTTTGGTTAATTCCGAATTCGCATTTTTATCGCAATCAGGTATAAAAAGTAAATTTAATATATGACACTCATTCCCATTCCAGAATAAGCACTTGAAAATAAAAAACTGAAACATTGAGCGCTCCTCTTAGGTATTTCCAATAGCCATAACAATTATAAAAAGCCAGAATCAGCCAAAACAAGGTTATAAAAACTGAGATAGATAAGACAAGTACTTGATATTCGAACTTTATATGCTTTATTGCACATTCTGGAACATGTTTTCAGGCATAATACGAAATCGATAACTCATTAATGAATTAATCATTCCCATGTTAATGAAAAAGGAAAAAGAAATGCTTAAGTAATCAGAAGAAACGCGATTATCCCGCTAAAAACTTAATGAAATAAAGTTGGCATACAAAAATCTCTTAAGCACTCAGTCGAATCGAAATTGACTGCAGTTTAACATTCTAAAAACGATCAAAAAAGCGTTTGAGTCTAAGGGAGTTATAAACCATCAATTATTATTACGATATTCATATTTACATTACGCTTCGATAAAATAACGTGAAATATTCGGACATTATTAATGATAGAATGAACAATCAGAAACCAAAATTTTCCGAGATTTAAATGCGCAAATTATATTCAAAATCCTTAATTATGCGTCTAATGCAATCATCATGGGACCTTTATCGACACCGCGATGCAATCCGAAAAAACATTCATAATTGTACTCGTTTTTTGAAGAGAGTATAATTGCTACCCTGAGTGTCAGCATTCTATATGCCTCAAAGAACAAGAGAAAAAGACATCTCGCAAAGATAAATGCGTTAAAACCTTAAAGAAGTTGAGCGAAAATGTTTCCCGCGAGATCGTTTGGGCAACAAGAGGAATCTTAAAGAGAAAGCAATTAATTCGAGAAAGCTCTTAGGGATTTAAGAAATGAAAAGAATAAAAATGACAACGGAGGGACGAGATTAAGACCATAGCTCGGAATAACGAATTAGCCCCATAACCTTGCAGGAATTTTTGGGCGCCGGTTATTCGTCGGAGCATGATATTTTTTGGCAAATGGCGGAAAATGTTAAAAAGTAGATCGCGATACTACAAACAAATTTATGGATGCTGAAGTCTTGGAAGCAATTCAAGTGACCGTTTATCCTCGAGCTTTGTGAAATCTACGAGTTTAAGCGGCGTAATTCACGAAAAATTGATTGTGTACAGAAATAGTCAAGTAAAATAAAATAAGCGCTTATTTAGTATTATTATCATAAAAACCTCGAATAAATATCAAATTATACAGCTTCCATTAGATATAATCAAAGGAAACTTTGAAATGGTTTCCGTTAAGCAATCCCACACCACGTGCTTGATGTTTTCGACGAACATGTCTCTATTCAAAATTTCAATTCTAAAACAAAACCAACTTGTAAAGAATTTAAGGAATGAAAAGTTTTTGGATTAAAATTTTTAAAAATCCTGTTAAAACGACAATAAAAAACATAATATAATATAATATAATATAATATAATATAATATAATATAATATAATATAATATAATATAATATAATATAATATAATATAATATAATATAATATAATATAATATAATATAATATAATATAATATAATATAATATAATATAATATAATATAATATAATATAATATAATATAATATAATATAATTGACAAAGGGTTGGGTATTGGGCATGGTGAGTAGCGGCATTTCTTCGAAAATAAAATACCGGTCGTGAAAGAAGCGAATAAATAAGGAAGGCGAAGCCTGAGAAAGAGAGGAATTGAAGCTGGAGGAGAAAGAAATATGGAAGATGGAAAAAAGAAAAATAAGGAGAGGGTTAAATATTTGGAGCCTAAAGGAATGGCATGAACTGGAAAATGTGAAGGAGCCTCATGGAATGGGAAAATTTATGATATGCGCATACGCAAACATACATCGTCTACCCTTTACACAGACGAAAGCTATATATATATATATATATATATATATATATATATATATATATAGTGTGTGCATGCGTGTAGACAGAGAGTTTCGAAACTATTGGAACCAAGAGTGGTTCGGATAATTGAAAATCTGCTTACAGTAAAACCTCGATTATCCGTCTTTTAACCGACAAAAATAAGATGAGCTGTCTAACCATAGTCGGAAAGCATATGTCGGTTGCATCCACCGAAAGAAGGTTCACGCGGGAGATCCTCAGGAGTTGGTTCACGCGATAGATCGCTCGACAGATGATTCACGCGGTAGATCATTACGGCTAATTATTTAATACTAGTGGTACCCGCAAAAACTTTTACGAAGTCAGTCAGAAATCTTCATATTTAAAATCATCATCGTTAAGAAAGCCCACAGCCCAAACGCAGTTTACTGAATAATAATAATCTTCAATTATCAACGTTGCAACGTTAAGTTTGGCATTGATACAACTATAATTTTGATGCTTCATAAAAAGCGCGAGGCGAGTAACGCAATTCTTTTGTCTATTTGAAGGCTTAATAGACGCTAATTCAATCGGAGGCAAGCAACACCCGGAAAGAATATGAAAAAGCCATAAAATTTCGACAAGCAACGCGTTTCTGACAAATTCTTTAGTATAACGTGTAAAAATCGCAATAATAAAATATTTTATAGTTTTAGCCGTCAAATAAAGTAAAAACGGAGAAATTTGGTCCCAATTTACGTATTTTAATGAATGAGGGAAATAAACCTTGCACCTTGAAAAATCGAAACTCCTGCGTAAACATATGGGAAACTGTAATCGTCTCCCGGAGTCGAATCCGGGACACTTATCTAAACGAAAATAATTTTTCCGGGGTCTCCAATATGGTAGAAACAAAATGGCGTTTACAGCATTTCTCTAAGACAAACTGTTCAAGAGATAAAAGGGGGGACGGACACACATTGAGTATTAATATATAAAGATAATAAATATAATTATGATTAAATATTCATTAAATGCCTTCTAATCAATAAATAAAACAATTTTCATAGTTCGTATAAGATTTTTTTTAATCTAGAAGAAAATCTCCTGGAATTAATTTCTTATGAAGTGGAAACCCTGAGAGTTGATTCACTAGGGAGACCACTGATAAATTAATTTTAATATTTTTGTTAATAATACTTTACTATATTATTTTTTATTTCAAATTTCACTCTAAAATGGCCTGAGATTGTGTGAAATACTTAGCATGAGCATTGTTTCCATTATTTAGGAATTATCCGACTTCTCGGTTTATCCGACGGCCCTTCCCCCTATATAAGTCGGATAATCGAGTTTTTACTGTATGTAATTGGAAATTAAAAATAAACCGGAATGCTGTAGCGCCGCAAAGCATTTAAAAAATACGGTTTCAAATGTCGCTACGTTTGACAAAAAATACACAAAATATAAGATAAAAACATTAGATAAGTTTATTATTCCTTATATAGACTGAGCTTGAACCATGATGTCCGATATATCGAAAGGAAGAGGAAGTCGTTTATGAGATATGATATGTTTTCCTTTTCATATTATGGTCTATTACAATCCCTGAGGTTTGACTTTATCTGGATTTAATTTTATTCGAGTTGCATTTGTGCATACCCTAAATAAACAAAAGTGAAATTAAGAAAAAAAACAAGATCAAACTTTATACAATCCATCAGGAAAACGCCGAAAAGTTAAGTACGTTTATTATTCGTATTATTCATTGTCATTCGGATGATCGAGCTCGTTGCATTGTGAGTGCTGACGATGCCATGCGTTCCTGGATATTCAATGATTACCACGGTTAATCAGTGCAGAGGATTAAGTTTGCGTCATTCCTAACTCCTTAAGTTAGGATATTTGAGATAGACTCGGCATTGATTATCGCGACTAATAACCTGAAAACAACTTGAGAAAAACTGTCCGCTTCTTACTTTACAAATATGCTTCTAGTATGTCATTTAGCCCATATCTAAACATTAACGCCATTTTGGCGAACCCCTAATTCTTATAAAAAAATCAATTCCTAACATGATTATGAAGATATGGAACAAATGGATCATATGATCCTTATGTTACGGGTATAAGCTGGAATGTTGGGAAATTTGGAAACAAAAACTTGGTAAGGAAACATTCCCGTTCTGAAACGAAAGAATTATCCTGCCACGATAGATCAGTGGTAGAATACCCGCCCGGAAAATGGTTTAATTCCCGATCATAGAAAATTTTTTCTTCTGCCCCCAGATTTCCCACGATTATGAAGGAATAGAGAAATTTTGATTATAAGAACTTTCGGTAACAACACACGAGGTAATCCATCGCGTTTCATAATCCCCAACTCTTTTTGTAATGATTTCACTCAATGGATTCCTCCCAAGGCGTGGAAATCTTTTTCGCGGAAGTGCGAGGGGAGGATTGCTAGCCAAAATATCCTTGTTGAGACGCGCGTTTCGCCCTTCTATTGTCATGGTAATTGAGGGGGATTTTTTTTGCGAGACCCTTTCCACTCCCAAAAACTCCGCCTTTTCTTTTCGTTTCCCGATCAACTCTTTCCTCCATCGTGAGCAACGCGTCCATGCTATTCTTCTTATTTATTAGCTCTTCCTTTCTCTCTTCTTTTCCACCCTTTTTAAGCATTCATTTGCCTCCAGACGACTGTTCCTTTTGGTAATTGAAACGGTGAAGATTTCTTTCTTTTTCATTCGACTCCATATTCCGCCCACTGCAAAACACGTCACTTCCTCGCACGCGATCCTATTTTGTTTTTCACTTCCTGTAAACTCCATACGAAGCTGTCTAATCGTTCCACGTCCACTCGTTCCTGCGAATCGTTGCATCCATGTCAGGGTGTTTATTTTTATCGATCCTTCGTAATGTATTACATCGCGTCACGATCCGCCTACTTTCCAACGCCCGCGGCTATTTCCTTCCTTCAAAACTCACGTCTTCCCTTACGACTAGACACCCCGCGCTAGAGAAGAGATGACGGATTTGCATGAAAAAAGTATTAAATTAAAATAAAAATAAAATCGCTTTTCCTCCCTCTTCTTTATCCACTTTCTATCTCCCATTTCCCTCTCATTCTACCCTAATAAAATGTAGCTATCTGTCTTTGTGTGATATATATCCTTAATCTTATGCTCCCGGTGGTGCATATAGTTGAGCGTGACAGAATTACGCGTGACATAGCTCATTATTTTATAAGATTAATTTATCCAACTAATTCGCATACAGCACATTAAGGTAATTTTAAACTGAAATACCTTAAAAATAATAAAAATTATGAAGAACGACAACAAAAAATTAATGACAAAAGTAACCAAGAAAAATAAAATGGAGAGATAAAGGGGAGAAGTAAAAAAAAACATTCGGGAGTTTTTAAACTACGATAGGAGCCTGAAAGATGATATGAAAGTTTAAAGGTTGAATACATCTGAGGGAGAAGCTAAAGAAATGAGAAGAGCAGGGAGGCGACACAAAAGGGAGCGTTTGATTATAGAAAGTACGGGAGTATTGGGAGTGAGAAAGCCGGAAAAAACGGGCAGATCTGGCAGGAATGCGGAGACTGAAAAGGGAGACAAGTTCAAGGCAGTCCATTTTAGAATTAATTGTATTGTAAAGAAACGAACGATCATTTCACAGTCCACTGAAGAGGTTGATGTTTGGTGGAAGAGAGAATTCGACACCTGAAGACGACGAACATCAGTCGAAACCGTTCGTGAATCTTCAATTTGTGGAAATAGTACAAAGTTTTATAAAACAGGGTGCGCAACTTGTTTTTTTTTTTCAAATTGCTCCCATTCACCTACTATGAAAGGTCACCTTTTAGGCGTTCTTTACCAGCGAAGCGGTAGTAGCGGAACGCCTTATGGAGACGTCTCGTCCGTCCGTCGTAACTTTCATCTCCTAAACCGCTGGACGGATTTGAATTAAATTGAGTACGAGTGATTGTTATTAACGCTTATTGCCTAATTGTGATTTTTAACTGAATCCATTGATTAAAACTTCCACTTTACATAATTACTTTAATAAACTTATACTCGTATCTCGTTAAATGGAAACAAATACGATACATTTCTATTCCTATCTCTTATATGATCTGTAAGGTATAGATTAAAAAATTCATTCGGAGAGAGAGCATTTACCACAAGAAAGTTTGCAAGATTACATAATTACGAGTTATAGTTTCGGAGATAGAAATTCTAGAAAATTTCTTGCAAAACATCCCATATTTTGTTTACATCGATCTCTAAGGTGGTTCTCTCGGCAAACAACACATCCCACGCCTTTGTATGATCTGTAATGTATAGATTAAAAAAATTATTCAGATAAGGAACAACATTTACTACAAGAAAGTTTCCGAGACTACATAATTGCGTGTTATAGTTTCGGAGATAACAATACGAGAAAATCCCGAGCAAAACATCGCATATTTTGTTTAGATCGATCTCTAAGACGGTTCTCTCGGCAAACAACAATTAAAATCAATGTTTTTCTATCCCACGCCCTTATATGATCTGTAATGTATAGATTTAAAAAAATATTCGAATAGGGAACAACATTTACTACAGGATAGTCCGCAAGACCACATAATTACGATTTATAGCTTCGGAGATAAAAATTAAAGACTCGCCCTATCATGCGATACCGCTTCATACGTATTTCCCATTAAGAACGCCTTTGAAATTTCTGTGTATTCCATTTATGGAGTACACTTTTCCATCTTGTTTGCACTAAGAACGGTAAGACGTTCGAGGTGGAGAGAAGACACAATTTCTACTATATTCGAGGCATTACTGAGAGGTATAACACGGGCCCTGACATCTCTAACTGCCCGTACGTCACAAAAAACAACACGAATACCAGAAACAAACGAACGCGCATCAAAGTCTCGGAAGCGTAGAAAACGCCGCCGCCGTAGCGAGACGAAACAAAAACGCAACGCTGCGACGTGTAAACGTTTACGAGCTTAACGAACTTATACCTCGAGTTTTCCTTTCGTGTCGGATGGAAACGTGATATGAAACGTAAACACCCTTAAATAAAAAAAAAACAATAAAACCTTCCACCCTCTCTCGTAATCCCTCCTATTCCGCTTAAGTATTCAGAGATATGGCTTTTCTTCCCTCCCGTGGAAGTGTCGTGAAATAGCGTCTCGCAGTGGGTGACATTTTTTTCTGAGGTGCGTGCGTGGCGTCGGAGTTCGTAGAAATCGCATCTCACGGAAACGCTAAGGTTCTCTCTCTTACGCTCGAGCGAACCGGAGGACAAAAAAAACAGATGAAAGGATAGAAGCGTAAACTTTTTTGTTCGGAGACGCAATCCGTTCGACTCGGGAAGCGATCGATATCTATCGACTTAAAAAAAAGAGAAACGAGCTGGAGGCCGCGGGGGGAAAGAATTGTTTTTATTTATAGGCACGGGAAGAGAAAGGAAAAACTCTAGAAAAAATAAACCAAGATTCTTTCCGATTCCGAGACTTCGGGATCCAATAAAAATGCATGCGATGAGCTATCTTTTCGGTACGAGAGAAGAAAAGATATCTCCCATGTCACGTTTTGGGAGTTTTTTTTTATTTGGGTTTCGCATCCCATTGAGGACGGAATACTACATCAAAGGTAGCGGAGTAAAAAGATTGCTGATTCAGAGTCACGCCGAGTTTTTAGAGATGATTTTTTTGTCAGTCGTTGTTTAGTACCCAATGCTGTTTATCTTTTCGGAAACGCACTGGGGTTTAGATAAGGATGTTTCAAAAATCGGGTTTCCTAAGAAAATTTATTATATTATACTAAACTGCAAAAATTGCGAAGCACTGGCGTACATAAATTAACTATTCATTTCTTGAAGGTTTCTTTGAAAGTTGCATGACATCAATTTTGCCACATTCGTCTGTGATTTAATGTTCCATATCAGTGGTTTTAAGAGAAAAATTCGTCGTGGCCGCGCCTGCAGCCACCTGCCATGTTATGGTGGCCGCATTTTTAAATTTAGGATGAAAGCAATATTTTTTATTCTGCGTACGGCACTGAAGAAGTTGAGCGAGATAAAATAATATGCAACAAATATAAGTTATAAAAATGTGACATCACATTTTTCATCGCAGTCTGCATATTAATTATTCCAGTGTTTACAATATAATTTTGCTGGCGGCCGCATTGAAATATTCTGGTGTCTTTACTTGAGGATCGCTGCTCTATATATCAATATAGTACATGATTCTAATGATTCGAGACTTTTGAAAGGTTTTGGGTTTCTAAAGAAAAGGATTTGGAGTGGAGAGCTGACTTTTTGCGACGGCAATACATGCGCTGGGGTCATACTACGAGGAAACGATTTCATGAAGCTGAGCTTAAATTTGTATGAGTTTTTAGGCGAAAATCACGTCTATATTGGGGAAAATGTGTCAATGGACAAAATTATTTATGCGTGAATCAATATTCGAAGCTTAAAATCAGATTATGCATGAAACGAAATTCCAGACTTATAAACAGTGAGAGCCAATGAAAAAATAACAGAGTTAAAACAGCGAATGAGAACATAGCGCGTAAATCAATCAAGCCCTGTCTTTTTGAGTATTGGGGACAAGAATAAAAAAAGGGTTACCACATAAATAAAGAAAATCAACAATTAATACGGATTCGAGCGTGCCGGAGAAGTATTAAATAAATAAGTAGGAAATTATTACGAGAGCACATTATTAGTCTAACACAGATCTTAATTTAAAGAATCTCCAACTATCACGAAATTTCCAATATCGACAAATTAACATTTTTTATTCAACAGGGAATTTTCGAGATGACAGAAAAATTTCAAGAACAAGTACATAAAAAATACGTCTCAGGTGTATCCAATAGATAACTGAGACAATAATTTTTAAATGCTTGTGTATGTATTTTTGGCTAATCAACCTTTTGGATTATTATAGCCATAACTCCTTACACAACGAACAAATACACAAGGGAGGAAGGAAACATTAGCCAATTTAACGTCCATTCCGAAGGACGGAGCGGTCTTGCGCGGTCTCCTCAAATCACACAAGTAAGTGACGGGACGATCCCAGATTGAAAAATCCGATCTCCTCCCGATTAGAACCTGGGACCGTGGCGTGGAAGGTCAACGCTCTAACCACTCCGCCACAACAATCTCTTTAAGTGCTTGCTCTTGAACATTTTTTACGTTTCGTATTTATAGGTTAGCAAAGGATGAGCCCCCTGAATGCATAGATCACATTGCCTAGTTCAGGAAACACGCAAGGGACAGCTCAAACTTGTTATATACTAGAGTAAGAAGTTCAAACATTTCAAATCGATTCAAATTATTGGAAAGAAATGATAACAAAATTTCGGGAGAGGAAAGAGAGATTGTGCAGTTCTCGCCCTGAACTGACGACTTCTGGAGAAGTTATCGAAGTTATCATCCGAGCCTTTTAATCGTAAAGTTTTTCCCTCTCTCTCCCCCAGTTGAGTAAGACGCTCCGCTCTCCCTTCACCGCCGTTCACGTGCGTGACCTAATGGTGTTTCGGGATCCCACGTCACGGTCACTGATTGTCGACCTATCTCGCTTTAGAATCTCGGGAAAAATTTGACTACTGCGTTCTGGAAGTTTTGATTATGGTTCCCCGCCTAGAATTTCTCTCTCTAACACACAATACTTATTGTGTACGATTTATACTTTGTTATTTTATTTTATTAATTCATTTGCCTTTTTCCTCTGTTTTATGTAGTTATAATAATGTTAATATCTATTCATTTTGTCATTTTTACATGCTAATTTTATCAATGATCAATTCGTATTGTACCAAAATTTTCCTGAAGTTTTCAATTTATTTATATTTTGTTTTAAATTTAATTTATGAATCTGTAGGTTTCGCAGGTTTTTCACACCCCTCTTCTTGTGTGGGTGTTTTCCTGCAATGGATTTTTACATGGATTTCATTATTCAGAAATCCTTATCTTTTCCCACTTAATTACATCTTTTATTTTTCAATATTTGTATTTTTATTGTTTCTTGTATTTACATTATTAATTTCCTATGTATTATTATATATGTTTCATGACGAGGGGTTAGAGGAAGGACTTTTTAGTCTCAATCTCGCCCAAAATAAAGACCACATCAATCAATCAATCTCTCTCTCTCTATCCCTCCTTATGTCTTTCTCTCTCTCTCCCTTTCCTCCCTCATCTGACTCAGAAAACTTGGTTCTGGTAGAATAGCGTAGGTGGACGGGATTGGGAGAGATGTGGAAAGGGAACCTAATCTGGAGGCTTTCCAGGGAATTAAATTAAAAAAGAAAGAGAGAATCGGACAGCGGAGCGTGAATAACTCCTCGGCCGTTGCACTCGGATGCATCAGCGATAAATCGCGAAGCTTTTTTTTTATTGCAGGCTATTTGCGCTGATCAAGTCCGGAAAAACGTATTTTCGGCGGACGTCACTCGTTTGATTCGGATGCAATGTTTTCCGTAATGGGCTGCTATTTTTACCCCTAAAATAAACTTTGAATTCATTCTACAATGTTGCGACCGGAAAATTTCGAGTTATTTTTATATTTCATGTTTGGCATTTTCGAAGTTTCGCTTGCAATGGAGCGACAATGAAGGAATGGGAAGAGACGTTTTTATTCTTTTTATTAATTTAATTATTCATTTTTCTTTTTATGAGGTACTGTCAGACCCCGATTTAGCGTCTCCCATATTTAGTGCCAACCCCGCATACCGCCCATGAATCTTTGCGAACAGAACTTCCATCATATGATTACATAGAGCTAGCATATACCACGATTTACCGTCATCCCCGCTATAACGCCAATGCCAGTGATGGACAAACGGTGGCGCTAAATCGGGGTCTGACTGCAGTTTCAAGATTTAATTTGAAATCAATCGACTATAAAGGAATGGCTCAAACGATGTTTTTAAAATTCAAATGTGACAGTAAACAATATGTTTTAAGGGTGATTAGTAAATGTCATTGCCCAGTATTAATATATTTTTGCTTAATACCAATATTTGAAATAATAATATTACTATACCTAGAACTGGCAGGATATTTTTCTAATTAAAGAAAATATGGATGTAAAATTTACTAAAACCCACAGTCATAGAAACAACTATCCAGTTATGAATTCATATTCATAAAACGTTAGATATAAACATGTAAACCTAAATTAATTTGAGTAATATGAGAAAAGATCGTTATTGTAATTTCCGTTTTTCTATAAAAACTCGACCTCACTGGGATTCCCTAAGCATATCCATGCATCCGTCTTTAAAGATTTTTATTTACTGGATCTGGTTGCTCCATATTGCTCAGGGTTTGGATTAAATCCGTATATTTACGGCGCAGGATTGTAATCCCAGTCCTGTCCCTTGGCTGCCAGGTTTAAAAATCTAATAAAAACCTATTCATGACTACGAAATGAATGCCGGGTTTTGTCATCACCGCGCATTAATTAAATTTTCACAATTATTCATCAACTTCATCTCGGAACAATAGTTTGCTACAACGGTGTCATAACAGTAGAGGAGAACCGGTTGTAGCAAGGTGATGTATTTGTACGGCTTCACATTCCTCTTCAATTTGGAAGTTACAAAGGAGAAACTATCCCTACGTCGGGGTTTTAGTTTTAACACGACTAGGTTTATTTGTATTTACGGCTTTATGCAGAATAAATCCACGTTGAGCAATGCATCGATTGACGTGTCATTTTCCGTTTACCCATCAATTTCGAAGCAATGGTATCCCCGCACCCGACACAGAGAGAGAGAGAGAGATGCCAGCCGACTTTAAGCTATCGATTCCTCTTTAAAGGGAATCCCGTTCATTTTCTCCCTATGCAAACTTTGCGACACCTAGTGACATCTCTCTCGTGTTATGAACTAATGAATTCATAAATTTAACTTTAGGAAGCGTAAATCTGTATAATAGACGTATTAATAGTGCAATTTTAAAAACTTCGAGTTGGTTTTTGAAAATCGTTTCTTTGCATATCGCTGAACTTAATTCCTAGTTTTTCACTATTATGCGTTCTTTGCACGAAGTGAACGCATATAGGGGAGGTCGTTCCCGTCCGTCCGTCCGCATGTTAAAACTCAAAAACCGCTGGGCGTGTTATGATGAAATTTGGTGTTGGGGGGTTTTGCTAAATCGAAGGATTTCAATTTTGGTCAAAATCGGACAAAAATTATGACCATTTTACATGAAGACCTACAATGTTCCTTTGTTTTAACTCGCTGGACGTATTTTGATGAAATTTTGTATTGGAGAGTTTTACTAAACTTGGTCGACCGATTGGTTAACATCGGACAACAATTACGACCACTTTACATGACCTACAAATAGTTGACAATGTTCCTTTGTTTCAACTCGGGAACAGCTTGATGTATTTTGATGAAATTTGGTATCGGGGAGTTTTGCTAAAATTAGTCAAGTGATTCCAATTTTGGTTAAAATCGGACAACAATGACGAACACTTTGCATTAAGACCTAAATGTAGTTTACAGTGTTCCTTTGTTTCAACTCGGGAACCGCTGGACGTATTATGATGAAATTTGGTATAGGGGAGTTTTCCTAACATTAATAAGCTGATTCAAATTTTGGTTAAAATCGGACATAAATTACGACCACTTTACATGTCCTACAAATAGTTGATAATGTTCCTTTGTTTCAACTCGGGAACCGCTTGACATATTGTGATGAAATTTGGTATTGGAGAGTTTTGTTAAAATTAATTGAACGATTTTAATTTTGGTTAAAATCGGACAATAATTACGACTACTTTACATGAAGACCTACATGTATTTTACAACGTACTTCGCTTGCTTCTCGTTAAATTCTCATCTGAGCGAAAAATATTGAGAACATTGTGAAGTCTCCAAGAACGCATTTGGAAACTCTGTGTATTCTGACATGAAGTACACCTTTCCAATCTTGTTATTGGATGTAGAAAACATACTTTGGGAGAGGGAACTAAAAGTTATTAAATATTCAATTGTTGGATGCATGGGTCACAATAGAAACGGGTAGAGATAGATGAGCCAATTTCTGTGTTTTAATCGGATATGATAATGGTTAACGGTTATTACGATCCTGAGCTCTGAGCTTATTCGAAGTCGAAGGAATCTTTGGTTTGGTTTGGATTTTCAACTATTTGAAGAGTTCTTCGCCTTGAAGAGCGGAAGCATTTGGCAGGTGATAAGTAAGATTCTGCTAACACTTAAGCAATGTTTCAATATTGGAATATAGATGGCAACTTTAGTTGTTAAGTTTTTTATCGTCGTAAAAATATTTTTTTAAACTAACAAGAGGTTAACAAGTGAAAACTGTTGTATCGAGATGTGTAACGAAGATGAGTTATAAACGCTTGATTCTACGGATGTTGAAGCAATAAAATATAATTCAAAAAGATCAGTAAACAGACAAGTCATTTCTAGATCGAATCGTTAACATAATCACTTTCAAAAGACGAAAGACTAGTCTATATCTAGGAAGAATAGCAAAAATATTATTAAAATGATTTCAGGGTATTCTCGCATTAGCGCATGTAGAAAATGAATGACATTATTCGATAAAGAAAAAGGTCCAAGTCTTATTGTGTCGCAATAGTTTTCATTGCTGCCCACTAACACAACGAATACATTAGGTCGAAAAGAAACTTGCATAGAGTATGTAAATGGTGAAAGATAAATTCGCTTTGTATCTGAAATACAGTTGAAAAATTAGTAAGTTCCAATACCTACCAACTATTTTATGTCTATTGGAGTTACCAAATTTATAAAGGAAAAAATATTTAATATCTTGTACTACAAAATCCAAACGTCCCATCAGCTTTGAGATTAATAAGAACTCCTTTATAATATGTTTTATGCTCATAAATGCTCCACTTTGCATTTTTTGTAATATTTTTCAATATCTGACGACGACGTTTAGAACCTACGTCCATTATAGGCTGAAGAAGATTTGCATCCTATTAATTAAGTGATGAATGTTAAAGCATATTATGATCATAGATAAAATCATAATTTCGCTTTCATAATGGATTAAGTCTCCGAGCATAACATGAACCCAATATTTGCTGTTAATCATGGCTGAAATTTCTAGACGGAAAATCATTAACTATGTCTTCTTGAAAACAAGAAACGCATTAAACTTTAAAGACAGCTTTACGTCGCATCAATCCTCCAATTCAAACTGTTTCTCAGACAGTTTAATACCTCGATCCAAAATTATTACAGAAAAAAATTACTATTGCGTCACACAAACACACACGATCCTCCCGCATCACGGATCCAAACACAGGATTCTTTTTTTCCGGAACAAAATAACTGGAACATCCGACAGTAATTGTTCGCGTGACGCCAAGCGAAACAATTACTTTATTACGAAACAAAAAATCGCCCCCTTAGACCGAACGGAATAAGAACCTAACGTCAACGGCATAACAAGAGGCAATCACACCAACCAGACTACTGCTCTCGCTCCACCTCCAACTCTCCTTGTTATCCGGTCGGTTGGAGTTGCTGAGGAGGAGGAAAGGAAAAGGGAATCTGCCGATTGGAGGGAGGGATGGAGGGAGAGACGAAGAAGGCGGGGAGGCGTAAGAAATTAATGGGGAAGGAGGGAGACGCTGTGTAAAAAAGGGGGTTAAAAGGGGTTAGCTTTGTTAGAAAGGGATTTAAGAGAGGGGAAGGAGAAGCGACCGTTGAGCTCACGCGGAGATGCGACAAGTCGTCTGGTTTAGGCGGAGGTGGAGGGAGAGGAAAAGGGGGGAGGGAGAGGAAAAGGGGGGAGGGAGAGGAAAAGGGGGAGGGAGAGGAAAAGGGGGAGGGAGAGGAAAAGGAGGAGGGAGAGGAAAAGGGGGGAGGGAGAGGAAAAGGGGGGAGGGAGAGGAAAAGGGGGGAGGGAGAGGAAAAGAGGGGAGGGAGGGGAAGAGGGGAGGGAAAGGGAAGAAACGGAAGGAAAGCGTGGACTTGGGGATGAGGGATAAGGGAGACGAAGATGGCACATTCGAGGTTTCCCCGTCCTTTTACTCGCGATGAGTCGGGAGGCCGGAAGACGCAATCACCAGCACGGAAAATCAATCTAGCTGGATTGATTCACTAGCGAAGCCTCATCCCTCCGTTTCTCTATTCTTTCCCCCCTCCCCTTCCCGATCGACCTCACCATCATCTATACACTATGACTCTCTCACCGCATCCGATAAAAAGAACGGGGTTGACGTGGCGCACTTGGCTTTACTCCATCTTACCCTTATTTTACCGCGACTTGCCCTATTTTACCTCCACTCTAGCACGCAAACAAAATCAAGCACGCGCATATGAATCGCGAGTGCACTTTTTCTAGAGGGTATTTTTTTTAAATCACCCGAATCGTGTAGGCTTTCGATTCTCCAGCGCTTAATTTCCGCCCCAAAATTGATACTTTTTACTTACCCATACACGAATCGTGTAGAGAGAAATATAGCGAACACAAAAAAGTTAACTTCAAGGTTTATGAGAGCACACAAGTTATAAGTGTTACTAAGCCCAAAAAAAGTGGATTTTGCAATCTTTGTCTGTAGACAGGTGCAGCTGAACATATTCTGCCACCTAAGCGCCTTCCTCCAAGAAAATATATAATGTACCGGAATTGAATAATACATAGGTAAATTAACAAAAATAAATTAATAGCAAGTGCTCGTTTAACTTGCTCCATTGCTGTTGGTTTTACAGAACCCGAATAGCAATTTAAATGGCGGGAAAACTAAATCCATTCGCTTTTATTCCTTTTTCTTAGAACAGGGATTTGATGAATTGCTAAGGGCCTATTCTTTCCAATATTTTACGGAAATATCAATTCCCTATAACATTTGTTATTAAGAGTACGGTGCAGTTATTACACTATTAATATTCAGTTGCAGTCATATTTCAGGAACTTTTCGTCGAGCCGCAAACAATTGGTCCCTCTATCGAAAACTGAATGAGAAAACCTCAAAAGAAAATTCTGAAGCTGAAGCTTGGACTGCTTGGATGGTTGAGTCGGCCTTGTCTGTAGTCTGAGCATGGCTCTAGAGAGTAAGCGGTTTAACAGAATCAGATGAAGTCTCATGCATTGGTGAATTAACCGGAATATAAACTTCGTTGAAATGAACAATATGTCGCTACAAAAGAGGACAGATTATCCTTATCGGTTTTCACTAAATGTAGATCTACTAAAAATGACCGCATGGAGTCTAATTAAACGTCATCCAAGTACAGATCCTGATGTCATAAACATTATTACCTGAACCGTATGCCCACAAACAAGTATATAACGTTCGGGGATATTGTGATACACAGTGGCGCAGCCAGAAGGGTGGCAACCGGGCATTTACCCCTCCCCCTCCATGATCGAAGATAGTATTAACAAAAGAATAGCGCGTCAGATGGAAATAAGGTGGATCGAAGGTGTCCAAACCAGAATATGGATTTTTATTCATAAACTTCCGGTATCGAAAAATTAGGCGCTTCGTGAATTTTTACCTCCGTAACTATAAGTCGTAATTATGTGGTAAATTACGTGGTAAATAATGCCCTTTATCCGAATAGATTAGCGCGCTTGAAATACAGAAATAATCAACATTACATAAATTTTTTTGATCAAAGCAAATTCGATTATTGATTATTATGCTAAAAAATCAGTTGTACGCAAAATTACACGCGATCCGGACTCAACTTGAGAGAAGATACATTCGATAATTGAAAACAGCAAAACAAACTTCCCGATATGAATAATACGCATCAAACAAAATTGTGCTTAAAATTGCATACAATGTTTCTTACTTGACTTGAGCGAAACAACATTCCATAATGAAAAGCAATAAAAATATCTGGGAAATCCTTACGAATAAATAGGATTATTGGTGTGCTTGGATTATTACGTAATCGTATGCTTACATAGTGGATTGGCATGAATGAGTTTCGTATCGTGTATTTAGTCCAATACAAAGCATTAATTCTTTTCTGTTATAGAAAAAATTACAATTTTCTGGATTAAAAGAAATTATTTGGGCTAATACGGCGCGGATTACTCTTAGACAAAAATGAGAAAGCATCTGTAAATTTTTTATGCTTTCTAATTTTAAAAAAAATCGTATCGAAGGGGTCATCTAACAGGATAGGCCAGGGATTGGCAATCTCTTTTACATGGCTGGTCGCATCAGTGGTTGCGAATACTTCGGCGAGCCGCAATGAAAGTTGCCTGCGCTTCGGCAGATCCGTTAAGAGTTTAAATCGGAGTCATTTCGAGATATATGAGGTATATGAGGAAAAATCACGTTTAAATGAGGATCTTAAGGTTAGCACTTCAATATTAAAAGTTTTATTATCATAGTTTTACCAAAAAACATTAATTTGCGAGTAAAATTTTACGGATTGCTCTTTTTTTCCAGACAGCTTCGCGGGCCGTATAAGAAGGGATTCGGGGTCGTAAAACAATACGACCCGCGGGCCGTAGGTTGCCCATCACTGTAATAGACCTTGCTGCATGGACAAGAAACGGATGTGATCAAGTTCGTGCAACTCATGTCGCACCGCTTTTCCTTCTCCCAAGACTCTCGCAATGGTGAAAAATACGCGATAAAACTAAAATGAAATCGCGCCTTACCGTTTCTCTATTTCCTCCTCTTTCACTTTTAGAGAACGCTCCTTAGTGACTCCTTCTCACTCTCTATTTATTCTTATCGCTTAAATACGCTCCAAAAAAGATTTCCCTTTTAAAGCATATATGCAAGTGACTCGTTAATGAAAATTTTCAAGCCGGCAGCGGAAAAGTGGGAGAGAGAGTTTGTATTTTGCATGTCCCATTTTTTCCCACTGTTTCTTTGTCTACAGTAGGGAGCACGAACGAAGGCGGGTGGCAACTGGATGCGCAGAAGGCAAAGAATGTCACGTGTTTTCTCTCGCTCCTTCACTTGGCCAATCGGCGTCAGTCAGTCAGTCACAGCGGGTCTTGGCGTGCGGTTTGTACATTTGCGGTTTGATCCGCGTGTTTATTTGCGTGTTTTACGATTAAGATTTAAATAGTACCGTCTTGTGGTGTTCTGAAATGGAGGGCGAAGAAAGTAAACACAAGGTTTTGCACAAAAAAGTCAGAGACATCGTATATGAAGTGTATCAGTACTTCAAAAAGGAGTCGGATCATGCAGACGATTCAACACGTACAGCTGGTTACAATGTTGCCAGCTGTCAAGAGCGAACGGCGAGCGCTTGTGGAAAAGGGGCATAGGACTTCGTGCGTCATGCGTTGTTTTCCGAGCGAAAGCTTATGCAGGTTGGCGGTGTGGCAGCAATGTAACGTGTATTTCTCTCTCTGCGCAGTAATCATGACTCTCACCCGCCTTCGTTTGCGCTCCCAACTATAATATTCCTCGCTCAGCGGCACGTTGTGAAGAGTCCATAATGTAGACGAGGACGAGTTCATGGACGCTGCCTGTCCTCGAAACGAATTTTACGCGCCTTGAACACGGCGGCCAGAGCTCTTTTACTCCTTCGTCCTTAAAACCATTCGACCTGACCGGAGCGGGTGAAGAGACTTCAGGCGGAAAACATCTCGGAAAAAAACTTGACGGAAGAAGTATTTGTACGTCGCCGGTTCTGAGGTTTACAAAAGATCATTGTTGACATACATAACTACAGTAATGTTTAATGATTAAAAAATACTCCTTTGCCGTAGCAATTGGTAGAGATAAGGAAAAGAGACGTTCTTATTCGATCTAAAAGAAGAATATTTAAATCTAAATTGTTACCAAAATAGCAAGAGGTTGAAAATACGCGATGTAACGTAGTATGTAATTTAAGTGAAAAAATCTTCAGACTTCGAAATGTGGACAAGTAGATGAAAGCAGAATATAAAACAGTCGGATAAATTAAAAAATAGAAGAACAGGAGAGAATGATCAATCATAAAACAAGGAATAAAGGAAGGCGAACTAGTTTTGAACTATATAAGGGGAAGCTGCGTGATTAAATATGCGAGCGAAAAAAATTTAAAGATTAAATAGGAGGAGAAAGGACAAGAATTCGGATTTTAGGCTTTTTAGGCTATAAAGCTACAAAGAAATGATGAAAGTTGTAAGAGGCAGATGAAGAGCCAAATTTAATCTTTAACCAAGGACCCATCCGTGGATGGACTACTAATGATGTTCTTCTGTCAACGATATGAAGAAAATGTAGCATATACATACTTTAAAAATGTTTACACTCCTTGTCAGCTGGTATTTTCTTCAATTTTTCGACCGTCAAGCCAACAACTATACTCATCCAAACTTAGCAATGATCAGGCGAAAAGATTAACGTTATAAAAACCTTCTTGATTTAAAAAAAGTCTTGTAATTCCAATAGGTAGTTGTTTGTTTGGAATTTTGGTATCCCCAAAGGTGGAAAACAAGGTTTTACTAAGTCAAATAAATCATCACCTTCTCCATTGCACAGTGATTACGATGGTATTTCGTGTTTTTAGTGCTCCAAAAGATTTTCTCTTGGCACTCGTTGTCTTTAATATTTGTTGAATATGATTGACTAGGGTAAGTATGTACTGCCAATTCTTTGCAGTAAGTAAATAAGACATCGGTTGAATTTATAAACGTACATTTCTAAACACTATTCGGATATTTCGGCTAAAATTCCAATTATCCATTCTCTCTAGGACGCTCTTCGAAATTGCAGGGATACTAGAATAGCACAGAGTAGTGTTCCTCAATCAGTGGAACGCAAAGGTCGTCAAGGTGGCACGCTGAGATTCGAAAATAATTATTATAAAGCTTTTCAACTATATTATTGATAAGATAACGTAATTACTTTAAGAACTAAGTTAAAACAATTTATATAAGAAATAAATGGAACCGATTTTTATATGCACTATAAACTTTAAAAAATATAAAATTCACATTATTTAATGTTCCAGAAAGTAAAACTACTTTTGGACAAATAAAGGTTGTGTGACAAAGAAATATTAATGAAAGTTTATTAGTTACACATTACGCTACGCAACTTTTATATGCCCTAAATTATGTTTCTTCATGAAAAATTCAATTATGCGCATTTTTAGATTTATCTTTTTACTTTTAAGTGCATACAAAACCCGATTTAATTCAAATAAATTTATGTAAATTTATCTTTTCTTTTTTAGCCAAAGGTGTAATGTTCTTCAAATTTCCATTAAAGATTAATATAATGCTAAAATGAATTAATCGCAAAAATCCACTTCTTGGAAAATGAGGTTTTGTTTCTTTCATGGAGGGACCCAGGCATTATTGACAAAATGGTTTGTGGGACAAAGGATGCAAAAGGATGAGAGCCGCTGAAGGAGAAAACAGCTATTGAATCGAAAAAGTTTCTATATTTAATGCGACAGTATTCGCTCGAGATCCTCGCTTAACAAGATTCCTCGATTTGAATATCTACATTTATTGTCTATCTATGTTTCTCCATTTTCATTGCTCAAAGTATGTAATGGAACGGAAGTAAATAAAACTATCATAGCATTTGTTCCCTCGCGAACCCTAAAATCTATTCATCAGTGCCATTAAGTGAGAAAAATTAAACAAAAGATCATTGCCGTATATTTTTTGTTATATATTTTACCACACATCATGCCAAATTTGTCACAAAAACGAATGAAAGAACACCGAGGATAATTTTTTTCGTGCTAGACACAAAGTCAGTACTACTTGGTAATTTTCGAATCAATCGTTGAAAGAGGATCCGGATTTCGCCACCGCGCAAAGTTTATAATAAAATCATCATTTTTCGGGACTCGCCAAATAAAAGATTAGGATATGAGAAGAAAAGAACATTTTAAAAGTCAGAAAACGCACTTTCAACACGCAAAAACTTGGTTTATCGATAGTTATTTATGATGGATGAAACTCGAAAATGTTTTTATGAAATACAAAAAGAGGAACTTAAAAAAACTTCTGTTCGAAGATTCATAAAATACAAACGCGTCGTTTTTACGACGGAAATTATAACAATTACTTTTTTCGCGAAAGTTTATGGAGATTAAATAACCAATCGAAAAATTAGTTTCGGGACAAATTAAAAAAGATTATGGTAAGCTTTGATCTGATTAAAATTAAGGCTTTTGTTAAAAGAATAAATTTAAATTTTATTATTGCGGTTGATTGTGACTGGATTCGTTCGGTTTAAATCCAAAAAATAAAGACGGTAATAAGTTCGACCAAATTTAACAGATAAGAGCTGGGATCGTCATAATTATTTTTACTAAAAGAGCAAAATGAAGCTTTAGATATCACTCAGTGGGCCAGATATGTCATCTCAATTATGTGATTGGACCGCGCGAGAATTTCATGGTGTCAGTTCTATGCATTTTTTTAAGCGTTTGCCATAAATCTACGTTACATGCACACAAACAAACAAGTGATCGAACAAGGTATTTTATATTCAAATAATAGTTTCTAACGATTGCTCCCAAATGCCTCAGAAACGAGCATGCATTTTAAAAAGAAACTAAATAGAGACAGGGGGAGGGAAGCAGAAGAAATACACGCAAAATGCCCCGTGGGCCTTAATTTGGGATCCACTAAGGGGCTTCACTCTTCGCCCGTTATGATCCTACCTGACAGTTCAATTCACCCGCCAGATCCGTCAAATAATCTTTTATGACGGTAGGTCACATTAAACGGCAACAAACAGCGTCATAAAAACTTACCCTTCTTAAAATGATTGACTTCTTTAAGATTCGAAGCAATTTTCTAGATCACAAATTTCTCCTCTGAGTTGACTTTAGCGTTAAGCCTTAGGTGTTCATGCATAAAGTCTCTATTTTACCGTATTCTATCTAATTTTTAAAGGCTTATTCTGAATAACATATAAGTCTCACAGTAGCGAGGCTAAACTTTCTTGCTTGGTTTGTGCGAGCGGCAAAGTATTGAATTCGTACCTCAACATTAACTATATTGAAAATGATAACTTTAAATATCCCGTGCGGTTTTTTAGTAGATCAATCGGAGGAAATAAACTTCCATGGCATTGAACGAGCAAATATCTGAGAGGGGACTAACACTTATTAAATCATCCAGAAAAAACGAGAACGTTCGCTCCAAAAGTCATGTTCCTTGCATGAGATATGCCACACGGTCGTGAACGTTTCACATTCATTTAAGGCAGGCAAGCTATTTTGATAAACAGAAAATATATTAAAAACATTCAAAAAGTAATGTCGCTTGAATCGAAATATCTGTTTGGAGGATTCAATAAGCGGACCAAGTGTCAATTAATTCAAAAGATCTTGGGAAAGATACTAGAAACTCTAACCTCCAATAAATCAGTGTTCTTCCTCACCAAAACCAATATATTACCCCTACTTTATTTTTTTTGTGAATTTCACCTCGTAATAATACACACGTAATATATATATATATATATATATATATATATATATATATATATATATTACGTGTGTATTATTATATATTATTGTGTGTGTATTATTATATATTATATTATATTATATTATATATATATATATATATATATACTTTTAGATACTCTTTCGCTGAAGAAGGGCATAGGCCCGATAAGCTTGCGTGTTTTTTTGTCTTCGTGTGTTTTACGTGTCTCTTTGACGCCCCCAGCAGCCTGCCAACTTGGTAAGTGTCCGCTGGGCTTCCCTCAACACCTTGTTGCCACCCTCATCACTACCTTTTCTTTTCCTTAAGTTAATATATATATATATATATATATATATATATGTATGTATATATATATATATAAAACTCAGATACACTCAATAGTGTCCTGCATTAAAAAAACTCAAAATATTCTCATGTCGTGATTCCCGCCGGCGCGCCGCGGCGTATAAAAATATGGTATCCCTCGACGTTTGGGTGAGATGAATAGCTAGACTCTAGAAAGAAAGAAACCCGGAAGAGCATAGGGCATAAATTCGCGTTACCATACTTCCAGATAGTCACGTCCCCTGCGAAAAGTGGTCGAGTTCCGTTGCTACATTATCCCTAGCTCTTCTGGATGAACATGTCTCTTATGAGACAATGTGACATTTGTTGGAAACATCCGGAACTAACGGACCAGTGTAAATCTTTCTTTTTTTAAGTAAAAAAGTTGACACGTTGGACGATTAAGAGAGTCAAAATTGATCGATATGATTGACGTATCAACCGTCATTATTTTTAATGATCCCTTAAACAGACAGGTTTAACACCTGAATGAAACTGCAATGTATAAATAATATTTCAATGCATAGTTAATTCATTCGCCTTTAGCTCATAAATATTATGCTTTCAAAAGGAATTATCGAGATCGCCTTATGGCAAGAATGTAGCAGAAACATTAGGTTGGATCTATATCCATAAAAATCTTAGCTTCACGCTTTGGCCACAAAGCAGTCTTCATCAGTGCTGATTCACCGATGAAAGATACTAAAAATAATATAGCATGTCAAGCACAAATGCCCACTTTTGGTCCATATAAACCCGTCGTCCAATAGTTAGGAAGCACTTCCTCTCAACAAAGTATTAAATATTTTACTAAAAAATGAGATTTAAAAATGAAATGATATAATAATATGATACAAAAACTAAAGCCGATGAATTTAATCAGAGACTTTCAATGTAGCTGGAAAAACTCTCGGGTTGAATGAACGCGAACAAATCTCAGCATAAAAAATTCAAGTGAAATTGAGTGGAATTAGATTTTTTAGTCAAAACAGCGTAGGTAGCAATAAACACGTTTAAAACTTTTATAACTTCACCAAGATAATGTGGCTAATAGATTTAAGAAATGCCTACTATTCTTGAGAAAGACCATGCAAAAGTGTCTGAAAATGTGCATCTGATTAAATAAGGAATAGCCTAAGATGTATAAAATGTGTGACAATGCTGATTAAATTCTACCCCTCCTTACACACACACACAGCTTCCTACGCATTTAAAAAAATAAGAAATCCTGTAGAAATTCGTTTTGTGGAACATAAGAGCCGAAATATTTTAAAGAGACAATTAAATTTCCGAGTGCCACCATTTCAGAAATATTTTATCCGTACTCTCGGAGAATATTTTTGCCTTATGTCTTCCTATTTATGGGAGTCCTATAATTCTGGCAAACAAGTGGGATATTCGGCTGCGTTTGACCCACATAAAAGAAAACTCATTGCAGGCCCTCATTTAGCGATAATGGCTATGGTCTAGAAAAATTATGAATATTCTTTATTTCGGAGGTCATTTAAGATAAATTTTCGTTGAATACTCCTATTCGCGCCACAAAAATAAGGACTCGTGTTTATTTGCCAGATTAAACGAATACATAGATGATAAATTTTAGATGTAAAAATTACAGTGATGATTTAAGGTATTTAAATACTCTATGATTGGAAAGTTGTTCTGTTATGTTGGATATATTTGGGTGAATTTTGTATTTTCACTGGAAGAAAATAATTCCAACTGATTTGTAAATAATGAAATTGTTCTTTTTGTTACTATTCGTGTTTTCTTGTCAATATACTTTGACTAATGCGTTAGCATAGGACGGACGCCTACGTATTTTTTTACAAATAGACTAAAATTTTTAAGACGAAAGCAGTCGCACAAAAAACATTCGTATTTACCAAAATTAAAGCCGTTCCTTAACACCCATCCGCTCGATCATTAAACCCACTATGTCCCAGGCGGCAGTAAAACACGAACATTTAGAACACACTCTCCTCCGGTATCAACAACAATGCGTTGCTGATGGAGATAATCTCGACGGGGTCAAACCAACGGGAAATACGACCGATACGAAACACTCTCCACTTTCTCCCCCTCCTTCGCATTCAACAATCCGAATCTCACTCAGCTCTCTCTCCTTAATACCACCCTCTCTCTTTACTGCATTTCCCTCGAATGAGGGAGGCGTAGCCCCTCGGACCAATTCGACCCCCTTTGGTTATTGCCACATTTGACTCCCCTCGCCTTCATCCCTCTTTAGAACCTTCCTCTCCCATCTTCACGTCACTTCACGGGCTGATCTTCCACTACTTTTTCCGAGTGCACCCCTCCTTCCCCACCCTTCTCTCTTACACTCTTTTCGCGTCAATATCAGTCCAATATACTTCTCTTCGTGACCCATCGCTTCCAAATAATTCCTTACGGCAGATCAACTCCGCCTCTTCATCCTTCCGAAAATAAGCCCGCTTATTCTATCTCCTTTCACTTTTTTATTCCGTATCCTTTCGCACACAGAGCTTAAGAAAAAACTCTTCGAAGCTCCTCTCTCTCCCACTCTCTCTCTCTACCACTCTCTCTCTCTCTCTTATCCTCACTTTAGTCCTCCCCCTCCTCCTCACCCCGATGCAACGGTGCCTCCGGGATGCTTGAATAAAGTCCTATCTCTCTCCTTATCTCTCTTTCTCCTCCTTCCGATTTCTCTTCCTATCAAATCCAGTTTCTCATGAGTTGGCATTACCAGAACGAACAGGTTCGAGGAGCGGAAAGATAAAGTTTACGAAATGACAGAGCGCAGAGGAAAAAGAGGTGTGAGGTAAAAGCGATGAAAATCTAGAGAACAAAGAAAGGAGTGAGAAGAGTATATATATAAAAGAGAGAGAGAGAGGGAAAGTTAAAGAACTGGTTTCGAGAAAGCAAGAAGGGAAAATGGGGTAGGCGTATGAAAAGATACGGAGGGAGATCAAGGGAGAGGGATGGGTAAGGAAAGGAAAAGAGGGAGAAAAAGGGGAACGATGTGGAAAGGGAGAGAGAGCAAGAGAGGAAAGGTGTGGAGAGGGAGGAGGGAGACCGAGCTAGTGAGAGTAAGGCCGGAGAGAGAGGGATGGTGGGAGAGGGACGAAGAGAAAGGAAGAGGGAGGAAGAGAAAGAGAGGGGGGAAGAGCAAAGGAGAGAGTTGGATAAGGAGAAAAGGAAGAAGGGATGTATAAAATGAGGGAGAGAAAGGGAGATAGGTAGAGGAAGGCAGGGGAGATGGAGGGAGGGAGGAAAAAGAGGAAGATGAGAGGGATGTGGAGAGGGTAAGGGAGAGAGAGAAAGATAGGGAGAGGAGGCAGAAGTGAGAGGGATGGGAGAATAGAATGGGAGAGGGAGGGTTAGAAAGGGGGATTATGGAAAATGGAAAGTGGAAGGGCCTAAGGAAAGGAGGAAAGAGGTTTGAAAGGTGAGGGGGATGGAAAAGTGAATGGGAGACGTTTGAGTGAGAGAGAAAGAGAGGGAGGGAGGTGAGGAGGGAGATAGAGAGATAGAAAAAGCATGATTCGGAGGAAAAATTGACTGGAGCCAGAAAAATGCGCAAATGCGTTTCCAGAATGAAATCCTCTCTCCTCACCTTAAACGTTGAACACACTGTTATCTTCCTGCCGTCCAGACGAATTTTTCATAATATCACTGGCGTACATTATGCGTGTTCGTGAAGCATTTTTTAAAATGGTGCGGCGTTCAACTGCAAACTCAGATAAAGACACACTTTGTGCAGAAATTTATTTATAAAAAATAAATAAATATAAAAACGAAATCGGGTGTATATTAGATGACGAGCGGAGCAGAGTTTTCAAATGATTTTTTTTGTTTGAGTGAATACGCTTGTTTATTTTCTTCGGTGCGTTGACCAGAAAAAATTTGGATGAATATATAAACAATTTCTGTAGCCACTACCTGAAATTTACCATTATTTCATTTTACTCGATTTCTCTGATTGTTTGTTGTTAATCAAGATGTTTTAATTCCATTGATAAAAATAACAGAAAAATGAAAATTAATCGGAAGGGATGAATAAATATTATCATTGAATTCATTAGTGAAATTAGTCATTTCAAAAGACGATTTTTTAAACAGAGATAAACAGTTTGCATTGAAAAATAATTCATTATTTTATTAATGAAAAAAACTCATGTACTATTGACACCGTTAATCCATAGCAATGTGATGATCAATAAAGAACCTTAAATTATTACCATGTAATTGAAATGAATTTAAATTATTCTTATTTATAATACACTGGGTTATTCTAAATTTTGCGCAATTCCATATTTAATTGAAAAGGAAAAATAATTTGGTAAAAATTACACTTTAATTAGATTGGGATTTTTACCAATTCTTTTCCCTTTGCATTTACATAAGCTGTAAAACTGTAAAAATGAACGAAAACGTGAAGAAAAAAACTTTTGCCAGCTATTAGATGCAGTCCGCTGGAGTTAGTCTTCATTATTTCGCGAACATTTCGCAGAAGAAAATTTCGAACGCTTTATTCAAAGACCGCCATTCGCAGAAGTTAGAACGCGACTGGATCGGAAACGTTTCTTCAGAATCCTTTTCCTCGTGTGACGTAGCGAATGCCACGCAGCGCACGGGTCAGGCCCATTTAAAATCCCTATCCGTCTTTCAGAAAAGATACACCGCGAAATCCAACTCGATTCTTATCCCTTTGAAAGAGGGATTTTTTCAAAGAGAGAGAAAGAAACGACCTTTAA